>JAUMJL010001065.1:0-625000 GCA_033558185.1 Dromococcyx pavoninus
GGGTTAAAATCACAGCCAGCTGTTAAAATTATAGCCAGCTCTGTTGTGGATCCCAGCCGATTGCCCCGGTAGCACTGAGCTTTAGAAGTGAACTGCGGTGTCGCTTTCAAAAAAATAAAATAAGGTAATTCGTAAAATAAATGCGTCCATGTTCTTCAAAAATACCGCGTCGTTACGCTTCGAGCTGGAACAGGTCGCAGCTCCCCAGCTCCCCCACCTCTAACTTTATCACACAAAACCAGCTTTGCATAGAGGACCCCCCCATCCCCCTCCCAGCAAAGTTCTCCCTGCTAAAAAGAAGAGAAAGGTTAAATATTATTCAGGGGAAGGGGGAAATGAAACAAAAATAAAAGGTCCGAACTTACAATAGCCAAACATTCGTGGAAAAAAAATGTGAACGGTGTAATTAATATCTTTGGTGCGCTGTCGCCACTGCAAAAGCCTGCAGTCAGCGTTGCACAGGGAATGCACAAGCTTGCAACTGCAAAAACACTGGATTCATTAACCATCTCCACACAGAGCGCAAGCAATACCTCGAGTCCCGAAAGCTGACCAAAGTTGGTGTGTGTGGTGGGTTGTTTTTTTTTTTTTTTAGTGTGCGTGTGTTTTGCTCCATCAGTGCCAACCTATGCAGCCGCACGCCATGTAAACAAAGGTAACTTCAGGGGGCAGATGCGGCTACCCGGGCTCCTTCCTTGTGCACACAGCCACGCACATGCACACCCGCACACACCCGCATCACGCACCTCACTTATCTTTCCGGCTTGTCATTATTTTCATCCCAACTTTCTCTTCCCCTCCCCACCGAGCCCTCCTCTCTTCCCGGGCCGGTCTTCTCTCTCCTGCTGCCCTCCAGCCCACCTCTCCCTCTTCCATCTGCCTGTAATCTTGGCAGTTATTTTTCAATTAACTGAGAGCACAATTCTAACTTGTGTTTCCCCCCCTTCCCTTAATTTTTTTTGCTTCCCCCCACATCTTCCAGACGCCTACCAACAGCCCCTGAAGCTACCAATGAAGTCGTCATATTTGCGAGCTCTTTCAGATCTGAAGCAGCTTCATTCCTTTTCTCCTGGCGTATAAAATATGATTTAAAAACCAATTAAGGCAGTAGTAATCCCCGCTCCGCAAAACTGCCTGTTTCGCTGATGTGACTCTACGACATATTTAACGATAGTCACAGGTTAAACTTTAACAGTAAACCGAGAAAATACATTTCGAGGAGAAAGGCGGGCAGGAAGTGTTCCTACGCGAGAATGAGCCTGGACGCAAGGAAAAACCACAGTGACTCTTGGAAAGGAGGAAGGAGGGGTGGAGGGAAGAAATAAATAAATAGCAGAGCAGTTGGAAATGGTGAGGAGCCCGCTGCCAGATGTAGGCTGCGGATCCTGCTAAAATGAGAAGGACCGGTAAATAGGTTATAAATCGCGATTTGTATGCAGGCTTTAAGGAGAGGGTGGAGTTTGATGGAGAAACAAAATGAGCAGCGTGCTAAAAAAAAAAAAAGAAATGACAGAAGTAAAGAAACCTGGTTCAGTCACAAACTTTCCTTTGAACGCATGGAGTGAAAACAAGGCCAAATCTCGCACAGGAGCACTCTACGGGGCACCGGGAAGCACAAGGAAGCGGAGATACAGAAGCGGATTTCCCCCTCTTTTTTTCCCCCTTTCCTCTTTCCCCCCCCTTTCTCTTTTCTTCCCACACTTACACGTCTTTCATCTTTCTTTCTGGAAAAGAAAACCGAGGCCGGGAAATGGATCTACCGAGTGTTGTTGCGGATTTAAAAAGAAATGATGGGGCGGAAGAAGGGGGTGTGTGGTGATGGGGGGGAAGGAAGCTGAATGGAAGCACATCTCGTGCGGGAGAGAGAGATGCATCTTCACCCCCCCACACTCCTCACCATCACCACCTCCCCCCCACCCCGGTCTCATGCCAACAATAGACAAAACCACATCCAAACACACGCACACGGGGATCGCGGCTCGGTGATAAATATTTAAGCGAGCGGTGGAGTAATAATAATAAATTCTAGGCACAATGAAGCACGGGAAGGGGACAAGCGCGGAGGTGCCTGGAAAAAGGGGTGTATGGATGGGGAGGAAGCAGGGGAAGGAGGGCAGGAGGCACAAGCCGAAAAGCAAAAGAAAACAGCACCAACCACCAACAACAATAACAACAAAACCTGGCGCAAAGCTGCCAGATGGGAGTGCAGTCAGAGGGGAGAGATTGACATGTGCATGGAAACAGGGAGAGATCCAGATAGCCACGGAGAACGGTATATATATATTATATATATACATATAGAGAGATGTAATGTATATATACGTGTATCTCTATGCCTATGCCTGTAGGTGAACGTATGCACAGGCAGACACACACAGAGGCAGGCAGACAGACAGACAGACAAGACAGACGGAGAACCCTGGCACACGCACTCCTTTTGCACAGCCAGGTTGGGGAGGTGAGGGTGGGGGGGTGAAGAAGGAGAAGTAAAATAAGAAGAGGGATATAGCATTGAAGTAGGGAAGAAATATTCACCTTCCCGCCTCATGCCCACTTTGAGACACTTCTTGAGGCGGCAGTACTGGCACTGGTTGCGGTGGTGTTGGTCGATGGGACAGTTCCTGTTGGCTCTGCATGTGTAAGTTAAGTTCCTGCGGACGCTCCTCTTGAAGAAACTTTTGCATCCCTCGCAGGTGAACTGGCCGTAGTGCTTCCCGCTGGACTTGTCCCCGCACACCACGCACTCGATGTGCTGCTGGCTCTGACCGGAGCCCTGCTGGCCTGTCCCCTTGTCCCCAGCCGTTCCTGGTGTGGAAGGGGGTCCCGGCTGGCTGGGGGTCTGCGGGGTGTGTGGGGCTGCAGACCCCCCTTGCTGCTGCTGCTGGGGCTGCTGCTCCCGTGCCGGCTGCGCCGCGGCGGGGTTGGGGTTGCCCCCGGCCACGTCTTCCTGCGGATCTCTCCAGCTGCTAACTACCATTGCCATATCTCGGGCCCAAAAAAGTGCTGGGGAGCGGCGCGTCTCGCTGCGGGCTGCCGGGGAGAGGGGCGGGGGGCGGGGGGGGCCCGGGGGCGAGCGGGGACCCTGCCTGCCGCCTGCCTCCGCCTCGCCTGCCGCTGCCCTGCAGCCGCCGCCGCTGCCGGCTGGAGCCGCTCCTGCCGTTTTCTTTATTTTATTTATTATTTTTCTTTTTAGACGCGAGACCCCCTCCTCTCGCTTTCTTTTTCGCTATTTTTTTTAAGGGGAGGGGAGCGACGGGTAGGAATTTCCCCTTTCCTTTTTTTTTAACCCCCTCTCCTTTTTTTTAACCCCCCTCTCCCCTTTTACCCTCTCTCCCTTTATTTTTACCCCCTCTCCTTTCTACCTCTCTCTTCTTTTTCACCCCGTCCTTTTTTTTACCGCCCTCCTTTGATACCCCGTCTCCTTTTTATAGCCCTGCTTTCTTTTTAACACCCCCTCTCCTTTCTTTTACTTCCTCTCTCCTTTTTATACCCCCTCTCTCTTTTTTCACTCCTTCTTTTCTTACCACCTCTCACCTTTTCCTAACCCCTCTCTCCTTTCCTTACCCACTCTCCTTTTTTTACCCCACTCTTCCTTTTTACCCCCCCTTCCTCTTCCTCCTTTCCCTTTTCCTGATCTCCTTCCCCCCCCACCCCCAACCCCCCCTTTCTGTTTAAAAAACCGCTCTCACCACCTCCTCTCCTCACCCCCCCCCCCCAAAAAAAAATCCACTTCAAGTTGCAAAATCAGAAACGGCAAACAAGGATGTCGGGAGAGGCATTCAGGAGGAGTAGAAACACCGCCGGGCACGCACACACGGCAAGGCAAAAAGACACACACGGCTCCTTCCCCACTCGCACACACGCACGGGCACCAGGCACACGCGGTCCGGGGCGCTACGAGCGCGGAGGATGCGCAGGCATAGAGGAAGCCGCGGCGCCGCCGAGAAGGAGGAGGAGGAGAGGGAGGAGGAGGAGGAGGAGGAGGAGGAGGAGGAGGAGGAAGGAAGAGGAGGAGGATGTCGCCGCTCGCCGGTGTGGGGATCTCGGGAAAGGCAGGGAGGTGGAGGAGGTTAGGAAGAAAAAAAAATAATAATAAAGGAAGGCGTCCAGCTGGCGATCAGGGCATGGAGGTGTCCGGGGGCCAGGTCCAGGGCAGGGAGCCGTCAGCCATTCAGCCGGGAAGCTCAGCGGAGGCGGGCGGGGAGCCGAGGCAGTTTGATCTGCTGTCGCGGCGAGGAGGAGGAGGAGGAGGAGGAGGAGGTTTGCCGGTCGCTGCTCTTTCTCTCCCGAGCTTGCTCTCTCTCGCTCTCTGTCTCGCTCGCTCGCGCGCTCTCTCTCGTTCTCTCTCTTCTTTTTTTTTTTTAAAAAAAAAAAAATCGCCCAAAAAAAATCGGATGTGACTAAATTCGCAGAGGAGACGAATTCACGGCGAAGTGTAAAAATAGAGAACGGGAATAATAATGACACACGCAGAAAAAAGAGAGATCCAAAGTAGGTCGGGTAAATAAATCCTCTTCTTTTCCTCTTTCTTGCCCCTTCCTTCTTCTTCTCATATGAGAGCGCACGATGCCGGTTGCGAGGAAAAAAAAAAATCTCTGGAAATCGTCCCCCGAAAGGTCCTCTTTTTTTTGTTTGTTTGCCTAAAAAAAGTGTTTCGGGTAAAAACTCATCAGCACGAAGAGAAGCCCTCCCCCAGAATAAAAAAATAGACAAGAATGGTCAAAATAATAAGGTATTAAGATGTGAACGCGTCCTCTCTCTCTCTCCCCGAGCTTTTTTTCCCCCTGTGTCTCTCTCTCTCTCTGTTTTTTCCCCTTTTTTCTTTCTTTCCGAGAATTTTTTTTTTTTTAGTTTCACCTCTCTCTTCTTCTCTTCTCCTGCAGGAATGAAGCGAAAGACAGAAGGAGGAAGGGTGGAAAAAAGAAGAAAAGGAAGGAGAAGAGGGAGATGAGGGGGGGGAAGAAAGAAAAAAAAAGCACACAACTAATAGAATATGCAAGAAAGGGGAGAGAGAGAGAGGGGGAGAGAGAGAGAGAGACCCAAAAAATGAATGCGTTTAAACGGGAAGCCTAGCAGAGCAATGTTTCCGAAAGGGGGATCTGCGCGAATGTCTGTATATAGTGAACTTTGACACTACTATTGAAACTGACACGTTTCTATGGAGATCGCTGCCTTATATGGAGCTCGTGTCAAGGAGCCAAGAGAAGGGCTGCTGGCAACTGATAATCAAAGGCGACTGACTGGTCAGAGCCCTGAATCGGGGGGAGAGAAAATGGGAGGCTAAGGTTAGCCAAGCCTCCTCCAGTCCATTGGTTGCCCCCCCCCCCCTTTTTTTTTTTTATTCTCCGCTACCTACTGACTGGGATGGGGAAGGGAGGGGAGGAGGGGAGCGCGGGGGGGGGGGGGGGGGCGGGGGGGGGCGGTAGAGGGGGGAGAGGGAGGGAGGCTAGAGGGAAGAAGGGAGGGAGAAGGGATTCTTCTGACAAGAACAATTTACATTGAGATCGCCCTGCGCTGCTATTTACTTTGAGACCTGATTAGTATGGGTCGTCTACGGTGTCTCTCTCTCTCTCCCCCCTCTCACACACACAGAGGCAGAGGAGGACGCATTGCGATAGGCGGAAAAGGGGTAATTAAAAGGGAACGATGTGGGCTCCCCGGGAAAAAGTTGGCGTGGGTTTGTGATTTTTGATCCCCTCCCCGAAACTGGGATTTTCTTTCTCTTCTCCCAACTTACGGGAGCCACGCCGGGGGCGGGAGAGGGGGATTAATGATGGGGAACAAAACACTTTCGCTGCTCGGAGAGGCACACATACACACATTTACACCTCCACGCTCTCCTATTCCACTTTGGGGTATTTTTGTTTCCCCGTCCTTCATCCCTCATTCCTCACCTAACATGTACACCCCCTTTCCACCGCCTTGAGGTTGCAAAATCACCGCCCCCCCCCCCCTTTAATTTTATTTTTTGGTGGGGTGGGAGCAACCAGGACAACCTCATTATTGAGGGGACCCGTCACCCCCGCATCCCCATCAACTCGCGTTGATCAGCAAGGGATGTAGGGATGCTCAACGACGGTGATGATGGGCAGGGGCAGTCGCGTATCTCCGTTCTCCGCGCATCTCCGCGCGTTTCCGCGCTGCTCCGCTCCTCTGCGCGGCCTTGCTGGAGGCGGTGCGGAGCGGGAATCGCTGGAGCCGGCTGCCATCTAGCGGGCACCACGCTGCTGGCCCACGAAATCGGGACCGGAGCGGGGGTGTGTGTTGGGGCTGTTGAGCCCCTGTCACCCTGCACACCCCCTCTGAGCCTTTTACATTTCTTTAGGTTCTTTATTTTTAACATAAATCCTCCCTGGAGAGAATAACCCCCCCTCTTTCTCAATTTCCATCCTTGCTTTCTGACAAGCTTGCATTCCCATAAACCTTCTGCCAGAGGTCCGGAATTGGCTTTTAATCAGAAGAACGACAAAGAAACGAACTGTAACAAGACAAAAAAGAACCCCAAACCCCAACTCGACTCCTTTCCCTCCTCTTAGTTTCCATAGAAGTTTATAATCAGATTGGAAGCCGTAGGAAAAACCTGCTGAATGAACGTGGGATGGAATCTATGACAGAAGTTTAATTGTTTGGGGGTTTTTTTTGTGGGTTCTGTTGTGTTTTATTTTGTGGGGGTTTTTAGGTTTTTCTTTTTGCTACAAGGATGTTGCTTTCAGAAAAAAAAAGAAAAGCCCCCAACTTTGATGTGTCGTGATCACTTTCTCCCCCCCCCCCCCCCCCTTTCCCTGTCAACTCTGAAATCTCAGGCTGAGAGCTGGCTGGAGAGGAGAATCCTTCATCATTTCTGAGATCAGAATAAACGCTTGATTTTGTCCCGAAATAATGAAGAGATTTTCAATGAGTCCCTCGGCCAAGCCGTCTCTATTGTATATTGCATTGATAAAAAGGATGTTATTGACTATGCAACAGTAGGCTCCTTTCCTCTCTCTCCCTCTTTCCAAATAAACTCTCGGTCCTCTCTCTTGATCAGTGAAAAGGTGAAACGAATAAGATTAAACCGGACAAAAAAAGCAAGCTCGGTATGTATATCATCTAGATTTTACTCCCCAGACTGTGAACAGACAGAGAGTAAAAGAGGCAGAGCAAGGCAAAGAGAGAGAGGGAGAGAGAGAGAGACACAGATACAGACACAGACACAGACGGAGGCGGAAAAGCCCTGCGAGAAGGTGGACGGACACAGCAGCCGGGCTTCTCCCGGCCCCGCTCCCCGGGACAACCCAGGTAAGTCCCCGTTTCTCTCCTCGGTCTTTCTTGGTGGAGGGAGGGGAGCGGGGCTGCGACTCTTGGCGGGGAGACCGTCCCCCCTTCCCTGGGGCTGCACCTCTCCTTCCCCCCCCCCCCCCCCCATTTGAACATCCCGTTATTTGACTGGAGGGAGAGGCTCCTAACCCTGATTTTATCCCTATGTTCACCCTCCCCTTCCCCTTTTTACCCCCATATGCGTGTTTTTTCCATTGTCCCCCGCCCAGATAACACACACTCCCCTAGCCCCACGCGTGTTCTGCAAGGCAGAGACCGCGCCCCACGCCAATGCCCCGCGCAACTTCAGCACAGGGTACGCGCCAGCATGCCGGTTCTCCCTCCTCTTTCACCTGCTCTGTTTGGTTATTTGATCACGTAATGAAAAGATCGATGGCAGCCTGTTTATCTAGGTGATAGTGTCAACAGATTAAGAGGGGCAGCAATCAGATGCTTCCCAGACTGGGCTGCCAGCTACAGCAATCGCTAAAAAATGCCCCAAAACAGAGCTCAAATTGCGCTGAGTCGGGGCAGGAGGGGTGTGTGTGTGTGTGACGGGGAGGTGTTTTCCTTTTTTTTTTTTTTTAATTTGCTCTGTGCTGAGGGAAAGTATTATATATTGTGGTGTTTTGTTTTTTTTTTTTAAAAAAAAGAGATGCGTGAAAAACAGGTGAAGTTTGCGGGGTTCCCGAGGAAAATCCCGCCTGTTGTTGTGGAGGAGCCTTGGGGAGGGATTCGGGACGGAAGGCATCCTTCAGGAGAAGTAGCCTCATGCCTCAGCTGCCAGGGCTGGAGCACGGTTCCGTCGACGGGAGGCATTTCCTCTCCTCGACAAATTCCAGGGACATTTAGAAATGGTTACAACTCACATTTTAATTGGGAAATGAGCTTTGATTGCTTGATGAGCTCTGTGGATTTGGAATGGGCAGAAGGGATGGCGCTGGGGACTAGCTACGGCTTATTTTTCCCTTTGTCACTTTCTCCAGGCCAGGGTCCAGACTGGGATCTGATGGTAGCAGAGTTTGGGGGAAGATTTAGTATTTTTTTTAATTTTTATTCCCTCTTTTTTTGTGTGTCTCTGTTTCTCCTATCCTCACCCCGGTGTAACCTAACCCGGGATGGCGCTGGCTTCTGTCTGCTCTCCAATCCTCTCGTCCCCTCTGGAAAGGAAAAGTTCCTCCTCTGGAGACTAGTGATGACAACTTCTACACTCTATTTCTAGCTGTGAGGGAGGCAAGGGGGTGCATGTGTGTAAAAGGATAATATAAAACTCAGCTGAAGGTATTATTATTTTGTAAGAGGCAGGAGTGCGTGTGAACTGGGAGCTGCGATCCATTGCCTGCATTTTCCAAAACAAACGTGAAGTGCCCGCTTCACCTGCCGAGCTTCACCAGGCAATGTGTATATATAAAAAAACACACTCGCACATATATGTGTATATATATAAATGCATACAGACAAGCAGGGAGTGGGGTAGAGGGAGGACAGTGAATGCACAGGCTGCTGTCGCAGGGCTCAATCAACAGCTTTGATGCGTGAAAATGTCCCGCTCGCTCCTAATTGTTGGCGTTTTCATCCTTTGCTCTGGCTGGTTCACACAGGGATGCCTGCAGAGCCAGAGGGTTGCACTGGGGTCCCTTCCCCAATTGGGGGCGGCCCCGTTCCCTGCCTGGGCCGGTTGCAAACGAGATGTGAGCGGTGACACCAGGACACCCCCAACCCTATCCGTCTGACCCACCCTTCTGCCCGCCGCAAACTAGGCCTCTGCAGCCAGGCCTTGTTTCCCGGCCTTTCCTTCCAGGCATTTTCCTCTTCCCTCCACCTTTTTTTTTTGGTTATTCCTTTCTTTTTTTTCTCCTCCCTTCCCCCCCCCCTCCATCTCGCAAGAGCCTAACGACAATCAAGTCCTTTCAGGGGGGCAATAACAGACTTGCAGGAGATGATGATCTGAGAGGGAACCCCCACACACAGGAAACCGCCCTGGGTACAGGGGAGGGAGGCCCGGGGGCCCCTCTGTGTGGGTCTGGGTCACTGCCTCCCCCAGCATCTGCCCGCAAAAGACCCCGGGGATGCACCGTGTCAACCTTTGGTGCTTTCTATAGGACACCCGGTGCCAGGGGGATGGACACCATCCCCATCCTCCTCCTGGCCCCCAGGGTGGGCATCTTCCCACTGCCCTCCAGGTATCCCTGTCTCCAAAGCCCATCGCTTAGGCCATTCCACTGCATCCCACTGGACGGCCTTGGGAAAGAGGTGCCTCCACCTTCCTCTGCTCACCTTCCTCCCCGCTTCCATCACGGAGGTCCTGCCTTATTTATTTGTTTTAATAAAAATCAGTCCTGGGGGGTGACCACTTTCTCCACACCCCCTGCCCCAGAATATGCTTCTGGGGTCGTCGCCGACATTCCTGCCTTGCCAGAGTGGTTTCTCATCCCAACGTGTCCCACGACCCCCGGGGATAGTCCCCGCAGAAGGATGTGCCTGCCCTCTCCCTTTTCTCCTGGCCCTCTGCGTGTGCCTCACCCTGAGAAGCGACCACCCTTCCCCGCTGCCTGTTTCCCTGGAATTATTTTAGACGGGATTGGCAAAAAAAGTGGCGTGACAGCGGCGTGTGTGTGTCCCCCACCTTGCCACACATCATCCCCTCTCGCAGCCCTCTCGGGAAGGCAATCTGCCGTCCCCGCAACATCCCCGGAAACTCGGCCACGCAGAGACGCAGTTTGTCATTTCTCAGCGCTCAAAAGTACAGGGCTCCTTTGCCAATCCGAAAGCAAGTAGCTGAATCACAACTTTTGCACTCTTTATCCATCCGAACAGAAACGCCTGAGCATCCCAAAGTCTGCCTTATTTTTTTTTTAAGTTTAAAAAAAAAGAATAAGAAAAAAAGAAAAAATCTGTTCCTGGAAGTGGGGAAAAAAAACCCCAACCCACGTCTGCGTGGGGTGGGGAGAGAAAGCACCCACAGAGAAGGCCACTTGTCTAACAGCATAAAGGAGCATGACAATTCCCGAATAGAGCTCCAGGAAAAAGAAATTGACGGCATCGCGATGCAATTCAAACCTTCCTATATAGCAAATCTGGGAATCATTTTCAACACACTGGTGAATCCAGGACCAAATATACAGTTTCGGCACAAATTAGGCTGTGGTAATGCGAGCGTCGAAGCTAAGAGAAACAGAAGTCTAGGAAAGACATTAAAGATGAGGCTTTGCGTTGAAACACTTTTAACCGTGTTTTAAAACGCCGGCTTCTCTTTGGGCTGAATTTGTTGTTATTTATCATCCCGAAATGGACTGGAGCTTTCGCTGAAGAGCTGACGTTTGGGAACGAGTTCGAAAGTTGTGAGGTTGTCCTGACAAGGCAAGAGACAGGAGAGTATAATCATTCCCTTAATAGTTACGTGTCAGAGATCCCATTTCTTGCAGCGCGGGGATTAGTCCATCAGGAGCAGATCCGAACTGGACTTTCCGCAGACCAGAGATCGGCTCCAAGGTGGTTAAGTATTTAATGCCACTTTTTCCCCAACAGTACCTGAGGTAAAACCGTGCAAAAGTATTTTTTGCTGGGAAAAAGGCATCAGCGCAGCTGATTGCGATATAATCCTATTTACCTCATCAGAAGTTGATCTGAGTAATAAACCTGAGCGTTTTCACTGAAACTGTCAATAAGATATGTTTATTACAACGCGTTCTGCCTGCGTGGGGAGGACGGGGATGCACTTTAGCTAAAGTTTAAACGGAACAGAATGAACACAACAAGGTTGTGAAATGCCCACTGCAGTCCAAGACAAAAGCCAAGAATGACTGCTATGTATTTTACCACGCGAAGGCTTTCTTTTCCCTCTTTTCTTTTTTTATCTTTTTATTCACACGTTTCTAGGGGTGAAGCCTGGGCATATCCAACGGTGTCGTTAATAAGGTATACAAAATTGCCTGATCCTACCAAACGGGACTAGAGTTATATGTTTTATTGTTAACCCCTTGCACTGAATCTTCTGAAGCTGAAAGGGAAAAGGAAAGGGCTTTTGTCCTAGTTGATCCTTGGCTATTCTGGGGCTCAGGTTGGTGTGAAAGGGACGAGGAGGTCACTTGAAATCTCCTTTTATCTACTCCTATTTTCTCTCTGGATCAGCAACTTTGAATAGACACCATCTAATCGCTCGTAATGGAAAAAGGGGGGGGGGGAAGAAAAAAGGTGGTGGTGGTGGGGAGGGGTGTGTGTGTGCTCTGGGAGCAACGAAAACGCCTTTTCGCGGGGTATGCCTGACCGGAGGGGTGCAGGTCCGTGTGTGCGCGCACACAGGGACCCCCCGTGTGGAGCCCCATGTAAGGCGCACATCTTGCGCACCCGCGGAGGCATCACTACATGCCCCCACATCCTTGCCCAGGGCCAGGGTGGCGTGTGAGGGGGGCTGCAAGGACCGTTTCCCCGGGGTGGGGGTGGTGATGCTCGGAGAGGTGACTCTGTGTGATTTTCCCCTCCCACCCTAAAACCCAGAGATTTTGGTATTTCGTACTTATTGAGGGTGGCAGATTTGGGAGGCAGCCGGGAGAAGGGTGGTTTTGGAGAGGGCTGCCGCCCCTCGGTGGGCAACCTACTCCCCTTTGCCACTTCCCAGAGTCCGCCCCGGGGTTGCTCGTGGCTTTCTGCGGTCACCTTGCCAACAAGGCTGGTTATTCCTTTTTCTTTTTTTGGGCTTTTAAAATTTTATTTTTATTTTTTGAGGCTTTACCTAAAATAAGAAAAAAAAGGGAAAGAGAGTAGGACAAAATTGGGGGCTGCTGGCACATAGAAAAAGCTTTGTTCTAGAGGCTCAAGCCAGGGCACTATCTCTTCCCTCCTCGCCGCTCAGAAACTGGCGTTTCTTTTCTC
The DNA here is from genome assembly GCA_033558185.1 of Dromococcyx pavoninus. NCBI lineage: Eukaryota > Metazoa > Chordata > Aves > Cuculiformes > Neomorphidae > Dromococcyx > Dromococcyx pavoninus. Next base: position 12,169 of record JAUMJL010001065.1, read on the forward strand.
AGTCTGGGATGCTTTAGCTGTAAATTCCTTCAAGTGACTACTTTGTTGCTAAGGCTACAAGTTCCCATCCCAACACACAAATCTTTTCCACTCCAGGACCAGCTCAAGCCCTAGGCAAAAGTCTTGACTTAAGAGACCTACTTCAAACTCCTTGGAGTGCCTCCCTGCTAAATACCTGCTAAAGTCCACGGTTCCAATGAAGGGCTAAACAGTTCTCCCCCTTCCCCCCCTTCTCTCCTGTAGTACGTTTTGCTGTGGGAATAGGTGGCAAGAAGAAACCCAGTCCAATACAGATTAAATTAAGTAGAAGGAATCCAGCCGGTGTATATTTTGAAGCTCCGGTGGGGCGTCAAACCGATGTTTAACACATTTTTTCCACTCACTGTGCACAAGTCCTCAACACCCACTGCTTTTTCCACTCCCCCCGCCCCGCGAGAAGCAGGCCGTTTCGGGGGTTGGACAGAAAGGAATTCCCCCGACCCGCAAGACCTTTTCCCATCCTCCGTGTCCCCTGACAGGGCTGAAGAAAGGACACACAGGGGCTCCTCCAGCGAGTTGGGATACTGGGAGGTTGTCCAGGTGGTCCCTAGATACGGAACTGGGGTAGAAGGGGAATGAGGTTGGGTTTTTTTCAACAACATTACCCTTCTCCTTCCTCCCCACCGCACTCGCCCACCCGCTTGGCAGCACTGGACGGGAAAATAGGGTTTTATCACCCCGGCTCAGCAGAGTGGACACATGTTTGTAGACCGCTGAGCTCCTTCCAGGACCGCCAAGAAGGGAGCGTGGCTCCCCTGGATGCGAAAGTAGAAAAAAATCAGCCCCCGTTAAGTGTGACTTGGTAAACGTTTGTAAATGCAAATAGAAATGAATAAATAAACCTCAAACCAGGTAGTTTGGGTGCAATAGTTTAGCAGGACTAATTGCAGACAATAGAGCTGAAATGACTTTTCAAATTAGCTGCTGGTTGGAGATTAGTTGGAGGAACTGTCAGCTCCAGCGATGGGTAATTGCTTTATTGCTCACAAAACTATCATCTATTTAGAACATATGTGCTAATTACTCTGGATGGGCGTCGGAAAATAGACCATAAATCTATTAGCACTTTAAAAAGTCTAAGGTACTTGTAAGCTATCAAACTCTCTTCCTTGGCACGTTAAGGGCGAGATTGGCACCCGAGAAAATACAAATAAAATAAGGCAAGCAGATGCAGCCACATATATGCCAGGGTATATTTGCGACCTCAGAGGGGAGGGGGGAAGAGTGGTCATCTCCAATCGTGGAAAGCCTCTTTCTATAGACCAAACTGCGCCAATAAATCACTGTCATAAAAACGATTTTCCTCTTTAGCCTTGCACTATGTTTTTTTTTTTCTTCCCAAAAAGATTAGTTTAGAAATCTTTTAATTGGATTACTCTGGAAAATTAATCTCCTTTAGGCTCGCTAAGTTTGTGTACCAAATATTTGGAATTAATTCAGTGCCATCCGGGATGCTTTTTGTTCGAATCAGCTAAGAAAAGGGACAGGTAGGGAAAGTTGGCATTTTACCATACGTGTTCATGTCCCCTCGCAGCTCTCCGTGCATAGTCATTGCTGTATATATGGCATTGTATAGCATAAAATTGCTATTGTAAAGGAGATAAACGAATTGTTTCTTGGACTATGCTATGGATCAGGGCTCTTAGCGCGGAGTGAGTAGCTTAGGAAAACAAAAAAAATCGGAAAAAAAGAAAAGTTTTGGCAGCCCAAGAGGGCGACGCCTCCCAAGCGACGCACAGTGAAGGAGCATCCCGGGGCCGGAGCTGCATCCAGATCCCGCTCTCCGGAGCAACCCGGGGGTCTCGGTTCCAAACCTAGGAGCTGCCCGGGGGGTCCCGGTCTCACTCCCAGGGGCTACCTGGGACCAACGGCGCTTTCGGGGCTGTCCTATCCTAGGCAGACGCCGAGACTCGGGGAGATCTCTTATTTTTCACCCCAGTTTAGCTGTTTGCAGTATCCCCGTGAGGTGTGGTTAATTGGAGGGGGATAAAGGCGTAATGACTTGTCAGGGAGACGGTGGTGACTCCGCAACGTACCGTCTTCTTTCCGCCCGCCTTCTGTAAGCGGACACGCGCCGTCTCTCTACTAAAAGAGCAATAAAGCTAGGTTCATTTATTTATTTTTACTTGTTTATTTTTCTCGAAAGGAAAGGAGCCTGCGGCTTGTTCCCTGTGGTTTATGCACAGGATATGACACTGCGCGGAGTCCTTACGTCTGAGGGGGTTGGGGAGACGGTCAGGGAGCATCTCCGAGGTGGGGGGGTTGGGGATGGGGCAGATAGGGAGCGAGGAAGCTGAAACATGAGGCAAGGGTCCGCGTGTGTCGGTGGGAGTGAGTGTGTATATTCCGAGGCTCATGATGAACAGGTGAGCGGGCAGCACGGAGTGAGCACCACCCGGGCTGGAGGATGAGGATGAGGTTGAAGATGAGGATGAGGATGGGTTTTGTCCTCTTGAACGCTGGCCGAGGGGAAGTAACGTCTATCACCAGACCCAAATCCCAGCCCACGTTCCAGGGGTCAGTGCTCCTCCCAATTAGCGTGTTGCCAGCTTCCGAGTCAGCACTAAATTTTTAGCCGTTACCGAGCTGTGAATAGCCGAGCGGGATTATCTGCATCTGAGAGAGAAAAGATGTGGTACTGATGGGCGCAGAGTTGCACGGAAGGAAAATTACAGAGAAAGGTGGGTGGGCGGAGGTGTCTGTATCCTAAGATACAACTTGACACTGGGGAGCATCACAAAAACTCTTCTAGCAGGCGGGACACCAGTCATCACCCGCGTCGCGCGAGACAACGCAGCTCACAATCTCCAGCCGAAGGTTACGCACTTGCTAAGCAACCTTGTGGTCTGCAGTGAATTAATTATTGCGGCACTGATGCTGCCTTACATCAGCCTGGACCCTCGCTCACCTTGTGCCTCCCCCCGCTTCTGGTTACTCCCCAGTGCGCACAGATAGAAGTTTCTCAGCTCCATGCTGTAGCTAAATAGATTAATACACTTTGACAGAGTCTTTATCCCTCCTCGTCCGATGTTAAATTAATCTTAAAGTCCCTTCTGAGACAACCGGAGAACGAACTCTCTGTCTGTCTCTCTGTGTATCTGCGTGCGCGTTGGATGTGCCCTGTGGAAATTGTTTACAGTTTGGAAGGCTCTAACCCTGATTTTTCCAGCTTTGAGCTCCCTCTGGAAGCGGAAAGAGCAATTACTTCACATTACTGTACATATTTCATCGCCGTGATAGATCGCAGGTGTTGGAGCCGCCGTTATCGTTTTCCTCCCTCCCGTAGCCCTCGGATCGGAACCCAGAGGATGCTCCGACTCCGGGTTGGATGGTGGTTCCCAGGCTCTGCCACGCAAACTCCTCTTGATATCCACCCACGGAGGTCACACAGAGGGACAGGGGACGGCGGGTGTCCCTATCCCCCTCCCCGCACCGTTCTCCTGCCGTTCAGCCCAAGGTTGGGAGGGAAGTGAGGGTTAAGACAGCCACCGGGCTGCTGGAGAGGCACAAATGAAGCGAGGAGGGCAGGAAAAACGACCCCGAAAGAGGAAAATGGCTAGAATACCCCGAGCTTTTGGCTAGAAGGTGGGATGATGGCTTTTAATTTAGGCTGTGCAGTAGTCCTTTGGATGCAGGGTACGCATTTGCAGTGAATTTCAAAGGTGCAGGCTGTAGGCAGGCTACTGTGCTATGCCGGAGCATCCCCGAATAGCATTAAACTGTGTCATGGATCAGTGTCATGATGACGTATGACACACGGCAAGGGATCATGATGAGTGACTGGCATAATAGACATGGATAGTGGACCAAAGTCTCCTTGACAATTCTTAGTCATATGTCTTGGGGGGATAGTTTTACATTCGTGATCCGTTTATTTGAAGCCAATTCCAGGAGAGAGACTCGTGAACCACTCGGCTGAATCTGTCTAAGTAGGATGAAGACGGGCTTAAATGGCACAAAGGATTGAGGGGGGGAAACTGAAGAGGTCACCGCTTTAGGTGCAAAGCACTTGGCAAAAAACTTTCTACCCCCAATTAATCAGGACGCCCCGCTCTCCTGCCAGCCTGGGAAAGGGACGGCTCAATTAAGCGGTACCCAGAGCATCCCCTCTCTCCTCCCGCAATCCGTTCCGGATCCACTCGGGCGCTGCCCATCTCCCGCACCCCTGCACTGGGATAAACATCCCGCGCCGTCTCTAACTCGTGGAATACCTCTCTTGACCTTCGCATTGCGGGTGGGCTTTGCTGCGGGCTGCGAAGGGATGCGCGCAGCACCGAGGGATGTGCGCAACTCCGGGTCGCGCTTCGATGCTACCGGGGAAGCAGGGGAAAAAGTCGCATCCCTCCAGGTTTTGCGAGCCGGGAGAATGTATACCTTTTATAAACCACTTAAAAGTAGCCAAACGCGCCCCAGCATGCCGCCCGCTGTGAGGAAGAGACCTCGAGGTTCTGGCCCTGCGGGTTTTCTTTTGTTTGCAAACATCCCGAGCTACTAGGGGGAAGTTTGGGATTATTTTTTATCCTATTTCCCCCACCTCATACTCGACCCCAGGCTTATGCCCCTCTCAGCGGAAGTCTCAAGCAGGGCAAGGGGCCCCGGTGTCCCCCTGCAGGCAATCAGCACCCCGAAACCTGGGTGCTTCCCACCCCAGCAGAGATTCTGCAAGAGATTTTCCCTGGGAAAGGAGGTTTGCAGGTCCCCCTCTTTGCACAGCCCCCCCCCCCCCCCCCCGGACACTGCTGACCTTTAAAAATATCCAGAGGGAGCATTTATCCCACCAGCATCCGAACAAATGGTATTCACTCGAAAAGAAGAGTCGCAAGAGGGAAACCACCTCTCAGCCTGACACCGAAAAAAAAAAAAAGAAAGAAAAAAAAGGGAAAGAAAGAAAAAAAATCTGCTGATCAAGATGTTGCAGGAAGTTCACTGAATGTGTGAGCAGGTAACACAGGGAATAGCGACATTGTTAACAGAAAACATCTAGTTAACAATGACTTCATTTGATTGGGAGGATGAAAAAGCCTTTTTAAATCAGTCCAGATTTATTGGCCTAAGCGTAGCCAATTTATGAATATGGAGGCTGTATTGAGTCTGCCTTCTTTCAGGATGTCATCTGAGGGGTAATAGTATAGGTGAAGTCATTTAGTTACACTGTGGAAACTTTTATAGTCCCTTTCTTGGGAATTTAATTCAGTGCTTCTTCATTTTATTAGGAACAGACTGACTCCATCATCGGTGCTCTCCATGTTTAGAGGCATGACTGTTTGAAGCAATTAGGCTGCCCAATTAGCATACTCCTCCTGACCCCAGCAGCACCGCCAGGTCCTGGCATTATCCATGTCTTCAAAGTAACATAAAACACGCCACCCGAGTGTCCGGGATCGTGAAACCAACGATCAAGAGAGCTACCGAAATTACCTCTTTGCCCTTAGAGGGAGAGGAAGTCGGAGAGAGGTGGGAGTAAAAACAAAAAAGCCTCCTTATGCCCCCCCTGGTGTCCACATTTGGGCAGTTTTGCCGTGTCACGTGTTTATTTTGCGTTAATTTGCAGTTTGTTGCCAAACTGCTACCCGACTGCAGCCCGTTCCTCCCTGCTCTCAGCAGGTCCCGGAGGATGAGAGATGTTACAGGTTCTGCCAAGAGACGTGGGTCACGTCCACGCGTGGAGGGATAAACCACCAGCAAGGGAACTGTGGCCCGTCCAAGGGTGGTTTTTGAGGGGACAGAGACTCCTCCCCAACCTCGCCTCCCCATCCAGCCCTTTGTGTACCACCAGGTGACATTCAAACACGGGTGATATTTTCAAATGCATGCACCAACCCCCCTACCCCGGCCCCGCTGCCTGGCTTTCTCACTAAGGTGATGGCGTGAAGGAGCAAGGATGTATCAGCTGATCCTTCCTAGCCCCTCTTCACTAACTTCGGGCAATGACCCTTACCTTTACGGGCAGCCGGCTCCCCCGTCATCCTTACCCCAGCCCCGTATCCACCCCATGGAGCTGAAAAGGTGTGTCAGGATCCATATAGCCGGTGCCCGAGGGACTCCGATCCTGCTGGGAGGGGGTTTTGGGGAGCATCCCCTCCCTCCTTGCCTACAAAAGTCAGCATCAGTCACCTGCCCATCATAGATAAAGATACTCATTCCACCTCCCTCCAGACCTCCTGAAAGCCCATGGAGGGGATTCGGGGAGTCAGTGTTCAGCAGATAGAGCCATCTGCCTTGAGCTTCACAGCGCTGTGGAAGAAAAATCTCTATAAAACGAAATAGGCAATCAACTGAAATCTATCCTCTTTAAATAAACTGATTCCTTAGTATTTTCCCAGTGTTGCTGTAAGTTGTTGTCTGTGATGTCCCCCAGGGCTCTTTCCTCTGCTCTCTGGTTTGGTGTATAAAAGCAGGTCTGAATGATGGATTACTGTGTCATTGCAGGCTGCGAAGGATTAATTTGTTTCATTGATTTCTCTTTAGGCAGATTGCCAGAATTCTCTGCTTCCCACCTTTCTGCGGGACTTCCAGCAGTAATAGACAGTAATAGCCTAAGACAAATCAGCCCATTCTTGTAAAAATAGAAACACAAAATCCTGAAGTCCCAGGAAAACCATAAAGAAGTTTTTTCTTTGTTGTGCTGTAAGAGAACTGATTCTTAGAGTGAGTCCGTCTTCTCTCCTCTCCCCACTCCCCTTTTATAAAAAAGGTCGCAGGGTCCTGGGGTGGGGGCTGCATCGTCTCAAGAGCAATTTCAACAAGCAGTTGCATGTGAATTGTGGGTATTTGACAGTTGAGGAGAAATGTTTTGTTCATGCTCAGCAACAAGGATAGAAATTATAGAAGGACTGAGTAAACCTCATAGTTCATTCTTTCTTAAAACCACCGGGCTGCCTATAGCTAATCTATTATCGATTCACCTGCCTGTCTGGGGTATCTAGAAGAAATGTGGCTTATGTCAGGTCCCGAGTCACCAGTCTGATGTGGGGGTTGGTGGGACTGGAGTCTCTCAGATCAATTCGTCTGCATGCTTTCAGGATAATCTGATTGGAAAATCAGGCCTTGAAGCCCTGGGATGTGGTGGTGAAAGGGAATTGGGCACCCTTTTCATTGCAGGTTGTGGGAGGGCGAGGGGAATAGAGGAGATCCCACGCTGTATGCAACCCACTGCTGCTATTCCGCCCACAGCACTGCTCTTTTCAGACCCACTTTGCCCCCAGCAAGCATGTTTTTGCTGTGTTAATCTATTTGTTTCCACAATGCAGCGCTAAAAATTGTCACTTTAGTGTTCTAAAGTTAAACTTTAGATGTAATTAGTCCTGTAGTAAAAATAAACATAGACGTGCTAATGTTTTTTCAGCTCAGGCTTGCATGAATATGTGCTGTGCCGAAAAAGCCATTTCTGATAGCATTGCGGGTGGAGAAGTGTTTATTTCACCTCTGTATCTGCCTTATGATGAAAGCAGCTCAATAGGTGCTTTCAAAGGGATGAGAAATTTATTGTACTGCATAGTACAGATCCACTGCTTTGTAAAAGAAAGTCTAGGAAATTCTGAAGTCACAGCTCTATTTTTTCCCCCCTCCTGCTCTCCAGAAGGATGTTAACCTGCTACTTCGTATTTTAATTCACTGTAATTTCAGGTTGAAAACCCGGTACTTGGGTCACAGCATGATTTCCTTCATAACTTGCCAGAAAATATGCCATGCCCTGCCTGAGAAATGTTCTTGTGTTTGCTTATGTGAGATCTCTCCACGGTGTGTAGAGTCTAACTTTTCCCTCCTTCATCTAAAGTAGTTTCTGTAGTAGTAGTCATGAAGAGAGTTATGTGTTTGCTCTTGGGAATGCCTAGAAATCCCTACATTGTCTGGGGAAACCGTGCAGTGTGGGTTAGCTTGCAGTAAGACAAGGGTGGCTGTCTCCAGGCTCGGCAACCTGGAAAATGCTGGTGTCCTGGGGAATGCCGCAAGCTTCCCTTCAAAGACTTCTCTGGTGTAACAGGGACCCCCGTCTTTTTCTGGCATAACGCAGATTTGCTCTGCCTGGCATTCCCACTCCTGATGGTTTTTCACTGTCACACAACTTTGAAAGGAAAAGCACAAAACGCAGCAGTTCACATTTTTTCCTGCTTGGATAGCCAAGCCCCAGGGAAGCTGGGCTCCGAACACAGGGTTCATCCTGCTTGGGAGCAAACTATCCCCTCTGCCCCTTCCTCCTCGCTGACCCTTTTCAGCTCACACAGGGGAATCCTTCTGCTCCTTTGATAGGCAGTAAGGAAAGTTTTGCTCTTGGTAAATAATGGTAACAATATTTTTGGCTTGGAAAGTCTGAGTTAGGAGCGGAGACAGGTTTCCCCCCCCATACCTCCCGTTTTCAATAAAACAGGCAGAATCCATCACAGGCCCAACTTAAAAAGCTTAAGTGGAGCTCACATCCTTTCATCCCTGCAGGACTGGAGAGAAACAGAGTCTGTTAGATTAGCAAACATTAACCTCTCGCATAGTTCTGGATGTAGGATTAATGTCTACTGAAGGGACAGCTGTATGACCCTCACACATACACTAACTATACATTAAGGCTGTCACTCTATCGATTGGGAGAAATTTGTGTGAAGAAGCTCTTCCCACAGGGAGCAAAACAGACTAGAGCTGGCAAAAGCTATTTGTGCTCTACTAAGACATACTTTTAAAAACTTGGTTCCTGTTTTGGCATCCATAGTGCAGATGAGCTGAAATCTCCATGCTACACCTCAAGGCTTTGCTGCACACAGACCACACACAACTTTCAGCTGCGATCCTGGGCAAAACACAGACCTATGCCAATGCTGGATTTGTACATAGAACATTGCTTAGACTCTGCCCACATGAGGTTTTGAGTCCCCGTGGGATTTTTACCGGCTGTACATTAGCATATCTATTCTCTTTTAGCTAATTTGGAGGAGATTCCTCTACAAAATTTTCCTTCCTTATTCACTTATCTAAGAAAAAGAAGAAATAGAGGTGAATAATGTGTTTGTCAAACATTCTTCCATTAAAATATGAAAACTCCATGGTACGAAAACACAGGCTGATTATTTCCTAGGGTTTGCTGGATTAGGTACAAACACTGATCTTGGCTCAGGTCACACCCTATTTTCATGTCAGTCTAACTCTTCTCATAACACAGGAATTCCACAGATGTAACAGCGGGTTCAGTACATTTCTGAAAACAGACTTATTTTAGTTATTTAAACGAAAATAAATACTTGTTGTTTAAGCTTGTATATTAAATATTAATGGTTTCTTGGAGTTCAATCCACACAAATATTTGGATGTCAAATATTGAACTTTACAGCACTTTATGGTAGGAGAAATGACTGTGCTTTGGGCTCGCAAGAATCCCATAGGAAGAAAGGAGAGAGGTTCTTCCACTAGAGCAAATGTGCTCAGAGCCTATGTGCCTCACAGCATGCACCAAAGGTCTATGGGTCCACACAGAACTTTCAACCAGTACTAGGTGCCTGTTGAAGGCACTTGGATGAAGAGAAAATAATGCAATGAGGTGAAGCCACTGCCATATTACCCAAACCTGCTGTAGCTGGGGCAAGGACTGAGAAAACAAGTTAAAATAAGCTTTCAGACAGGTGTTTCCATTACAGATGGTTGTACTGAGTCTTGTCAGCACATAGAACAGAACAGAACAGAACAGAACTGTGCTCTACCAAAAACGTTAAACTTTGGTTAATTGTCATAGAATCATGGAACTGTAGAATTATAGAATGGTTTGGATTGGAAAAATCTTCAAAATCCATCAGGTCCCACCCCCCTGCCATGGGTAGGGACACCTCCCATTGGATCAGGGTTGCTCAAAACCCCATCCAGCCTGGCCTTGAATACCTCCAGGGATGGGGCATCCATGATTTCTCTGGGCAACCTGGGCCAGGGCCTCCCCACCCTCACAGTACAGAATTTCTTCCTAGTACCTAATCTAATTCTCCCCTCTTTCAGCTTAAAATGGTTGTTCTTCATTCTGTCACTGGACTGTAAGGGGCCTCATTGGTGGGTCGAGAGAAAGGTCTCACATGCAAAGTTTTGGGTGTCTCTTTGTCTTGGTGGTCTGCAGTAAGTTCTGCATGGACATCTTTCTTCTGGAGCTGCACAGGCTGAGTGCAGACCAGCTGCTGAGAGCAGAGGCAGCATGCTAGAGCTGACCTGTCAGGAAATTCTTTCTGAGGGACATGGAGAGTGGACAAAGTGGACCCCAGTGCCCTTAGCAGACGGAGTAGTGAAACTGCAACTTCCAACAACCAAGTCAAATGGCAGCTAAATGGTCAAAGCCCAGTTCCTACATGGTACCTGCCAGGGAGGCAGTTGATGACATCCCAGACCCAAGAATCCAGGCTCGGCTTGAAAGGAGTGGAGACTAGAGACCAGGATGAACTTTCAGGTTTCAACCCCAACATCTAAGATGAACATTGCTATGGCCAGCACACGTGTAGGAGACCTAAGGAGTTGGGCAGTCTAGTGGTCCTGGCGAAGGGGCTGCAGGCATGAGTGCTGCTCAGTGCAGTGGTGAGCCCTGCTCTTTACACAGTTAAGGTTTTCATCCAAAGCATGTTTCTGGCAGCAGTTACCTGACCCAGAAACTCATGCTGGATCTTCCTGGTTTTCCGAATCTTCTATCCAACTGTGAAAGATGTGGCAGAAGGAGCCACAGCATATGGAGTAGTGAGAAACAGTGCACTGGTAACTGACCAGGCTGTGAACTGGCCACAAAATTATCCTACAGGACAGTTTTCAAATAAAATGCTGATTTGACAGATGAGTGTTTCAGAAGAATATATCAATTCCATCAGCCCTTTAAAGAAGGAAGCATCAAAATGCTTTGCTAGAGCAGTCCTGAAATACTATCCATCACTTCAAGTTCACATTAGTAAGAGAAGCAAGACAAAGGTGAGAGCAACTGTTTTAAAATAAAATCTTTCAGTCAGGTTGAAACAAGGTATTTTTGAGTGTGTTTAACAGTGCTTGCTAACAAATCATGAGAGACTTGGGCTTTGCTCTAAGCTGCTTCAACGCTGAAAGCCTGCAGTTCTGGAATACACAAATATTGGCTTTGGTCAGCCTGAACAGACAGGTACACAGGAAAACAAACCCATGGAGAAGAGAAACAAAGCAGTCTCCTCTGATGGGCACAAAGGGGATTTGTGTCTTGCTAAGTCTGGATCCATCTCTTTATATATTTTGTGTAAGACAATTACTAGACCCTATGCCCAGCTTCTGGATAGTATTAAAGGGACGATCCTGACTGAAAAAGTAAACATTCAGTCAGGCCTCTGACACAGTTTATTTTTGGGTGTTCAGCAGCAGGGACTATTTTTTTTTTCATATCTGAGGGCCATGCACTCAAAGCTGTATGTGTGGACAGGCAGGGAGCTTCTGAATATGTGAAAGCTGTGGAAATCCACAGTGCCTCGCACAGGCAAGGAGAGGGAGATCATCATCCCATTTCTAAGTAAATTAACACAAATGGCCAGATGAAAGGTTAGGGAAAAACTGGTACACCAAGGTAGCCAAAAACTGGACACAGCGACTTCTCCAGAAACACCTTCTTCCAGTAAATAATTTGATTTTCCATTGAGGCAGACAAGGATAAGCAGTAGCTGGTGTGATGTGAGTCTTTCAAAAGTCTGCTGAGGGTTAATTACAACTTTCCCAGGAGCTGTTCATTTATAATTCTCCTAGAAATATGAGGTTGCTTAACATGAGGAATGGCATTCAGGTGGTTAACACTCACAAACTTTCGAAAAGTATTTGGAAAGCAAGTACGGTCTCTTGCCCACCCATTAACCTCTGCTGTTACGAGGCTTTTATACCAGTAGCAGTAAAGTTCACCTCCCTGCTGTATGTGTTGCTGTATCAAAGATCAAAATTTTGCAGTTTGCAAAAATGTGGAAAGTTGAACATAATTAATCCTATTTGTTTAGTTAGAACTCTTTGTTTAATGAATAACAAATTCCTGCTTGTCCACAAACAGTATGAATGAAAACATGAAATGAATGAGCAGTAATGTTTTGCTTGAGATTTTACAGCCATTGCTGTATTTATTGATACTTCATTTTTTTCAAAATGAATAAAAAGTAAAAGTTTGTGCTCACCACACTGGTACCTCATTATTATGACCACAGGCAATGTATTAAAAATGGTGAGATCCTGCATCATTCTACTGCTTTACACAACTATTAAAATGAGCTGCACCAATAATTTCTTTCAAAATACACAGTATTAAACAATGTTAAAAGAAATACAGTTCTGGCTCTCAGCAGCTTTTCAGTGTTACTGTATTCCAGGATACCTAGAAGGCTGTTCCTAGTATACCACATAACATGTTTGTGGAGATTATGGCCATGAAAGGGAATCACAGTGGTCTTATTCCAAAATCCACTGATTTTTAACATGATATCAATAACACATATGCATGAGCTCCTGACTGGAAAATGATCCTTGTTGGATATCCTTTTTTAGAGAGCTCAACATGAACTTTGTTGAGAAGTTGCTATGGTTCCCCTTCAGCTAGAAAGACGGACAGTGACTTTAAGTGGGAAAAGCATTGGACATACATCCTGTCTATACAGTACACTGTATACACATTTTTACCTCTTGCATTTTATCTTTTTATGTGTTATAAGCCATTTTTTGAAATGACTTTAGCAGGCAGAAATGGCATTAAAATTAACTGTGATATTTCTTCATAAAACCCGAGTTTTATCTTTTGATTTTGGGGATTTTCCTTAGCATTTGAATACTAAGGGCAAAAATGTTTCAGTATTTTATTATGCTTTTTGCTGTTTTTCTCAGCTTCATTAAGAGAGGCAAAATTACCTCATCAATTTTGCCACTTTTATTTTTAAATTTCCTTTCTCATTCACTGACTCAGTGGTACCTTGTCTGGACTATGAATATTTCCACAGATTTAAGTTCAGTAAGCCTTGTTTTCACTGGAAATAAAAAATATACCAAGACATGAGTTTTGTGAATCTCAGTTGTAGTTTACATTTGATTTGATATTGTCCCTTTGAAATGACAACAGCTTTAAAGAAGGTGTAAAATGCAGGAAATGGTCCCTTGTGATCATTATAAAATAGCATGAAAATGCCTGTAACAGTAGGAGTAGCATTCTGGCTGTATTCCAGTTTGGCTAACTACATCCTGTTTCTCTAAATACAGGTTTATTTGTAAGCTTGATCCAAAACCTCCTGAAACAGCAGTTTTCCAGTTGCCACCCTCTGATCTTGGACTGTTTGCACTGCACTACTAGGTGAAAATCTGTCCGTGTCCTGTGTACTTTTTAAATTAAGAATTAACCTTTGGTTTAATGAGAAAGTTTAAATCTCGTATCTAGATAGCAAATAAAGGGTCACTAAGAACCTTCTGGCTAAAATATCATCAAAATATAAAATTAATTGAATTTTATAGCTTAAAAATTTCTTTGTCATACATACCTCATCTGGCCACACAAAATAAAAATGAGAACAAGAGGTAGAAATCTGTCAATGGACCCGCTCTGTAGCTAACGGGAAATGCTGAGAATAAAGTAGCTCACAGCGTAGGTGCATAATTTTTTAAAATCACAGCACTGTTGGATACAGTTGTCAGGATATCGAAAACATATATTTAGAAATGCAAGAGATAACAGTAAATAATATAGCAAAAAATGAGTTAAAATTTCAACATGATAGAAATCTGCAGCTAAGAGACCTTCTGTGTAACTCTGGATGCGCAGTTTGAAAGCTTATTTTTCAGCAGAAGTCTGACAAAGGAACTAACTACTACAACACTTCATTTTTGAATATAATTAATACATATTAATCTACAACTTCAGGACAATTTCATATTTAGAGTGGTTGCTTTTCGTTTGCAGCTCTGTCTAGAGCTATCTATCTGATTCTGCCAGACTACGGTTAAAAATATAGAGACGGAGGTCACATCTTATTAGATAATAATGAGGTGTAAAGATGCTTCTCAGCTATAGAAAGAGGGTAAAGCAGTTGTTCTTTAACAGATGACATATGAATTATGTCATTTCCATAGTTATAAAATAACTTGAGAAAATGTACTGTAAAAATATGATGTATGGTAGGATTGATTGCCCCAAAAAAACCTTTCAAGAGAAAAGACAGAGAGGGGAGATGGAAAGATGGTTTCTATCCGAGCTTCTCATCCTAAAGGTTCAGCTTCTGTGGATAAAATCCTTGCATTCAGTTGTTACATAGGGTGGTCACTCCATTTTTGTATTCATTATGTGCATTAAGCAGTCAAGTATATTCCTTGCAGTAAATACGATTAGTTTAATTTGTTCTGCTGAAAGAGAGACAACTATTAGAAATAGCAATAAAAGTCACATAATGAAATAAGAATACTAGAAAATCCAAGGATTTTAGCACGGTCCATTATTCTTTCAATTCCTGGCAGCCTTTATGATTACAAATCACTTGATTGACTAACTAGACATTCTCAAAGTGAATTATGAATCAGGTTCATTTTTCCTGGTTGAGAGTTGGTAAATGTTATAACTCTTCCACTTTGTGATATATCAAGTTCTTGTAACAGTAATAAGAGATATAATCAACTCTTTATTTCAGGACAAATAAATTGCCTTTTCAAAAATGAAATGTGGTTGCTAACATTTTAACAGTGTGCAATGTAATTCCTTCCTGCTATTCTCAGAGTGTAATCTGCTGTGATGACATAGTTTTTGAGCATTTGACTTTGCTGAAATAATGAGACTCACAGCCTTGGTCCCTGGACCCTGACCTTGGTGAAAATTTGGCGCTGGGGCTCAGAGCAGCAAGAGGTCCTTTTCCTTGCTGAAAATGTGCCTCAGAACACCTATACCCTGGGCTTCAATTTACTCTTTTGAGCCTGACTCTGATGTCTTGGGAAGGCTGAACACTTTTAAAGCTGTTTAAGTTTACTTTGGGAAAAAAGGAAAAAAAAAAGTAAAATGAATCTCTTCTAAAGTGTGCTTGACCCTCAAGTCCTCTTGCATGAAAAACTCCCTCAGGCTTTTGTGGAAATTATGCAGGGGGAATGACTGGCTGACTGGGGTGGGAGTTATTTGTAGAGCAAATGCACAATCAGATCCCAAATCCCCCTAGAATAGGTTTAGTGTGAGGTGCATTTCACCTTCGAGTGGCTACAGGAAAATGAAATTCGAAAAAAAAAAGGAAAAGGAAGATGAGGCTGAGGTTGCTCAAAATCTGTGCCCATGTCCGAGGTGAAAACCACCATAAACAGCATTTATGGCTCTCATCTGCACATCAGATGTAGCCAGGAGTGTTGATTTGGCTTTCTTAAGTGTAGTGGCCTCCGGGTGCCAGTTCTTTCTTGGGGTGGCACCGACTTGCGGGGTCATCGGATCTGAGGGACGGGGTACACAGTGTCCTCTGGTACTGGCGCCAAGGCAGGGCATCTTCCCACACGGGGTTCTGCGCAACCTCAACACAGTTCTCAGTTTTGCAGGCAGCAGAGGATTTTTATTCTGGTTAGGGAGGAGATCCTGGTGTTTGGGTGCTTATTTTGGCTCCAATGAAGGCACAGGCTGATAGTCAGTGGGTTCACGTTATTTATAAAACGATTTCAAAGACTTTAATCCTGTTCCTTTCCCCTCCCAAACACAAAAGCATGTTTCTAAAGCAGGATCTTGTGGGAGAAAAGATGTATTACCACTTTAGTTTTTGGAAGATCTTAATGTGGTCATTCATTTTAGAAACAATGGTTACAGGCTTCAGATTTATTCCTTATTCATCTTTCTATCTAATTTCTAATCTGCTAATAACCTTAATTAAATGCTGAGTAGTTTAGAATATTATTAAACAGCCTTCATAGGATTTTTTTATTTCTGATTACATCATCAGTACAGATTATTGAATATTCCATTCATTTTAAAATCATGATTAAGAGGATAATCCCAAAAAAGATGTTTGTAACAATTTTAACTAAGCTGTGCTAATTGAGTTAGGGGATAAGAAATGAGATTTAAAGGGTGAGCAAGGGGTAAAATCAAAGCCCGCACAGTTTTAAATCAAGTGGATTAAGAGATTGGTCAGAATGGAGGAGGTGGTGGGTCAAAAACAGAACGAGCGGTTCAAACAGAAAATTCACTTACATTTGGGCTGCATGCCTGTCTTTCATGGAAATGATGTGCAATGGAACCGGATGTAATGTGGTTAAACATAAGCAGTAAAAAGTGCTTGTTACAGATCAACAGACTGCACATTGCTCATTGTCAGGCAAAGATGTGCAACGTGAGAGGACATAGGAAAGCCTGCTCAAGTGTTACCACATCTGACAGTGTTGTGTCCCCTGCTGTGCCCAAGCGCACCAGAACAGCATCCAGTATGTGTCCCACAGGTTGGGATTGTTGTCCGCAGTGATGCATTGAGTGACACTGAGACAACAATGGCTTTTAGGCATTTGATTTAGGATGATGTTGAATGTGGGCCTTTTCCAGCATCATTACCCTGCCCTTACATTTGTTTGTAACTCACCAGTCAGCATTGCATGGTTTTGGCTAGGTTATTTTTCCTGTTGCTGTGAAATATTTTTTGGGAGGTGATTATTGCAACTTTTCTAGTGACCGCTTTCTTCTTGGTGGCCACTTCCCTCTTCATCACTGTGTAGAGAGCTTTACATATGATGTTCCCAGCTGACCACTTCTTGTAACAGGAGAGCTGCTCTAACACATCTGGAAACTAGGCAAGGTATTTTCACTTGTGTTCTTTAAACTCTGTGTGAGTAACCAGGGACACTTGCATACTGGGGGAATTTCTGGAGTCATTGGTATTTACGGAAATCATAGCAACTTCTTGCAGTTCTCTGCTGGGGAAGTGAGAGGAAACCAGTGTCTGTGAAACTGAAACTGGAGAGAAAACAGACTAGAAAGGAAACAAAAAGCAGGGTGCAGAACTTAAGCTACCAGGAAGGGATGGTAGAGGCTGGATGTCTTCGTTTAAAAGATGGACAAAACCGACCTGCCAAAGGCAGTGTAACTTGCATGGTCAGTGTCAGAGGGGTTATCATATCTGTATCACTTGCACATTAATTCCTTACACTTAGAACGTCATTTGCTAATTAAGGCAACCTTAGGAAGAGCAGAATGAATCAGCCCATGAACTGTCGGCTCTGGGAGAACGGTACATGCTGCTTCTTTCTCTGGAATGTTTGCTGGTTTCACAGGATTTCTGCTGGTTTGGGGCACAAAAGTATACCTAAAACATCACGTATCTCAGCAAAGCTAGGGAGAGGCCAGCTGGGAAAAAACAGCTCTTAAATCCCAGAGAGAAAAGCATAAAATTAATCTGAAAGTATCTAAGAAGAATAAAATACTGTAATGACTGATGTAAGCATTAGTATTGTAGGCTCAGTTACGTAGGTTGGGATTTAATCTGTTTGGATCTTTTTCTTCCAAGCTCAACAGATTTAATTATTTTTACAAAGAAAAAAATCAATACATCCTTACACACTATTAATAAAAAAATCAAGTATCATTGATATTTGAAAACAGAAATAATAAAACACATATTGCATTCACACCAACTACATACCAAGCAGAATGTTAATAACATTAACCTTTACTCTAACAGATATTTTCAAGAAATACCACTATATTTTTTGCAATGGCTCATATCTGTCATTTAACTGACATGTGATCTTTGCTAAGTTTGCCAAATCACTGAGGCCTGAATACCATTCAGCAACGTTAATTTTGTTTTCCTATTTCAGCCTTTACACAATTATTCTCATGGCAATCATTCTAGCCTTGAGTATAAATAATACTTCAAGTGGTTTGTTGATATCCAGAAAATGATGTGTATCTACATTAAGAGATTCTGGAATCTAATGGAAGAACCATGCATATTATTAAGCTGAAATGCCTATTTCTTTCCTCCCAGATTGGAAGTAGTACAGGGTAGTGCTGTGGCATACACATAAATTTTATTCCTTCCCCAAATTTTAGCACATACTATTTTTACAGATTTTAAGTCTTTAGCTCCTACCAGATATCCAGGAGATTTGAATAGGGTTTTTGCTGCAGAAAAGATCTCAAACCTAACACTTAGGACCCTGGATAATTCTCAGGTGAGCCGAGGAAGAAGAGCACGTGAGAAGTTCTGTTCTGGAGAAGAGTAAGAAAAGAAATGAGAGTTTGGTAAGCGGAATCCCTGAGGATTAACAGAGGCAAAAAGAGAGACAGAGATTGATTTTCCTGGTTCCCCTATTTCAGTCCTACAGATTGGGTATGCGCTTGCTCTGAAGGTCCTAGTAATAAATAAAGAGCACATTTTAAATGAGGGGGATTATAACCAAAGGGTAAGGAAAAACATAAATACCAGTTTCTGTCTGTCAGCATTGTTACCCCATTAATGCACACAAACATTTTTGTATTTAAAAATTTGCCTGTCACAGATTTCTTCCTAAGCCTGTGGATTTCTTGCACATTATCTCATACTTTTTTTTTAATATTACTTGCTTTTTCCAGTTTCAGGCCTTCTCTTCCTTTTTCTTTCTTTTCTTTCCAGTGGGACTTTTTATTTCCTCAGGACCTGAACAAGAGGAAGGAGCATGCTGCATTGCACACTGAATGTTTGTGTGGGAGTGAGCTGTGTGGGAGCATTTCCTCCAGCACTTTGTAGATATTCTAAAGGCCAAGTTTAAAATCAGGATTGTTGACGTCTGCAGATGTGAGAGCATAGTGGGGCCTCAGCTGGAAAGGCTGATGGTCTGAGGAAGCACAAGGCAGTAGAAAACGAGGTTGGGACTCATGTGATTACTCTTTCCCTACTGATTTGCTTTCTGGTTTCCCGTAACTTGGTCTTTGTATACATTTAGACTGCACAATCTGTACTTATTACTTGTAAGAGTTTTAAGTCAACATCAGTTAATGGTTGTAGTTCTGAAGACTGAAGTCTGTTCAGTTGGTATTCAGTCTTGAGGGGAGCCCTGGGGTAAACTGGCTGAGGAGAGTAGTGCAGGTTCAAAATCTGATTGTCCTTTCACCCTGGCTTAGCCAAAGACTGCAATAAAATATTTTCGTAGTTAGGGGAGACCATATAGCAGCCTTCCAGTAATTAAAGGGGGCCTACACGAAAGCTGGGGAGGGGCTCTTTATCAGAATGTGCAGGATAGGACAAGGGGGAAAGGCTTTAAGATGAAAGAGGGGAAACTGAGATGAGATCTAAGAAAAAAATATTTTCCTGTGGGGGTGGGAAGGCCCTGACCCAGGGTGCCCGGAGAAGTGGTGGCTACCACATCCCTGGAGGTGTTCAAGGACAGGTTGGACAGGGCTTTGAGCAACCTGACCCAATGGGAGTTGTCTCTGCCCATGGCAGGAACTGGATGTGTTTTAAGGTCCCTTCCAACCCAAATCATTCTATGATTCTATGAAGTTATTCTCTCAGCTCTAAAGAGAGCATTCACGTGTGAGGATGTGGATGAAGGCAAGGCACAAAATGCCCTCCACAACCTACTACCCAAAGCACTCCCAGGAGAAGCTGTGCCGGTCACACAGGCGTTATGTCTCCTGCAGACTGACTGGTTGTGCCTCTTCACTGTGGAGAGTAGGATCTCTATGGGGACTTTAGTGGGGGCTGTAGTACTCCCCTCCAGCTGAAGGCTTTCTGGATGGAGAAACCTGCCTGTCTCCAGAGTGAAAAACAGATGTTATGTTATATGGGCACACACAGTCTGATTTGAACATTATGTTCCTCAGCCAGGCCAGCCCCAGCTATCTAACACATTTTAAAAACATGGGTCTATGGCCAAACACAACAGTGCATACCTAGCTGCAAATCTACATATAAATTGTTTTTTTCAGTACCTGCACCATCTATGGAGGTTTTAGTTCAAACCATCTACTATTAATAAATACCTCAGGATTGTCTCTCTTCCACTGAGTAGCTATCGTTAAATCACCTCTAGTTAAGACATCTTAGGCACTGTGAGTTCAGACATCTCAGTTAACTGCCACCACTAGGTGGGTTGAAGCCAGCCTTTATTTCAGCAGGTTTTGTCTTTTTTATTTATTTTTTTTCTTTTCCTCCCATCATCAGAGAAGCATTTTTTGTTCGGCTATCTTCTGTTGTGTCTGAATTCCTCTTTATACGCTTCCCATCATTTCAGGCAGTGCTTCACTGCAGCATCACACCCCTCTCTGGAATGCTATTCCCTCAAGACTTATATGGCACAGAGAGATGGGTAATGTTTTCTGAGCTTCTTCCACTATTACCACAGTTTCTATAGAGGATCAGAATGGATTATTTACATCTTGACATGCAAATGTCTAGGCTGTGCCCTTGGCTGAGATCTCAGCATTAACTACAGAAGGAAAATATACAGGGTAGTAGCTTTTCAATATCACATATAGAAGTGGTGATTTTATTTCTTAAGGGAAGAAGAAAAGAGAAAAATGGCTGTAGTCTGTTATGACTTGCAAAAAAAAAGCCTAACAAAAATATTTCCTCATGCACTTACTGTATATTTTGTTCAGATGCAGCCATTGGTCTGCACAAAGGCAGCAAACATTGTGTGCAACTCAAGATCTTGCTGTTGTAATCTGATCTGCCCCTTTGCCCTGTCAAAGTGTTGATGGGAAGAAAAGACACACGAATAATTTTATAATTCTGGGCTGTTTACGAGCCCAAATACAAACATTTAATAAGCAGTGGAATTAGAACAGAAATAGGAAGGATTTCTAGCGCTCCTTGAGAAATGCTCATAGAGCTAAAAAGGTAAAATTTTTCACAAATTTTCACTTCATACAACAGCAGTGAAGTAAAAGAAAAAAATGTGACCTGCAAATTACTGCAGGATACAACCCGCAGAATATGTCCATGCACTGTGAAAGTCATTGTGTGTTTTCAAGTTAGCATGAAAGAAATGATATCTGACCATGAGAGCACCCGCACTGACTCACTGTTTCTAATTATTATTATATTCTTTTTCTGAAACAACTGCAGTGACAAAACAACATCAAGAAATTGCCTCCTGGCTAGCGTTCTTAGCAAACCCTCATGACTACTAACTCAAATGAGCAGCCCAGCAAGTAAGTTGTTAGCTTAAATGAAAATTATAGCAGAGACAAAAATGTCAGCCAGGGAACTGAACTAATAAGGGAAAGAGTGTGCATGAAGCTGCTGGTGCCGTTTTAAACCTCAAGAAGAATAAAGGAAAGCACAGCTACTGAAACTGAGGCTGAGCTAAACAGGAAAAATTCACATCCAACGTTACATTGTGCAAAGCTGATGGGCGCAAGACTCAGCAGCTACAGGCTTAAGTGTGTCTTTGCATACTAGAACTTGAGACAGGATTTATGGCAGGCAGTGAATTAAGTGTGGGCTGACAGTTTTGGCAACCCGGTGCCACTGCTAGCCTGTCTAATGCTCCTGTTTTTTTGGCTTGAGCACAGAAAAAGGGACAAGATGGGGTTAGGCATCCTGGATGCATCCTTTGAAGCAGCTCCCAAGGAATAAACAGGCTGATTGTAAGCAGAAGGGGCTGAGTTGGCCAAGTGGGGTTAGGAGTCAGAGGGGAAAGGTGGTAAGCCACGTTGGGCTTGTTCTGCAGAGCCCCTGGCTGCTGTTCAGGCTGAGGTCTTGGACACAGTCCACCGACAGGCCTCCTGCCAGGGTATTTGTTACTGTGAGAGCTTGGCTTAGGCAGGATTTTATTATAAAAATTGTCTCAATTCTTCTTCTGTCTTATTAAAATCTATCCCACTCTTCCCTTCCACCCAGGAGGAGGAATATTTTGTATATATCTGGGTGAAACACACAAACAAATTCATTTCCCACAGATAATATATTCAGGGTGATTTGCTTTTCAGAGTCAGGAGCTCAAAATGATGAATTTATTATGCAAAGTAATAATTGCAAATTATATTGGCAAACTCTATTCCAGAAAAAAAAAGGGGTATTAATATAACTAAAAGGATTAAAAAATACTGGCTGTTAACTTGGGGCTACTGAGGATACTTTAGTAGGTTATATATCTCTTTTCCACCTAAACCACCAGAGGCAGTAGCTTTCGTTTTAAAGGTCTAGTGAGATACCGTAATTAACGGGCCCACCTAACAGCATATGCTGCACATGCATTGAGTAGTAGGACATGGTGTATACTATGAAAGTAAGTGAGGGAATTGCTTAGCATCATACAAATTTGCATCCCTTTTTAGTTAATTTTTTAGACCAAAGCAGTGAAATATATCAGAGTCTAAACACGAAAGAATTTTGCTCCAGTTTTTGGGTCAAGCCAACTTGTACCTTCAGTGCAATGACTGACTGACATATTTTGGCTTTATGGGTCCTTGCAGGATCCAAAATGCCTGGGAGAAATTTAGCATTTCCCAAGGAAGGGAACCCAGGGCAGGCAGCTATTGGTCCATCAAGTTGACCACAGGTTCCTTGCCTGATTTTGTCCTTAATGGTCATCAGCAGAAAAAGGCCCTAAGAACTGCCAGGGCTGAGGTCTTTAATGCAGTGCTTGTTAACCACATGAGATTCATTTGCTCTACAGGGTCTGCATGTTATGTCAGAGGTATCCAAAGGATTAATTTGCAATTGTGGTCTTCTTCACAGAAAAACACAGGCCTCTGATGCTATAGAAACATTTTCCTCTCTGTCACTCATGTCCCATTAGGAAGTACTCTGCAGTAGATTATACTCTTCAGGATAGCTGAGATTTGCGGGTAATTACCAGAAAAATAAAGATAATGTACTTGTAAACCTTGCAAGTGATAGTGGCAGTATTAATGCTGTAACTTACAGACATGACACCATTAGAAAGTGATGTAGCTTGTTAAATTAAAATGCTAGTGACATTTTTAACATACTTTTCATGAAAGCATGATGATCTGAGTGGAACAAGATCCAAGTGCTCAATAAGTTGCACTCCTGGCTCTGGCACATGTTCTGGCTGTTCTTTGAGATGGTCCATAGTGCTTCCCCCACCATGAGGGAGATGATTAAAAATCACCTGCTGCCACTAACTCTCAAGAAGCTGCTCCAGAACTTGTGCTGTGAGAGTCTTATTGTACATGGACTTTCAGGCAATGCCATCAGGCATTTTAAGCTGTGCTTGCTTGTAGCTAAAGCCTTAGGTGTTTTGCCTTCATGAAGTGGGGATAAAGATGATAGCTATTTAGCAATTGCAAGGGACTTGGAATACATAGGAGCTGTGTGAGTTTGAACACCACTGCAAGCTGAGAACAAACTGTCTAACACTTATTTCCTCACATTTTTCCTTCTAACGTGTCTCATCGACAGTCATTGCTGTGAAAGGATTTGCACCTTGTGGAAAAACAACACTGGAAAAAAAGAGAGGCAATTGAGATGCTTAGTATATAAAAGTGGAAAAATGGGGGTATTGGAACTAGATGATCTTTAAGGTCACTTCTAACCCATTCTATGATTTTATGATTCTATGACTACCAACAATGTCTTCATTAAACAACAAACCTTGATTTTGCTTTTCAAGCAGAGCAACAGAGACCATGAACCACAGAGTTTTACAGTGATCCCAAGACCAACATGCCTTAGTACTGACAAAGAGGAGCAGTCTGCAGCCTCCAGCATTTCCCAGCTACACTGCCAGTTGCGAACACAAAGGTAAACCTGCTCCCCAGGTGTCACAATACAGTTCTTCCAACTAAATGTCCAACTGTATTTTGGTCTTAGTCTTCCCATCTAGGTGAGCATACGGACCAGACAACTCTTTTAAACACACAAGATATCCAACTAAAAGCATAAATACAATCAGAAAAAAGGAATGAGAATTCAGGAAAACCAGACAAAGCTGAATAAATAGTCAGCTAAAACCAATTTTCTTGGTTGCTTCTGAGGGAGAGGTTTTGGAAACAGCTTTGGCTCATCCAAAACACTGGTTGATAGCCACTGTCAGAAACATGTTACCTTGCTTGATGTGGCGATGTTTTGATATGGTCTGAGAAGTTTCCATCACTTTTTTTGTAGGTCCTCAGCAGAATTGCTATCATGGCTGATGATATTGACTGCAAATAATGAGGTATTATGACCTGTATCTGTGAGAAGCCGTTCCTCCAACAAAACATATACCATAATGTTTAGCAGTAAGTGGTGAAGTAGTCTAAATAGTTTCAGCTGAACTCTAAATGCCAAATAAATGAAACAAAGATGTCTCATTTCCTGCTAAGGTGCAACACAGTCAGGCAAGGCTAACTGCAGAGGCTCCAGTGTAAGCAGAAAATGCTCAGGTTAAAATCCATGTTGAAGGCACCCAAACGGCTTCAAAAAAAGTAACATAAAAATGGAAAGTCAGATCTGTATTTCCTTGCTAGGGTTTTAAATCTGATTTTGAGGCTTTGGTTGTCTCTCCTGTCTTGAAACCTACAGAACCATGTAAGTGGACATCTCATTCTTTTGAATGTTTGGCAGTTCAGACTTCTTCTAGCACTGGTGAAGGGGATAGGGGTGTCCAGGAGGCAGTTGAGCCCATCAGGTGTGTCAGAGGGACACGCCCTGGGTTTCTGACCTCTGAAGATGCCAAGGTGATGCTGGATTGATGTACTTCCAAGACTGGTGTTGCTGTAGATGTCACTTGGCCTGCAAACCAAAATGCTGAATGAGCAGCCTGTGTTTCCTCTTCAGCAACTCAAAATCAGTTCAGAACAGACAGAAGCATCTATTCCCTTGGTAGTGAATCAGCCTCCTGACTGTAGGTCTTCCATTGCTTTTGTCTTTTCTGCTCGATGAGCTGATAAGGGAATTGCTGTTTTCTGTTAAATCACTTTGGGAAGAGGAGGTAGAAGGCGGTAGTGCCATTTCCTCTTCTGCCTCAGGCAGTTCAAATCCCTGTTTCCCACCCTTCAGGGAAACGGCTGTGGTCAAGGGGAGGATTCAGGATTCGAAGGCCAGATAGTGAAGATGAAAGGGAGCACAACTCCAGGGCTCAGGGCATCCTTTTGGTTCCACTCTCTGCTTCCCAGGATTGTGTCTTTTATTTAAAGACTGCTTCATGTAAGCACACACAGTTGTGGGACAGGGATGACAGAATGATGTAGTTTCACTGCCTTCTGCTGACCCACACAACAGGAACCGTACCTTGCAAAAAGTATAAAATGCATACATTTTTATGTTAATTGAAATTGAAGCGACTGAGACTACTCAATTGGCAAAAATGAGTAAGAAGGAATATAATAACACTATTCAATGTAATGAATCACACTGAGAATGTAAAGTAGGTTCTTCTGTTTATCCACTCAAGAAACAAAATTTAATGAAGCAGAAAAGAGGCAAAAATGTAGTCAAAGGAAGACCTTTTTTCCTCTTTTTCTCTTTTTTTTTAAACAAAATCTGTAATTAACCTGTTGAACTCATTGCTACCAGGTATGACTTAGACCAAGAGATTAGTAGGATTCAAAAAGGATTAGATGTCAACTGCATAATGAAAATATCCATAAGCTACAGTGGGTAGACTATGATCTCAAACCCTTTTACAAAATAGCTTGCCTCTTAATACCAAGTGCATCCTGTGTACTGACTTCTGTCTAGTCAAGGACTTCGTGAAGCACCTCTTTTTATTCAGGATCTTTATGCATCATCCCTACGGAAAAAAAAAAGAAAACTAAAAAAAAGGCAGGTAAAATATAATACCCTCTTCTGCATTACTGCTGTTCCAGCGAGGCAGCTGTTGTACTGCTTACATGGAATAGAGGTTTCACAAACTTATATGATATTTGTATACTTCTTAAATTGGCATTTTTACACTGTAAGTGAAATTCAGCTCTGTTAAATAAAGAGAAGGAAAAGCATAATCTGACCATCCAGCTAGGAATGAAATGCTGGAGCCATTTCCATAAGAGGCAATCCTCTACAGTGAGGGTCTGATTTCCCACTCTACTCTTATTTGCAATAGGAGTGAAATAGTCTTTATGAAACAGTTGTATAGCAATAATGCAGCGAGAGAAATGAGTGACTGCCTAATTCTCCACATGTACATTTAGTGCACTCTGAGGTTAAACATTTCTTTTTCCACCCACTGTGTTTTAGGTACACACTGATGCTTGGAAAATCAGAGAGCATTTCTGAATATCAGGGTTGAGTTCTTCATATTCTTTTCCCTGCTCACAATTATTAAGAAATAAATAATTACAGGCAGGTCTTAAAACAACTGTCAAGGTTTTATAATTGGTTTCTGTCTCTGGGAGGCCATAGAAGTTAAGGCAAGACTACTTCTTAGATTAGATGAAGTCAACAGTTATTTACTCTCTGTGGTGGCAAGCCTCAAAAGTAGCATCAGAATTTTGTTTGACGTTACATAGTCTTCTCTGATCTCTTTTTGTTGATCCCTTTGGCCACTTATTCCTTCCCACTCCTGAGGAAGACTGTCCTTCTAGCCCCTTAATGTGACCCTAAGTGTGAGAAGAACATGTGGTTTTCTGTTTTGTGCTGAACATACTTTTTTACTGCTGTGAAAACGTCAGAAAGTCTCTCCTTGCTGCCAGAACTATTTCCTCATATTCTCAAATTCAGAGAAACAGTTCCACCATCTTCATATCCACCACTACAGTTAAGCATGGTCTGGGTTTCTCAAAGTCCTTACACTCCCAAGTACCACTAAAGTTTTTGTTGCACAAAAATGTTCAATGTCTGAAGTGATCAGAACTGGAGAGAATATTTCCTAGTTAAAGCTCTTTCTACAGATAAAAAATTACCAGCTAAATTTGGTTGTGAGTGATATTTAGTAATTCCAGAGTCTCTTTGCTCTTAGTTTACAATTTGTCAGCATTGCTTTATTACTGTTTGCAAAAGTAACAAAAGGTGTTGCAACAGGGATTCATTTGGGCAAATTAAACCTGCAGTGGGATTTCAAATGCAGACATTTATCCCCTGGGATTAGACATCAGCAGTCTGTGGAATTATTTCTGACATTTCATCCATCATACACTCAGAATAACTAAACAAAGTGGTGCTGCTCTCTCCGTGCTCAAAGAACAACTTTCACAGAGCCTTCTCATGGAAATATCCCAACCTATTAATGTCAGGAAATTGTGCTTGGAAAGTTAAGAGAAAAGAGAAAAATCTTCTGCAAGTGAAACGCAGAGATGTCTTTGTATGCCAATAATGTGCATTGGGAGGTTCTTCAGCTGGTGTAAATTGGAATGATGTAACTGCTGTAGTGATATGGATTTTGTTAAGTCCAGAAATTTTCACCATAGGAATGACTAGATCTATAACTGCAAGAACCTGTAATTATTCTTCCTAAAGTAAGCTGTTAAATCGGTATTAGGTGAAATGGGAGGAAGACTGGACCCTTTAAAAAGTACTTATTGTTCCCCTCCTTTGTTTAAAAAATACATTTTAAAACACACAATATTGCATTTTGCATTCATATTTTTTTCAGGCTTTTCTTGAAATACCAAGGACGTACTTTCGTGGCCAAACTGTTTATTTCAACCAGCTCATTCCTGGCCAAATATGACCAAACTAGATTAGCTGCAATATTTAAATACCATAACATCAGAGAAAAAAAAACCTCTGGACCAGTTAATTATTAGAGGATAATACTCTTTTAATCTATATTTTTAAAAAAATAAGTTGTCTAATAGACCTCAAATTGTTTTTCCATTCTGAAGAGACCTCAAAGGATATATTGCAATTACAGGAGCTTCCCCCTCCTCTTTAATAACTAATATAATGTGCTTTGAAGTAATGTGGTCTCAGGCTGAAATCTACAATCAAACACCTAAACTAACAGAAAAGGTAAAACCACCACAAGGGAGAATTTAGAAACGGAAGTGCATAATCAGATAAATGAGAAGAAAGTTTTGAAAAGGATTGTGGAGGAGTAATAGGAGATATTGCTGGTGTGTTCCTTACTTCATTGTTGTTTTCCTTCAGTAAAAGTTCTATCAGCTGGGGAGAGTTGTTCACTTCTTTGAAGCTGGCTCTTGTTTCTCTGAAATCAGATTCCTTATTCCCAGGGCTCCACTCTGTGATGCCAGCACAAACATACATCAGCAGCTGCACTGCACTTTAAAGACTTAGCAAGGAGCTATCAAGCAATTACTTATTCCATTTCAGATCTCTGTCCATTATTTTCACTGAGTGAGTTTGAAACTGCGGGAATGAAAATCAGAGAAAATAAACAAACATTTTGGAAGTCTGAGCATGTCATCAGAGGACCAAGGCTCACCTAAAGGGATGAGACCCATAGGTGATAAGTGCTGACAGGAAGAATAATTCCTTTCCCAAGAATAAAGTCTTAAAAAGTACTTGGGTGTTCACTCTGATGAATATCGTGAGTTCT
This sequence comes from Dromococcyx pavoninus, assembly GCA_033558185.1. Lineage (NCBI taxonomy): Eukaryota > Metazoa > Chordata > Aves > Cuculiformes > Neomorphidae > Dromococcyx > Dromococcyx pavoninus. Next base: position 40,510 of record JAUMJL010001065.1, read on the forward strand.
GGTGTGCTGAGTTGGTGTCAGCCTTACTTCTAGGGCATCAGGAACAGCTCTATCTGTCTCTGCATTTGGACAGCAGGGTGTGCAGGCTGCTTACACCTATGGTATAGTCCTCTTGGGGTTAGTAGGGCTGTGCTGTGGATGAATTGGGTAGAATGAAGAAAATAAGATTGACATTCTTGGATTACTTACAAAATTAAGCTTTTTCTTTTCTTGTTACTGAGCTTAGATTTGTACTGTTTTCTGGTATGTGTCTCTGTGTGTGTAAAATCCCTATTATAGACAAAGATTGACTTTTTGTATAAACAAGTGTACATTCATCCTTCGGCCTGAAGTACATGATGAATAAAACCATTAACAAGCTGCTCATAAAATAAGCGATAGCAGAACCAGGTTGTTAACAACCTTTGTAGCGTCCCTTTCTTGAGACCAACAAAGCCAAATGCTACCCCAAATAATGACAGCAACATCTCAATAGTTTCATGCAAGCTTATGCGAAAATATGCAGTTTGCTGTTTGCCTTCAAGTTCTCTACTGGTCTGCATGGCATCTATTAATTTTGCCAGTGGGAGTGCTACACTGAATAATCTCAGGAAAAGTTAAAAAATATACACACAGCATTAACCACGTTAAGGAAGTCAGAAAGTTTCAAGCCATGACTTCCTGATGCTTCACAGTTCTCTAAATTCTTAGTTAACTACAACCCATCCTTCCCTGAATTTTCCCAGGCAAAAAAATTTTCATTTTTCACCTGAACAGAGGCAGAGAGATCTTCTCATACATTTAGTTACATATGCCTGGTTGCTGTGGATGAAGGGTTTGGGAATTTTGACAGTATGCTTTTGACAGTTTTACGCTGTTGTCCCCAAAAACAAAACTGTGGGAGAAAGGACCTTTCTGATCTGTTTCCTTCCTTTTATAGAATGATAGAACAGTTCAGGTTCGGAAGGACCTTAAAGCTCATCTAGTTTCAACCCCCTTGCCATGGGCAGCGACTCCTCCCACTAAATCAGGGAGCTCAAAGCCCCATCCAAACTGATCTTGAACACCTCCAGGGATGGGGGCAGCCGCTACTTCTCTGGGCAACCCGGCCCAGGGCCACTCCACCCTCACAGCAAAACATTTCTTCCTGAGATCTCATCTCAGTCATCCCTCTTTCAGATTAAAACGATTCCCCCCATCCTATCCCTGCACTCTGTGATCAAGAGCCCCTTCCCAGCTTTTCTGGAACTCCTTTCAGTACTGGGAGGCTGTTCTAAGGTCTCCCCAGAGCCTTCTCTTCTCCAGCCAGAACAAACTCAACTCTCTCAGCCTGTCCTTGTATGGGAGGTGCTCCAGCACTTGGAACACCTTCATGGCCTACTCTGGACTTAGTTCGATAGATCCATGGCTTTCCTGTGCTGAGGACTCCAGAACAAAATACAGGGCTCCAGGTGAGTCCAGAAAGCACACTTTAAAGCGGTGAAGGTTACTTCTGGATGAGTATGTAGGGTAAACAGCCCTGCTCACATCGCTGTGACAGAGATAGCCAATATTCCTGTGAGACAGACCTCTCAAACCTTGCCATTGACTTCCAGCCTGGCTCTTCATCTATCCTCCTTTATTAACCTATATAAAAGTCCATGTGACTAACTAAATGTCTCCAGTACTAGAACTCCAGAATACTGTGGTAGATGAAGCATATACTCACCTGCCAGAGCGATTCAGTAGTTTTGTTGTGGGATTAAGCAGTACAAACTCGTCCATGAGCAGTGCTGGGAGTCAAGCCTGCAGTCACCTTTCTGGGTGGCTTTTTCATCTTCATTCCAGAGCAGTTTAATTTCTCTGAGAGCAAATTTTTATGACCTAGGACAGAAAAAGAGAGGGAACAATGCAGGGGATACGGCTAGGGAATACAGTCAAGCTTTGCATAAACTGGTAGTTCAGTCATTCACCCAAAACATTAGAGGATCAGTCCCAATTCCCAAGTCAGTTATAAAACAGCATTCAACATGGAAGAGAGCGCTGCGTATTTTTGGAGACACAGGGTTGGGTGTCAGCTTCGGGGAGACACATACAGATCTGACTTGCAGCAGAGCAGAGACAGGCATCAACTCAGGGCTAAGGATTTCCCCAGATGCTGTAAAATTAGGTTGCTTTATATAATTTTTATCCCCCTAGACTTTTTAAAAAGTCTGATTCTGCTTTTGAAACATTTGCAAGTAAAGATCTATAGGCTGAAAGAGGGGAGATTTAGATGAGATCTCAGGAAGAAATATTTTCTTGTAAGGGTGAGGAGGCCCTGGCCCAGGTTGCTCAGAGAAGTGGTAGCTGCTCCATCCCTGGAGGTGTTCAAGACCAGGTTGGATGGGGCTTTGAGTCCCCTGATTTAGTGGGAGGAGTCCCTGCCCATGGCAAGGGGGTTGAAACTGAATAATTTTTAAGGTCCCTTCTAACCTAAACCATTCTATCATTTTGTTGTTCTATGATATTATGGAGGGTATCTATAACTGAGTGTTTTGTAACCCTTAGCTTTTTTAATGAAACATCAAAGTTTTTTTTCTGTCCAAAAAGAGTGAAATTATTTTTTAACCTTGATGCTGCAGTGGAGACTAGAATTGACATATGGCTCGTATACGGTGGCTACAGCTTTGTTGGTCTGCACAGAATTGAATGTTTTAGGATAACCAGCTTTGAAAAACAGCCTATGTGAAACTTGGTCACTCTGGTTTCCAGAGTGGTCCTGAAGATGCTGAGAGAAGAACACAAAGGTTGTCCTTAGTCCACTGTCCCATACTGATCAAATTATTAGAGTGTGAACCTATATAGGCCAGACATAATCTCTCTTTCTTGCACCAGGGTGGAAGCCTGGTGGAAGCACAATTGATGACCCTTGTTCCCTCCATCCCCTTCATGAAGAAAAACACCGTGTAGAAGTTACTTCAGTCCTTGTCTCGTATTCCCCAAACCACACTTTTTTTTAAGTTTTCAACACCTGGAACCTTTGCAAAACATTAACAACTCAAAATGGCAATGGGAGATAGCAAGACAGTATAAGGTGATCGGTGTTGTCCAGCTGGAGAAATCTCTTCCAGACAAAGTAGAATTAGCTGGGTACCCAGTCTGAAATCAAGGCACTAGCTCTACCACATTGCTTTTTGTTTCCTGCCCTTTTATATCTGTGTAAGGAAATAAATATTTCGAGTTGAATAGAACTAAATTTTAGGCATTTAAAGGTGGATGAGTTGAGTCCTACACATTTTTTTTGCAGCTAGATATTTCTAAGAGCAGTATAAAATGAAGTTCCTGTCAAATAAAAATAAATTTTATAACACTTTATGGTAGTACCTACGCATCTCCCAAAAGGCATGAAAAAGTTTCAAAAGGTTGTGATATCATTTCATGTATGACAGTAGCTGAGAGAGACAGCACAAAGCCCTAGGCTGCAGGGAATAGCTTGATCCTATATTCCTGAAAATCCTTAGAAACTCTGCCAAAGTACTGGACTAGGTGTAGTAAGAATGCTAAGGAGAGGCAGTACGCTGGGCTTTCTGTACTAGGATTAAGCTGAGGAGAGATAGAAGGGGTACTTTTAATCTTGTTTTAGGTTCCTGGCTTAAGGTCAAAGGTTAATAAACATGTGAAAATAATGCTCTAACTCTCTTTTGCCATATGCACATGTTTTCTGGGGGCAAAACCTGCCTTTAACTGTTTCTACACATCAAGGTTATATTACACTGGACAGGTCAATAGTGGCCAATCCAGGTGAAATTACGGCGTTCTTGGTGCTGAGCGTGAAATTTGTTTTGACAGAAGTGGGGAAAGCTTTCTGAGTAAAATTTGCAAATTTCTCCATTTGGACCTCATATCCTTTGTCTCAAGAAACTAAGGTCACAGATGTCTCAAATCAATAGAATCATGGAATTATTAAGGTTGGAAAAGACCTCTCAGCTAATCCAGTCCAACTATCAGACCCATCTCACTCTGCCTACTAAACCATGCCCCGAAGTGTCACATCCACACATTTTTTTTAACCCCTCCAGGGATAGTGACTCCACTACTGCCCTCGGCAGCCTCTTCCAGTGCTTCACCTCTCTCTCAGTGAAGAAATTTTTCCTGATATCCAATCTAAATCTCCCCTGGTGCAATTTGAGGCCATTTCCTCTCATCCTATAGCTTGTTATTCAGGAGAAGATACCAACACCCACCTCACTACAACCTCCTTTCAGGGAGCTGTAGAGAGCTACCGTTCCACACTCAGTTTCCTTTTCTCCAAACTTAACAGCCTGAAGTCCCTCAGCCATTCATAAGTTGTGCTCTAAACCCTCCACTACCTACATGCCCACAAAATGCCTATAAAGAAGTAACTACTCAACCATTGTTGCTAGAAACTATGGTTTCTTTACAAGATAGGTTAGCTTTGACTAGAAAGTCTGTTGTGGTGTAAGATCACATAGAACAATCTATCACTCCAACAGTCAACATCATGCAGAGAGGTTAGAGTAAAATGCACATTTCTGTCCTGCCCTGTGGCTTACCTGGTGGTCTGCAGTCACTCTACCTGTTGTCATCAACAAGGCTGATTCATAAAATTTGGGGTCAAGGTGACCCTAAATTCTGGTTTGATTAATCGACTTTATAATTTGTCACTTTGGAGGAAGGAAAAAACAGGAATATATCATTAAACTCTTTTCAAAGAAACATTCCTCAATCAAGTATAATTGGTTTTGTAGATTAAACTATTATGACTTCTTCCTATACCAACAAATATTATCTTAGATGAAATCTGGTATCAGTAAAGTGGTACTTAATGTATTGACCTAAATAAATTGTGCTAGGACTTGTTTGTGTGTGATGCGTTCAAGAAAGTGCTGTGCCTCGTCCTCTGAAATAATTTATGACAAATGAACCATGGCTTTGTAAGACTGGATGTACTGTAAATTATCACTAATAAGTCACTGAATATTTAGAAAGAGCCCAGAGCAATTTACAAATATTAAGCCTTTTTTTTCAGTTTAGTATTTAAAAAATCAACTGAACAAAACCACAACCGTAAAATTTGAAGATGTACGATATTAGCTACGTGAACTATCAAAATACATTGAAATACATGCCAAGAACTGAGTTGGTCTTGCTTTATTCTTATTTTACCCAGGATCATTTTACCCAGTCAGAAGTTTAACACTCCTTTTTTATTCTGGATGTAAGACCACGCTATTCACACTGGTTTCCAAGTATGACAGATTCCAGCCCAATCTGATACTGCAGTGACTGTTCATTTCCCAATGGTGATCACCCCCTCATCTTATGGCTGCAAAGAGAAACACAGAGAAGAATCAGAAGACTCTCTATAATAATGATGTACAATTTACATGCATCCATATTCTAACACTGAAGATAAAACATTGTGCTGTGCTTTTTACTTTGTCCTTTTGTTTAGTTCAAAACTTAAAAATTATCTGGAGATCAGTGTTATTTATTGAGCTTGTTTCCTTTATTTTTTTTTGTATCTTTCTTGCCAAGATAATTTGTACAGATTATCCCATGCCAAACAGCAGGTACATAACATAAATATAGATATTTGTGGACAAAAAGTTGGCAAAGGATTGAAAATGCTGTTCTTCAAAAACCCTGAGTGCTTTCTTCACCATGTACTATTTGGACTACACTAACGCAATTGCTGGTGCATCTACTTTGTATATAGGCTCTTAGGATATTTTTATTTGTTAGGCTATAGCTCTGCTGTACATCTCTGTCTGCTGCTTTTTCATTACTCTTTTAAAGATTTTGGCTCTCGCTCTAGTTGCAAAGCATGGGTTTAATTAAAATCTGCAGATGTTTTCCATACAATATGTAGAGCCGGATTTACTTGTTGTCAATGAGCGTACATTGGCTGTTGCTTGAAAATATGCATGCACTCTTCAAATACATGAGCAATAAACAGGTCCTTTCTCAAGAAAACAAGAACAAAACATGCAAGCACATGCTCAGTGAGAAACAGGACTTCAATGTGAGGACTATCACAGATCTGGGAGCTGTCACTTGTGCAGCGTATGCAGAGATAAGGAGGAAGCTATAATATAAACACAGAGAAAAGACTTGGTTTTCATTCCAGTTTAATTTGTCAGAGCACGATCTTTTGCCCACTTGCTGAAAACAGGGACACGTCCTCTTTCAACCTGTAAAGCAGCTAACTGAAAGATTGGCAGCTGCCTGCAGAGCCAGCACACCTTGCGCTCAGTCCCAGGCAGGCGATGTTTTAATCACGGCCGTGGTGATGAAAGGGCAGGGAGGGCTCACCTTTCACACACCAACCTAAACAAACACAACATAACATCTCTGCTGCAATCCAAGCCAGTTCCTGCTTTGGCATTTCTGACACACACTCGGCTCGCTACATGCTTTCAAACATAACTTGTCTACATGCTCCTGTGTCATTTTACATTGCTGAGCTTGGCCCTTTAGAAAACGCAGGATAATGCTCCCCTGCCTTCTCAACAAACTGCAATTTTGTGTTTACTGATAAACAGGAAAAGGAATGAAATGAATTTCAAAAGCCCTCTTAATTATTGATACATATAAAAATTGTCCTCTTGTGTTCTGAAAAATGGTGTAAAATATCACAGCTAGAGAGCTTCTTTCCAGTAAGTTATTCTCAGCAAATTTGGTCTGCTCGTTGCACGCATACACATATAGATATCTCATATCTGTCTTCATATACGCTTTCTCTTCATGAAAAGCATTCTGACTACTTAACAAGCATGTGGGATCCTGCATAAATTATGCTGATTCTATATGATTCAAACTATAAAATATAAAATTACATTGCATTTTCAATAAGCGGGTACACAAACCATGTGAAACGTGAAAGGTCAGACTGGAAATTCCTCATTGTCATTTGTCAATAATCTTTTTCATCCAACAACCCCATTGATTTCAGCTGGGCTGAGTAAGAGGTCTTATGTAAGACCATCATCTGGCCTTGTTTTAAGACCACTTTAGGACTCCAGGCTTGCAATCTGATCCATGCAAAGACAGACACACACTCAACTGATGCCAGTGGGCTGATTTTTTGGCTTGGAAAGTCATTTCATGGATCAAGGCCATAATAGTTAACTCAGCTACCCAAACAAGAATATGACAAAGCTCCCCTGTAACATTTAATATAATGTCTTTGGGATTGTATTATCTTTTAGCTTCATAGTTGTGTAATGTTTCTTCACCAAAGAAGTATATTAGTCTTACAGTATTCCACAGCTTTAAGAAGACAGAAAAACAACACACAAAGATCAGAGAAGGAGCAGTATTTAGCACATATGAGGTGGACTACACCAGCAGAATGACAATATCCACAGAAAAAGTCATCCTTTCAGGATGACCATTCCTCTCCTTGAATTCTTGAATGCTTGTTTTCCTTTGTCTTTGCTGCCTTACACCAAAGTTTCCAAACTTGCTAGCGCAGGAACTAGGCTCCTCTTTTCAGAAACAATGAATTCCCGTGAGTGCTGCTCAATTCACAGAAGTTGGATGTGAGCTTAGAAAACTGTTATACTTTGGTGCTGGAGATGAGATTTCTAGCTTTAGGTTTGGAGATGCTGGTATTTAGAGGCTGGCTCTAAGTACTTTCGTGTTGCACTGGGATCTGCTTTCCAGTATGGTGGGTGCTGAGCCAACACCCTTTGAAGGCCATGGGAATTCTCCCAGCAACTTTCAAAGCAGACTGAGTCGTGCCTGAAATCTACAGCCTATTTTTTCCATCTCAGACACCAGCACGGTCTCTCTTTTGGGTATCATGAGTACGGAAGCTAAATCAGTCACACAAAAAATTTAACAGATCATTAGACAGAGGTGACAGGGGAACAAAGTTACCTGCGCATTTTAGAGAGTTTTGAGGGGTCAGTCTGCTTTCACTGTTATCCATTTTAATATTACTTGTGATCAGAAGTACGAGTACTCTCTACAGGGTACTTTTCATACACTTTTACTGGGCTCTGCCTGGCACATTCACTGATCTCTGCAGTGCTTCAGCATGTTCTCTTTTCATAGATGCATCAGACACCTCACTCCTCTAATATATGGCATACAGATAGAGAGATGCACCTACATGAACCCTCTTGTGTCACCGTGCATTGGTATGGAAGTCAAGCATGTGTTACAAGTAGAAAGACTGGGGCTTGACATGAATAAAAGTAAGGAAGTCTGTTCGCTAGACAGTTGGTCTTCCGAAGTGGTTGATAGGGGCAGTGTGCAATATGGCCCTCCTGCACTCCATGAGGAGGAAATTAGAGATCTGCTGAGACGCTTGGATAAGTCTATGGGGCTGGATGGGATCCATCCTAGGGTGATGAGAGAGCTGGCGGATGAGCTTGCTAAGCCGTTCTCCATCATCTTTCAACAGTTCTGGCTCACTGGAGAGGTCCCGGAAGACTGGAAGTTGGCCAATGTGACTCCCATTCTCAAGAAGGGCCGTAAGGATGATCCAGGTAATTACAGACCTGTCAGCCTGATCTCGGTCCCAGGTAAAATTATGGAGCAGATAATCCTGGGTGAAATAATGCGGCATCTGCAGAACGGCCAAGAGATCAGGCCCAGCCAGCATGGGTTTAGGAGGGGCAGGTCCTGCCTGACCAACCTGATCTCCTTTTATGACCATGTGACTTGCACGGTGGATGAGAGGAAGGCTGTGGATGTGGTATACCTGGACTTCAGGAAGGCCTTTGACACTGTCTCCCACAGCAGACTCCTAGAGAAGCTGGCAGCCTGTGGCTTAGATGTGAGCACTCTGTGCTGGGTTAGGAATTGGTTGGATGGCCGAGCCCAGAGAGTGGTGGTGAATGGTGTTTCATCCAGTTGGCAGTCGGACACCAGTGGTGCCCCCCAGGGATTGGTGTTAGGTCCAGTCCTGTTTAATATCTTTATTGACGATTTGGATGAGGGGATTGAGTCCATTATCAGCAAGTTTGCAGACGATACCAAGCTGGGAGGAAGGGTTGATCTGCTAGAGGGTAGGATGGCCCTACAGAGGGACCTGGACAGACTGGAGACACGGGCCAATTCTAATGGGATGATGTTTAATAAGTCCAAATGTCGGGTACTTCATTTTGGACACAACAATCCCATGCATAGCTATAGACTGGGGCCAGAGTGGCTGGAGAGTAGTCAGGCAGAAAGGGACCTGGGAGGTGCTGGTTGACAGGAAGCTCAACATGAGCCTGCAGTGTGCCCAGGTGGCCAAGAAGGTCAATGGCATTCTGGCCTGCATCAGGAATAGTGTGGCGAGCAGGACCAGAGAAGTTATCGCCCCCCTGTACTCGGCACTGGTCAGGCCTCACCTTGAATACTGTGTACAGTTCTGGGCCCCTCAGTTTTGGAAAGATGTTAGGATGCTGGAGTGTGTCCAGAGGAGGGCAATGAAGATGGTGAAGGGGCTGGAGCACAAGCCCTACGAGGAGTGACTGAGGGAGCTGGTGTTGTTTAGTCTGAAGAAGAGGCTCAGGGGAGACCTAATTTCTCTCTACAACTACCTAAAAGGAGGTTGCAGTCAGGCAGGGGTTGGTCTCTTCTCTCAGGTGACCAGTGACAGAACTAGACTCAAGCTTCGTCAGGGAAAGTTTAGGCTTGATTATAGGAAAAAGTTCTTCACTGAAAGGGTGATTGGCCTTTGGAATGCACTGCCCAGGGAGGTGGTGGAGTTGCCAACCCTGGAGGTGTTTAAGGGGAGACCGGATGAGGCACTGAGTGCCATGATTTAGATGATGGGTTGGTGTTAGTGTTGGGTTATAGGTTGGACTTGATGATCTCAGAGGTCTTTTCCTACCTTGTGATACTGTGAAACTGTGAAACTGTGAAAAGTTTCCTGTCATACTGCACAAGAGACCATCTGTAGTGACTTTATCTGAACATTATTTTCCAAAGTATGAACACCAGTGTAAGCTTTGGTTAGTAACTCTTAATTACACTATCGAGAATTCCATGCCTATCTACATTGTCAGTTTTTAAACATACCTTCCCTGACTGTAATAAAAAATTGTGGAGAGCTTCGAAGAAATTCTTTACTCTGGGGATTCAGAATCTCTTGGTTCATAAAGTAATACTGGTGTGTTAAGTGTCTAAGACTTGATGTCCAGATTAGAGCAGGACTGGAAGGTCTCTAAATGAATCCATGCAGAGATGAATGCTTTTTGCATCTTCTCAGCTTATGAAAAGTCACATTGCTTCCCACAAAGGTGAAAGGGTTGAATAAACCTTGTTTCAGGTTGTATGAATCCAATCCATTGCCTGATTTTGGATGGTTGTTTTGATATCTACCAAGAGCTGTAGAACATTTCAAAGGGCATCCTGGTGGGATTGTTCCTTTCTGGATTTATGAGAAGCTCTTCTGATCCTTTGAACACACTGCCTAGAGTAAGGTACAGTCTTCCTTACTTGTTACCACCTCAGTTCATTTTCCATTGGCAACTGTCTCACCTGTGTATGTGTTCAGCACAGTCTTCCCTAGAGATGCACACAATATAATCTGAATTCAGCCCTCAAAATCTGCATGAAGGCACAGTTCAAATAAGATTTCTCTGTTGTAGCGAAAGGAAAGATTCTTGGAACGTAGCTCCATGTCATATTTCAACTATTTACAGCTAGTTGTTTTTGATGAATCTTTTATGATGGTTAAGAAAAAATATATAATTCTAGTTAATTTCCTGCTTTCACTTAAAAAGACACCTTGGAGCAAAGGTGAAGACCACAAACCATAGCCCAAAATGTAAGGACTCGAAAACAAAGGATAGAAAATTTTAATACTTAATTATATGTACTTAAAAGGAAGCTGTTATGTTTCCTTACCCATGATTATATTCTAAACTAATCTACCTGTTTAAACAATACAGGGGAAGGCAGACACATTACCAATTTTACGTCATTTTTGCTGTCAGTGAACAGTGACTTCAACAAAGTAATTATTTGCATGATAATATTAATAATAATGTCAGAAAAATTAATGCCACTGAGTACAAAATAATGTGTAAAACAAATAGGGATCATGATTAGGAACGCTGAAATGTGAATATTCAATTAATAATAATATAAAATTTGTGGGACATGGTATGTAAATGAAGGTAGCCTGGGGTCAAGTGTTCTCAATAGAAAAGCCAATAAAATATAGAAAACACCCTACATGACTTTGTTTCTGAGCTCATGAGCAAATCTATGTTAAAAATATGTTTATCTGTTCTAACAGTAAAACCAAACACATTCCGTAATGTATGTATTAAGAGGATGTATAACTTGCAGAGCATTCACGGCTGGGAAAATATGACTACATCCAGTAAGTGCTATAAAAGGGGAGGGGGTAAGAAGGAAGAGTGGTAATAAGAACAGATGCTAGAGAAGAAAAAACTTGTTAACCAGAGGTTTTTACATGGACCACAACATTCCAAGTCCCACATGCTGATTTCTCGAGCAGATCTGTTGCCAAGATAATTTTTTTTATAGGACTCTAGAATTTATAGGATGTTCTTGGCTTGCATCAAGAACACAGCAGTTCCCTTCCCCACAAAAAGAGTTCTATCTAGCTAGGCTGGATATAAACAGAAAGACTGCCTCACTAATTATTTATACAAAGACAAAGATAGCTGCATTCTGGAAGGTTCATAGGAACTAGATTTTTTTTTGTCTTATTGTTTTTTTGACTTTTAAGATTGTCAGGATCCACCGAAAAGCATCTACACCTTCACCAATGGGAAAGTAATTTCCAAGTTTATTAATCTGCTTTGTGCAGTGCTTTTATCTCTTTATTTATTTTATTGAGAGTACTGATGCTGCTTATTTAATATTAAAGTATTTATATAAAGCAGGACAACGAGTTTCTCTTTTTACCTATCTCCCTGGCTTTGAGATTACCTGTGTGACCAAGAAGTATTCTAGAGCTACCGGCACTGACCTCACTGTAAAAGGTTGCATTTTGAGAAGAAGATTCTGGAAAGGCACTGCAGTCCTGTGTTCCAGCAAACAGTGACTACTTTTATGAGTCAAATGAAACTAATTCATAAGTGTTCTCAGATACAAGCCAACTATTTTTTTTTCTATAATGCTCCATCTTCTTCCCCCCTTCCTCCTCACTTTTAGATCAAGAAATTGAAATACTGAAGAAGGCTGAACAAGGGGAGTAAGAGGAAAATAATTTTCTGAGTGCGTCATGTACTATTATTCTCATCCTCTCACTTGCGCATGAAATGCAGCTGAATTATGGAATACATGAAATAAGTTCCTAACAGTTTACAGCAAAGCCACAGTAAAATGTGAGAGAAGAAAGAATAGTGTAGCCAGTGGAAAAACAAGCAGCATTTTGCATAGGCAGAATACTGTTGAGCTGCACTCACCTAAGCCTGTAAACTGAATCTTGCAAGTAGTCTTACTCTATTTTAAGCATATTTTAATGGCCTGTGGTATTTGATCTCAGTTTAGGCTCTGGGATTAGCATTCCTCTTGTGCAAAGTACCATGGAATTTTAATGAATACAAGTAGTCAGAATTTCTGCTGTCTCCGGAGATTTGTTTATTTACTGATTTAGAGACATGTTTAACATCGTACCTCAGCACAAGCACCATGCTGAGGCAATGGTTAAACATCTAATGCTGGGAAAATAGTGGATTTCTGAGTCATACTTGGACAGAGGCTCATGTGTAAATGATCTTCGAATATGCTGTCCCCAGCTTAGATAAGGTAGCATTGAAGATTATGAGGAATACAAAGATGTGGTGTTGAAGAACCCAGTCCACTCTGCTGCTGCAGTTTCTGTTGTAAATGTGTAATTATTTTTCCTTTGGACAAGGATATCCCTAGGACCTGATCAGCTTAGCACCTGGTTTGGTCAAATAGGGTGTTTATATTGAAATAACACATCAGGCCCTTTATAGAATCATAGAATAATCTGGTTGGAGAAGACCTCTGAGGTCATCAAGTTCAACTGTACCTGTCCCCTTAGTAAACCGCTTCCCCCATCTACCTGCCGTTTAACCCCACCCCAGGGATGGCGACTCAACCAACATCCTGGGCAGCCTCCGACAGGGCCTGAGAACCCTTTCAGTGAAGAAATTTTTCCTGATGTTCAATCTGAACCTCCTTTGGCACAACTTGAGGTCATTTCCTCTCGTCCTATCGCTTGTCACTTGGGAGCAGAACCCAGCACCCACCTCACCAAAACCTCCTTTCAGACAGTTGTAGGCAGCGATGAGGTCTCCTCTCAGCCTCCTCTTCTCCAAGCTGAACAACCCCCTGTCCCTCAGCTGCTCCTCACAGAACTTGTTGTCCAGTCCCTTCCCTGGCCTCTTCACCCTTCTCTGGACGTGCTCAGCACCTCAATGCCCTTCTTGGAGTGAGGGGCCTGAAACTGAACACAGTATTGTAGGTGTGGTCTCACCAGAGCTGTACATCCTCAAAGAGAGTTGGGCATTTAACTACATTTTGAAGAACCAAACAACCACTTTTTAAGCTCTGTATCTCAGCTATTCCTTTTCTTTATTTCAGGTTTTCTGAATTCCTTTTGCCCTTAAAATCTTTCATCAGAATCACAGTGACCCACCAGCAGCACAAATGAGGGGTAAGAAACTTACTAAGGCCTCATAATGGCTAGCCAAAACTTCATTCAGGCTGAGAATCAAGATGTTTTGCCAAAGTATTTTGCAAGGTCCAAAACTTTGTGCAACTGGCCTATATAGTTGTAAGAGGTTGATCAAGAAAGTTTGTTTTAGCATTTAGATGAGGCGTTTCAAGCTCTGTAATAGGTGCTTTGGGACAAAGATTTAAAACTTTTATTGACATTTGTTTTTTGCAAACATTAAGTAGCTGTCTATATGAAATTGGGTCACACAGTCCTGAAAATCTGACCATGTTCTTTCTGTTAAACAGAACTAGACAATAATACACAACATGGTCTGTAATATTTTAATAGTATGAAGTATTTTGGATATTGATTGCTTCTGAAAATGAACATAAATTTCAATAAATACCAGGAAATCTAAAAAGCTCAAACAAAAACATATAAAAAAATAACACCTCTTCACAACTCCCAAATTCTCCTGGAGCATTTTATACAGTTTCTGAAGCCCAGTTGTACTCTCAACAACTCTCTGGTTCTGTTTCTGGAGCTCAAAAAATCTATTCTCTGTCACAAAATTTGTCTCATAATGTCTTAGGTAAATGATTATTTGCTGAATTTTCATCTTCTTGAAAAAAGATACTACTTTTTGTTATGATTTAAAAGAGTCACATGAAAATAATAAAAATGTTACAGACAGCCAGAGCCAAGTCAAGCTTTGGTAAATCTGGCTAGATAATACATTCTCTTTATGATAAATTCAACTGAGTGAATGTTCATAGCTGAAGTAGTGTTCCCTGAAATACAAAATTTATAATAAAAGTGAAATTGTTTTCTTAAGAGCCTGCATGAGGCAGTTTTTTTCAAAGCAATTGTCTAATTACCTTTTAAGTCAATTAGTCTGCTTGTTTCTGTGGTGACACTACTGACCCCAAAATCTATCATTGACTGTTTTATTCATATTTTCCAAATATGAAAATAAAAATTATGAGAAATCAATAGCAAAGTTGATATGAGCAGATGATTGTCTTCTGCATAGTTCACTATACGTTCAAGATAGTCATTTTACTGGTATGGGCAATAGGTGTATTATTTGATGAAGTTATTCACTTCCTGCGTGCAGTTCAGTATGAAGCATACCCCAAGAGTAACTAACAGCTGTATTGTCACTATTTAAATGTGATTGGTAAATAGGTAACATAAGACCCTGATATCAGTTAATCCTGGTATTTTTAATGGAGTTCTTTTAGTTAATAAAGTCAGTAGCAGTGAAGCCTTGAAACTGGTAGCAAAAAGTCAACTGCACATTTAAATACATTTAAACAGCCACGTCACATTTCAAGCAACAACAATGGGATGGTTTTCAGCACTGCTCTACCAAGCAGGCAGGTTTTCCATTTTCTTCTTGTATATACAATTAAAAGGATTCCCGCCAGAGAACTCTGCCCTTGATTGATTTCTGAAACAGAACATGAGAGATGGCTCTCAAAAGTAACAATCCTGTATTTCCTTGGGCCAAATAATGAAAGAACAAGCCAGAAATGCACCGTTACTTCCAAGGTTTCTATTAAAAGTTTGAATTAAATGACTAATTGTCAATTCTTGCCCCAGTGTTCAATTAACAAGGATTTCTCTGGTCATAAGAAAAATATTTGTTTATTCTGTGTGGAAAGGTGAGTTTACCTTTTATCAGGCAAGAGATGAGGAATTGTGTGCATGAAGCATAGGCAGGTTCTTGTCTTGCTCTAGGGGATATCTACCACTGCCTTCGTTCTTGTTGAGTAATAATGAGATACCATAACCAAACAGTAGAAGATGCATGTCAGATGGTTCTCCAATAACATTAGAAAAAAAGCAACTGATGTATGGGATATTGAAGGCAGATTAAGTTGTTAATGTATATTAGTATATTCTTAATTTCCTTTTAATTGAAAAAGACATATTGACTTTAATTAGAACCATTTCACAGGAACTGTCAATTAGCACATGTCAAACTAGTTAATTCAGAACAGAATTCTTTTAATTAGGGTCTGCTTTCCTTTAACTGTGGGGCCAATGAAATCAGCCTTTCCTTATCAAGATTTTAAATGTCTCTAAGACATACAATACGAATGTAGACTCTTATCTATTATTAGAAGCCCATATGGATAACATTAAAATGATGATGCTGGCATTGTTCATGCAGCACAAATCAGAGTTTCCTTTATGACTGTTTGAAAAAAAAAAGATGGCTTTGAAGAAAGACTATTTTAAATACACAGATTTATCCTACTTTAAAGAGACTACAAAATTTATGACATGCATGTTCACATTTAAAGTATTATTTAATACGTCTGCTCAAATAAATGGGCCTATTCGTACGTTTTGTGTGTTCTATCAGCCAAAGACACATAAAACATTTTCAAACCATGCAGTAACGTTCTTCCCTTAAATGAACTATAATCAAAGGAGAAAACAGACTCGATTTTTTTTGGACCATATAAACCCAGTGTTGTTAACTTTCATTGCATGTGAAGATTTAACACTGATTGCTAATCCAGTGGCTGCGAACACCAGAGAGCGAAAGTCGTCTCAGTTATCAAACGTCTCACGATCTTGGGTCCTGACTTTTACATACATTTTCTGAATGTGTGTGAGTTTGCTGATGGATCTTGACTCATGGTTAACACACTGGTGTAGAGACCTTCCCTGTGGCTTCTGTGAAATATTAGATGCAACACATATAAGGCTGGTCACATCCTTTCAGGAGTAAGAATCCCTGAGAAGAAAAGAACAAAAAACATAAAAAGAATGATTGTGAAACCTAGACTTATTTTTATCATATGGGGTTTAGCCACTGTTTTACTGGCCTATATCAACAGAGGATTACAGAGATTAGTGAAAGGAATACTTAATAACTGAACTGTGGATTCCAAAGAGGATTATCTAGTAAGATATTTCATGTATCCTGATGCTTTGTTGAACATATTAGAGACCTGATTAAGGGCCTGAGTAACTCAACAACAAAAGAAACATCATTTCCCAAAATGGAGTACAACTAAGATGTATTAAAATTCAATGTGTCCTAGAAGTACACTTTGCCTAGGATCCTAACAACACCATTTTTTGCCCCAGGGCAACACTTTGGTATGTGGTGTGCAGTAGAGTCGTAACAGTACAGTGTGCTAAAAATTGTGTTAGGATTTCCACACAACTTTGAAAAGCAGATGAACTTTGACTAGATGATCTGCCAAACTGAGAAACTGTGTACAGGGAATTCCTTAGTTCAGGCAATAGGCTTTTTAGACACAAAACCTCACTGCCTCTTGTCCAGTATGAATTTTACCCCAAGTAAAACTAACAGCCATATTGCTACTTTTAAATGTGATTGTAAATAGGTAACGTAAGACCCTGTTATTTATTCATTAATCCTATTGTGGCCCATATTAAATCTCTGTTTATCAGTTTAAATGCTTACCATAATTTAGAACTCTTTAAGCAGACCTAAGTCACTTTGGCACTGAATTGCATAATCCAACTTCTTTTATAACGTAGCAGAAACAATGCTTTGGATTTTGATAATAGTGCCCAACTGGTAATACATTGTTTCTTTCAAAATGGCAATTAGCAATAATGCCTCTTTTAAAAACATCCCCACATTGGCTGTGCATGAGAAGAATAGGTGTGTTTGCTACCAGGGTATTAAAAAATTAGGTGATTACCTTTATGCTCATATATTATGCATTATTCTGAACTTCAAACTATAGGAATATTTGAACACTTTAAGCTATGGAAGATTTTTGGATTGCTGTAAATTTTTTAGTCCTTGCAGTATCCCAGTCGGTTAAGTAATATTTTATCTAATCCACACCTTATACCTGGGACAAATGAGGAACTGTTGTATGGAGGGAGATTAACTTACACAACACCAAAACCAAGTCAGTTAGAAATGAAATTAAAAGCAAAACTTCCTGATACCTTGAAGGTGCACCACCCTCCCTGTGAATACACTAATGCACATCTCAGTGCAGCCCACTCTGTGCTGTGCCCTTACAGCAATGCAGAAGATTTTTTACTGATTAATACTAATGCGAGTCATTGCTTAGCAGCAGCACTAATATTTACGCGCTTATGGATCTCATGATTAAGTAGCAAGCTTTGACTTCAATTAAACCTGACAGTGTCTGATAGCAAAAAGTCATTAGAGAACTTCAAAAGGACTTGAACTGCAGCAAGATCTTTACAATTATCTATCTAATATCTTTCAGCCTCTGTTGGCTCCTTGATCTTCTGTATCAGGCCCAACCTCTCTGTCAACTTTGGTCTATAAGAAGTTCAACCTTAACGCATGTTATTTAAAAATATACATGAAAACGCCGTAATACACAATGGATTTCACCCGGTCTGACAGCCTTTTTGGGATAAGTGCTTAATAAAAATTGCCCATGTGAATCATGTACTGTTCATGTATTGTTCATGAATCAAATCAAGAGCCATTTAAAAATGACTAGCATTAGGAAAATGTAATAGCTTTTTAACAGATTATTTAAATGACTGTAGCTCTGATTTCCAGTCATTTTATCCAAACAGCTATGGCAGAACTATCCCTGAAAAGGAAGTAACTTTCTGATTAAACTCTTTTGTTGTTGGATTTAAGAAATATTTTAGAAGGGAGAATTTCTCAATTACGTATTCATCTTTCAGAGGGTGTAACAGTTTGATCAAATCCAGCTGAAAGCACTAATGGTTTGGAGGATTCTTTCCGTTCTTACAATCACGGTGAAGAAAGCCTTTAAATACATTCAGAGCAGAACAGTTTGTTCAGAATGCCCAGTGTGTAAATCACTTCCTTGGTAGTTTCTGCTCTCCGCAGCCTCTCTTGTCTGGTACTTCTAAATTGACAGTGACAAGCAGTGCAGTTGTGCATTTTTGCAGCCAGATCATCAACATATCTGATTCCTTGATATTTGCTTCCTTGACTGTATGCATCCTGATGTAAATGAAACCAGAACATACCCTCATCTGATCATGTGCTATTGGCTCCTTGGCCCAAAGTTGCCAATTGCTGAGTTCTCCATCTCTTCTTCTCTTTCCAAGGAGGGTTTTTAACAGTGAGAGTTGTGCTTGCGTTAAACCATTACAGCAACTGGGAGATGGAACCTCCTCCTATTAAACTGGGAGAGTTCTTTACTCCAAGTCTTCCAGGCTGATGACCTTTATTTACTGTTATTATTTCAAAACATAGAATCATTGAACCACCTGAGCTGGAAGGGACCCAAAAGGATCATCAAGTACAGCTCACATCCCTACATATGACACTTCCAACATTCACACCATGTGACTGAGGCCATTTTCTCAAAAAACATAGTCTGTTGGAGAACTCTCTGTTTCATCTTCTATTTTCGATAAAATCTGTGCATTTTTGTCTTATTTTTAAAACTACTTAGTGGAAAAATTATGCTAAGGCACCTAATATGTGTCTAATTATTTACAATACAGTTTAGTAGTTGCAAGCAAGGACAATCAGCTGGCTGCCCTGTCATCTCAAAGAAGGGACCATCAGCAATTCACGGATCATAGACGAGGAGCTGCTGCTCTTGTTTCCATCATGTCATACTCTTCCAGGTCACACCGCCTTGTACTAAACCAGTGTTAACTACTCTGTTATTAAATAGTTCTCCAAACATAACTAAAGCATTCGGGTTGTTAACATACATAAGTTATATTTAAGAAGGTTTCAAATCAGCACATTGTATTTTGCAGAAAAGTCATAAAAATATGCTAGCACGATAACATCTAATGAGGGAAATGTTGCATGCAGATGTCTGTTTGCCTATTATGCCATAAAATGACTGTATGTTTTTATTTATATGAGTAACGTTAGACACAAACATGTTACCAAAAAAGCATTAATTTACGAAATGTATAAACACAATGAGTCTAATATAAGAAACTGTTTTAAAACATATTTTTTAGTGTTTATAAAATGAATAAAAATTTTTAAAAAATTGTTATAAAGTACTTTCTTTTCCTCCCTCATGAAGAGAAAGAAATATAAGTTCTCAGCTGGCATATTATTTGTGATGTGGCAGCAAAGTGAAATTTGTGCCTTGTATCATGTATCCTTTACATCATGCAAAGGAGTATAATTTTATTTTTGTTTTATTTGAAGGCTCTGTCTGGGCACATTGGCCACCAATTTTATTTTTATTGCAGTGTATGGATAGCAAAGTCACATATCCTTACGTTAATGCAAAGGGCATAGGAAAGGAAAGGGAAAGTATAATTTTTGTTGTTGCTGTTGCCATTTGAAATTTCCATAGTGTCTGTACACATTGGGTACCATTTCATTTTTATTGCGCTGCACTGATAGCAATGTCACATATCATTAAGTTAATACCAAGTTAGAAAAAATAAAAGAAAAACAGATTTCTTCCCCCCGCTATTACCATTGTTTGAAATTTTTTGTACTGTGTGAATATAATTTCTCCGGGGTGGTGGAATTACTGAAAAATTTAATATCCAGTGTACAAAAGGTTTATAAGTTTACATTTCTGAATTGATTCATGTGACAGTGGATAGAAAATAGTAATGGTACTTGTATTTCTAATTGGTGGGATAAAGATTTGTTCAATATCTAGAAACAATTAATGTGGAAACAGACGTGTTTCAGGAAATTCAGAATAATGCCATAGTTTAATTTTCCCAAATCAGTATATTTTATTATAGCACTTATGCATACTGAAATACTTTACGTGTCTACCTCACTGTCTTTTAACCCCTGACTAGAGAACATGACCCTCACTTTGGGGTATGGAGGGTTAATTGCTAGTTGTGGTGGACCCAGTCCTCATTGTTGACATTTGTAAATAAATACCACCAGGCTGGACATAGTACTGGTCCACATGGGGAACTGTGTGGTTGCTCTGTTTTACACAACAGATCACGGTGCAGGTCAGCACTAATATTTGGTAGGAGTACAGCCCTTGGGCTCCTTTGGGAAATTTGTGCCTCAGTATGGTGCATCTATTGCCAACAATTGTCTCAGTTCTGGAGAGAAAAGAGGTCAATTTTTTTTCAATTTTATTTGATTTATTGTTAACCATTCCCACTTCATGCCCAACACTGCCCCTATCCTTGTCCTTTGGAGCAATTATTGTGTTCCTGTAAGTCAATGCCCATTTTTAAGGAGCCACGGTTGGACAGACAGATACAGTGCTGCCAATATGAGATGTCAAGCTCCAAAATGGTTCTTCTTGGTCTAGAGCTGTGATGGGTCTGTTAGTTTGAGATAGAACCTGTGCATTGCAACTTGGACCAGGGAGATTACCCCAAACTAAGCAACAGAGCTGGTGACAGTACTGGAAGGCATGTATTATGAGGAGGGGATGAGGACTCTAGGTTTGTCCAGTTTGGAGAGAAGGAGTCTGAGGGGCAACCTCATTGCTCTCTGCAACTTCCTAACGAGGGGATTGTGGAGAGGGAGGTGCCGATCTCTTCTTCCTGGTGTTCAGAGGCAGGACGCATGGGAATGGCTCGAATCTGCACCAGAGGAGGTTTAGACTGACCATTATGAAGTATTTATTTACAAAGACAATGGGTCCAACACTGAGACTAGGGAGGTGGTTGTTGCCCCTGGTCTGTCAGTGGAAAATGCCCTTAATACTGCTCTTTAACTTTTGGTCAGCCTTGAAATGGTCAGGTAGTTGGACTTAATGGTCATTGCAGGTCACTTTCAACTGAAACAATCTTATCCTCTTCTTAGAATCATGGAATCTTCTGGCTGGAAAAGACCTTGGAGATCATCGAGTCCCACCATACCCACCTTCTGCTAAACCATGTCCTTCAAAAACTCACCTACTCGTTTTTTAAACACTTCCAGGGATGGTGACTCAACCACCTCCCTGGGCAGCTGTTCCAGTGCCTGAGAACCCTTTTGGTAAAGAAATTCTTCCTAATATCTAGTCTGAACCTCCCCTGGTGCAACTTATATCCATTTCCCCTTGTGCTATCACCTGTCACTTGAGAGGAGAGATCAACACTTGCTCTCCCACAGCCCCCTTTCAGTGATGAGGTCTCCCCTCAGCCTCCTCTTCTCCAAGCTAAACAACCCCAGTTCCCTCAGCCACTCCTTGTATGACTTGTTCTCCAGCTCATTCACCAGTCTCGTTGCCCTTCTCTGGACGAGCTCCAGCCCTTCAATGTCCTTCTTGTAGTGAGGGGCCCAGAACTGGGCCCAGAACTGAACCCAGTACTCGAGATGTGGCCTCACCAGTGCCCAGTATAGGGGCACAACCCCTGCCCTGCTCCTGCTGGCCACACTGTGTTTGATACAGGTCAAGACGCCGTTGGCCCTCTTGGCCATCTGGGTCACTGCTGGCTCATGTTCAGCCGCTGTCAACCAACACTCCCAGGTCTTTCTCCTCCAGGCAGCTCTCCAGCCACTCTTCCCCAAGCCTGTAATGCCACCTTTGAGTTGTTGTGTCCCAAGAACAGGACTCGACCCTTTGCCTTGTTAAACCCCATCCCGTTGGTCTCAGCCCGTTGATCCAGCCTGTCCAGATCCCTCTACAGAGACTCCCTCCCTTCAAGCAGATCAACACTGCCACCCAGCTTGGTGTCATCTGCAAACTTGCTAAGGGTGCACTTGGTCCCTTTGTCCAGATCGTCGATAAAGATATTGACCAGGACTGGAACCAGCACTGAACCCTGGGGAACACCACTCGTGACCGGCCTCCAACTGGATTTAACTCCATTCCCCACCACTCTCTGGGTCTGGCCATCCAATCAGTTTTTTACCCAGCAGAGGGTGTGCCCGTCCAGGCCAATGGCAGCCAGTTTCTCAGTCAGAATACTGTGAGAAATGGTGCCGAAGGTTTTATAAAAGTCCAGGTACAGCACATCCACAGCCTTTCCCTCATCCATTAACTGGGTAACCTTGTCATAGGAGATCAGGTTGGTCTGGCAGGACCTGCCTTTCATAAACCCATGTTGAATGGTTCTCATCACCTGGGTGACCTGCCTGTACTGTGTGATAGCACTCAGTATGATCTGCTCTATGATCTTCCCTGGTACCGAGGTCAAGCTGACAGCCTAATTCTCTGGATCCTCGCTCTGACCTTTCTTGCAAATGGGAGTTACATTTTCCAGTCTCCATTCGAGTGGCACTTCCCCAGTCAGCCAGGACTGTTGAGAGATGAGGGAAAGGGGTTTGGCAAGGACATCCCCCAGCTCCCTTATTATCCTTGGGTGTATCCCATCCGGTCCCATAGACTTGTGGATGTCTAATTGGCCAAGCAGGACTCTAACCAAGTTTTCTTGGAACATTGAGGGTTTGTCTTCATAGCTTTCTGACTCAGGAGGTTTGGAGCCCAGAGAGTATTTTACCTTACTATTAAAGACTGAAGCAAAGAAGGCATTAAGTACCTCTGCCTTGTCCTCATCCTTGGTTACTACCATTCCCCTTGCATCCAGTAAGGGAGGGAGATTCTCCTTGATCCTCCTGTTGTTGTTAATATACTTGAAGAAACATTTTTCTGTCTCTCACCGAACTGGACAGATGGAGTTCTGTTTGCGCTTTAGCCCTTCTAATGTTTTGCCTACATGATCTCACCTGCTCCCTGTAGTCCTCCTGAGATGCTTGCTCCCTCTTCCAAAGCTCATATATTTTCCTGTTTTTCCTTAGACCAACACAGAGCTCTCTGTTAAGCCAAGCTGCCCTTCTTCCCCGCTGACTCGTTTTAGGGCCTGTGGGGATGGCCTGTGCTTGTGCTGCCAGAATTTCCCTCTCGAGAAGCATCCAACTCTCTTGGACTTTATCAAGCAGCCTTCTAAACAGCCCAAAGTCTGCCTTCTGGCAGTCCAAGGTGGTGGTTCTGTTGACCCTCATTCTTACTCCTCCAGGAACTGAGAATTCTATCATCTCATGATCATTGTGCCCCAGACGTCCTCCAACAGTCACCTCCCCCACAAGGTCCTCTCTGTTCACAAACAGCAGATCCAGTGGGGCACCTTCTCTAGTCGGTTCATTCACCAGTTGTGTCAGGAAGTTACCTTCCATACACTCGATGAACCTCCTAGACCACTTCCTTTCTGCTGTGTTATGCTTCCAGCAGATATCTGGAAGGTTGAAGTCTCCCACAAGAATGAGGGCCAGCGATCGCGAGATTTCTCCCAGTTGCTCGTGGAAGAGCTCATCAGTTTCCTCGTCCTGGCTGGGCGGCCGATAGCAGACTCCCACCACCATGTCCAACTTACTGTGGGTTCCACTGATTTTAACCCACAAGCACTCAACCCTATAATTCGCATATTTTCGTTCTACACAATGAAAACTTTCTCTAACATAGAGGGCAACCCCACCGCCTCTCTTTCCCACCCTGTCTTGTCTGAAGAGTTTACAGACATCCATGGCGGCACTCCAGTTGTGCCAATCATCCCACCATGTCTCCATGATGGCGATTATATCATAGTTTTCTAGCCTAGCAATGGCTTACAGCTTCCCCTGTTTGTTGTCCATGCTGCATACATTGGTGTAAATGCACTTCAGCTGGGCTGTTGTTTCCACCCCTTTCCTAAGTGGAATAGGCTCAAGTCCTGACTGTCTACCAGCGGTGATTTGTAATCCACAGATAACCTTCGAATTCTGGCTGCCACCTGGAGTGCTGTTCTCCACTTCCACTGAGGTAGCAGACCAGGGGATCCTCGCCACTAGACCATCCCTCAGAGCCTGAGGTGCCATTCCCATGATTTAATCTATTAAGTCCAGTGATGGCCCCTTCTCCCTTCCAATCTAGTTTAAAGCCCTCTTGATTAGTCTGACCAACTTCTTGGAGAGTATCCTCATGCCCTTATGGGGCAGGTGTGCCCCGTCATTTGCCAGCAGGCCTGGCGTGTTGGCCAATCCATTGTCAAAGAACCCGAAGTTTAGTTCTTCGCACCATGTTCGGAGCAAGTCATTCAATTCCTGGCTCCTCCAATTCCTTCCCTCACCATTCTCTATGAGAGAGAAGAATATGACTTGCGCACGTGATCCCTTTACCATTTAACCTAAGATCCTAAAGTCCTTTTTAATTTCTTTGAGGTTATTAGTTGGTTTTTCATTATTAACCACCTGGAAAATGAGTAGTCATGTGGGCATGACAAGTTTGGGAAGTTGTCTTGCCACTTCACCAACTGAGGCCTTAGGTAAGCAACAGACTTCCCTATGCAATGGATCCAGTCTGCATATTGGACCCTCTGTATCTTTCAGAAAGGAGTCACCAATGACAACAACCCTCCTCTTCTTCTTTACAGAAGCCATCTTAATTGGTGGCTTTGGTTTACCTAACCCGCGGGATCTTGTGACACTGCTTGTATCTTCCCTTCCCTTCCCTTCCCTTCCCTTCCCTTCCCTTCCCTTCCCTTCCCTTCCCTTCCCTTCCCTTCCCTTCCCTTCCCTTCCCTTCCCTTCCCTTCCCTTCCCTTCCCTTCCCTTCCCTTCCCTTCCCTTCCCTTCCCTTCCCTTCCCTTCCCTTCCCTTCCCTTCCCTTCCCTTCCCTTCCCTTCCCTTCCCTTCCCTTCCCTTCCCTTCCCTTCCCTTCCCTTCCCTCCCCTCCCCTCCCCTTCCCTCCCCTCCCCACATGGACAGACATAAAGCTGTGGGTATCTTCATGGGTTTTCAGAGACCTTGTTACTTAAGGTGGGATAAAAAGGCTTCCAAGTTCTTCCACTCTTGACAAGTAGTAGGACAGGGAAGGATCTAGGCTGAGATTTGTGATTTGCATGAACTAAATTGAATCCAGAAGGCAGGAGAACCTTGGCCAATATGTGTTTAGTGAAAGCTGTATGACTTAAACCAACCACAGATGTATGTAATAGATTTTGTGGTGTCACAATAGGCTGCATCCCAGTAAGCCACCTGGACACATAAATATGTGTCAGCTAGCATAGCTTGCATTTTTAATGCATATTCTTGTGTGAGGCTTGGAAAAGCCTCCTCTTTACCCACTGCCACGGGCTACTTGTGTGCAACAGCAACAGCATTCCATCTTCAGAACAACACATATCATGGAAGAGAAAATCATAAAAGAAAGGCTGGACAAAGGAGTTCCGCACGTCCACCCATTTACAGTGAATTAGAGGTGCCAGCACCTATACTGCTGCAGCAGTTCCCTGGGTGGCATCTGTGAAATAAACACCCTTCTGCAAGTAACTCCAGGGCAGTGGGGACTGCTTGCTTTGGAATTGTCAATTGCGGCATTGGACGTAACCTTTGATGGTGCAAATGTCCTTCCCCCTGAGCCTTGAGCAAGATGAAACAAGCCTGAAATATTTTGTATCAGGTGTTAGAGAAAATGGGGCAATGCGGCAGTTTCTGAATAAGTGCTGGAATGAGAGTATGATATTGAGCTCTCCATTTGGAGAGGAAACACAGAACCACCCTTTCCTCATGACCTGCAGGAAGAGCAGGAGAGTGTGGTTTTGGGAGGTTTTGGAAGACAAATCCCGACTTGTTCCTAAAAGTCCCCATATGTTTTTATTTGTGTTGTATACTTTCCTCTTGGCTGTACTGGAGCTCTTGTTTTTTTTACACTGGCACTTCCAAACCCATTTTTAAGTTATAAAAAAACTACTCAGGGCTCCACAAATGAACTATGATATTTTCCCTCCCTAGGTTTTTATTAAGCTCGGTGGGGTTAATTCTCTATTGCTCTGCACCTCGTGTAGGCGTTTATACTGAAGCCGAATGGGTGTAAAAAGCTGGCTAGAACTACACAACAAGCTTGAAGTCTGGGATCACATACTAGAAATTTGTGTCCAAACCTTACATCTCCAGTGTGAGCTGAGCCTCTCCAGATGGTGAGTGATAATCCAGGTGTTAATAAGCCACTTTATCTCCAACTTCTATCTCCGTAAAAATATACTGATAAGACTTTTGTACAGTCCTTTAAATCAGGAGAGATCATACACAGGCTTCCACACATGTATATGTATATATACAATTTTTTACTTTTTAAGTCATAGAGATTATAAATGTATATGATCTCTTTTACATATATACATATATACGAGGTACTTTAAAATGACAGTCTTCTAGGCAAGAAAATCTGAAGTACTGTTATGGAACATGAACTTAGTTTTTGTGAAAACTGTGCTATCTAAAAACAGTCTGCTTTTCTGCCTGTGCCAGCTGTGAAGCCACAGGAAAACAGGTCAGGGCAAATGCTGTGTGTAATCAGTTTAATGCCTTGCCTGTGCCAGGACCTCATGTCCCTGAGGTGGGCTGTTTGCAAACACTTAACTTTTGTTCCAGAGGGAATGGCAATACACCATCTCCCAGCAATGGCAATTTACTCGCTTTAGTTGAGCATAAGTTGTGGTAGTTTTAGACAGCCAGGGGATACCAAACAGAGTACAAGGCTTTGAATCTTGAGGACCTGTCAATGCTCTCAGAGGGCCAGAACTCAAACATCAGTTTCACATTTTAATGGTCCAAGAGACATCTGGGTGGGGCTGCAAGCAGTTTGGGGTTGGATCGTGGGATAAACTGCCCATGTTGACACAGCCATTACTCATTATAACCATGTTGACACAGAAATTACCAACGTTCAGCTTTGGTAATTTCAAACCAACATTGCTGTAGTCGTGTACTGGGAGGAACAATAGGGAACTGGACTCAGTGTACAATGCCTTTTAATAAAGTTCTTCATACAATTTTATTTCTTAAGGGTCTCTCATCAGCCTATTCCCTGCATTTTTGTGACAATCACCACAAACATTGGCATGAGACTGTCTTAGAATGGAAAATATTAGCAGGAAAAATGGATGTTCTCAATATGTTGAATACACTGCCAAAATCCTTGCTTATTTCACCTGCAGTCTGAACATTTACTCATTAGAGTAACTGAACAGACTTCATCTATGTGCTTGGAAAAAAGAAAACACGAAAAAAGACAAGAAAAGAATTTTTTAATAATAATCAAACTCATAAATATAAATATCTAATGACTTTCTGTGATTTCCATAATCACGGTTAAGTTAGCAGGGATGACTGTAATGGATAGTAATAGATACTGGTCCTCAGATAAATTTAGGGTTTCTGTTAGAAAGCTTACCCTTGAGGCCTTCTGATGAGCGACTCTTTTGACCTGGTATAAAACCACGTCTCTTGTCCCAGAGACTCTTCAGTGGATGATCTCTGCTCTTGTGCTCTTCTTGAATAACAATTTATTGGATAAAACTTCAGAGTGAAACAATTCCTACTTCTCTTAATATGATGATTTATGCATCTGGTAGCTGAGATACCAACAGTCTGGTGTCATCACCTTTGGAAAACTAAAAGAAAAGAAGAGTAGATAAGCTGATTTATAGTAACTGGGGATTGGTTTTGCTCCATTCTGTACAAATAGGACAAGTTGGTTACTGATGGCTTATAAACATTAGCATGCTCTGGCAAAGCCAATTTAGTATGAAGAGTGGTATTGAATAAGAACTGTCTTGGTAGTAACATCAGGAAAAGACAAAATTTTTCCGGGCACTGTATTTACCACAGTCAAATTCCTATTCATGTCTCACTCAGGCAAGACTACATTGAAGAGGAATTTTCTCTGAATCAGAGAAATAGGGATTTGGCTATATGTAGAATGCTTATTTCCCTCCTTCATGAACTCAAGCTCTGATTAAAAAAGAATTATATATTTTTAGCAAATTAACGCTAAGTTTATTAAAATCATTTAGCTAGATAACCTATATTGTCAAGTTATGTTTAATGCCGATTACGAGATTAAACCACTAAAATATCTGTAGTTCAAGGAAATACCCTCAAACTTCCGTCATAAAAGAACTATATTAAAGCAAACATTCAGATCAATTGATGATGTGAGCATTTAGTGTCTAAAAGCAAAAAAGAAGTCACAGACTAAATCTATTAGTACTGGGTGAAATCTTGAGGTCATCACCTACTCTTTGCAATCCCTCCCCTAAATGTTTATACACGTAAGTACTGACTAAAAATTAATTAATAACTTCAAGATTTAATGTGATGTTATTAAAGTTTTTGCTGATTTTTTACCGTGTCTGGACATCTTATGTAAGCACTCTAAGCTGTTGCATTGTCTGTAATTAAAGTGGAATAGATGAGGTTACAGGCTAGTTAGAAGCATGTGTCTCGATTACAAAGGAAAAGAGTAATTCTATTTTAATTTCAAAATTTCTATAAAAATGAACGTGTTAAAATACAATAAAGCACCTTATTTTTGATATCCAAATGTTAAAATCCTGTTAAAATATTAAATATTATAGTAACTATCAAGTAATTTTGAAATAGATAATTTTCCTCTACATGTGAATGTATTTTGTAAACAAAAATTGCAGTTAGAAACCAAGAGGCTGTTAACAAGTCCTACAGAAAACTTGCAAAACTTTGGTGAAAAAAAATGAAGAGAAAGCATGCTGGTACTTCGCAGGCAACTTCTAATGTGAAAACAGATTTAGCACATTTGACATGTCATGAGGGATAGCAGAATATGATATGATAAAATACACAGAAAAAAATATTTGAATGGATGAGAAATTCAACAGAAAAGGCTTTGTGCACATCTCAATAAAGGTTATCTTTCCAGATTCCTAGTACAAGAAGTGCAATTACTAGTAGTGTTCACATTTCCTTCCATTGATGAATCTCAGAGCTATTAAAATGGTGTTTTGTTGTCTGCTGAAGGTCTGTCATTTTCCTGGCATACCAAAGGAGTGGAAGAAAAATAATTTGGGAAGAAAATTATTACTTTTCTGCCCTAGGTTGATGATTATGTTGACACAGGAACAGACCTTGTGCTGTGCAGTTAGATGATTTTGTGTATTACTCAACAGCCTATCTACCTGGCTCAAGAATGCGTTACGGAGATCAGCCCAGAACGAGAAAAACGTTCACTGGAATGGAAACTTCTCTCTTCCTCTTCCTCTCAAACCTTGAGCATCAGAACATTTATTGCAGGATTCCACATCCAGGCACGAGGAACTCCTTGCAACAGAATGAGAGGATAAGGAAAGACCTGCAGATCTCCAGGTGAGTGTCTCATGTAAGTGGGAACACAGCTGACGTTTGCGTTGCGGTTTGTGGTCTGTGAATAGAAGATTTTTCCCCTTAATAACTGCTGTTACAACTTCTCCTATTCTGTTCCAGTGCCAGATGACCTTGCTTTGTTTAAAGAGCCACTGCCAGGAGCTTAAGAGACCATGATTTTGGTGACCACTGGAAAGGCTAAGACTGGTCTCTATCTTCATTAGAAACACTTGAAAAACAACTCTTGCTGTGACCACAAGGGAATAGTGATCCCTCCATAAATTCAATTTGCTCATAACCTTTTGACACAGACCATAAATAACCTTCAGATATTTAACCTGCACATATATATGAATTAAATTACATAAACAATGAATATAAACATTTACTTTGCAAAAGTACAAACTAAAGATAAATTGCTGTATGAACAACCCATCTATTAGTAAATGGTTAATTCCCTGTGCCAATCAATAACTGGATTACATATCTTCCTGCTCCATTTGCTCTGCCACTCTACCAGTTGCAGGTACAAAATGGCAACAAAGAAAATCTTAATCAATTGGTAGAGGGGCTGTTTCAGCAAAGGTTATACCAGAGACAAGGGAAAGGAGAGGCTGAGTTCTGACTTCAGGAATGTTTGTATGATTTTTCTGAAGCATGTTATAAAGTCTGGAAAAGGAAACAAAAATTGTTAAAAAAGAAGAAATTTTTACTTCTGTAGTTTTTTTCCAGTTGAGTTTATTTCATGTTTTATTTACATACATGGTTAGTATAACAACAGCAAAAACATAAAAGAATGTGCCAGAATGCTATATTAAGAAATATTTATAGGAGAGAATAATTATTATTCCTCAGCTTTATGTCTAAAAAACAGGTATCCTACAGGAATTAAAAATACAACAGCAGATTAGCTTTCTAAATATTTTGCAAATATCTCCTTGTGTTTTAGAACCTGGAAAAGGTAACCTGTCTGGTGGATTGGATGTTTTATTTTTAAAATAATATCATAAAAAAGTTGATAACATTTAGAGTAGAAAAATAACTGAAAGTGGCATACATAAGAAAGAACTGAAACTCTTTACCTGTTAACACAATGTCTTGCTGAAGATTCAGGGAAGGAAAAAGGGTTAAATTTATAGATTGTTTAATTTGGTTAGAAAAAAATAAATTCTATCGTCCAAATATAATAATGTTGATTTGCATTTTCAAAGGAAAAAAATATTTTTAAACGATGGGAATCAGAGAACCACTCACACTGCTGGAAATGGTTGTAGTACTTTTCTTCACCTTTGCTGAGCATGCAGCTTCTAAATTTGTCCTATTGCCATGAGATAACATAGAGCCAGACAATGGTTAAATTGAACCGTCACATGCACAAAAAGATGAGCGCCATAGAAATTCTCTGCTTCTTGTATACTTTTAGGTGACCAGGATTGTAACCCTAGAAACTGCAAGAACAAGAGTGAGCAGAGACTACACTGGCACCTCCTTTACATACATGAGGTAAGAAAATCTGATGTATAAAAGGACTTTGCAAACTCAAGCACAACCTTCTGAAACAATGACAAAACCCATTCATCTGTTTTAATTAAAAGAGACTAATCTTCCTGATGACACAAGCAGTAGCAATGCAGACACGGCTATAGGGTTGGTGTTACCCCCAGTAAGCCAACTGCTGCCACTGGGTCATGGAAAACTGAGGAGGGGTCTGATCTTCAAGTAGTGTTACAAGTCATTGCGGACCAGCTGAAGTTGAGAACGAAAATCTTTTAGGACTATTAACCAAAAGGGTGGCCTTTTGCAAACACCCATTTAATTGAGAACTGCGCTGTTCGGTAGAGATTAGGCCACTCGCAGCACCAATTAGTTAACATTATATCATGACAAATAGAAGAAACATGGCAGCACAAGGTATTCCCTCAACTAAATAATAAAATACTGGAGAACTGTAGAATCATAAAATCTTAGAGTCATAGATTGATCTGGGTTGGGAGGGATCATTAAGGATCATCTAATCCACCCCCCTGCAATGACCAGAGACATCTTTAACCAGATCAGGTTGCTCAGAGCCCCATCCATCTTCATCTTTAATGTTTTTAGGGATGGGGCAACTACAGCCTTCTCTAAGCAACCTGTCCCAGTGTTTCACCACCTATACTTCCTTATATCTAATCTAAATCTACCCACTTTTAGTTTAAAACCATTACCCTTTGTGCTATAGAAGCAGGCCCTTAAAAATCTGTGCCCATCTTTCCTGTAGGCATCCCTTAAGTAATGAAAGGCTTCAATAAATTCTCACCAGAGTCTTCTTTTCTGCAGGCTGGACAACTCCAACTCTCTCGACCTTTCCTCACATGAGAGGTCTTCCGTTCCTCTGAGCGCTTCTGTGGCCTCCTCTGAACTTGCTCCAACAGTTCTGTGTCCTTCCTGTGCTGAGGACTCCAGAACTGAACACAGAGCTCCAGGTGAGGTCTCATGAGAGTGGAATAGAGAAGCAGAATCCCCTCCCTTGGTCTGCTGGCGATGTTCTTTTTGGTGCAGCCCAGGATACGATTGGCTTTCTAGGCTGTGAGTCCATGTTGCTGGCTCATTTCGAGCTTCTCATCCACCAGCATCTCCTTGTCCTTCTTGGCAGGGCTGCTCTCAATCCCTTCATCTCTTAGCCTATATTGATATTGGGGGTAGCCTTGACTCAGGTGCAGGACCTCGAATTTAAGAGATTCACATGAGCCCACTTCTCAAACTTGTTCGGGTCTTTCTGGATGGAATCACATCCCTCAGGCTTGTGAACTGCAACTCTCAGTCTTGTATCATGAAAATACAAGGTAGATGAGTATGAATAGTGAAATAAAACATAAATCTGCAATCAATACACTTGAAACTACTTCGTGGCTCTACCAAGATTTAACTAATTTAACTTAATCTCATTTGAATTTACCTTTCCATGAAACTTTTACTTTATAACCAAATGAGGGCTGTTTCTGTGGAGTAAACTGACCGTAACCCTTATGCCTTCCCCAAAGTGGTTGAAAACAATCCTGCTTTAGCTTTATTTGTTTTAATTTGCATTTAGGAAATACAAAGTTAAGGTAGGACCTCAAGAACTCAAAGGAATTTCAGAGCTGAAACTCTACCAGGTAACGTAAATAGATTGGAGAGTACATGGATAGGCCAGGAGCAGCTAGGAATAAAAGATCAAAGAACATATAAGAAATAAAAATAGCCAGAGATCTCTAGAACAGATATCAAATTATTAAATTAATTACCAGTGTAAGAGGTACACGTATGTATACAGTGCCATGTGCTAAATAGAGAGGACAGCTAGGTCAGATGTTGAATTCCCCTGTTCTTCAGTACTTCTTTTCCCTACTTCATTACTCTCCATGTCAAAGGATTCTATTTCTGACCATAAGTTTCACCGGAGTTCTGTCTAGTTAATGGGGATTAATCTGGGATGCTCCAGCATAATTCAGTGGATTATGTTTTCGAACAAAATTTCCAGACATCCCTCTATTTTCTTTTTCATATTTTCACCCTGTTGTCTCAGTTGACTATTTTATAGAGATTGTGATTAAAGATTTAAAATTAACACCAGTAACCACACCACAGTGTCTGAATTACTGAGCTAATTTTCTCTGGTAAGATAGATACATCAGGATAAATATATTAATGACAAAGTAATTATTTTTTTTCTCCATGATTACTGTTGAAAGCCCTCAAATATTTATGGATTTTTACTGTATGTCCTCACTGTCAGCATTTACAAATACTCAGAATGTAACCTTTTCTGAGTGAATCAGCTCTCCCACTCTTGTAGTGTATTTTTGTTACTAAACCGTATTCCAAGGTCACTTTTCACATGAAATAAAAATCTGGCCTTAACAGGCTGATGTATCCCATGAAAAAGATGGAGCAATTTGAGGGATTCAGTAATAGCAGATTACCAGGACTGAATGATCTCCCTCCAGAATTCTGAAGGCAGAAAATTAAGAACAGTATGTATAGATGGGAGTATACATTGTCTTTTTAAGATAATAATAATAATATATAACGCCTCACATTACCCTTTTTAGTGACTGAAAGGCACTAATACTGCTAACTTCAGGGATCTGAGTTACTTTTCGAAAATCTTATTAAAATCCAGGTTCATTTTTGTGTTGGGAAATGTGCTGAGTTCCTCTAAAGAAGTTGATAATGCAGGACTTGAGGAGAATAACCTGAAAGGGCAAAAAGTGGTACAACCTGAAAAGGACAAAATAGGTAAAAGTGAGCAAGGAATAAAAATCCCTGGACTTTCCAAAATCTGATGATAAGGATAATCTGAAGAACGCATTTAAGGAAGTAAATTGCTGTGTATGAAGGAATGAACTCCTACCATGGATTAAACTGTGTATTATTTTATTACTTGTAATGCATTGATTCTCTTCCTTGCGTCATGAAGGTGAATTAAAATTTGTGCCAGTAAATGGATAGGATGGATAATCTCTTTTCGGTGTTGTTCTGGACATGTCCGTGCAGACTGGAAAGGAGAAGGTAAGAGCTAGCTGTTGTCAATACATTGGTTTGAGGGGCTGTGAACATAATTTGGTCAACAGAAGGCTGTTAGGGCAACTGAGATGGCTGTGGAGACCCAGTTGTCTCTGCCAGCTCCTTGTAGGGTCCCACACTGCACAGCAACCTGTCTGTCTATGCCTAAGCTATGGCTGTGCTTGCTTCTAAAACTGAGCTAAACTCTCTTGATTTGTTCTGCAGGAGCAGACTACAGAGCCTACAAGGATGTGAACAGTGCCAGTGGAGACCCATGCAAAAATCTGCTTGTGGGGAGCGGTGAGCCAGGTCGTGTTCA
Organism: Dromococcyx pavoninus; assembly: GCA_033558185.1. Lineage (NCBI taxonomy): Eukaryota > Metazoa > Chordata > Aves > Cuculiformes > Neomorphidae > Dromococcyx > Dromococcyx pavoninus. Next base: position 74,938 of record JAUMJL010001065.1, read on the forward strand.
GGCAAACTCGTATTTAAAAGAACAGCAACAACTCAACCAGCAATCGAATAAGGGGTTTTTTTTTGTGTTCTAAACCTGTAAATAATACAGACATTAGTGTTATATTGTCATACTATCCACATCTTTTTGGGTATGAGAGCACATTGCAGTCCCTTCACCTCATTTTGGGAAGGGCATCTTTGTCACTCAGCTGACACACCTTGGACATAGCTTTTATTTAGCGTGTCGGATTGCAAAGCAAGTGGTTAGACCTCAATCTAAGACTGAGTCACCTTCGATTCACCCAAAGAGGAGATGAGTTGAGGTAGGTGAATGACAAAGAGCATCTCCCCTGCTCCGTGCAGACCTACAGACCAAGAATAGAAGGGCACATGGATGGATGGCAGTAAAGATTAATTCCTCTATCTGGCTTTAAGTCAAACTGGGATCCAGCATCTTTCAGCCCAATATTTTGACTGGATTTTTTAAAAGACTGGTTTAGTTAATTTTGTTGTTATTCACTCTGTCTACTCATATAAACAAATAAATATATGACTATTTAAGCCAAATGATCTTTCCACCTCTGGAATTACAAAACTGAGAGCAAAGTTTGGCTACCTAAAAGTAATCAAACCTAATGCTTCATCCTTTTCATTTGAAGAGCTCATGTTAATGGGTACCTCAATTTTGTTTTTCAGCTGACATGTTCTTGAGGTATTTTCTTATTAATGCTGGAGACACAACATGCCACTGCCTGATTCTTTGTGGCAGGGGTGCTACTACTCCAGTTCAGGGGAAACATTTAATACCCCAGAAAAGAGAGAACAGTTGTTCCTTTTACTTCTGAAGGTAAGACTCAATCGTTCCACTGTGGTTCTCCAACTTTTGGTCTACTTTGTAACGCTTTCAGTCAATCAAATATAAGTTTTAAGATATCGTGCAATTTTCTATGTCTGGACTTCACCTATCAAACCACGAACAAGTGATAGAGGGCACTGGGTGATGGCAGCTCTTCCATGCACATAGGTATAAAAATTGTCAGGCACACCCCTGTCTAATGAGAAAACATAGATATTCTAGCAAGCAAGAACAACAAATCACCAAAAAAAGTTGCTATCCTGTCAAATATTTTGTGCATATCAAGAATTGGGAATACAAAGCAGACTTAACAGTGATCAAATTTTGAGTAGAATTTGCTTGAATGTAACACCTTCTCCCTCTAAGGTTTGAGTGTGCTATCTTAAAGGAGATCCCACAAACTACTCATGGCAGGAATAAAAGCTCTTTTCTGAAAGCTGTCAGCTTACTGACAGTTATGTGAGCATTTACTTCAGGCTAGTAAAACATACTAATCAAACTTGCTCCTATAGCTCCAGTCCAAGGAGGGTTACTGTTTCTTTCAGAGAAATGTTTTGCATAAATGGAGAGCTCTGAATATGTACACACCTTGAATGCAAACCACCGTCTACGTCATTCATTTGTTTATAATGAATAAATACTAGTCTATACCAGCCTTAAAGAAGATTGAAGTAGTAAATGAAAATATGTTTATTACAAGACTATTTGCCAAAGACCTATGCACCATTCATTGAACCTTGAAAAACATTTGAAAATATGGGTTGCATTTGCAAACTTCAATGTATGACATGGAGAGCTGGCAAGCTGCCTGGTTTCTACTTAAAGGATTGTCATTCTGGGAAAAATAAATTTCTCTAACCAGACAAAAGTCAATATTTTCATGTTTTACTGCAATCAAACTGATATGGCTGACAATTTAATGTCTCAACACTTAAAATATCTGTGGATAATCAGTTATCTCAATCAATCATAACTAGAAGATTCCTCTGTTTTCAAAGCCTGTGTACATATGACTGAGATATTTAATAGTGTAGAGAAACCTCCCCATCCTTAATCCTTCATGATTTCTCTTGAGCTGTGCTGTTCTTTTTTTTCCCAAATGCATGATTTTATAATTGTTAAAAAAAAGGATCCAACTCTGCACTGCAACCAGGTTTTAAAACCTTTGTGTTAATGTCCTGTTTTATTTAATTTTATGTATATTTTATAGTCTGCTTGCCTGTCAAAAAGATGTGGAAATGTGCTGGCATTCCAGCTGAAGACATCATTATGAGTGAGAAAATGCTCAAGGCTTTTTCAAAGTGGGTGCTGAAACATACGTTTCTCTTCTTTGACTCCAGGGGATGCTAACAGCTGCCCCAGCAGACAGGTATTGCCAAGGTCAAAGGTTAGCAGAGCTGTGCACCTCCAGGATTTGACTGCCAGCAAAATAGATGGGTAGTTTCTCAAAACTAATAACGAAAATAGCAACAATGATGAGAAGAAGAAGGAGCTGACAACAAAAATGAAAAGAAACCAGCAGGAAGTGAATTCTGGGTAGCACAACACTTAGCAGAGCTGATTTTAATATCTGACAGGTTGAGTTCACTAATCTTTGCTATTCATATTGACGTGAATCTTCACACAGTTTTAGAGATTTGTATCTATTAAGACATGCAGAAGTGTTCCTACAACATAGTTACAAGTTTGCTAGAGCCTGCCGTTCTTCTTCCTCCGTGATAAAAATTGATATGAACTGTTTTAAACGCCTAACAGATAATTACTCTCAACAGTCAATAAGGAAAGCTACGTCTTTAGGTTCTCCTTTACCTGTAAATATAATAAAAGAACCCAAGTCCAAAACCCACCAACAAGACAAAATAACATTCTTCCCCCATTTTCCCCCTCTCTTTAGTTTCTTTGATTACTTGGAACCTTGTAATCAAACTAAGCTTAGTTTTGGGACCCTTGGGGTGGTATCTTTTAGTTCCCTGTCAGACTGGTTGCAAAACAATCAATCTTGCTCTTGCACTGGCTTGGTGGAAGTGCCACGACACGAGGAGTGCAATGCTTTGCTCTTGCTGTGAAGCTTCGATGACAAAAGTTTTTATCAGAAGCTGACTGTATTTAGGGTTATGAATATGCAATGACTCTCATTAGTATCGAAGCTCAGGAGCATGGGCTGACATCCCCCGCCACTTTTAGCTGCTGCAGAGTTGTCTAATGAATTGTCTTGCTCTTTCACTCGCGCAGGCTTTGCTCTTACAGCTTCCTGTTCCAAGGGGAGTTGCCCAGTTTGAGAATACTATTGATGGCAGAAATTAATTGCCAAGAAACGCTCTTGATATTGTTAAACAGTGTTGAGACAGTGTTTAAATTGCCAAAACAGAAAACCATTAAACTCTACAGGAGACCAAATCATCAGGAGTGAGAGGACCCATGTACATGTCTGCACAGCTCTGCCCAAACATACAGGTGTGGCACCGGTATGCGTACGGTTTTGTAATCATACCTATACATCCAAGCATACACTTGTGTGCTACTGATGGTTAGCAGAAACCTGAAAACCTGCTGATTTATCTATTTTTTTTTTTCCAAGCAGAAGAATGGAAAGTTATCCAAATGAGCAGGACTCCAGTGCACGGCTATTTGATTAACCCTTTAATACCCTTCCTTTTCCCTTTGGGATCCTACCAAAGATTTTTCATCTCTCACATCTGCAATCTTTATGAATAAGTTACTGATAAGGATGTTTCCAACAAGTGATTAAGATATCTGCCTTGATTTGTCATATTTGAGGAGTTGTGTAAGCTTTCAGAAACAAGTGGAAATGACTCTTTTTTCCCCAATTGGTTAAATTAAGTATTTTTTTCCCTACTCATCTGAAATGTATTCTGACATAAAAGGAGCTTTTGTGGCTCTCTGCAGATTGTGAAGGATAGAATGAATTGAAACGGATAATATATTCTGAGAAGTGTAACATTCTGAAAGGTGTGCTCATACTGCAAATAATAAAGGATATGAGGTTCTCCCAAGAAGGTGTCAGCCCTGTGGAGCTCTTTATCCATTTAATCAGTGATGGAAATGGTCCCAGTGCAAGGAAGGAGGATCTGTTTAATTTTTACTGCAATTTTTGGCATCGTTTCTCTAATGCAATCTTGGGTTACCTCTTGACCCAACTCCAGAAGTGTCTGTTCTCATCATTTGACAAAAAATAAATGTAAGGAACATTTACATGTTGGGAGTATCAAATACAAGAGCAGTTTACAATAAATGCAGTTCTGACAAAAGTGGCTTGAGTATCATACATCAAACACTTGTTACCTCTCTTGGCCTTAGTGATTGCACGTGACTAACAAAGAGTGAGTGATAAAATCTGAAGAAAGATGAAACCAATCTTGGCCTTTTTAAAGACCATCAATCATTCTGCGCAGCCATGGTATTATTAGTTCCAGTAAGCCTTGTTCTCCCGTTTTATGGACATCATAAACCCCCCACCCCTAGACCAATGCTACCATGGGAAATCATTTTTATGGGCAGCATCTTAGTGTGGGCCAATCAGATCTAATCACATAACAAGCTACTGAATTATTCAACATTCTCCCTAATTTTGCATTCTTCCTGCACTTTGCTGTCACTGCAGGGTTTTAAAAGTACGCGTTTTTACAATATTTATTAAGAAGATAACCATACACAGGAATTTTGCTTTCTCTATGTCTTTCAATAATCATTTGTTCCCTTAGATTGTTGCAGGATATACTTTACTATATAGAGAATAATTTTTCTAAAAGGAGTAGCAATCCACAATATGCCACTCAGCTTTAAACTCTTTCAGCTTTTAAAATACCAAATGTAAAGACAACAATAGTGAAACAATTGTGTTCAAACATAAAATATTCAGATTTACTGAGCAAACTGTAGCCAGCATGTCTCTTAGCTGTTGCTATGAATACAGGGCTCACATTGTATATGAAAATATTTCAGTTTTAATTGCAAATCTGTGCAGAGATGATTTGGGGCCTGTAATTAGCACATAAATTCCAGACTTTGTGACTGCTGTGAAAACACACATTATTTATGGAACGATTACCTAAATATAATTCAGTGTTTTTTTGCTTTCAACAACTACTGTAAAAGTCTGATTTAATAAAATGTGAAAAATTTCCTGTTTCTGGCACTTCTGCTTGCATTCATTTCTCTGCACTGCCATTTCCCACTTGACTTGCAGTGGACTTTGCTTTCAGTGGTTCCATACTTCACTCACACCTCGGGGAGATTTCTTCACAACCATAAAGTGCCAGGCACTTAATTTGTTTAAAATGAAAGCTTGGATTATGCAAATAGCTCTGAACTGCAGGAACAGAGTGAGTTTATGTGACCTCCATCCTCATGCTTTTCATCCAGGCTAGAAGTGGGAATAGATAGGAGCCCTGAGTGAGCTGATTTTAAGCTACCATATGCAGATTTCCAGCTATCCCGACAGGGTTACTGGAAGGACAAAGTAGTGTCTTGCTTCCACCCACTTACTATAAACTGCAGGCTCAGCCCCTTCTAGCTCCCACCAACACAGGGCGCAACAAGCACAAAATGCTTCCTTTCCTCTGGAATACTTCATTGCCATAAATCCTATGCATTTTCAAAGCTGATTACTCACACAACCAGTTTTACAGCAGTAATGTTTGAGAATCTTTTCCGTTCTAGAGTTTTAAACTGAGTTTTCAGGTTGTATGGAAGTGAACACTTCCCTTGCCAGGGCTGTGCTTGTTTCTAGGTTAAAAGGGCTGGAACTGCTGGTGAAAGGGCACTGGGTATGCACAAATACCACAATGACAGGTTAATTAATAAAATGCCACCTGCATTAACAATAACAGAAGAAATCCATAATATGAACTTAATAGACATCAGAATGTGACACACCCAAAACTTTCTGCCTTCTTCCTTTTTTATCCATCCTCTTAGGTCACTCTGAATATAGTTTTGCTGTTTTTGAAAGGAAATCCTTCCTCACACTGATTCTGCATCCCAGCTGCAAGACATCTCCCGTCTTGTGGTCTTTGGCTGCTCTGGCAGCTCTGTGCAATGGTAGCCCCAATAGCTACCACAGTAATAGTCACAATAATCGCTGGTAGAGTTGTCTCACCTCTTCCAGGACTGCCTTCCCTTGCACCAAACCCCATGCCGGCAGGAGAATCCCCTGGTCCAAACTGTGGGAAAACAGTAGTTGGGCTATGCAAAAATGTGCAATTTTTTTGCATGAGGTTACCAGAATTTTCCCAGACCTGTGAACGACATCTTCCTGTACAACTGTTCAGCTGCCGGTGGTGGAACCAGGAAGGGTCAGTGTGTTGTGTAAGTTGCAGCCCGGTGCCTGGGCAGGAATTTTGATTTGAACTGCAATATCAATGTCATGGTGCACACACTCCAGGAAGGGATTTATGAAGAGTGATTGAGAGATTCAGCATGAAGCCACTGAAAGCTGTAATTTAAAGTTCCAGTACTACTATTACCGTTAAAATTTAAAGTGACAGAGGCCCAATTATGAATGGTTATTTTCTTAAATAAAATTGGCTGGTTTTTATCCTCTGTGAAGCATTCAATTCTTCCCGACTGTTACTGTCACCAGGACTTGTCTTTGTGGCTTCTGTTGTCAGCGAGACGCTAAACCTGCCCCCTGTGACGTGGCATGGATCAATGGGACAGCAAGACTGGGGTTGTTTCAGGGAATGGCAGAGCAGACTGAACTCCAGGGAGACCTGCAAGGGGTCTATCCTGCTCTCTTGGCAAAATTAGGCACAACTTCAGTATCTGAAGGAGACACTGGTCCTGCCTTTGTAAACTGGAAATGGCTTCCAGGGACATTGGACACACTGAGTAAGTTTTTAGTAAAGAAATAAAAGATGAGAATGTTGGAGGTCTTCAGTGACAGACAACTGGGTTAGAAATTATTGTCACTGCTTCCTTCATAATTTTAAGGTAAAAATTAGCTGGTTGTTTACATCACAAAACTTAGCATACAGTACAGCTTATTAGCTTATCTACTTATTAGCTTACAGCTTATCTACTCAAATAATACAAAAAACCCTTTTCCTAGATCTTTATTTGGGTGACCTTACACGTATTTTCACTTCAGATGAATAGGTTATCCTGTCTTAAAAATATCAGGGGGACAGATCACCAGGGAAGTGGTCTTGCTCTGGTCTCACAATATTGGTGTATTTTTCTTAATGCCTGGATGAGATGCCACGAGGATCTGAACTTCCATATGAGAAAGAAGGTACTGCTTTCTGGGAACACATGAAGGTTTCATACAGAATCTCTTTGAAAAGTAGCAGTTTTTCAATACAAGAGCTTCCAAAGGTGAGAGTGGCAGAAGAAATTTGTACTTACGGCTCACAGGTCATATGTACAAAATTGAGATCAATCAGATCGATTTTTTCCCCACGTTATTATCAAATAAATGCATTTCAGTTTTAGAGGCAGGATAATGAATCCAGTGTTTGCAGGTGACATCTGTGAAACACAAATAACCTGGGTAGTCACTAATAAATTTTCAGTTAGAATGGAGAGAGAGCACTTTTGAAAACCTAAGAGAATTATTTCTCTTTAAAAGTGATATCAGCATATTAGGTTATTTTCCTAGTCACCTTTCTAACAGCCACACACAAGACCATGACATAATATTTTCATCTTCAACGATGCTGCTAAACAGAAGATGAGATGTTTTTCTTACATGGGTTGCTGTCAACCTGAACAGTTTTCTTTTTTAATTCCCTCATTTAACAAAAAAATAGGAATGATCAGAAGAACATATGAGACCACATTAAATAACATTTATCAGGAAGGGTGTAATGTAGAAGCAGAAGGATTTTCTCTTTGAAGGAACCTCTGGGTAGGCAGAAAACCATTGCAAGAGCAGAAGGTAGGAATACACCCACCAACTCACAGGATAAACTCTGATAATCAGGAGTCTCCACTTTCCAAAAGAAAGTTACAGTACAGAGCAGGGAGATAATTTGGTGATGTGGTGGATCTTTTGTCTGGCTACTCCCCATAGCAGAAATAAGGCCACCAGTGGGACGGGTCTTTAATTATGGACTGTAGGCCATTGTCAGCAGTTACCTCTCTGCAGTATTAGCAAACTCAGTAGTAGTGCTTCGTCTACAGCTTTGGATATCTGAAATGGGACAGAATGTATCAGCCAGAGGCCACCACCCCTCTGTGACAGGTGTGATACAGGGCTGAAACATCTACTCTCTGTGCCTGAGACCTTGCATTTCAGGGGCTTAACTGGAGACAATTTGCTGTCCTATTACCGTCATGCAGGCAGTGATCCTGAATTCAGAAATAAAACTTCATCCTTTATGTCACTCCAGGAGCACCCCTTCACTCATATCACATCTTTAGTTTTGAGTCTGACTAGGCCAGGCTTGGTCCTACACTTGGCATAAAGCAGCATCTTGTAGCATCACCAAAGCAGGTCCTTGAGGCACTATTCTCACAGCTTGCTGAGTACTGGGTCCAAGTGACCTCCGAGACTCAGCCAGGGCTTTTCTGTCAAAGACCAGTCTCAAAGAAGGCTAATTAGTGTTGGCCTAGTGAATGCTGGTGAATCATTCAAGGATTGTGCAGATGGACAAAGCTGTGATCTGTTGCCAGATTGAAAAAGATAAAAAAATTTTATCTTATGCACTGCAGACTCCCTACCTGTTTTAAGTTTTAATTGGAATGTTTCTTTTTAAGTACTAGGAGCAATATGAGTTTAATGTGAGTTCAGAGGACCATGCAACACAAGTATAATTGACTGGCTGCCATCACTTGCTAGGTATTTTTCCTTTCCCTTTCTTAAGTCTTAATGTTTCCTAAGTCCTTAATGGAAACAGAACACGCTAGAGAGCCAGCATTCGAAGCAGAGCTTACAACCTAGTAGTCAATACCAAAATTGGATTTGAAATACTGTGTAGGTAATCGCCAATAAGAAAACTGGAGTAAAAGGGCCGTGGAAAGACATAAAACACCTGCAGGTCATAGGCAAGGAAAACCAGAAATAAAAATGTTTACAGAGGTCAAATGTTTAAATTTTTAATTGTTATTGTATTAGGGAGCTGAGGCCACTTTTACATGTGTGTTTTTTCTCTGTAAAACTAGAGTTTGTCTTACATGGATGTTTGGTATTTTTCCGCTAACTAGTGTCACAATTGGAAAGCCAAACAGATGAACAATATTTACACTGAATATTTGAACTGTTGGTCTGATACTATCACTCTTTTTAATCACAGAGTAGCTCAGTGTTTAACTAACCTTACTTTCATCTTCTCTGTCTCTGCTTGTGCTACTTTACCCCACCTGCAATAAACAGGGAAGAAAGCTACAACATCCTGAGCAGTGACTGAAACCTGTCCTCCCCTTAATGATAGCTTTATGCAGTTTGTCAAAACCCATCATCTGAGCAGATATGACTGAATTCAGTGACTGCCAAATTGGACATACTCTTGAGTTGAAATAAAAGCAGTGAGGTGTCTGTGTTTATTAGTGGCTTCCCAATAAATAGGAGAAGTCTTGGTGTCTTCCTGAAAGGCAGCCTTACTGTCATCTAAAGTGTTTTCTGGAACTGAAGTTGTAGAAATGAGTGAGGAATAATATTTACTCTATTCACCAAACAAAACCTCAAAACGCTGCTTTAACCGGGAAAAGAACATCATTACTTAAAAAAAAACCTGGAGTCACTCCCATTTTTAAGGGGCAGATTAAGGAAGATGAAGTCATCATACCCAGGAGTACTGACAATCTTATGTATTACACAAAAAGCTTCCAACCAGACTGATGATCCTGTTAAAAAGTTCAGTAGTGATCATGTCAGTTGGGATGAAAACTGAAGTTCTCAGTTAGGTTTAAGCACAAGCAACATGCTGGGAAGAACCAGAGCTCTTCCAGCCTCTTGGAGCTTTTGGTTTTAATTAAATTTAATTAAATGCATAAGAGCAGTGTAACTCAGTGACTTTGGGTGTTACTCCTTACTCATAGTAGTATGAAACAGAGAAGGAGAGTATCTATGTAGCTGCAGTCTGGACCTGTGGTTCTATTTCCAGCTTTAGCAACAATTTTTTTTTTGATAATGATACTTATTTTTTTCTACATATCAGTGTATTCACTTGAAAAGAAGTATAATAATATTTTGCTATTGCACAGTGAGGCTAGGTGTCTTGATTTATGCAAGTGATGTATTTTGATATCCTTGTAGGAAAAGAGGTATGGAAAAGGAAAACTGTAATTACTGTAATTGGAAATTAGCTGACAAGTAATTTCAGCTCACGGTACCATCACCTTAGGGTGAGGCCATCATCTCACAGTATACCTCTTTTCTCTTTGCATTAACAGACATTAGCTCGAATCTTATGAAGATATAAAGATGCAGAGGTGAACATGACCCTCCTAACTGTCTCTGAGACAAAGGAAAGCGTTTTCTTGTGAAGAAAGCTCATTAACAGTCTAAGCAACGATGGCATCAGCACTTGGGGTAACTCCAAACCCACCTACTCAAACTGACGAGAAAGGGAGTTAGAGACAGATCCTGGTGGCAGGATTAATATTTCCCCTGGCTTGGTTCTTGTGATTTATGTTCACAGCTATTGAAAGCAAAATAAAGAAAGGTTTCAAAGCTGTGTTTGTATTCCCCAGCAGAGCTGTTTGTGATTTCCATTTTGTAGGAGATTTTCGTTTCTCTTTTATCCATTACCAGGCAGACAAAACCCAAAGACTTCTAATTCTTATTCCCCTCTGTTGACATCACCACCAGATATAAATTTGGGAAAGCTACTCTCAGCACTCAGTGCAATTAATATGCTGGTGTTGTCTCTGGGCTGGAGAATGCGTGTAACTCTGTACGTTTGCTACTCACCATCTCTTCAGCCTAGGAACTGGAGAGAAGAAGGGAAGAAAAGGAAAGGAAGATTTTAACCCCTGCTTTCCTCTTTCTGAGAAGTATTTTTCTGCCAGATAAATAGAAAACCAGGAAGTCTTCTAGTTAACACTTTTGTGAATAGTAAAGTACCTGCACATGTGAGATAAGAAAGTGGACTCTGATCTCGGGTTTTGAGTTTATGCTTTGTTTATGTTCTTGTCCCTGTTTCTCCTTTAGTTCTTTAATTGTATCAGCGTGTAACACAAAAGCATTCAAGCAGGAGAGGGAACCAGCTAGCCTCCCAGTGCATAAGGTGTGGAAGAGAATAAGAAGCCATCACTAAAACACCTTTCACTTAATTGCATTTCTATTAGGAGTGTTTTATTACACACTCTGATGACAATATTGTCAAGGGCAAAATGAACTTACAGGAATTGACTACAATTTGACCTTAGCTCCCGAGAATTAAACATATTTAAGACTGTCTTTGCTTGAGGAAATCCTCTCAACCTATTTGAGAAAGGATGCAAGACATCCTCTTAAATATAAGCATATGTTGTTCCTGATAAAATGTTCTTGCATTTTGTAAATTTAATTTGCATCAACAGTGAAAAAGAAGTGCATGCTGCTGTATGACTTTAATTTTATTTCCAGTATCATACCTTCCACTTCCCCAGGTATTAAAGGCAGTTTACTCAGCTTTTGTAAATGTACGGTTGGGCAGTATCTGCGTTTATATTTTGCTTAACAATGACTTTGCTCTAATGAACCTGAATTACGTGAGCCCCAACTCCTGGCTACTGGGACCATTGGGGCACTGCTCCTCTTGACAGCTCTATCCATGCATGGGTCTCAATGGATGCAGTAAGAAGCATCCCAGGGTCTCTGAATAGAGGACTGGGATAGGACCATCCTCACACAATGTGATTTAGCAGTCTGGGACAATCTGACCTTAACTCTCAGCACAGACCTGACCAAAACGATTTGTAGGATCAGATTCTTGATTTAAAGCCATAGTGGAAACCTCGAGGTGGGTTAAATTGTCAGATAAAGTGAAATAATGACAGATCTGTTCATGGATGTCCAGCTGAAGACATGGTTGTTCCTCAGTAACACTGAGGAGTGTAATCATAGACAGTAAGATGGACACATAATAAATGAAAGAGAAGAAAAACTCTCCTTTATCCCTCACTCTCTCAGCCCACCACCCTACATAAACTCTCGTAGCTTGAAGCAAGACGAGAAAGTCAGCATTTTGCGTCCTCCAACAGCTTTGACATGACAGGTATGGTATTTTCTTACCCGCAGAATTGCCAAGGAAATCCGCCCTAGCAAAAGTGCAAAAGTTCTCAGTGTAAGGAGGTGGGATGTAAAAACTGGTTTGTAGGCAAAAGTTGAAATGACTCAATCTGAAACAAAATGTAAAGGAATTACTGCTAGAAAAAAAAAAGATCATGCTGACATTTAAAGGCTGCAGTGATAGTATCTGTCCCTTCCCAGGCTGACATAAGCAGCCTTGATTTGATCCCCAAATGTTTTTGGTTTATATTTATGATATCCTTTATTTGGAGGTGGGGGGCAGTGGGATGGGTTGCCTTAACTTCAGTTCTTGATGTAGAGAAATAATTGCCACCCCAGAAAGGTAATTACATATGCCATTATTTATACACATAATAGGCCTGGAAAAGCATGTTCTGCAGATAGAAAAAAGAGAAAATCCTGCTTTCACATCAGGGTGGAACACTATGTAAAGTGACAGATTACCACAAATAGCATTCAAACTCTTGCACATTAGTGGTTGATTTTTCTTCTAGGGAAGAGGGGGAAGGTATGAAGGCTATGGAGTAGGGTGGAGAGGAAAAAAGAAGACAGTTTTGTTCAACGGCCGTAGTAATGTATCCAGTGTTTTTTGCTCTCCTAATTGCTGCTAAATGAACCTGATCTTTAAGAAGATCTTTTTAAAGTCACTGCCTCAAAGGGACGTTTTCTGTTGTTGCCATCTTGTGCAAATACCACTTCTCCTAAAGTGGCCTTAATTTGAATTACTTTGAAAGCAGACAAAATAATCTGGTAGAATATGGTACAGCACAATGCATCTCCTCTTTGTGCCTTTAGTACCACATAGAAAGTGAATTTAGGTCACAAAAGGACAGCTAAAGTCTTCACCCCCCCCACCATAATATACCTAACAATAAAAGAATAAAACAAAAAGTGTGCTGTGATATCAAACCTGTTTCTTTTCTTTTTTTTTTTTTTTTGTTAAATGCAAAATATGTGTTTCCACAAAATGTACCAGGGTTGAACAAAGGAAAAAAAATACATATGTATTTCAATACTGGACTGAGCATTGTTAGACACCGAAGCAATTCATGGCAGGGCTATTCTCTGCTGCGGTGTCCAGCAAATTGCATGACCTGCTTGTTAGGCTTGGCAACAGTGTTTTACCTAACAAAGGCCTCAACAGCTCAGAGCAGCAGAGGAATGTCAAAATGAGCACATTTCGCACACAGATGTGTGACCATAATAGTCTATAAGAAGATGCATGGGGTGGAGGGAAAGGGCTGGGGGCTGGGAAGGCTAACAGTTAGCAGTAGGGACATGGCCCTACTGACCACATTTAATCAACCCTTCTGTAAACAATTCAACATTTTCATTGTTCTCTAAAAACTAATAAAGAGAAACAAGCACTTTTCATTCATCTTGAAGTAATTTTCTGTCAAGTTCGAGCCCCTTGTGGCCTACAGCTTGTGCATTGCTAGCTGCGTGATACAACAACTATTTCAATTTATTTTACAAACTCTGGCCGTTCACATGTCAGTTAGTGTTCACCAAGCCGGCATCTGAAATAGTGCAGTTAACGAGTTTTACAACATTTCTATCAAGAGAAACTGTTTAGCATAACTGACTCTTAAGGAGTTATTATACCTCTAAAAATCCATTTTAAGGGGCATTATTTAAATAAAATAGAAAAACGGTTCACTGCCTTTTAAAGGGGCTACAGAAAAAGTCCATCAGATCCAGCGCAGTAATCCTCAGCTTAAAGCACTCTTGAGAGCACTTCTGGGAATTATCAGCATAATGAAATGTTTTGTGAAATGTCCAGATAGATTCCTCTACTCAACAATTTTACTGCACCATATTTATTTTCCTCCTAGTTTTTTAAAGAAGTAAATTACTTTTTTGAGGGGATGACTTTACATTGTGCAGATTAACTGAACACATTGTTGCCAAGGCTGTAGTATAAGTGAGGGGTTCAGTCTGTGTGCAGTCTATATACATATGCAGGGGAAAAAAAAAGTCAAGTCCTTTATGCTATACTTAGCTATAAAAGAGTTAAACCACAATGAGGCTTATGCAGATTTGCATTTCTCTTGTACTGCATTTTCCCATAGTCTTTAAACAACTTTGTTATACAACGGCACCTGTAAAATGCTTCAATGAAAAAAATTCTTGTTAATTAAACAAAAAAAAGCTTATTAAACTGAAATTTGGTTTAAAATGCTCTGAAAAGTAGAAGTTTCTGAGTTTTAACATAAAGAGTAGATATCTATTTATTAATTGCAGTGAGCAATTGTCTAAACCTGCCAATACCAACAGTAGAAAAACTGCAGCATGTAAGAGCGTCAATCTGGCCATATTAAACCACCTAATGGAGTAAAACTCATGCCTACCAGGCAAATTAGGGAGAGGTTCCACCTAAAATGAGCACTGGTAAGACAAAAATTACTTTGCAGTAAAATAACAGATACAGCAGGTACAATATACAGATGTGCATGTACAATAAACACAGATGGAGCAGCAACATCTATGTGTTGTCCTATCTGACACTATTTGTTCAGTATAATTTCTATCTCATTCCTCTAAAAGCCTCGGGATTAAGTGCAAACAAACAGACAAAAAGTTGTCCCAAGACTCAAGAGGTTTTTTTGCACTGGTTCTAAGACAGAGAGGCCAACATTTTCACTCCTGAAAATCGATGGAGAGACTTTTAGTAACTTTGATCCACAAGACACCTGGACAATAATTCATGGCCTTGACGTCTTCTCAGACTAAAAATAGAGCCTTTCCCAAAGGTATAACTTTTCCACAACTGCTGTAGACAGTACTACAGCAGCAGCACCAGCGGAGCTGCCTCCCAGGGTCTACCAAGACAGAAATCCATGTGAGATGGCTTTCAGAATGGAAAAATCTATGACTGATCAATAAAATTAAATGAGATAATGGACACTTTCCTTTCAACTGGGCTACAACTCAGTTTTGCAAGATGCTGAACATTTTGGCACTGATTCTGTACTTATTAAACTTATTTTAAACATGCAGTCAGTGGCAGAGCCAGTTGCGCCATAGGTAGAACAGTGGCCTTGCTTATGACTGAAAACTTTACTGGAGTGGTGTCATACTGCTTAGCACTCTGTTCCAATTCTTAGCACAGCAAAATATATAAAACAGGAGAAAAAGGAGATGGTTTAAAAAAATTGTTGCTCAAATTTTTGTTAGAATCGGTGAAAAACTTAACTACACTTAAACAATGTGTGAGTGGTTGGATGACTGAAAGGTAAGGAAGAGTGAAGGCTATCAGATTTCTCGACACTAAAGATTTTAGAGTGTGAGTATTAAAGATCCCACTATGCAGAGAAAAATTATGTCCCACTCCAGACAGCAAAATAAGAAAAGACAATATCAGAAGTGAATGCTTATTTTATATGAGACTGATAATACAGGCAAAAGAGTTGAAGCAACAAAATAGTTATCTGAACGCAATCCTAATAGTACTTTCTAATCTTATGCATTCAGGCTTAGCTGATTCTAGCTTTCTGCATGGTCATCTGGTAGAGGTTGTAGCAGAAGCAGGAAAGGTCTGCTGGAAGGAGTTAAAAATGGGTCATTAAGAGATCCTACCTGGTCCTCCCATGTTTAAAGAATACGTCCCCTCCTCATTACAAACCCCAGTTCTTTCTCCTTCTTGGTCTGAATAGGATTTTGATGGGAAAATCAGAGCTGTATTTACAACCATAGGCAGCAGCAGGAACTCTGAGATGAAAATGAGTGGATAATCTCAAATTCGAAGACTTCAGAGTGGCCTGTTTTGCCTTGTGCTGGGGAGAAACAAAAGATGCAGAAATCCAGAAGGAAGTAGTGTAGGAAGTAGCTTGACTGTAAACGTGTGTTTCAGAGCAGCTAATTACAGTCATGTATTTTCCATGAATTTAAGTACTATGGCATTAGGATTTCTTTGTCCTCTCGTTATTTATACATAAGTATCTGCCCAAAATGTAGGTAAATATTTTTCAAGTGTTCACAGATGTGTCACTGATTCTCTGTTCTGCAGTGGAATGTCTTTTGCTTTTGGGGAAACCTCAAAAAAAAAGGGTGAGTTTTAGGTATGACATATTTATTTGTGACAAATGAAAATTCTGTAACTGATTTATTTCCTGTAACCAACCTCTTGGTACTTGCATCACTGCTTTTTTTGTTTGGTGACCCAGATTAAACTTTTTACACGGCAACTTCATTTCATGTTTTTCTTTCCTGACAGGACAGGTTCTCCACATGTACAAGTAACATGTGCTCCTAACTTGCAGGAGGCTGGAGTAAGGCTTGAGAGTACCTCAGTTTGAAAGGGTCTCCTGGGTTATAGACAAGCTCTGACCATGTCCTTGCAGCAGCGTCATGCAGGGAAAGGTCCTTGCCAATGAGTTGTGGGTGGGAAGCACCTTGGGTAAGTGTGTTTATCCTCAGCCTGGTGTTGCTGGGAATAGGTTGCTGATGTTTGTCAGTTATTCTGTTAAAAAATTGGTTGGCTATCCTTCATTTCACACTGAAATCTTCAGTTTGGACATCTCCAATCTCTAATATGTGAGACAACATCACTGTTTTAATCCTGTACCTATATAGGCAGAGCCAGTCTTTTGGTTCATATTCCTTTATGCTGCTGGGTTTTACATCCTTGTTCCCTGGAAAACACTTCCCTTATAAGTAGGCAGGGAGCATGGTCAGTGGAAAGCTGCATAAGTGCACTCCACCTCTCCGGGGGATTCGTTGTACTTGTTAAACCTGTTATTCTTTAGAGAAGTCTTCTGAATGCTTTGCAACAGCAGGACTGAACTGAAAGGGTCATGTTGATTACATTTGAAACAATTAAGACACTACAAGCTTGCCTTCAAATTATAATTTAAAAACTTCCAAAAGCATATAGAAATAGAATAAAAAGTGAACAGTCGCAACATCAAAGCTGGCACAGTGTGATGAAGAAAATATTCCCAACCTCTGTACCAGGGTTGGTGACAGTCTGAGTGCTAAATTCCCTCATGTTAAGCAGAGTTATGTATCAGGATAATGAGATGCAAGTCTGTGTCAGTTTGCTGGTACTAGTAATAATATCAAAAAGCTTTGTTCTGAGATACTTGTGACCTTTTATAGTCAGGAAGCAGAAAAACATGAAGGGAAAAAGGGGGAAAAATACATTAAAAGAAAAAATTCAAACCTTTTCTTTTAACTTATCTTTGATACATTGCCAGGTGACTTAAGCCAACTTTTCTTGGCCTTTCGAGATGTGACAGCTATTTGTCACACGTCCAGATCTCCAGTCACGGCCTTTAAAAACAAAGTTTCTTTTACCTGTAAAGTTGAGGCTAGTTTGTATAATCACCTCTGTGAGAGCTGGAGATGAATCCTGCCTCTATCACTGCCACAGCTACCTCTAAATTAAAGGCATAACAGTAAGAATATCCCCCCCCCTTTTTTTCCCTACTTTGTATTCCAAGAAACAGAGGTTTTTTCATCATGAAAAGGCTGTGTATGTGTCCTAGGTCCCAGGTAAAATCATGGAGCAGATAATCCTGGGTGAAATCATGCGGCACCTGCAGAATGGCCAAGAGATCAGGCCCAACCAGCATGGGTTTAGGAGGGGTAGGTCCTGCCTGACCAACCTCATCTCCTTTTATGACCATGTGACTTGCCTGGTGGATGAGAGGAAGGCTGTGGATGTGGTATACCTGGACTTTAGCAAGGCCTTTGACACTGTCCCCCACAGTAGAATCCTAGGGAAGATGGCAGCCTGTGGCTTAGATGGGAGCACTCTGTGCTGGGTTAGGAATTGGCTGGATGGTCGAGCCCAGAGAGTGGTGGTGAATGGTGTCTCATCCAGTTGGTGGCCGGTCACCAGTGCTGTCCCCCAGGGATCGGTGTTGGGTCCGGTCCTGTTTAATATCTTTACTGATGATCTGGATGAGGGGATTGAGTCCATCATCAGCAAGTTTGCAGATGATACCAAGCTGGGAAGAAGGGTTGATCTGTTAGAGGGTAGGATGGCCCTGCAGAGGGACCTGGACAGATTGGAGAGATGGGCCGATTCTAATGGGATGATGTTTAATAAGTCCAAATGTCAGGTACTTCATTTTAGACACAACAATCCCATGCAGAGCTACAGACTGGGGACAGAGTGGCGGGAGAGTAGTCAGGCAGAAAAGGATCTGGGAGTGCTAGTTGACAGGAAGCTCAACATGAGCCAGCAGTGTGCCCAGGAGGCCAAGTAGGCCAATGGCATTCTGGCCTGCATCAGGAATAGTGTAGTCAGCAGAACCAGAGAAGTTATTGTCCCCCTGTACTTGGCACTAGTCAGGCCTCATCTGGAATATTGTGTACAGTTCTGGGCCCCCCAGTTTGGGAAAGATGTTAGGATACTGGAATGTGTTCAGAGGAGGGCAACGAAGATGGTAAAGGGGCTGGAGCATAAGCCCTATGAGGAGCGACTGAGGGAGTTGGGGCTGTTTAGTCTGAAGAAGAGGAGGCTCAGGGGAGACCTCATTGCTCTCTACAACTACCTAAAAGGCCTACTTGGCCTCCTGGGCACACTGCTGGCTCATGTTGAGCTTCCTGTCAACTAGCACTCCCAGATCCTTTTCTGCCTGACTACTTTCCAGCCACTCTGTCCCCAATCTGTAGCTCTGCATGGGATTGTTGTGTCCAAATGAAGTACCCGACATTTGGACTTATTAAACATCATCCCATTAGAATTGGCCCATGTCTCCAGTCTGTCCAGGTCCCTCTGTAGGGCCATCCTACCCTCTAACAGATCAACCCTTCCTCTCAGCTTGGTATCATCTGCAAACTTGTTGATGATGGACTCAATCCCCTCATCCACAGTATATCTTATTTTACAGAAAGAAGAGGTGAGTAAGCAGAAGCAAGAAGAGGAAAAATGAAGGATAGGCTGAAAGAGTTGAGCTTTTTCAGGCTGGAGAAGAGGAGGCAGCCTTGCAGTACTGAAAGGAGCTCCAGGAAAGTTGGAGAGGGGCCTTTTATCAAGGATTGCAGTGACAGGACAAGAGGAAAGAGTTTTCAGCTGAAAGAGGGGAGGTTTTGTTTATATTTTAGGAAGACAATCTTTATCATGGGGGCGGTGAGGCCCTGGTATAGGTCGCCCAGAGAAGTGGTGGCTGCCCTAACCCTGGAGGTGTTCAAGGCCAGGCTGGATGGGGCTTTGAGCCCCCGGATCCAACAGGAGGTGTCCCTGCCCATGGCAGGGAGTGGAACTGGATGGGTTTTGGGGTCCTTTCTAACCCAATTCATTCAATGATTCTATGATTCTACATTTCTATCGTTCTACCATTCTATGATGTCTACCTCATGAACCTGGAAGGTGACTGGGTATGCTGTAATCTGGGAAAAGACCAACACCTCATTTAACACAAAATGTGCAGACATACCATTTGCAAGAAATGTTAGGGAAATTTTTCAGAGAGGCAAAGTCACCTAAGGCTGATAATTTAGTAATTTAACTGTGGGTTGTACTTCCAAGGGGCAACTTTGGAATGAGGCCAGAATAAGTACAGTCAGAAATGGAGCTGGACGGAGGAGCATATATGTGGCTTACAACTCTTGTGATTTTATAGATTTCTGTCATCAAAATGGTTTGGGACCTGTCCTGGTGTCTAAGAAGCTCTTGATAGCAAGCTGACAAGGAGACTGAGCCATGCATCCCTGGAGCAGACTGAAGTCTTGCCCTTCCTTTATCGTCTTGGCTGGCATCAGGACTGCTGAGATACGTTTCCTCAGGGAGGAGAACACCCTGTTTGTTTGAGCACTGCCATATTCTTTAACTCAGCCACAATTTCTGCTTTCACTGAGTGCAGGATTCACATGCTTTCATCTGTCTGCGGGGAATTTTCTTCACATGAATAACAATGGCATCATTGATACGGTGATTTCCTTGGGAAGGTCTTGCAGTAGGTTTGCAAGTCAGACAGAAGCTCTAGCTAGCAATCACTTGAGCAACAAATAATATCTTTAATGTCCAGGAATGCCGATGTTTGATGTTTCAGGAACAGCTTTTATTTATCATTCTGTATGTCACCTACCTAACTCAGATGATAGTGTTAGCTGTTCTTTCCAGCTGAAAGGCAAAAATAAAAGCCTCGTTGTATTTTAGAGACACTTCAAATGATATTTTTGTATTGTGAAATCTGCTCCACCTTTAAAGTAAAAAGCTTTCTTAAACAGAAGAGAGAGTGGACACTTAATTAACATTTGGCAACACTTTGTAGTCAGTCAAAGCCTATAATAACAGCCACACCATGCCACGGTTCATGTGACAAGCTCCATTTTGTGGGAGCTAACCTAAAGTTTTCAAGGTCGCTGTCCCTGTGCTCCTGCAGAAAGTGTAATATGGGGCAGCGTGAAGGAAAAGTGCAAGGAGATCTATCGGTCACTGCCTGTTCGCAGCTGCCAAAGTTCACACTATAACATTCTGACGAACCACGTCAGGCACTTTGAGTGGTCTGATTACACTGAGGACGAGGTATGTTGACCTTGGTGAATTTAGACCAGTTTCCTTCTTTTCTGTCAGTGGAAAAGTGTCATTGGATGATTTAATAATTCCCTGATGATCTAGGATCTTTAATGCAGCAAGGAAGGGAAGAGAAAGTGAGAGTGGAAAGGTTTTCCCATAAATGCTTCTAAGAGTATTTCCTTCACTCTGACAAGATCTTACAGCATTTCATGTGCTTTTGCCTAGTCCAGCTAAGGGTGAAACATGTATTTGCAAGAGTCGCCTGTGGCCTATGAAGATGGGAACTGAGTCCATGAGTTCCATACAAGCCAAATTCAGACTTTCGTAGATGTCAGCTAACCACAACACAAAAATGTCAGGAAAAAACTAACAACCAGAAGACGTCAAATAGTGATTTGTTCTGTCAAAATAAGTAAGGAAAGTGTAACCTGTAATATTTTTCATTGTGTAATTCCATTTGAAAGGTCATAACAAAACCAATGCCCATTCAAATATTAGTATGTAGGTCTACAACACAGGGCTCTCTAAAGCAATTTATCCTATTACCTTGAGTGCATTTGCCAACTCAAACTACTCACAGTCACAATCCATGCTACAAATTTACCACACCACATCTGTAAGTGAAGTAGTTACTAACGTAACTTGTTCTAAACGAGTTCTCAAAGAGATAGGATCACTTCCTCAAACAACCTGATGTTTTCCTCAAATATTTCAGTGCTGTCCATATATAAAATGTGCATAATTTTTCCTAATTTATTTTACATTTGTTTAATTAAAACAATGCAAATGCTTCCTGTATAGGAAATTAAAAAAATAAATTAAATTAAATTAAATCAGATTAAATTAAATTACATTAAATACATTTATTCTGGATTTATGCTAATTTATGAACTTGGTTAATTACTAAGTTTTACTAGTTTTTAATCTAAAGACATTTGTTCTTAATAAGCTTATTAAACTGATAAATTAATTTTTAAATGGCAATTGCACCAGTGTACCTTTTATTTAATGTTAGACAAGATCCAAGTTAGAATACTTCTAGAATGTCAAGTGGTAGCAACCAAGTGCATATCCACTACCAAATGATCCCTTTATTTTTTTTTGATTGCAACTGTGTCTGCGTTAGACATTGTTTACCATAGAATAGGTCCATTCAGGGTGTAAAAGGTGGAATCGTGGCTTTCTCAAATTCCTATGCAATAGTTCCTGCGTAAACTCTGAAAATGCAACTGATAATATGTCAATGATTGCTATACAAAGAAGTTAAATATTACAGTTAATTTTCTCACTGAAATCCAATCCAGGGATTAGCAACAATGAGGAATCTGTTTTATTTGCATTTAATTTGTGCCTTCACACTATTATCTCCCATGCTTTAGTTTCAGGAAATGTGGTCTCAGGCTATTATAACCACATTTCATGCTGCAGTTGCACTGTTATTTGAGCTCTATGCTTGGAAATGACTTACTGAAAAAATAAAGCCAGCATACTTTATTTTAATTATACTAGATCTGTGTCTAAATACAAAAAAATACTACAGTATATATTTAATATGGAGCACAGATTAACAGTTTTATGAGACATAAAATCTATCTATATCATTTTCTATTTATAAATCAGTTACATATCTTTCAAAAAACCAAATGCCTATAGTATAAAAATGAATAAGGAGAACGTCAAACTAGCAATCGCGTAAGCAGTAAATAACGTCTTAATTGGTCTGGAATGCTGGAGTTTGATTTTTTGGGGACTAGATTTTATTTATTGATCTATACGGCATATTTGTCTTTCTAGTGATTTGTACAAGTCTATTCCCTTTCCTTAGTATCAGATCCATGTATGGTTTTATATTGCAAATCCCATCTGGGTAAATAGCCAAGTAAAGAGAAGTATTGTTACTTTTGGAAAAGTCATCCATTTAAAAGCTTTCACTGAGGCAAGGATAACTTTGCAGTTTTCACACTTCGTCTTCTGAATAAAAAGAAAGGAACTGAGGGAGAGGGAAGAAATGCTGCTATTATGCAGTTGCCACTAAACACATGCCTCAGCAGTCCTTTACTCTTTGCTAGTTTGGCAGAAGTAAGAAAGGATCCCGTGGACTGGGAAATGTCTTTTAAGTGCTCCTGCTATGTTCCATTTACCAGCAAGGGTAGCAGACAGAAGTGGATAAGGTGGGCTCTCTACACTGTCTGCAAGCTCTGGATTCAATTCTTCTCAGGAGCATTTGTGCATATTTGTTCTTGTATTTCTTGTATTTCTTGTATTTCCAGCCAAGCCACACTTCACCCAGCACATTGTGCTCTGCCGTGCAGCTGAGAACTGGCAAACTCAATCATTCTCAGCCGAGGCGGCCGGCAGGGCATTCTCCTCTCTGCTAAAACGTAGGTGTCTGCTGCTGAAGTCAGCACTAGAAGAAGAGGGAAACCTATCAATGACTCTCTTGTTCCTTATAAAATTTTGCTGGAAATGTCTCCCTGGAGACATTGGTTAGTTGTTTTTCTTTGGACTGTTAAAACTGGTCCTGAAAAGCACTTCTGTTGTTGATGGTACAAAAAGTTTTCAGACAGCAGTGTTGCACTTGCCCGACTTCTGCTTTTGTGAAAGTGGTTTTATAAATATGGAAAATATCGTGCTCTGATAGCTGTTGTTGTTCTAGTATAACCTTAGCTGTCTGGAAATGAGGTAATGAAAATTTTTGGTGAATATTCTTTTAGAGAATACATTTGCATTTGACATAATTAGCGGTAGGCAGATCCAGCTACATCCAGGGGGAATCTCAAGACAACTGCTTTCCCGACTATTAGTGCCTAATTTCTGAATGTCAAACCCTGCACATCTTAATTTCTAGAGAATAAGCTCAATTGAACTTGCTCCCCAGTTATGCAAAAACTGCTCAGATAAAACCTAGTGGACACCAATGTAATGAATGTGGTTATTAAATTGTTTCAATTGAAAGAACCCTATTCTTACACCATCATAATGGGAACAATTTATCCCCACTGATCGGCCTGTCTCTTTTTTCTGAGCTCTCTTTGATCTTGAAGCATATTGCAGTGGTGTGTCCTATTGAAAATCAAAACTGGGGCAATTTTAATGCTTTTGTACCTTACCAGTGCTCTATTTTTTCGCTGTTTAAAAATAGCTGTTAATTATAAGTGCAGTTTAAATGTCTCAAGTGACCCAGAAAGGCAGGTTGGAGTGAGACAGATTGTGTGTCTCATATAAAACAGATGTACTTTCACAAAGCAGTCTGAATTCAACCCTCAATATGTATCTTTCTCGAAGGTTATTTCAGTCAGGTATTGAGCTTGTCTGGCACTAAGCTATAAAATCCCACACATTTTGAACAATGAAGAGAAAACTGGATCTATATTTACCTCAAAAATAAAAAGCCTCTTTTTCTGTGTGGGTGTATTTTGCTGGTAGTAGTTGATGGGATGAGGGCATTTCCCTTCGACTTGGGAGACCCAGGAGACCAGACGCCTCATTTAATCTCCACGTCTTCTGCCTCTTGACATAAAAAGCCCATGCTTTTAAAGAACATTTACTGGTAATAAACTTTCAGGAGCTCCTGTTATTTTGACTGGATTAAGCACAGTACAAGTACCAGCGTACTTTGCAGATATAAAATTTCAAGATTGTTTCTGTATTTTGAGTGGCTTGAAGAAGTGTTTTTATTTTCTCTTTGCTTCTTCCAACAGTCCCTTTTAATTCCTGTATGTGATGAGGTTCATCAGGAGAAGTGTGAAAGGTAGCATACAAATCAAATTAAGTCATGTTAGTGATTTATTGGAAAGCCTGAACAATCAGTTATTTATATGTATGTTGTTAGACAGTAACTTACAGACTTTTTAATTTGGCAGCAAGACTCTTTTTCAACTTTCCAGTTAGAACAGACTGTCAGGTGCAATGAGTTTGATGAGCTCTCCCCTGTCCCCAAAGATCTGCGGGACACATTTCAAAGCCACCACCACTTCATGAAATGCGAAGGTTTAATGTTGAAGGAAGCCGAGGGTCAACTGAGCTTGGATCACACGTTCAGATCTCAGTCATTAAGGGAGACTGATGTCCAGTTACAGCAGGAAGGACCAGCCTGTGAGTGTGAAATGACCTGCCTGCTCTGCAGCTGGGCAGGAAACCTGAGTCAAAAGAGCCTTTGAAACTTCCCCCTCTCTGCTTGGTTATTAGGCATCATCACACACCTTTTCTTCTTCATGGCACCCAAGAATACAGAAGGGGAAAAGATACTCCCCCCCCCCCGCAATCTCTTCAATTCATTGGTTCACTAAATTTTTTTTTTTAAAATCAGAATTTTGAGGTTCCTTCTCAGACATTTACATACTCACATGGTCAGATAGTCATGTGATGAATTCATTCATAGTTGGAGTAAGTGCACTACATTGTTTTCCACACTGCTGAAAATAATTTTCAATGAGAGACATTTTAGAAATGAATTTTTACTTTCTTGCTGTTTTCAATGCTTAGAAAACTTCTTAATCTCAGAGGACATTAAAAGTACAAATTTGCTATGATGTATTGCAATACTGAGTCTAACTTCAAGAGAAACCACAGGCCTCACTATTTTCAAAAATGAGTCCCCAAAAGGCCACAGTGATTATATCTGCCTTTGGGAACTTCCTAATTATGGAAACAAAAGCACTTCCTTTAACTATTCCCACATTAACACTTAATGCTATCACAACAGAAAACACAGATTTGATAGTAGCTGAAAAATAGCACATCTATATTTGAAACAAGAAAACTAACATTTGGAAAAAATGCTGTCAGTCCACTCTTGGGACTGTATTTTTGTGCATAAAGGATTTCTCAAGACAGTGATGTCGAGAGAAAATTTTCTACTACATCACCATGAGCTTTGTTTTAGCCTGTAAATTTTTGCATTGTTATTCAGTGAAGCATTAGGACCGAATGTGAATTTAGACCCCTGTGTGAGTTAACCACCTCTTTGACAAAGCAGTGCAAACTCAAGTTCAAACATATAATTAGAACTCAGTGTTATTAGACATGGGATAGACATACACTCAAAAATTCTGCAGCATTGAGACCCTTAATTTGAATTTAGATGAAAGTATTTTAACTGCATGCAGAACAATCCATCCTAAACTGACTTAGGTAGGGCAACTGTACTGCTAGAGGAGTTTTGCTGAGTATAAAATAGCATTCTTGCAATATAAGTTTGGGCCCATTTCGCTTTTTGTTCTTTAATTTTAAATTTTACTTCTCTTCTGGGTGACAGTTCCTGTGTTGCTATAGCAATATCAATGACTTAGATGGTGAGATTGAGTGCACCCTCAGCAAGTTTACAGACAACATCAAGCTGAGTGTGAGATTGACACTCTTGTGTGACTGGATGCCATTCAGGGGGGCATTGACAAACTGGAGAAGTGAGTTTGTGAAAACTTCATAAAGTTCAACAAGGCCAAATACAAGGTCCTGCACCTGGGTTGGGGCAACCCTTTGTATCTATACAAGCTGGCGGATGAAGATACTGAGAGCAACCTGGATGAGAAGGACCTGGGGGTGCTGGTGGATGAGAAGCTCAACATGAGTGGGCAATATGCACTTGCAGCCCAGAAGGCAAATTGTATCCTGGGCTGCATCAAAAGAAACGTGTGAGGCCACACCTGGAATACTGCATCCAGCTCTGGAGTCCTCAGCATAGGAAAACATGGACCTGTTGGAGTGGGTCCAGAGGAGGCCACCTAAATGATCAAAGACCTGGGACACCCCCCTTATGAAGAGAGGCTGAGAGAGGTGGGGTTCAGCTTGGATAGGAGAAGGTTCCGAGGAGACCTTATTGAGGCCTTTCAATACTTAAAGTGGGCTTATAATAAAAATGGGGAAAACCTTTTCAGAAGGGCCTTTAGCGATAGGACAAGGGGTAATGAGACCTAAAAGAGGAGAAGTTTATACCAAATATTCGGAAGGATTTTTTTTGGCAGAGGGTGATGAAACACTGGCAGAAGTTGCCCAGAGAGATAGTGGGTGTCCTATCCCTGGAAACATTCAAGGTTAGGTTGGATGGGGCTCTGGGCAACCTGATCTAGTTGAAGATGTCCCTGCTCACTGAAGGGAGGTTGGACCAGATGACCTTAATGGTTCCTTCCAATCCAATCATTCTATGGTTCTATGAAAATCAAAGCCCTTTGATACACAAAGCAATGATTTTTTTTACACAAAGAAAGGGCTATCAGCTCAGAAAGGTTTTCCTGTTTTGTTTTTCACTGAAATAGGCAAGAGAGAAAATGTTTGTATGTGAAATGAAAGCAAAGCAGATTGTGACACGTGAGGGGAAAATGTGGCGAAACGATTGTTTAAGGAGGTAGAAGTCATGAAGACTTTTCTGAAATCATCAGGGAAGACTGTACAGATCATGTAAACAATAAGCAGGCAGTAAAGAAGAGCAGGTTGCAAGGTTAACAGGCAACAGCAATAGACGACTCAGTTGTTTTAGGCCTCCCTTCGTATCAACACTTCTCTGTGTCAGGCCCTGGCCTCTTTTGAACCGCTTAACTGTGTATATGGGCAGGTATTTCCATTCAGGCTTGGAAAAGTTCATGCAACCATGCTGACTTTTTGTGTTGGTAACATTAATTAGACTGACTTATTTTTTTCAAAGTCTGATAAACAATCGTTTAATAAATTCTTATTTGTCTGGGAAAAAACTCACTGTGTCAGGGAATTCATTATCCTTGCCGGGACTAGTTCGTTTATGATTTCTCCCTTATTTCAGACATAAAACAGAACAGCTGTATGTTGCAAATCAGACGGAACATACACATGCATATAAATGTTTTCTATCTTCAGCTGTCATGAATTGTGATGTGTGAATCTCAAATATTTAGAGAGACAGTTTCAGAGAGGGACCCAATGATTTAAATATGATCCTTCCCATATATGATCTTTCCACTCAGCTTTAATGAAGCTTCTATTGCCATCCTTTATCTTGTTTCAGACACTACATGACCAAGGGCCTTTGGAGAAAGTCCAGAGGAGAGGAGCAAGAAAAAGGTCAGGGAAACATGATCTGAGGAGAAATCATCAACTGAGGGTGTCCAGCCTGTAGAAAGGAAGACTGCCAAGGGTCACAGTCTTACCCTACAAAAAATCTGGTGCAAAAGAGCAGAGAGTTTTGTCCTCCCAGAAACCAGAGGGTAGAACAACTATTTATCAGTCTCAGCTGCCAAAAGTTAGAACTAGGCTGGATTGTGGGAAAAGGCCAGATTTTTGGGGGTGGCTATGGGAACATGTTATTAATACAATCATAACTGGATGAGGTGGGTTAGACATAATATTCATACTTGTGCTGCTTTGAGGATGCACCTGAAGTGTTTATAATCACTTTGTTTTTATTCTCTCATATCTACTCTTTCCATTTCCCTTCCAAGTAATCCGTAATCCATTGAATTTTTTCCTACTATAAGATTTCCGAACAAATGTTTCTTGTCTTCCACGAAAATGCAGTTATTAGCATGCTACTCCTTCCCTCTCCTTCCTCTTCCCTTTGCAATTTTCATTTCTCCATTGTAGTTCTCCATGAAGATTTAATTGAAAAATAAAAACAAACTGGAAAAACACAATGTGAGGAGGTGAATGAGATTTTTGGTGGCCCACCAGCATCTCTCTGTATTTGTGTTTACAATTCTCTCATAATAAGCAAATTTATGATTTATGTTTTGTGCTTAAAACCAAACTGATGGTCCTAAAATTGGTGCCAATCTTTCAGCTGAAGCTAGAGGCATTTGAGTTTTGTAATTGCTTTAGTTATATTTTCCTAATGAGACCGATATTTTGCTTTCATTTTTACCCACAAGTTCCTTGCCTTTTACAGTGATGAGGTGCTTGCAGCCAATTTCATACTTGTGTTATAGTAATCCCAATATTATTTAATGTAAGCTAAATAAGCTGTCCTTACAGGAGGGACAGATCCAGGATCTTTTCCAGACAACGTCCTAATGAGTAAGCTTGTTTCAGCTGTCTCTAATTCTTCTTCTTTACTTTCTTTGTCACAATTTGCCTCTTACTTACTCTCTGGTTGGATGAATTTTACTCTGGATGATAAACCTGTTTCAACGAGAACAGAGGAATATATCCTAAATAAGGATTTCCACACCAGATAAGGTACTTTTTAAGAGGGGAGGACTTTGAATATGAGAGGCAAACTACAGACTCCACATGGGGTAGGCTGTCCCATCACCAAGTTGTTGTAGGCAGAGGAGAGAACAGAAAACCAACTCTCTTCTCACTGTGACAGAACAAGAAGGAATAAACACACATTATGCTTTTGAGGTTTGTTTTTGGATTTAGTCCCACATTTGTGATACTGGTCATAGTAAAACTCATTCATAGAAATTTTAGGGACTGCAGCTAGAGCAATTCCCTTATAGGAGAAACAAAGCGGGTGATTACTCGCACCAGTGTACAGGCATTGCTGTCTTAGGCGGTGGATGGAGGCCCAGTCAATGAATCTGTAACATGCCGTAATCCTGGACCATACAGAACAACTTCTGGGGTTTCATTAAAAATATATATCATCACATATATACTTTCAAATTCTTCTATATAATGGATTTATCATAAACAACCTAGTCGCATTTCCCAGGGACCACACCTTCTGGTCCCACTCGTTGCATCCCGTGGCTGATAGCAACAGCAATACCCAATTATGGTATCATCAGCCACAGGTTTATCAGGTATTGTCTGTCACAGCAGAGAGAGCTGGGGACAGAACTGCCAAGCAGAGGCACCTTCTGACTTCTTCTACTGTATTTGCTCTATTTGTGAGAAAAACTAAAGAAGAAAAACTTCAATAAGCTGCATAATGGTTCTGTAAATTACATTCCATTCAAAATGGTCAAGCAATTTTTACTGCCCATGTTTTGCACCACATCATCCTTTGAGGCAAACTGGTATGAAGCTAAGGATGTTTTCCCAGGTGCTAAATCCACACTGATCACTGGGGGGGGGGGTAGGAAAGAGGAAACCTTTCTGTTATTCCTGACCCTTTACTCCAAATCCATTAACACACATGGATTTAGCGTGATTGGACCTGCTGGCAGCCAAGTAATGGAGTAACTCTGTAGTTGGTGATAAGGAAAATGATTCCACTACTATTCAAGCACTTCATTACCTCCTGCCTTAAGCCCACATTATACATATTTTCTAAATGCTAAGATAGGAAAGATGCCCACAGTATAAAGACAAAAGCTCTGTGCACATCTTTGTGCACAGAAAAATGTAATACACTCCTTGATTTTTTAATGCACACTGAAATTAGAGGACAGCTTCCTTCTCTTACAATTCCTTGTTGCCACAGAGTCTCAAGGAAAACTCACTGTATGTTTGGTGGGAGGAGAAGAAGTCCAATCTAGAAGGTCAATTTAGTTGGTACGCCATCCTATATTGACCTGCTTGATTTAACAAAGTATGTTATTTGTGCCTTTTATCTATTAAGTGGGGAGAAAAATACCCCCAAAAATGTAGTCATGTTTCTAAAAGAGGAGAGAAGACATAAGCCTGATACAGTGGATTTGTTTCTATTTGATTTTCTGACTTGCAGAGAAACTTTGGATCATTCACATAACTCTTCTGTGCCTGAGTTTCTCTTCTCTTAAAATTATGCTAATAAAACACCAGAATATCTTGGAAAAGGTTCAAACAGAGGACAAAATAAAAGCAAAGTGATACTTCTTCCATCAGACTAGTTGGGGTTGGATTACTGAACCCCTACAAGGTATAAATAGGGACTTTTTCCTACTAATCACAGAGGTAGCTAATTACAACAAAGCTGTGGTGAAAATAATGAGAAGTTTGGGAAGATCTGAAGTGACAGTGTGAGGGGAGGCTGAAAAGATCAATTAGATTAGAGGGAAAATGAATTAAAGCTTGATCTTGTTCTCCCTGGAGTCAGTGGTACAACTCTCATCGACTTTATGAAACATAAAGATCCAGATGCAGAGGATGACCAGAAAGTACAAATATGTGTACATGAATAAATGGTGTAAAGGAATTCAGTCCTTTAAGGTAAATAAGTGGCCCGTCAGTGAAACTGCAAGGCAGAAAACTTACAACAAATAGAGAATTTTATGTCCTTATGCAAAACGTTTTGCAGTTCAGTGCTGAACAGAGGCCAACAGATCAAAAAAAAGAATGAAACTTTTAAAAGTAAAAATATCTGTAAATAACATTAAATAAAAACACCTAAAAGCTGAGAATATCAACATATTAAAGGATATGACTTAAACCTAAAATTGCATAGAAGGAGACTAGAATTTTGTAGACATTACTCTTAAGGTAAATTGTCTATTTCAAGATTTCATCCAGCTTTGGTTGTCTTGCCAGCATCAAGGACAGAGCAGACGATTAAATCGACCGCCTGTTCTCATGCATCCTCAAAATCAGCTGACAGTGTTGTTCTTTTCTGTTATTATTACAATTGCTATTGTATAATGGATTTGTTACCCCTAGTTGAAAGCAGGAGGTATGACAGTTACCAAAGTTAGGAATGCAATAATGGAAATGACTTGCTATTTTGTTGTTTTCTATGCATCGCTCTTTGGCTTCTACACAAACTTTTCATTTTTAGACTGATTTTGTAAGCTATTGGTTTGTTCTGGCATCTTGGTTACATGTGGAAGTGTTCAAATTGTGTGGGACTGCCACATAGTCAGGTATTTCCTTACAAACACTGCTGCATCTTCTCTCTGTCATAGGGATAATAACAGCTGAATAAGACTCTCAAATTAGACCACAGGAAAACAGATGTGTCCTCTAAAACATTACGTTACTGTCTCTGGATTTTTCCTTTCCAAAATTGCTCAGTACAGTTTTAAATTTTTTTTTTCCTGCTACATTTAACACAAAGAAATTTTTAATTTGTAATTTGTACATTTTGAAGGGGATCAAAAAAAGATTTGTTTTGATGACACCTATAAGGAAGGTGATAAAGCTTTGGAATTATATTTGTAAAAACCTTACTGTGAAAGTTTTTGAATGGTTTGTGTAGGAGGAGAAGGGAAAACGTTAAACTATTAGTAAAACTACTCAAACATTTGAACTATACATTATTTATGTTTACAACGAAATTGTGGAACTCATCATCACAGAGAGTTGTGAAGATTAAAGGCATAAGTGAACCCGGAGAGGAATTTGATAAATTTTCTGACAATGGACTTACAAAGGCTGAAATACACAGGTCTGAGAGTCACCCAGGTGATCCTGGAGCTGAAACCTGTGTCTACATTGTGCCCCTCCTTATTCTGCTAGACTCATTCTGCAGGAGTCTGGCTGCTCTTGGAGAAGGAACGGCACACTTCTTGAGTAAGTATGGTCCTCCTTAACCTCTTATGCTCTGCAGGTTGTAAGTCCATCGAGACCTGAATCTGCACAGGCAGACAGGTGAAAGGTTGTCTGGAGGAAATGAGTAAGTAGTGGGAAATCATGACATGGTGGATAATTTGGAAAGGACAAAAAGCAATAGCAGACTTGAAGAGTACGTGGTACCTCATGCGAAGGAGTAGACTTGGAATGATAGAAGGAGCTTTAAATAACTTGCTGTTCACATTTTGAACAAGTTGTTTCCTTCCCTCTTTTCTCTCCTCACGAACAACTCATAGAATTTTATAGTCTTTAAAGGAGAGGGGGTACATGAAATATGTGTTTAACGGCTGATGAGACAGGAAATCTCTTATTTAGCTGAAGGTAAAAGCCAGTATGCTTAAAGTTGCATCCAGAATGCTCAACGTATGCGTCCAGTCCTAGAAGGTACAAAACAAAAGCAAGAGCAGTATTTTTCAGAGATGCATACTGTAGCCAGAAGACTAGATATGTGTGTAATCAGAAAATATATGTGGAAAATAACCTTACAGATCTCGTTTTAACTAGCCCTGTAGGAAATGATGCTGATAGTTATGAACTTTCGACTACTATAAGCAAAACACCACCTCTCAGTCTGTAGTTTAGGTAAAGTGCTGGTTCAGATCCTCCTATATACTCTGAGGTAGCCAGCTTAGCATCCCAAGAAACACATTTTGAAAGCAAAGGCAGTGCTTAAAAGTGATTCTGCTATCTGCATTGCTAAATAATTTGTTTACAGAACTCTGCTTAGGAAAAAAAGAAAAGAGAGAAAACTCCACCTAAAAATAATGGACACAGTAGGCACTGGAGGACAGATCTGGCAGTTTTTGTGAAGCCAACTTCTTCACTAAAGGTGTACGAGTATGTTAAAAATTGCAAGTCTGGGTCTTCAGGAAGAATTTGAAAAGTATTGGGAGACCCAGATATAAAGGGTTCTCAGTGCAATCCTCAAGTCAGGAAAATGATGGCAAAAGAATTCATTTTTTTTTAAAAATGGTACTGGAGGTATTTCCTAGTTTAAGATTTAAACACAGAGACAGAATGAATATAATAGCTGGCCTGTACTAACCTGCTGAAATTCTGCTTAGTCCCATTGTAAACCACTACACATGACAAGGTGCAGGATGATTTGTTTAGGAAAATATATAGGCCCAAGTCTGATCTATCTGAAAAGTGTATTTCAGGGTTCTCAGGTTGTTTCTGAGCTTTATATATGGGCACAATGCCATCAAAACTGTGAGGAGAAAAAAGGGCTTGAGCAAGGTTATTTGTTATTTGTGAGAAAACAA
This sequence comes from Dromococcyx pavoninus, assembly GCA_033558185.1. Classification (NCBI taxonomy): domain Eukaryota; kingdom Metazoa; phylum Chordata; class Aves; order Cuculiformes; family Neomorphidae; genus Dromococcyx; species Dromococcyx pavoninus. Next base: position 108,107 of record JAUMJL010001065.1, read on the forward strand.
GCAGAGAAACATGAACCCATCACAGGTCGGAACTCATATCTTTCTGCTATGTCATTTCTCTTTTTTCAATAAAAACACCCATTTGACTGAAACGCTGACTCTCAAGCACCTTGCTGCTCTTCTGGTTTTACAAGGGTGCAACTCGTCTGAGTTAGCCTGGGATCAAAGCTGCCCTCCTGACCTGTCTTTTCTTCTATCTATTAAAATGAGCTGTTTGCAACTCATACTTAAATGTTGTAAGATTTGATAAATGAGCTTTAACCTGAGGTCTCTTGTTAATTGGGATATCTGAAACTTCTTTTTTTCAGTTGAAGCAGTCATCTTCTGAAGGTATTTAGAGACCAAGTCTCATTCCAGGAAATATTAATTAATTCAGTGCCTAACAATTTGGAGGGTAGAGCCCACCGGCCATATGATGGAAGTACAACATCTCCTCATAAAAAAACTTGTCTTTTAGCACACTAGAATCCAACTCAAACTCTTAATAAACTTACTCTTTTATTAGTACATTTCTTTACAAGTTCTTGTTACCATTCAAGCTGCATTATTGCTCAGAAATACCATGGATATTGTATTCCAGAAGACATGGTGTTCCAGAACATGCTGGACACAGGCTGAATCTGTGATGGAAGGAGGGAGACCCTTGTGCAGTGTGAGGCGGGTGGTGGTACGCTTCTTAGGGGACATCTGGGGCAAAGGACAACAACTGGTGCTCACAGCATTGTGGGGCAAAGCCTTAGGGTTAGGCAAATGGGGACATTTTTTTATCATGGTGCTAAACTTTCTCTCTGGATCTCCACCCTCACCCAACAGTAAACGGGAAGGTAAAGGTTCTCTTTCGTTCCTGAAGAAGATCCAACTCAAGTCACCCTGTATTTTATTCTGAGCATGTACAAAGGTAGTTCTGATGGAGTGATTGCTGCACTGGAAATTCACAGAAAAGCATACCTGGTGATAATTTATTCATATAGACAGGTCTTCAGTTGTCTGCAACCTAAAGGCGAAGATCAAAACATGTTAACACTGTAAATGCAATGTTTCAGACAAGTTAAAGGTGCAATTGGGGCTGTGTAAGATTCTTGCTTTATTTATTTGGTTACTTACCTAGTCAATATTGATTAGTGTTATTAAGTAAATTAATAGATTCAAATCTGTAGAGAAATAATCTAAATGCTTTCTGTAAGACAGCCATATAAACAAAAATTCAAAACTAGAAATTAGAGAAACAATACTTTCTTTAATTCTTTTTTGGGAAATTTTAATTCCTTTTGGCATTTTAAATGAAAGTCGAAATAGAACTGCTTGAAACAATACGAAGCACAATAAACACAATTTGTTCCAAAGCTCCACACTTTATAGGACATTCTTCTTCAGCTCTACCTATGAGGAATTCCTCACTTCAGAGATCTTTCTTAGTTTTGTCCAGAATTGTTGAACTCATTTTGAAGCGACCTGTAACTTCGTGAAGGATATGAAGGTAATTGAATAATACATTTTCCATTCAATAAACTGAGAAATGTATTTTAGCTGCATAAATATATCTGAATCAGCACTTTCCTTCCCAGTTTAATAGCCTTTTCACTTGCAATAAAAAAAAAGGAAGCCTCGGTTTCATATTATACCGCAACAGACTTCTTGCAATTGATTTGAAAACATGAACCAGAGAGCCTGTCACTGCATGGAACGAGCACCACCAGCCCATGTCCCCACTGCCTGGGGATGCCAGGGATCCCTGCCATGCAATGAACATGATTTACTGAGCCAGACCTGCCCGCAGATTGCTGATCAGATGAAACACATCTGGAAGCCTTCCCACTGGAAAGATAGGAATGGGGATTATTTAATGCCAGAGATTTTTTGGGAACGGGACCTAAAACATCTTCTAGGGAAGGAAATGAGAGAGGAAATGACTTGTTATTCAGAAAAAGAGAGTGCAAAGTGAGCTGTGAAGGTGAGGATATGGCTAGTGAGGAGGAGAAAGTTTGTGCACAATATGCAGGGAGGAAAAGAACTGCTGGAGTCGGAAGTATCAACGAGTCAGCAGAGATATGGAGGAAGCAAAACCTGTTCGGAAGGTAAACAGTTCACAATGGAAAAATACAGCCTTGCCAAGAATTATAATTTAGAGATAATTAAGGGAAAAGGCTAGCATAAATATGAGAAAAGCTACAAAAGCCTCAAAGTGGACTTAAAAAAACCCATTAACCTTATGATTTAGCGCATTACAATTGACAGCAAACAGGAAGAGAATAGATGGACATTATGTAATTAAGTCCCAGACAAAGTCTCACCTTTTAATAAGTGTTATCAGTCAATTTTTTATGTTGACTCAGGAGTGGAGGTTGCTTTCAGCCCAGAATTATATCACAAATTGTTCAATGATGAAAATTGCCCTTACCAGGAAAACTACCGGTTCCAAGGACTTGCATACAGAGAATCAGCAAAGTACATTAAACCCCTTACGTTTTTACATAAAGATTGCAAAAGAGATGAAATTGCTTATGTACTAAGGGGAGACGTGTTCCAAGTCAATACTAAAATGCTGTGAAGAAGCTTACAATATTGTACCCAATCTGTATAAACATTCTCTAGTGTCCCTCCTCAAGCACTGAGAATTGCAAAAATTGCAAGCAGGAGAAAAATAGGTTTTCATCAAAAGGAAAGGAGGAGTGTCAGGAAGTAAGAAAGAGAGCTTTGTTTGTCTCTGTGCTCTCTACGCTGTGTGTTGGTTGTTCTACAGGAATAAAAGTGTTTTTACTCTAGAGAGGGGTATAAAACATGGTGCTTGGACTCAGCACTGCCTCTCTGTCACTGCCCGGTGGCCAAGACCCATCCTTTTGCATCTAGATATTCTCCCAGAAGAAATAAATATTATCATGCATGATTCCCTTAGGATGCTAACAGAACTAAACAGAATCGTTTTCCTTTCCAGTAGGAGAATCTTCTGTTGTTCACTAAAATACCAGGAGAATGAGCATCCTTACAGCATTTTAACAGGAAATAATGACAAAGGCAATTTCTGTTAACATTTCGATGTACTGCAGGGTAACAAAAATCTGCAAAGGTTTGTGGGGTTGAATATATACATACATAATTTTTTTTTTTAATGTAACTTTTGACACAGAAAATATACTATTAGCAAATGGGTCTTTCTTCCTACACTTTCAGATTTCATTGGTGCTTGAAGGAAGGTTTAATTCTTTTATCTCCAGGGGATGAGGATAAAACCATTTCCTGACACACTATTTTTCGTGACATCTTAAAAAAAATGTATGGAAGAAATTGTGCGAGTGTGGGCATGTCAGTGTCTTACCTAGCATGCCCCAAACTCTAATGTAATTGATAATTTCCTATTAAAATAGCATGATAAAACCAGCTTTTTTTTTATGTGTTGCAGAGGAAAATTTGATTTCATTAATGTTTTTCTACTACTGGTGTGTACACGCTTGAGTTGTTTCACAGTCCTCTTGCCTGCTCACTGGGGTGATAGGTAGAGGCAATCAAATGGGGGACAGTAATACAATGCTCCTTTGAACAATGTTTCACAGAGAGGACATCTGTTGTGCATATAATCCGTCTTTCAAGGATAAAAGAGGTGTTACCAACATTTCACTTCCTCATACAAATCTGTAGGTTCTTTAAATTCCATGGATGGTATAGTTTTCTTTGTGAAGACACACAGCTTGATTTGGGTATTAAAGGCATCTTGAAATTCATATATCCAGACTGGATAAGACATTTCTTCATCTGTAGGGCCTATATAAATATTGTTCTAGGGAAGATTCAGCTGAACCAGCAATTGGGAGAACTGAGTCTGCTGAAGGCAAATGTATTTCTTATTTCTTGGCTTCAATATTAATAAGTGAGGTGTGAAGTTCCCCTTTTATGACATGGTATTTGCAAGTAACTCAAAGCAAAATATTTGTGCTACATTCGGTTCACCTTACTCACTCCATTAGTTCTATCACCTTCAAGGAGGCTTGTGCTGTGTGTACAGCATGTGGGACTTGGCTCTTTATTCTACTTCAGCCTGCTGCAATTTGGTTTTGCACAATGACAGACCAGGGAAATAGTTGCATGAGTTAGATTTAAATTGCATTACCTTCCCCTAGTCTTAACAGCTGCTGACGTTCAGGTTTCATGAGGCTGCCAGCTTGTACAGTAGTTTTGGCTCTGTGGTTACAGCTGTTTTTCTGTTCCCGAATCATGAACGCATTGGAGGAGTCCCACTTTTCAACCACATTTTGGGTTCTCTCTTACATACTTGAAGACAAAACCTGACTGCCTAGTTTCTGCTGTCATAGTGGTAAGATAGTGTTAAGGTAATATTTAGGGGTCTGCAAACTGAGGTAAATAACAGTGCTTCAATTAGACAACAAGTAGGTGTTGGTGTTGGGTCATAGGTTGGATTTGATGATCTCAAAGGTCATTTCCAACTTTGTGATACTGTGATACTGTGATGCAAGAGATATCAGAGAAGCACCCTCACTTATATGAGCAGGTGGGAAAATGGCAACCCCATACACAGCCTGATGCTGATGGAGAAATGTGTGTTTGCAAATGCAATGCAGATCAGTGGTCATCCAGTTAGCCTTGCTTCTAAAAAGCATTGTATACCAGTCATTAGTAACACTACCTTGTGTAGGGAAAGGCCATTGTTATTGTGAAGACTGAATGCACTCATCCATGTGTCTTGTGAGGAAGGAGTACTTGCTTTGGAGAGGCTACAGCCTTCTTATTAAATAATAATTTTAAAAAGTTTTTACCCCTGTGGGTTTCTGCAGCATCTTGACATAAGTTGCCAAAGATTTCTTTTATTAAGGCGCTTTCCAATACTAATCTACTTAGTCAATATCTTACAGTTCTGCATATGTATGTGAGGGTTTGTAATTTCAGCTTTAAATACGTATAAAATTTATTCTGGCTTTCCTGTCGCTGTGTTCCTCTCTTCAATTTTCAGCGGAGCGACTGTGGTGGGTGACTACTGCTGGGGCACACTGTGATAAGAGCAGCTGCTGCTGAGCCTTTCAGTGGCAAGTGCCTCTAAGCCGGAGCTGCATGGAGCAGCAGCTCAGATGGGCCAAGGCGGCTGACTCAGGCAACACAACTTGAAACATCATTATAGTAATGAATTCAGATCTTGAGCGGGCTGACAGCGCTTGGATTTACAAATCCCTTCTAAAACACACAGGATTGATGCTGTACTTTAATTAGCAGACCAGTTGATCCTGGACTACCAAAAGGGTGATGCTGCAGTGTGCACAGACGTTGCTAAATAAACAGCACCTTCGCAAGAGTCACTCTTCAGCCAGGAGAACCTCCTTCAGGTTTCCAGGTTGGCCGTTTGTCAAGCCTGCAGCATTTGATGGCTGCTGGTGATTGATTTTTTGTTTGTTTTATGAAGAGTTCCATTCAAATGCTTTGAAGAACCTTGGCAGCACTTAAGTGAGCGCAGCTCGCAGTGGAAAATGAAAGTCAGAACAGCAAATGGTCAGGGTGTGCCAACAGCCCATGAGTTCAGAGGATTCAAAACTCCAAGGCGATACTTTAGTTAGTTCACGGTAATAAGAAATAACTCCTCAGTTCTAATCCAAATGCAACATACTGAAATGCTAATGTGCCTTTGGGTCTGAAGAACTCACAAAAGAGTGATACTGGCATTGTGTCAGCGTGACACTACCTACATTATGATTTTCACAAATGCATCCAGGAAAAAAAAAAAAAAAGATGAAATGGTTCTTCTTTTTAAACAGGAACAAGCTGTACTTACTTATTACAAGTCTATAGGCATGTGAATAATCTTCCTCCTCTGATTCCTTATGCACTTTAGTAATCCTCATCTCCTCTGCTCCTTGAGCTGGCTGAGCACTGTGAACAAAATACATACTCTACCTCCCACCCCTCTTTCCCAAATTCTTGTGTCAAAACTAGCCACTTAAATTCATATTTAAGCATCCAGTTTCCAAAGCCTTAGAGCTTCTGAAAAATGTTTATGCAACATTTTGACAGCTGATTGTGTGTTCGATGCTTCTCAACACAGAAATAATAATTAAAGTGCACCCCATAGCTGAGGTAGAAATACAAACTCACCTGGCATTGTTTGTCATTGCTGGATATCAGTTGTTTCGTGGTGAGGAAAAATGGAAGCAAGACAGAAAATATTGCTAAAAGTATGTACAATGTGGATATTTATTAATAATTCATGTTGAGAGTTGACTGTCTCTTCTTAAACACCTCCTGCTATGACCATTGACAGGAACATGTGCAATAATGGGACACAAGTAAGGGTGGTTTTGGAAACCCGTGTGTCTTACATGGTGCTTGTATTGCTAAGAAGGCAGTGCCTATGGTAGCTCATACCCTGCTGCACGTGGCGTTTGCTCCTCATAAATATTGCTCTAGCAGGGGTCTCACCTTAAAAGTCAGCAGAAGGACCAGTGAAGAACAGAGACCTTTTGCCAGAAATCTGCCTTCTTTCTTAATGTACATGCAGAGCCCTTGACAAGGTGATGTGTTCCCCTCCAAAGGAGTTTCCGTTGTGTAAGCTCTTTCAGCAGTTTTTTAACAGGGAGGGAAATAGAGTCTACTTGTCAAACTCCAACTGGACACACATAAAATACACTCAGAATTCTTTACAGATTCACTGTGTTTTATAAAAGATTTAATTTCACACACTCCGTGAGGTCAAAAAGCAACATCAAAAGAGAAAACTCCTTCTGGGTTCATGTCTTCTGCACTAAGCATTACCACACACAGGCAAATAGTGGGTGACTCATACCTGCTGTTTCTTGACTCTGGGTTAAACTTGGAACATAAATTATGTCAATCTGCTCATGTAAATTTTCCGCAAATCATGGAAGGCTTGAGTTATATGACACACTTTATTTTCCCCAACTACAGGTATATTTGAATTCAAGTAGGCTGTCAAGTAAATATTTAAAGGTGAAACGTATAAATGAAGACAAAGCGCAGCCACTAAAGGCTGATGTTATGGTCCTTTTTCATGGCGTAAGAGCTGGCAGATTATCCTGCAAATATAAAAGGATATTGTGATTAAAAATAGCACATGCTACTTTAGAGTGTCTTGAGCAGTGAATAAAGATCTCTCATTTGGAGAAATTATAATTTTAAAATTTAAAATAAAACATTTTTTAATTAGAGATTGTCTTCTTTGCTTCCAGGTCATGATTATATCATTATTGTTCAGGGTATTATGCATGTCAGAAGAGGTAAAAGAATTAAGAATCAATTAATTTTTAATAAATTGTAATCATATTCAAAGGTTGTGGAATATTGAAAGTATAGAATAAGAATGAATTGGCTAGATATAATAAAGGAGAAGAAATTGTTAAAAAACAAATGTTTTTTTTGAGAGAGTGTTTCTTTTTTTCGTTTTGATCATAGGCTAAGTTGCAGCCATCGGTCTGTTTCTGCATCTACCTAAATATGTGCTTGAACATATTTTGGGGGGTTATGTCTAATTTACTAGGCCAGCAGAAAGCCCCATCCGCTCTAGACGCATTGACTTAAAGCTTCAGATAAAGGGGTCAAGGTCATAGATGAACCAACTTGTGGAATAGGAATTGAATCACAGTAACTTTCCTAGATTGAGAAATGTAGGCAGGAGTTTTGCTCTGTCATTCATTTTCTTTTAAGTGCATTCAGTTCTATCTCAAGCTTGAGAATATTTTTAAGCTGTCCCTTTGTTTTAGATCTTTCTTAGCACAATTTTGCATTAGCGCTGAGAAAACAAGAACAGGTCGAGTTTAAAAGTGCCACTGTAGGTTTTGAGTGCCTTGTTCTGTATTTCAGGTGACCCAGGGTAAAAATCTCTCAACAGATTCATGGAGAAGTGATGGCCAGTTTAATCACAAATGAAACTGTTATGCTTACAAAGGAAGTGTGACTTTTGATGAGTAATGCTCAAAGATCTAGTACAAACAAGGAATTTGAAAAAATCATGTTCCACCCAACTGGTAGCCAAATGGTTCTTTTTGCATACTGCATGGTTTAAAATAAAGATCTGTTCTCATTCTGGAAACCATGTCATTTAATATTACAGTCTTTCATGACTAAAAATGAAGTACTGAAGTTATCACGTTGCCAGTTTGTCTGCAATTTAGCCAAATATATGACTTTAAATCAGAAATATAATTATGGAGATTAAAATGTCATGTTTTTTTGAAGCCTGCTGGTTGGAAGTCATGCCAGGTGCATGATTTAGTATCCAAACATGCTTTCATTAAAGAAAATGCCTGCAGTAGCAAGCAGGAACCATAACTATCATGGTGTCCTGAGTTGTTAGTGATGGTGGCACAAGGGACTATTTAATTAGCAACCCACTCTTCTTCTACAATTCCAGGCAGACCACTGAGAATGAGTAAAGTTGTTCTTGACTTCACATGAGGATGGCACAAAGAACTGGGCACCAGAAGGTTGTGGGGCATGCAGGTAAAACACAAAATTTGGAGAATTTACAGGGCACACACTATGCTATGGGAAACTCCTGTAACACACTTGTTTGCAGAATCCGCAGTTTAGCGGTAGCCAGACCCCTAAAATCTACTCTCTTTGGCTGTGGCAAATTTTCCAGGAAAAGAGTGCCAAACCCCACAAAACACAAGAAGCTCCAAGAAGGAGCATTCTACTCTGTGCATGGTTATTGTTGTGTAGAATTTCAGGTCATTTGCCAGTGAAATTTGGGCATAAGCAGACCAGAGGTTTTTAAAACCTTCATCCAGGTCTTGTAGAAGTATACCTTAAAAATGAAGTAAAAGAGAGTAATCAGTTCATTTGCAGAGCTCTTTGTTCACTGACTACTACATAACAGCTTCTTCCCTTGTAAGAAATTATAGCAGCTGAATGTAAGATGCTATTTTTATTTTGCGAAATGAAGCATAATTATTTAGAACATTTTCTAAAAGAGCACTTTGTAACCTAAGAAAAACATAGTGCAGTAACAACATAATATCTTGAGATATTCTCTCATTCTGAGTAGTACTGCTTCTGTGTATATAAATATAAATGACTCACAATTGTGTTTCTGGGAGGTAAAAAGACTCAGGGACCTATGAAAGAACAGAAAGTACTCAAAAAAAAATCATTCCATAGCTTCTGTGAGCCTTTTGGGTATGGGATGTTAGTTTGAGACTCCATTACCTTGCTTTATAACAGTTTTCTAGCCCACATGCCAAAACAGCACAAGTTTCGTTTTGATGTACATGTTCATGTATTTCTTTGGAAATTATTACTACTATTATTGGCTAAATTGGGGAGAATTCCAAATCGTGCAGCATTTCTTTCATACGTTCAACCTCTGCCTGAGTTGAGTACTTATATTTACAGTCTGTGTTTCACAGTGTGTGCTGTTGCTTCAACATTTTATTTAGCAAAATAGAAATAGAGGAACAAATAAAGGCACCAAATGTGAAGTATAGCCAGAAGGCTTTGACAGAAATAACAGCAGGGTTACTTCATCTTTACAGCATTTGATTCAGTGACATTGCAGCTGACAAGGTTTCTGCTTTGAGCATTTAATTCTGTAATTTAAAGTACACTTCAATACAACATAAAAATGAAGAACATCCAATTCAGTCACACATAATAATCCAAAAGTTTAAAGTGATATAAACACTGTGTATTGATATTTTTTTTCATTTGAGTATTTTATAAGCAAACCTTCTATCTCCACGTGAAAAATAGTGGTAACCAGGCACTAATATGTCCCACAGATATCTAAAACTTAACTAATACTTCATAATACAATTGTTTATTGACAGACTAGGATAACTAGAATTTTATATTCATGAAAAATTTATAAATTATACTGAATTTAGAAAGAGATAAGAGTAAACGTAAAATTCCAAAGTCTTTCAGAAATAACAAAAAAATCTATTGGGTCAAGGAATCTTTGTACAGTGTATCACAATATTAATTTTCATACATTAAACTACAACCCTGTAGAAGGAAATATCAAATTAGATAAACAAGACTTGTATGAATGTAAGAGGTCAAAATTTCTGAGTGCCTCTTTGAATAAAGACAGATCTATGACCTTCTCATTGTTATCTGTATTTCTCTTCAGGGATACAATATTTTGTCACGTTAGATTCTGATTACATACACATATGTTGAAAAGTTATTATCCTCAAACAACATTGCAGTCCCCATTTCCTTGTAGATGACAATATTGTGATTATTACATGTGGTTTCACTTACGAACTCTGATAATGTATAATGTGATGCTGTAAAAAAAAAATGCCTGGACAGTCTTGAAAGATTTGCCTGTAGCATATCATGAACAAAGAGACCAAGATGACTAACTGGAAATAACAAGGCAACAACTTAACTTTGCAGTAATAGCAGTGGCAATCATGAAGGAAAAGGGTGGGGCAATATTTCTAGCCTGTTGCACCCTGTGGTGTCTACAGTGACATCTAATTGCTCTGTCTTACCAGGTCTATTGTAACATTATTTTAAAAATCAGAATAATTTGATTTAGTCTTAGTTGAAGCTGGTACAGGATAAAAGTAAAATCCAGATTGCAAAGGGGCTATTTAGGGAAGATACAAAAGACCTGCCAGAAGTATCAATTTCTGTACTTGTCGGGAAGTCCCGGCAATCTAGTTCTGTATTCACTAAGTATAAGAGTATTTGGGTATTGCAGGTGCCTGAGCTATGGAAAATAAATGCATTTGCCAAAGGTGAGTTGGTTATATCCACTCGGTACACATACTCTATGTCAGCTGCTCTGTGGGAGATCATTTGTTATTAAATTCCTTCACCTTTCTGATATGAAAAGTAAGTATGGTTGTGTTGTGTTGATCATAAAAAAGGATATTCAGAATTAGAAGGAAACTTGGGAAAAAATCTTGTTTTGGAGTATGGAAATGTTTGGGTCTGTTTATCTTAGACAGGAGAGTCATGAGAAAAGACTGTGTAAACAACACAAGAAATGCTTTGGAGTACATAGATCCATGCATTTTCACTCTTTCTAACTCATCAGGAGAGTGTGAGGGGGCATTTAAGAAAACCAAAAGGTGAAAAATTTAAGAATGGTAAATTAAAAAAAAAATCTTTCACACAAAATATATAAAAACTGTGAAACTCCTTATCGCAGAGGCTCTTCGAGGACAAGAAAGTAATAGGATTTAAAAAGGATTAGACATTTATATGCATGTCTGGAAGAGTCAGTGGTATAAATAAAGATACCAAATATTTCAGAAGGGGTATTAAGCCTTGTATTCAAGCCTTACACCAGCCTCTATTAATGAAGGTGATTCTACATGGATGTTTGCAGACAGACATGAAACATCTTCACCTGCTGCAGTCCGGTTAGAGCAGCACGGAGCCAACAGTGGAAATTCAGCAGAGCTGTCAGCTTGCAAAAGTTGGTAAAACCAGGCAGCTCTGGCCATCTGCAAGGTGTGCTGAGACCCTCAATCTCAACTGCTGTAATAACAACAATGTTCTGGAGCGCTACTCTTGCCCTTCCCATATGAGTGTTTTCACAGAAGTAATTCCCATGACATTTGGTTTTGGCACCTGTGCAAGGTGAGTGCAAAAGCAGTGCTTCCCCACACTTTAAGAAAACACACAACATGCAAAGACTAGGGCCCCTGCCATATTTTATTTATTTTTTCTTTGGACTTTAGCAAATTTATTAATCCTTCTTGTTGCTGCAATAGTAAAACAGCTGCTACAGTAAACACCGCAACTTCAAAAGTTGGCTTAAATTTCTCAAAATCAAATTAATATTTAGTTGCTTCCATAGTTTATTCTCAGAGGGATTTTGCAGGGCTATTGTATATTTAAGAAGGGCTTTTTCTTTCTCTGAATGGCTGCAGCTATTTACCTGATAGGAAAGAGGATATGCATATATACAGACATGAAAATAAGTAATCTGTAGCTTGTTTTCTAGGTTTGACAATATGACTTTTGATACACTTCCCCGCTGACTATTGTAGCAGCACACAGAGCATAAACAATCTTTTTTTTCTTTGTAGGTGGCTGGGAGTGGTTATTTGTTTCTTTGCACCATCTGTGTCTCATCACTGGGACTGAACACAGGCAACGCTGAGCTAGGACAAGGAGGAACCACGTTTTCTCCTGCAGTGATCTTAAGGGTGTGATAACCCATGGTAAAAGGAAGGAACTTGTAATATCTGTGCTATACTTGTTGGCTGAAGATATTGTACAAAACTGATGGTTCAGAAGTAGGATCTGGAGCCTGGGATAATGTGGACTGACTTTCAAAAGCCAGAAGCAGGCTGAAAGCCCAATTTTCTGTGGCATCTGGAATCTAATTGTTCATTATGATCTCAGAAGCAGTTGAAAACTTGGGATCTTCTCTTCTCTGGTAATTTTTGTGACTCTTCTTTAGACTCTTACATTGTCTTGATCCCTTGGCAAGATAAGCCAATGAACTGTGTGCTGCACATTGTTGTTAAAAAGTGACCAACTTCGCATTCATGTTAGCTTTGACATAGTCAAGCAATGGATATTACCTTCCTCTCAAGTCTACTGTACCATGCTAACAGCACATGGCATTGTGTTGTTATTTGATCACCTTTTCACTTTCATAATCATTCTGTTTTGTAAAATTACATAATTTCATCCCATCACTGAAGACATAATCCATACTTTATGAAGAAAGTGCTGTTTAAAAATTGTGCAATAACTATGCATTGAAATAGATAAGCGTTCTAATATGGATATCTTAATATACAAAGGATATTTAAAAAGTAAGGACTTTTCCAGTGATAAGTATTTTTGGAGATAATAAACCAGAAATTGCACCAGTGAATTGATGCGATATATTGGATTTCTGCCCATTTATGCTGCATTCAGATCAAGGTTCCAGCTTCAATCTGACTAGGTTAAGACAGTCCAGTGGTTATAATACTAAAGTAGTCCTTTGGATTCAGTTCCTGGTACTGTTGCAACCTCTGTGGTTAATCTGAGGCAAATTGTTTAGCTCTTATGTATTTCATTTCCCCATCTAAAAGGTAGGAGTAGTAACACTTCCATGCTTCACAAAGATACAGTATAGATGACTATATGAGGAAACATAAATGTCTGTGTACCATCCAAATACTGCAGTAACTGGCTGGAGACATATTCACTCAAATCTTCAGTGGCTGTTTGGCCATGATGGGAAACCAGGCAGCAAGACCTGAATAACTTAACACAGAAACATCCCAGAAGAAAAGACTTTCTTTAGTTCCGTTTTCTCACAGAATGGTGGTAGAAGAAGCTAAGGACTTTCTCCCTGCAATCGAGTTAATTTTTATATATGGTTAAAAAGAGGGCCAGAACTGTGTTAGTGAAAAGTTGTGTAATGATGACCTGCTGGCCTACCTGGAGACCTTTCATGAACAAGAACTGTTCTCTTTTTTTTTCCAAAACACGGATACATTTGGTAAGGTTGTTCAGATATTACCTCAGGCGTGGATATTATTAAACCCCATGCTTGCAGGCGAGGATTACTGGAGGAGCAAGTTCATATTGAAGGAGCAAGTTCACATTGAAGGTCCTAAATGCTCTTCCTATTGCCAGACCAGACACATACATACATAGGGGAAATAATCAGGACAGATTATAACCACTTGATGCTTTAATCCATAAGTTTTTGTTGAGTGCAGCACAGCTACAGGATATGATGGACTAACTTCAAACTCTTTATTGGCCACTGGACCTTGGTAAAGACCAAGAGGAGTCTAAAAGTCAATGGGAAAGATCCATGCTACATATTTAAACATCCCAATTGGAACAGCCTTCAGCGTTCATCTACCACATAATGAATCTTTATGATGAGACCTCCAATTCCCATCTGTCTCCTTCTTATATATGAGTGTAAAACTGACATGTGAGAGAACAGAATGCCCATGCAGGTTAGCTTCTTACAGAGCAGTAAATACCAGCTGAAACAGCAGTGGCCAAAGGATGCACAGCTGGCATTCCTGTTAATGAGAGCTTCATGACAATTATCTCTTGTGGCGATTCCTCCACACGTACATCCTCTGCCAAAACTAACAGGAGATACTTGCATATAGCAATAAGAAATATTTTGGTCGATTGGGAAGGGGATCCAGTTTGAAGGTGGAAAAGGAAGAGTGACAGAAACCCCAGGAAATCCACATCTTGCTTAAAAAATACCTTTTCTCCCTTTCAGAGCACTCATTGCTTTCTCAATTTTGGTGTTTTTTTTCCTACTGTTGCTGAATGCTGATAAGACTATTCTTGGAGCATCCTCTGGAACTCAGGTGCTGAACAAACCCAGGGACTTTCCCTTAAACTAGATAGTACCAAAAAGGCTGATTTATACACACCTCTGGCTGAATACTGCCTCAGCAACACCAGTATAGGTCGAAAATTATTCCACATTTGTTGCCAAATACAGCACAGATTTACAGGGGAATAGCAGAGTGGCAACACGACAATAAACAGAGTTAGATGCTTTAACACCATATATAAAAATAAACTTGCTTCCTATTAGTACCTATATTTCTGTTGCCCTCTCTAGCACCAGTTGTAAGTAAAAGAAAGTGTCCTATATCTGATTTTAATTAACATTCAATAAATCAGATGTTGCATACCATAACTTCAGCTACCTGAACTTAAGTCTGCCATCAAGTAAAACTATTACATGAAATTACTGTGTAATAATCATTAAGATATTTTACTGAGATTTACTAGTCACTTATTAATTCTCATATTAAATACAAGTAAGAATTATTGCAGTTGTGTAGTCCTAAAGTTTTATGCAGGTCGGTAGTGGGAAAGAGCAAAAGCCTGGTGTTTTAAGGGGACTGGCAGAGGTGCACTCTCTGACTGCATGGGATGGAGGCACTGCTTGCCCAAGGTCCAATAAAACTCTTCATCAGCTCTGAATGAATCATACATTCAATTTAAGCAGAGACACCGTTTTTCAAACGTGAAAGGATTCAATATGTCCTGATTTTGTACTCATCAAAACTTTACTGGCTTCTGTCAGAGTAAGGCAGAGGATCTGAACAAAAGAAACCCGCATAAAAGGAAATCTAGCAGAGAGGATACATAAAATAAATGGTGTGTTAACTGACTACAGTCCTCCAAAATGGATTAAGGGATCAGGTCACCCAGTGCCTCAGGACAGATTCTCAAATCTGAAATACCCTGGTGTTCACTGTCAGTAAATGTCTGGACGGAGGCTTCTTAAGAAACAGGAACCCGAACTGATACTCTCCACTGGAAATGTGAGTAAAAGTCACGGAAACGGTTTAAAAAATATTAATAGAAGAATAGGTTATTTACAAATCAGTCTTTGACCAAAGGCCAAATCTCTGTCTCCTGATGTGGAGTGGCAGTTCTTTAAATCTTAGGCTAACACGTTGCTTATTCCCAAACTTTAAATTATTTTCATTTGAAATGGGGAGTTCAAAACACTAGCTAAAGTATGCACATGAAGCCTGCTCACTGAAATCCAAATCCGAAGTTCTTGCTCTGCAAAACATTTTATATTACACACCTGGGGCATAACATACATGAAAGACTCTATATGATTCACCACACCTTCCCGCATAACCTTGTATTTTTTTCAGTCTTTTCACTTAGCGAGAAGAGAAAGATCACTTGTACAGATTACAGAAAAAAATACAGAATCTAGAAAATGGCATTTTTTTTTGCTTTAGGAATAAGGAGGAGATTGTTAAATCTGATTGTTTATCTTGAACTTTATACCAGCTTTGCCATTGGCTTCTTCGTAGATCTTCTTCCCTGCCATCAAGATGAACCAAACAGCCTCCATTTGCATGAGGATGTGTCCAATTAATGGGCTCTAGGGGTTCCCTTTGCAAATAATGTCCCAGCTGCTGCGAGAAGGACTAAACAGTAAAAGAGTGGGACCCAAATGGTGACAGGTAAGGTATTAAACAGAGAAATCAAGAATAGGATGGGTGATTTTCCACACAGAAAGCTGGTGTACTTTCCAACTTGGAAGTAATGCTCACTCATCCTAAGAAAACCCTGTTGATGTGCAATTCATTTTGAATAGATGTGCACAATTTAATGTGGTTTGTTCTTTGCATTCACTGGCAAATGGTTTTGGCAACTAGCACCTTACTAAAGCACAGGTCTCTTCCAGCCCAGTAACTATTAAGGAAACAAATAACAGAATTTTATTTTTCAACTGATGAAAAATATCCAAGTCAATCACCTTTTATCACTGGAAGAATAAGTTATCACCTATTTAAAGGTAAGTGCACACTGTAAGTCATTCTTCACCTGCACTTCAAGAGTAAAATGGTATTTTACCTAGCCTACAGTTCCGCTCTGATCAGACCACAAAGTTGACAACAGAAGGGATGGTTATTGTCCTGCTGCCACGACATGCAATGCTTTAGAGCTATCTGATAGTAAAGAAACTTCAAGGCTAGTTGTACAGTTGCCTTGTACAGTAATGGCAAATGAATAAATGAAATCAAGACCTGTTATCGCATCCTGCCTTTAACTCTGTTTTTAGTTACAGAGGCCACTGCATGGAGTCAGTTTTGTAAGATGCAGGATTCTGCAAGCTGATAAAACAGCTTCGAGGGTGCAGCGCATGTGGGTGGGTGGATACCAGAAATTCAGAATGGTGTTAATTCTAGCCCACATTATTTTGTCCTCTGCATTCTTTGCCAGTG
The DNA here is from genome assembly GCA_033558185.1 of Dromococcyx pavoninus. Lineage (NCBI taxonomy): Eukaryota > Metazoa > Chordata > Aves > Cuculiformes > Neomorphidae > Dromococcyx > Dromococcyx pavoninus. The sequence goes on from JAUMJL010001065.1 coordinate 124,771, forward strand.
GTGCAGAAGCTGTCCTATCCCTGTCACTGGGAGTATTTCCCATGCCTGGTTATGCTGCACGAAGAATTAAGGAACAAGGAGAAAAAAAAGTCAGGAAAGGGTTTTATATCCTTTGGCACTTTCTGCCAACAGGCTGCAAATTAGTTTAAAAAACAGAGCCACAAGAAAAAAGATCAAAACCAGTGACAAGCTGCAACTGACTGGAATTGTGTGAGGCTCAGGGGTGGGAATGAGATAGCTGTAAACCACCTTTGCTCCTCTCTTAATTTAGTGCTGATCTTGTTCCAGTTTAAATTGGAGAATCCTGACGGCTGCTCTGAGTTATAGGAGTTGCCAGCATTCTCAGGAGGTTTTCTTCTTTCTGCTGTTTGCGAAGTGAAAGTCACGCAAGGAAAGTATTTCCTGTCAATCACAAGCTGGGATTCCTTTGATGCTGGCATTTACTTAAACTTTTAGACAACTTTAATATTTCACAGCTAACTTGTGACAAGGGCAATAACAATTAAATTAAAGCAAATAAACTGGTTGGCTTTAGATGTGCCTTATCAATTCCAGTCCTCCCATGTATCTCTTAATGATTTTGCCACCAAACCGTCAAAGGTATGATTAAAAAAATGTGCCTGCTCAAAGTCTTTATGCTGATGAATTTGATCCTTAGCACTCTGTTACTACTCAGTGCAGGTAATTCTCAGCCATGACCTATGCCACTGGTAAAGCAGGGTCTTGCACAAGAATTTTTGGGAATAAAAAATACTTTACCTTGTGGTGCGTCAACACATTGTGCTCTTTTTTGATACAATAAAAATAGAATATATATAAATGAAATGGATGAAGAAGAGGAAGAAGAATAGACATGAATTTTAAGGAGGCAGTTGGTCAGCACTCATTTCTGGTGACTTCTGGGCTGCTTTTTTCAGATAACACACCGTCTGCCTACTCTGTGCCTTGGGCTGCTAGTGCGATCATTGTTGGTGCATGCAGACGAAATACAACTCTCCCTTTGCTCATGCAATCCTATGCCTCTTCTCAGCAATGAAACCAGTTTATTATCCAGTTTCATGATCATGCTCTAATTAAAAAAAATCATTTAAGCAAACACCTAATTATGTCCTTGTTCAGAAGTTAAAACCTCTGTGGTTTTAAGCATGTTTAAAAGAAGTGATTTCAGTGTGATTTACAGATGTTAACTATGAATTTTGAAGATTGGGGTTGCCACCAGGACTATGACAGCTTCCAAATGGCATTGATTTGATGCTGCAGCAGGAGTAACTTCTCACCAGCATACCCTGTAGCCAGAATATGAGTCTTGACTTCTAGACTTCTGACTGTTAGCAGGAAAATTGAATTATAGAATTTACCTTCATTGCTACTGGTAATTCCCCAGTTTTGCTAGGTCTGGATTTCATTGAATCACAAGAAATATTATTTTTTATTTTCACAATTAATTTTGAATTTTCACAATCAAGAGCATTTGTGCACACAGGGTGACGTGGGAATAATCTCTTTATTTGTGTGGTTGTTTTCTTCTAGAGATGAAAAAAAGCACTTAATTCATCCTCACCAAACTGTTGTGAAAGGCTCTAAGAGACTCAGTCTTCTGGAACTTCTGTTCATGTCTGTGAAAGAAATAATCATACTTTACACTTATATAGCACCCTGAATGTGAGGAAGTCAAAAAAGGCAAGAAGAGCAGATTCCCGAGATTTTGACAGAAGAAACTAGAGAAATTCTCATGGGACTCGGAGAGTTGCCGAGCAGGGATGGAAAATAAAAAGAGTGAGAAGATATTTTTTCAGGTTCTGCATCTTAGCGAAAATAGAAGTTCTCTGGGGGACTTCTCTGAAACTTGTCATGAAACTGCAATCTAGCCATCCTAGGCTAATGACAGTCATCAATGAAACTTGATTTTCTTTCAACTGTCAGGTTGAAGAAATAGCTAAAAGTAAGAGTGGAAATTTATATTCTTTTTTATTTTCAGGTTTTTGTGTTACTAATACCTGATGATTATCATTTTGCAGAAAATATTCAATTGATGCTATAATAGAATTTGCAAGGGCAACCAATCTGTCATGGTTATGGTAGTTTCAGGCAAATCTATGAGTTTATGCAGAGAAATAACAATAATTTTTAGGATTCCTGCCTAGATGGTAAGGAAAGTACTTAAATTATGGGAAACTTATGGCTTCTTGGATGTTTTACATCTGTTTTGACCCCACCACAAGTGAAACTTCTGCATTGACATAAAAGAGCATAAGAAAATATTTTTCCCTTCCTAATATTTTAGAACGTAATTTCAGAATCTAGCTCATACCTGGGCTTTTACTTTAGAAAGCAATTCAAACAGCAGGTTTTAGAAAATTTCTACCTCATTATATCAAAACATTTCAGACTTTACATATGCTAAGAAGATTTTCAGATTTTTTAAGCTTCATCATTTTTATCATGAGTATAATTAATTTAATTTCCTTAATTAAACATCACTTAAAAATTTAACATTCCTAAAAATATTTTATTTTAACATCACTCATTTTTAACAGATGTCACAATTCAAAACGAATTCCATAAATAAATACTCTGAGCAATTTAAAGCTGAACATTTTTCTGAACCTCCTGGTTGCAAAATAATATTTACGTACAAATGTGCTTTTAATTTAAAAATATTATCTTACAGTCACATTTTGTGTCATATAAAAGTTAAATTAGCACCTGAAGTTATGTTTATAAGACATTTTTAAATTATGAAGTTAAAAGAAAATGATAAATTATTCAAGTTATCCTATAACTTGCTGTATATAATGAAAAACATATGACTCCTTGAAAAACATCAAATAGGCTGCCCCTGTGAAATACCCACATACTGTCTGATTTTTCCAGTGTTAGCAGTGTTGGAAGTTGGGATTTTAGCTCCAGCTGATCTGAAGCTAAAGGCAAGATGTGAAATCTGGGTGTTGGTTCTGAACTTTAAGAAGGTAAGAATTTAGTGTTTGGGATGTCTGTACCCACAGCCAGTGTCACTGAGGGGGAATTTGGTCCATGCTGTGTACAGAAGGTAAAATCACTCTGATACATCGCTTGTGGGGAGCCTGGTCTGTCAGGACAGGCACAGGGCTCTGAGGAAGCACTCTTTGATATGCTTCGACACGGTAACACCCTTTCTTTATTTGTACATAAATAAGGATGAGACCTGAGCAGGAACCCTTCAAGACGTTGCCTTGCGCACCTTCATCCTAACAGTGTAGGAACAAACCAAGCATGCAGGTCCCCAGTGAGGTGTAAGGCAAGTTTTCTTCAACACTATTTCTTTGCTGTCATTTGTTTCTTCTTGCCGTTTTAGCAAACTGTTCCTCTTAATTCTCTTTCCCGGTTCCAAACTCAAACATCAGTAACAATAGACTGTCAGTTGGTCAAGGGAACTGGCTTTCAGATCTACTGAACTGCTGAATCTCCTTCTCACCTGGGCTTTTGTGGCCTCTGTAGGTGTGAGCTGTCATGGGACTGAAAGGCTGATCTTGGTTTTTAATGATGGCCTGGCTGGAGACTATCAAGCAAGTTTTCACACATGCTACATTACGCTGATTGGTGTAAGAAATAAATGGTCGTTTCCCCTTCCATGGCTGTTGTATTTTCCAGTGTTTTTGCTCCCAGATGTCTGCCTTTTATGGGCACAGATTTCACCCTGTTTGCAAACTTGTCTCTTCCTTTCTCTCCATGTGCAATCTCATGGCGAGGAACGCCCAGGCTTGTCCCTGGAGTCACGAAGGAGATCATCCACCCTGGTGCACAGGTCTCTGCCATATGACCAAGAAATGCACTTCTCAACACATTCCTTATATTGATCCATCACCACATTCCTCCCTCTCTCCCACATGTCTGTGTCAGAAAGCCCTGTGACTCAGGGAGCCGATGATGTCAGGGCTGTAATTTGCACCAGCTTCCTGACCAAGCCACTGCTGGGCGAGAGCACTGTGCTGTTGATGTTTTTGTAGACAAAATAAACTTGTGGCACCTACAGTGCACTAAGGAACTAGGAAAACAGTGCATAAGGGACATATTTTGTTGCTCTGTTGCTATTAATTGTTGTTACTGTACCTGCTGCTACTACTAGTGGTCCTGCTGCTCCTGCTGCTGTTTGGAGACCCAGGCACTCATGCACCTCTGGATTTCATTCAGTTTTCCATACTTGAGCAACAGGAGATCTTTTGAGTGAAGATGAATTTCAGAGTCTGATAAAATCCATATTATTGTGATGGTTCTCAGATCTTCAGTTCATTTATATTTAAAATGGGAAATAGTGTGCTGAAAACTCAGAAGTTCTGACTTAGAGGTGAACAAACAGCCTCACGTACTCCTTTTCTTCATGTACGAGGTTAAAACAAGCTTCAAAAAACCAAAGAGGAATTTTAAGGGCAGTCAGTGCCTCTTTGCAGAGGGTGGGAACTCTGATGCTGAGCACAGTCTGTTCACCTCAGTGACTGCCAGGCAGATGCTCTCTGGGCTTTACTAATCTCCAGGAACTGCTGGAATACTGCTAGGTCTACTCATGTTTTAGTGTCATTTCTCTTTCATCTCTCCAGGCATGGTATTTCGAAACCTGATGTTTCAGATCTGAAAGTGTTGTGTCACAATTGTTTCACCAGTGCTTAAACGTTATTCCTGGAACCTGTTTCATAAGGCACAGTGGTTTTGGAAGTAATACGTGCAATACACAAGTTATATAGAGGATTCAGACTTGCAGCCAATAGTGAGAAGTGCAGAAGAATCTCAGACACATGGATTTAAAAGGTACCAGGAGAACAATTTTCCAGTGTCATCCAGCAAAATTCACCCAGTGTCTTCCTGGGGTCTTAAAGACACACTAGCCAAAATCTAGTGACTAGAGACATTATTTCCAAATGGACGAAAATAACTCCCTTTCATCCCAGTCTCCAGTAAGATATTTGGTGTTGACAATTTGGCTGCTGGAGTACGAGAAAGATCTCAATTTTCTGAAACTGACATTGATTTTATAAAGCTAAAACCTACCTGACAAACCCAAAACCACACAGAGGTCTTTTCTTCCTCAGTTGCAGTCAGCCTTTTAGAGCATGTCTAAAAGAGCGTTGTTTTTCCTTCCACCACAGACATAAGTGATAACAGGCTGGTCCTGCAAGAGCCGAACCCTTCTACCATCAATGCACTATCATGAGAGACCTCTCAAACAATAGCTGCTTGCCAGAAAATGCCAACTAAAACAAATATATTTCCCAGGCATCAGAGCAAAGAGAAGAAAAATATAGTAGATCCCATTTGGAAGCTTATCTGGAAATGAACCAAGGCATTTATGCGAATAAATATCTAGCAAACCCAAAGATGAAATGAAATATTTTAGGTGACCTGAATAGAAGTAAAAGAGTAGATCAGTTAAAACTAATTAAAAAAAAATAAACAACCCCAAAATGTCTTTCAAAACCCTGCTAAATCCCTGACAAAGAGAACTGAATTAGTTAAAAAGAATAGTATGGTAAAAAAAGTACAATTATGGTTTCCCAAGGTTAGCTGTTTATCAGATTTCTGTTGAATGCATTCCTTGTGTTCTTCTCCTTATATTTCTGCAGATCCTTCCCAATATATTAAGAAATTTTTTTTTTTCTGAGCTAATAAGGACCTTTCCTGGCAGAGTATTTCTTCATATTTTTGTCACAGATTTTTAATGCAGCAACCTACAGTTACAGGAGAGAGACCCAGTGAAGCTATTTGCCTGTTGGAAACATGCAGGTTCCTCTCTCATTCTTGGAACATTTTTTTTTTTTTTTAACGCAAACTTTCTATGCTTTCAGGTCAGATTTTCAGGTCATTTTCTGAATGGAAAATTCAAGAACTAGACCTGTAAAAATGATAGCTTCAACAGGAAAAAATATATATCCTTAATAATACGCATCATTAGGCATTGCGCTAATTCCTAGATACTATTCCACTCTTTGTGTGCTGGTGTTATCCAAGTTGGGAACCAGTTAGAAGCTGTAAGCAGGTTGATGATTCCAGCCCTTTCTGTGTGCTGGTTTGTACAGAAGACGATCTGAACATACCACGCCAGAGAATCAAATGTTTTGTTTTTCGTCTCCTTGGGGTGACCATTGCCTCCAGCCGGTTCTATACAGAGTGAGTCATTAATTAAACCCGAATTCTTTACAAGTGGCCTGTTGCAGGGCTGTGGTTTATTCTTGCTTGTTCTGCTCCTGTGAACAATATTTTGAGGGATTTCAGGCTGGCGTTATTTTTACGATTTCACATTTTCTTCAGTCTTGCTTCTGCCACAAGTATTCCTCTAAGAGACAGAAAGTGAAAGGCTCGGTTAAGAAAAACACAGCCACCTCTGAAGTGCTAAAACTGCAATAAACTCATCATCTCTAACAACAGTGGCGCATGAAAAGATAAAAAACAGCCTGCCAAGAATGTAGTAACCACCCATTCACTTTTAAATGCTCTCCACACTTCAATGCACAGACCTAATTACTTTTCTGCATTCCCAAATCCACTTTGCAGCGCTGCAATCAGAAACCTGGCGTTAAAGTATTTTAGACTCTAAGGATCAAGACTAATTATGGGCCTAAGCTGCACCTTTTGGTTTCCTTACGAACCAGCCTTCCCCCCCTCCTCCAGACACTCCACCCCCTTCCCTTCTTTTGGGATGCTTTAAAGCACGCTCCACTAGAAGAAAGGCTGTCCAGTCTCAGTCGGGGGTGAAGTAAAGAGAAAGTAAAACAAAAAGCAACTCAGTCCAATTCAGTAAGCTTCAATGAAGCTGGTATATTAAATGTGAGCCCAGGGTTAGCCTACAGAATTGTGGCAGAATGCAATATTCTCAACAAAAAAAGATGTGTTTAAAGTTGGGCAAGGCCCCATAAGGCTGTTGTTGGTGTTTAAGCAGTACACCGAGGTATTTAGCTCTGAGGTTTCTAAACATTCCAGCTGAGAATAAAACCACAGCTTTACAGTAGCTTCTTAAAGGTTTGGGGGGCTGGGAATGTTCCCTCCCCCTTGCATTGAAAAGTCAATAAACAGTAGGAAAGATCATGTCATAACAAAGATGAAGCCACCTATTACAGGGTATAGTGATGGCTAATGGTGCTATCAGAAGGACTAATCCTGCATATTAAATGCTGTAATTGTTATAATAATATCACAGTTATTAGAACACCCAGGCGTGGGGCATTTTTCATTTTGTACAGCATGAAACCACTGCTGAACATCCACCCTACCTGTAGTGGGTGCTTGCTGGAATGTGGAAACATTAGATAACGATGTCAACCACGCGGGTAGGAGCCTGCACCCCAAGTGCGTTTTGTGATATGTGTATCTTAATTTTCAAGACATTTACCAAAGTACTTTAGGCAATATTCTCTGTAGCTACACTCCTAAAATGCTTTCATTTGTGCTAAACCATTATCTCCAGAAGTTGGCACTGCTGTTTTATCTCTAATAACAGTAATAATAAGAATAATAAAAATGTAACATACTTGTTGCTTGTCGCCAGACAGCCCGTGAGCCACTTTCAAGGACCTTGATGAGAGAGAAACCCAAAGAAAATATTTAGTTCTCTGAAGTCTGCCTCTCTTTCCTGTACACGGATCACAATAGGCTCACATTATTATGAATCCCATAGTTATGGGCACACAAATGTTTTAAAGCCCATCCTGTTTAGGATAATCAAAATTAAATAGTCATCTGCAGCTGCTATTATGAGGGGAAGGGTTAAAACAACAAGGCAGTCTGTGGGGCGATAGTTCACATGAAGGTTTAAGAAAAATAATAAGGGAGTTAGCAGAGAGCATGCACATTGGCTTGCAACTACCAATTAACCCTCCTTGTTAGATAGGTAATTTATTCCACTCAGCAGCATCAAATATCAGTCAAAAAGGTGGCCAAACCAGTAATTATCTTCATGGAATTCAAAGGCTTGAAAACCATAATTCCTAAGAAATAAAAACAGAGTTCTTTTCATAGTATATGCTTCATCTAAAGACTGTAATAAGAGCCAGGCCCTAGCTGTGACCCTTTACACTTCAAGGTGAAAAAGTAGGTTAAAGAAAGTAATGGCAATAATCACGGGGCTTTTCTACATAAAACAGTCTCTGAGTGGAGGTCAAAGATCAAACACTTGGGGCACTACCTGCGTCACACAAAGATCTCTTCCACAGTAGAAATGAAAAGCAAGACTGGCAGGAAAGAGCAATAAAACTAATCAATTCTAAAATTATTAGGAAAGGAAAATACAAAAAATATGAAAAAAAAGAAAAAATGGATTTTGAAAAGTCTGGATGAGATTAAAAAGAAATGCGTTCATTTTCTCTTTAATTTTTTTAAAAATAAGTTTGAGGATTTCCTGCACTTCACAGAGACCTTCTGTCAGGAATGAATGTTAAATATTTCCATTTCATCTTCACCCCCACCTACCAGCTACATTCTTTTGCACCATCTGAAATGGTCTTCAAATTCTTTTTTGTACCAATTTGGGCACTTTTACAGAGAACTGAAGATGTCTGCCTTTTAAAAAATTATTTAAAACTTATAAAAAATAAAAAAATAGAAAAAATATTTAAAAATCTAAATTGTATACAAATTTTTAAACTGGAATTTTTTGCTATTGATAATCCTTTTGAATGATTTTTGCACCATAACAAGTAAGATCTCCAGTCTGAGATTGTGTGACTTACAGGAACACATTTCACTTTAAGCATCACCAAGTGCAACACACTTCTCCTGCTCCCCCTCTCTCCAGCTGTTTGAGAGTTCAAAAGCAGATTCCCACAGCAGTGTGTAAGAGCTCTCTGGACCTGCCACTTACCCCAGGGCGCATTGCATCAGCAATTTCATAGTAATGGTATTCCTTATTTTTCACTGGAGGAGGTTAAGTCATGCATCCAGTTTCATGATCTAAACTATTCTTTATTTTATAACCAGCTTTCAGTCTTACAGGCTACGTTTTATCTCTCACGTACCAGCCCCTTGGCTTTACCAGGCTTTCTTCCTTTCTTGAGGCTGGGCAGAGGCCAAGATTTTGCTAGAATAGGAGCAAACTGCTCGAGAGCGAGCAGCATCCAGCACCAGCAGCTCAGAAGGAACTGTAAGGTACACTTGGACAAAGAGGTTACTTGCCTGGCCCATTTTTTTGCTTTTGGGCTTCCTTGAATTTAGGTTGTCTAGGTACCTTCCCTTTCCCTCTGATAAATCCTTCCTTACAGCTGAGCCATAATATGAGATGTGTATTTGCTCTACAGTCAGGCTGTAGATACAAAATTGATGGTATAAAAAAATCCAAAGTACAGTGCTCAGGTATAGAGTGTATTCTTGATACATAGGTTACTAAAACTATCACCTTTAAGGCATATAATGGTATACAAACTAATCATGGCATGAATTGGACAGCCTTTTATTAGCTGACTGATGACTAAGCTGCCTTCCTGACTTCTGAGCGGATAGCAGGACAGAAAATTAAAAAAGTAAAAATTAATTATTATGTCTCTGGCATCACAGTGTGGAGTTATTTTATGGGATGCTTTAAAAAGTGTTCCATATAATGTTTCCTCTTCTCCAGGTAGAATGCAACAACAAAAAAATAAGTGGATACCATGATTCCCATTTTCTTGCAGATGGTAGTAATGACAAAAGACTTCTCTTATTCTTTGCTGCTACTATGAAATAGTCAAAAACTCCTTGTATGTCTGAACATTTTACATCATATAATCTAATAATTCAGTATAGCATCAGGTCACAGAAGGCTGATTCATCTATCTGACACATGCAGCTATCTATTAGATATATGCTAACCCTTATGCCCATACTGTACAGAGCACATTCTGTAAAAACTGAAGGAAAATATGACTTGACTTTATTTTTTCTAATGGGTCAGGGAGGTCATAAGGTTGAAAGACAGAAACATAGGTGCATTGTTCATCTAATATTTGTTATGTTGAGTGCATACAGCTTCCGCGAGCATTTTTTGTTTGCTGAGCTGCCTCCCCAAGATTTTATGAGAGGCTAAGAGGATCAGAGACATGAAAATACATTCATTTATTCTATAGTATTACTTCTTGGAAACTTGCTGTCTGACTTTTCTCCACACACAGGTCTTAAAGCACCCTTTAATATATGTCACCTCAGATATATCCCTAATTATTAAATTGTTTTCAATGTGTTCAAGTCAAATATTTGCATTCATTGTCAGATATCAGAATTCACTTTCTTGCGATGTAGTTTCAATTAGCAATTATTGCTTGATGACTCCTTAGATAAAAAGGAGGCCTTAATAGCCACTGTGCTAGAAGGTATTATGATGGCTACATTGGCCTATTTTTTGAGATCTTGGTCAACTAGCAGAAGGTCACTGAGCCTCATACCATTGATGTGATCTGACTGAGCATGAAGTTAAAATTATAGTCTCACAATGAGCTGTGATGTTTTGGGTTGCAATGTTTGCAATTAGTCACAACGTGACCTTCATGTTTTATCCCTTAAAAGCAGAGTTACATTATTGATTATTATTCCTGGCATTGCTGTAGTTTATTAGTTTTGTCAGATTTATTTTATATTCAGTTATTTGCCACATGAGGATTATGTGGCAAGTCATGGAATATGTGCCACACTTTTTTTTATTACCGCAGATGTTCCTAAAATAGATGTAGGCAATTCTGAAAAAAGCAGCCCCTCTGTGCCAAATTCCAGCTTGTGCTAATGTGGGAACCCGGTAGGATGAGAGAAAGAGTATAAAGAACCTTTATCCATTGCTGCTGGAATGACAGTTTCTGAATTTTCGAAAATGTGACGCAGATTGTAGCGAGTTGTGAAGAGAACAAGGATGGCTGAGGCCAGATCCTGGGTTTGCCCTTCTCTCTGCCATGTTAATACACCAGGGCACAATGAGTGCCACTTATTAATGCAACACAATCTCTCCCTAACTGGAATTCACAAATATTTTGTAAAAATTCAACAAATATACTGTATGCAGAATTTTTATCCAGTATACATAGACCTCAACAATTGGTTGTATTATTGCCCCCTAAATGCACTCATTTAGGGTGTGGGGAAAATACTTAAATCTGCGACTACATAACTTCTCTTACCACATATCATCCCGTTATTCTTACTGCAGCTTGCAACCTCATGTACAGTCATCTTTTATTCTCCCTCTGTATTGAAGTAGCCACCAAAGCATCTGTTAGCATCACTTAATGAATTTTTTCTCTACTTCAATGAGAGTTTTAAGTGTTTGTTACACTTCAGTAACAATTTCCCTCCAAAACAGTCATTCCATTTAAACCATTTTAGTCTTTGAATTCAACAGAGAGCAGTGTTTCTTGCACCAGTCCCAGCCCCTCCAACTTCACCAATGATTTTTACATGTCACACTAACAGACACTTTGTTGATGCCCAGTTAATTGCAATTTATCTAACTTTTTTTTGTCCAAGTGAGTCAGTTATCTTTTCCAAAAGATCTGTCAGTTTGCCTGGCAGGATCTTCTTTCGGTTCCTCAAGTTACACTTAAGCCTCTTTTTCATGGGATATCTGTTGACTCAGAGGATTGGCCTTTAAAATCTGTTCTGATGTTTATATCAAAACAAAAATAAGTTTCGAGACTTCTTGATGAAGCAGGACTGTAGGGCTAAGCAGGGATAACCTAGGTTGTTAGTAAGACTACTTGTAGAACTGGTGTGACTACTGGGCTTTGCTATGTCCATATCTGACTGCAGAGGTGGAAGAACTAGTTGGAACTTTTGGGGAAGTTTTGGAGGAAAAGCCAAACTCATGACCTGGAATCTATATAGAGAGATTGAATTTGTTTGTCCCCTATGTCCTGTGTATGTGAGCAGAAACACAAACTTTTCTAATGCTAAATTTGGCTGTGCTCCCCTGTTTTTCAAAATCTTACTCTATCATGTACCATGTCTCTGGCAAGTTTTCAACATCTTCTGGGAAATGGTGCCATTTCCCTCAGTGATATGAAAGTACTGTCCAATAGGACATGCTGCTATTTTTAGGAGGAACAGTGACAGAGTGGTTAGGAATTCAGACAAGCTTTGCAATTTCCAGGCCCTGACTACAGAAACTGAGCATCCCAAAGCAAGGCACTTGCTGCCGCTAACTCAAGGTGAGCTACAGAAAAGTCAGAGAACTATTCATGGCAGAGCAACAGCAGGCTAAAATAACGGTTCAGCACCCCCATTTCAACTTGTATAAGAACAGGAGCTCACGCTGGAGCAGTTTTGTTTTCATAGAGGTTGGGCTGGTCATAGTAAGCTTCAAGGGGAATGCAGTTTGATTTTGAAATAGGAAATAAGGAGATGGGAAGAGATCAAGATGCTATACTGGCTAAAGGGTTAACATGGGACAAGTTTTACTGAGACTCAAGGAGTGGCTCAGGAGCAGTTTTGTGTAATCAGTGGCTTCATTAGAGACTTTATGGGTTTTAATTATATTTAAATAGGCAAATCAGGGCTGGAGAAACTATGACAAGCTGTGTATATGTGTATATACACATACTAAACTCCCTCCTTGGCAGTCAACGATAAACATTCATCAAAAAGGGAGTTTTCCCACCAGAGATGTCCCAAATTTCGCTTGCGCATTACTGATTCCAGCAACTGAAGAAGATGCCTTCAGGGTAGAAATTCTGCCAATAAGGCTAGGAAGGTAATGAGGTAATAGGCCATGTGTTGTGTGACAAATCAGCTCAGTTTGGAAGGTAGTAATGACACGACCCTATCTGGCAGCATGGGAAGGCAGAGAGATTAGATTCCACCTGCTGTCAGTTAAGCTTTTGTATCACTTTGCTTGTGTTTGCCAGGATATCCGTAAATCTATGCTAATAAAAAGATGAATATGTGTTTTCTAAACTGGATTGTAGCATTTTATAACAAATTTATTAAGGATTTAGTCCAAGTTCTTCAGTTATTACTAAATATTAAAGTACATTTCATTATTGACTGCTAAATTATTCATGTTGAAGGCCATTTACCAAATCTTTCTTTGGCTCACAACATTTTTCTTCTACCTTTACAGTGATAAGTTCTGGGTGGTTTCTTTTAGTTCTCGTTCATATTGCTCTGCCTTTTTGTTTCCTTTTATGTCAGAATCATAGAATCATAGAATCATAGAATTATCTGGGTTGGAAGAGACCTCCAAGATCATCAAGTCCAACCCTTAATCCAACACTATCATGATTACTAGATAATGGCACTAAGTGCCACATCCAGTCTTCTTTTAAAAACCTCCAGGGATGGTGAATTCACCACCTCTTTGGACAGGCCATTCCAATGCCTGATTACTCACTCTGTGAAGAACTTTATTCTGATATCCAGCCTAAACCTTCCCTGGCAGAGTCTAAGCTCTTGGCCTCTTGTTCTGTTGTCGTTCCTGGCTGCCACTTCACACCTGTGTTTAATTAGCAGGAATGCAAACAAGTAGATTTAAAAGTAGGGATGTGCTTCTGTAGCTCTTTTCTAGTGGCATTTGGCCTGCTCATATTGATGACAGCCTCTTCAGTGCCAGTTCTGTGGATGTATGGCTTTGGTGTTGCTATCCACAGACAATCCCCCTTGTAAAATCTTTCCAGTGCAATCTCTGTGAAAAGAAATTTTCAAACTGCATTCAAACAAATAAAGAAATTCACCTTCTTTGTATAACTTGGACAGTTCTGTATATTGGATTTAATGCCAGTTGCAGTTTCTCAGCAGCTCCAAAAAAACACGTATTGACTTATTTGAATTATAAAAGCACCAAAGATATACTCATAGATAGTTTGTGGATCCAGCTGTAAAAAAAAACTGTTATAAGGAAATCTTAAATACAATGGGCCATTGTGTTAAACACAACAAAGGCAGCAGATTAAAAAAAATGTCCTCCTGAGTGCAATGCTTCTTAACAGTTACGACATCTAGACCTTGGTGGGTATTGACTTTGAGAGCTGAGGCCTACTTTCTGCAAAGCGCCATCATTTGTAATTCTGTGGCACTTAAATTGTTTTTGGAATCCACATTGTCAAATTGTTCCAGTGATTTTCTGAAAGGAAAAATAAAACTCTTCTCATGGTCATGTCACCACTCTAACTCTTCTTAGAGTACCATGGATCCAGGTCTTTCCAGAGATGGCTAGGAAACAGAAATATATCCTGAAGCAGGCTTGCCTGTCTAGACAGAAAAAATAATCCACCACCACATCCCACACTATTTTCTAATTTCAAAACACATGGAGTCCTCTATTTTGCTGCCTACGCTGACAGCCTGCAGCACCAAGCAACCTCACTGGAACACAGGAATCCCATGCTCATTGCTAGGATGCTCAAAGACAGCCACTGCCCTCTGTGGAACCACTCTCAAATGGTTTGCATGAGCTCCAAAACTGCAGTCCTAAAAGAGCCCCACCAAAACCTATGCAGTCCTTTGCTCTCACCAGGGTGCTCAAGGATTAGTGGCTTTGGAGAATATTCCTGGGTCATATAGGTGGATTGGGTGCAATCCAAATGGTTTCCAGCCTCAGCTTGGCTGAGGATGCCCTTTCTCTCTGCTGACATGGGGTTGCAGCAGCAGCAGCAAACTTCTACCATTGCTATTAAGGGCTTTTACCCAGGCACTCAGCACATCATCGGAGATGTGTTGAGTTTCATTCCCTCTGCCATGGGCAGGGACACCATACATCAGATTGGGTTGCCCAGAGGCATTGTGGCTGTCCTCTCCCTGGAGGTGTTCAAGGCCAGGTTGGATCAGGCTTTGAGCAATCTGGTCCTGTGGAAGCTGTCCCTGCCCATGGCAGGGGGTGAAACTAGATGGGCTTTCAGGTCTCCTCCAACCCAAACCATTTTATGATTCTGTGACTCTGGGAAACCGCTGAAAAACCCAGGTGTTTGGAAAAGGTGGATGAGTTCTGCACTCTGCACTTTTTTGTTGTTGTTGTTTTTGTTTTCTTGATGAGTTTTTCCTGTCTGATAGTGGATGGGATGAAGTAAAGGAGCACTGGCCTATAATTACATTTAGGTTTTGTCTGACAGTTTCGAAGGAAAAGATGGCACAAGAGTGACAATCTTGTGTTGGTCTGATGTGTTCTAGCATAGGAAGGCAGCCCCACAAACCAAGATCTTGGTACTGTTTGCATTTGCAAGTAATTTTTCAGCTGGTGTGTAAGAAGGGGAAAATTCACACCCATTGATTCACATTCTCATGTTCGGGTTTTTAAAATAAATCCATTTACCTGCACACAGGCGTCACTTGCAGAACGAGCACTCGCCTCATATATTTCATGTGCAACCTTGAGGGCTTCCAGTAAGGTAATTCTCATGCTGGGATGAGCTAATCTAGCACAAAATGCTACACCTACTTCATTCTGCTAACAGATAGGCCTTTGCCTGCTGAAGACTGCCTGACCTGACTTACTATACTTTACCCATCAGCAGAAAGACTCATATCATCACAGGGCCAAAGGTGAATTGCCTGGAGACAAAGTTGGAATGAATTTTTTGCAGTCCCATTTCGCCAGGCATTGAAACCACTTCATCTCGAGGAGCGAAGATCTTTAACTCTGTCACATTTATATATGTTTATAAGGATGGAGCAGGTTCAGCCCACAAATCTGCTCTGGGTAAATGTATCAAAACAGGTAAGCTGGAAGAAAGTGTTTTTGTCTCTCCTACCTTTTGTTCAACAACAGTATCACCCAGAGGAAGAAGAGGTATGGGAGCTCACTGCAGTGCTGATGTTCACTGTTTCTGTTAGCATCTCTGGAGCTAAACACACACAGCATGCTGTAAAACATGCAGATACTCAAATCCACATACACTAGCGGGTTACATAGCAAGAACAAGGGGGTAAAATGAGGAACTATATGCTCATATTTGACTTCTAGTCCAAAAAATCGTCAAGATGGTTCCAACCAGTGCCATTTTCCAATTTGAAATGTTGCTTTGTATTTATAGTTTTCTTAATCCCTAAAGCAAAAGAGGCTATATTCATTTAAAACACAATAACAATTAAAATCCCCAATAACAATTAAAACCTACAATGAACAACTGCTCTAGCTTTGTTTATTGCACGCATAAATAATCATACTTCAATGAACATGTTAGTATCTATGATCTCTTCCCAGAATAAGGTTGCCTCGAGACTACTGGCTTTGGCTACATGAATTACACTCAGGAAAATGTGTCTTACATGCTGGGTTTGAAGTAAATTATTTTCTTGTAATATACCTACACAACCGTCACAAGGAATTACACTGCAGATTTAGTGATGTTAAGTGTCAATTGTAATTTGGTGACAGCCATTTTATTGGATATGCATATTGCTCTGCGAGGACCTGCTTCTCAGTATGGAGGCCACCGTATCATTAAAAACCAGTGATCCTTCACTGATGACATAATTTGACTGGCAGAGAGAGGAGCAGTAAGGGGCTTGCTTCCACCTGCACAGAATCTGCTGTGTGTCAGAGATGAATTTGCCTTCAAATTAGAAGCAGCACAGCAGACTGGTGGCTGTGATTTTGCTTGATTTCTTTTAAGGAGTTTCACTGGAGTGGTTCCTGAGCAGCTGATAGGAGTCTGCTTTAATATGTCAAACATATATATTATGCAGCCAGTAAACATTTCAAATACTTTTTAGCCACAGTATACAGTGAGTTATCAGTGAAACACTTTCAGCTGAATTGAGCCACAGGCCTTTTCTGCTTCCCCCACCCTGCACACTCACCTATCCATCCATCCAACAATCTACATATCCATCCATCCATCCACCCATCCATCCATCCAACCATGCTTTTGTCCACAAGTCTGCCTCTCCAATAGGGGGATATTAAATTTATGTGTTGAAAAAGGAAAAAAGTGTTAACATAAACCCAGTGTTTCAACAGATAAAAGAAATCATAAAAGCCATGTAAAATTTAGAGTAAGACCAGAAGTATAATCATACATTCTGAAAATTTTATAAACTGACAATTCAACTTATGCGTTTTATGCTAATGCACATAGTGGTAGGCTCTAACAAACTGTGATTCACACATAAAGAGTAGAAAAGTTGAAGCTATTATATATGTAATATCTATTTTTCACATGTACATCTTTATATATATTATGTACTTATTCTGAGAAAGAGGAAATAGATTTTGAGACTTTCTTAGCAAATTTAAATCAATATAGCTGCCTTTCCATTTTCAGTATTTAAATTAAATTTTTTGCTGCAAGGCACTGCAAAGAACAAAGCAAAGTACCTTAAAAGAAAGTGTTTCCCTAGTAATTTCACCTCATTTCACACCTATTTGACAGCTTTTCTTAGCCAATTGGTTTCATTGAAAATGCTGACAACGTTCACCCATTAGAATTGTCCATATGGTAAGATGTGCTTTCCCCTTAGATTCACTTTATTAACTTTAAATGTAGAAAATAACTTTTTTTTTAAGGCTACCAACATCCCTCACTATATACTTCTGTCTATCACATTGCTTTTTCTACTTTTTTTTGAAAAATCTTTGCTGAACAATAAACAGCATAAATTATTCAGCCAATTTCAGTCCAGTGGCATAAATCATACTCTAGCAGACATGCTACTTATGACAAATTCTTCGTCTAAGAGAAACATACTACTGAAGGTTTAATCAGAAGCTCTAAACATTTCAGACTTGCTCAATTCTATTCTTGGCAAGAAACACTGTTCTTTCCTGTATCTTCCAAAGCTTTGAGAGAATGTTCATTTCCCCATGAGAATACTGAGGCCATTTTTACCTACCCCAGGAAAGGGGAGGGTATTAATAAAAGAGCACTTTCCTCAAAAAAAATTCAAATGGGATTGGCAAAACTTCTTACTCTTGAAATCTTGTTTCAGAGGTAGGTTTGGATGTTTTAAGCGTTTCCTATGCGATGAAGTATTGTGACTTGCACACTGCCTCTTTTGAAAACATAAAGAGCATGTATGAAAAGGGAAGGTTTTATGGGATAAAAGTTTTCTTAAGATTTTATTAGCAAAATTTTAAATAAAAGAAGACACTGTACCCTCAAAAACTGACACTCTCTTGTTTTGCTGTACTGTTTAAATAAGCCCATTAGATGCCTGGGCACAGTTCCTCTTCATCTGCTTTAGAATCATGGTTTTATACAGCTAGGAGTGTCTAATAACTTCTTCATCCTTAACCAAATGCTGGTTTTAAATATTAAATGGAAATTCCCATTGGTTCTGAGGGATTTTTATGTTTGTTACTAGCTATTCTGAAAATTATTTCTGACAAATATCTGCTTCACTGTTAGGTTTGTCTCTTAGAAGCCTGGAGTCTTATGGAAGAGTCAATCCATATCTCATCATGTTTCTCTATGTTCTAATATAAGATCTTTCATTGGGAGCATTCAATAACTTTTATTCTGCAGCTCAAGTCAGTATCGTTCAGTTTTAATGATTCAACGTCTTCTACAATGTTAGCGGAGATCCTGGAATAAGGCTCTGCTTCCTGGATGTCTACCTCTTGCATAGCCAAGAAAAATGCTGTTGAGACAAACTCAAATGAAACAACAACCTGAAAAAATGTTGAGATAACAGAACGTGGAAAGAGAATAGCAGATAAACTACTGTCATCAGAACAGTGCAGAACTTGTACATATTTGAGTGAATACAACACAGGTTGTGAGTAGTTTTCAACTAAGATATAGAGGCTCAGGATCTAGCTGACCTTATCCACTAGAATAAAACCACCCAAAAAGTAACCACATATAGAGGCAAAACAGTTAACATGTCCTTTTAAAGAGAAGTTGTTTTTGTCATTTTTAAGTTGTGGCTGAAATGAAGACAGCTGAACAGAGAAGGACCAAATGTAGAATGCCTATGTCAGGTCAGGTGTTACTATTTTAGGTCACACCAGTCAGCACCAATTAAAAGGGAACGTAAGTATTGATATCCTAAGTCAAAGCTGTGGTCTGATGAGTCTAATGGTTGCTTCAGTGTAAGAACAAGATGCACCAATAGACATCGTGAGTGAGTGTGTTACCTATTAATGTTCCTTCATGCTTCCTGTGGGTTGGTGATTTGCATAAAATCTTGAGTTTGATACAATATATTCATTTGACAAACATCTTTGAATTATACATATTTGGATTGTTAGAAGTCTTGTTTGCCTGTACCCAGCTAGTCCTGTGTGAGATGCTTGGTCTCAGAGGAATCATGCGATGAAACTCCACAGCATCAGCAGAGACTGAGTGTTCACATCAGTAATACTGCAAAAAGATATCCAAAAGTAGCACAAGACTCCCATTATAAACCTACTGTCAGATACAACAGAAAAAACACATTTTCTGCTTAAATGACTGTTATTTAATTAAAAAAAACCCAAATCAACAAAAAAACAAAGAACAAATATGAAATCTAGCAGAGAGAGGAGATCCTCCGACACGTTTTACTTCTTGCTGAACGCTGCAGTAGGGTTAGGGCACATTCTTCTAATGTTAAAGGAAGGTCAAGAGCAAAAGGAAAGCAGAGGGACATTCTCTCTCAATAACTTAGTTGTTGCCAAGCACACAGCTTCATTCTGTCACTGTGACCTCTTTTGACCAGATAGTTATTCTTCCCTAGTCCTTTGAAAATCAGTAGTAGAGCAATGCACTGTGTGGTAGTATAAAAGTGGAAGAAGCTAAGTACAAAGACAGGAGCCCAAACCCTGCAGTTGTATGAAGATTTGTAACCTGAATATTTTGGAAAAACTTTTCCCTTTGGAGTATTTGTTAGACAGCAGTCATTTGTCCTCGTAACACTGTATCTCAGTCTTAAGTGTAAAGAAATTAAGAGTTGCACTGTTAAAAACCACTAACAATGAATATAAGAATAATGTTGCAGATTGGTTTTGGTGAGTCCTGTACATGAAATTGAAAGGATCAAGTCATAAGTTTAAAGCAGGAGTAAAAATTTTTGAATATGGCCTTCAGACCATCTAATAATGTTCAACTGCATTTTTATTGATGGTGATCTCGGAGATCATGGTGGTAAAAGTTTAAAAACAACAGGTGCAAATAGTCATAAAATCATGTGAAAGGGGTCAATCCTGATTTATTTAGTGTATTCTGTGTGGACATTCACTCATAAATAAGGACCACTAAATGTGAGGTGTCTGAGGTAAAGAAGATACTGCTAAAATCAGACTGGAAACTTAATAAAGTGGTATTTTCCTTAGTTATTTTTTACATTTTCCTGTTTATTCTTTTCAAATATTTTGGAAATATGTTCCAAGTAGATGAGTTCATGGAAGTCTAATAGCTGTTAACATCAGGAAAGGCCAGGACCTAGAAACATATAAGTATCAAACTACCTCCAGGATTAAAGTAAGTTCAAGCAAGGTCACACTTTAAAAACCACCAAGGCTTTCATGCCACCACACACCATCACAAAATTCACATCAACCAGTTCTGTGTAACAAAAGCATCGGTTCTCTGTCTGATACTCTTTGTTGCTTTCGGTTGAATTCTGAACCTGAACTCTCAGAACCGGCTGCTGAGGCATGCCAGTGTGAGAAGAACCATAAGATCATGAGGATGTGTTACTTTCACTTTTCACAAACTTGTGCAAGATAAAGACTTTCTTCTGACTGCTTAGTCATGACTTCAGGGGAAAAAAGGAGATTTTTTATTTTTATTTTTTCCAGGGGTCTTGCCTATGAAATGAGAATCCTGACTCCTGCTCAGAACAGTGCAATCTGCAAAGAATTATATTTGAATGTTTCTTTGTAACAGCCCATTTTCTGGAGTGCCCAAACTCGAATTTTTTTCTAGCCTTCTCTTATTTTTTTTTTTTGTGTCATAAGTGATGAGAAAGTTCATTGCAGTCTGAGGAATGGTGCTTTTGCATGCTTACACTGATTTTGTTCTCGCTTCACTTTCCGTTTATATGTTAGGAAGCACAATGCATGACAGTCTCTTCACATCGGCAAGAAAATCACTTCTCTTTTCCTTGGAAATCTCACATTTGCCTAATTTTCAGTGTTTTCACAATTACAGCACCTCTCATCCCAGCAGATCGTAAAGCACTTGCCAGCTTAACACCCCCTGATGTACAAGTGACTGCATTTCTCATAATAGTAGCATGGGGTTTTAACTCACTCTCATAACAACCTTGACAAGGCAAGTTTGCTCTTTAGCTAATGTCTTTAATTGGGCACACACTGGTTGTTAGGGTAGGATTAATTATAAGCATCTGGCCATTTATTTATTTACTGTTTTTTCCCCTAACAGAGTGAGTACTGAAGTCTTTGCTATGAGAAAATTCACATAAAGACTTGGCACGTACCTTGAATTTATAAAGGCCGAAGAACCGTTAAAGGGGGATTACATCCCAACAGTGTCTCTTTAAATTTGTGGAAGTTGTATACATCAGAAAACACAGTATAATAACTGGACAAATAAGAATGTGAAGCCTCATTTGACTCTCTGTACTTGTGAAAAGAAGGGGTGGAAAAATTACAATTCTAGTTAACGTCAGTTTTATTAAAAAGGAGGGCAGCCTCCTGAAACTGAAGGTTGACCTATTGTTAAAGCTATGTCTGAAGTTATGCCTTTTCATTACAGAGGAACATTTTCTCTTAAAGCTTCTGTACTCCTGCAAGTTCCGTAAGTAGGTCTGTAGGATAGAAGTTCTACACCAGCAAGAAGATCCCAGTGAGAGACTCCAGACTCTGAGCTGTGATTAACAAATGTGACATGCACATACTCCACCCAATGACACTTTCTGTTTGCTGTAGACCTATGTTAATGAACTGGAGTCACCCAGGAAGTGTCAGTGAATTGCAAACACATGGGTATCAGCACATTTGGGTATGAAGAAGTGACTAATGATAGGAAGGATGATGTTAAGATCGATGATAAGGAAAACTTATAATCACTGATCATCAGTGTATATATAGATGGGGAAAGAGCTGTGAGATAAGCATATCCATATTTTTTTTTGAATGTTGACAATGAGAACATTCCCTTGGCAAAAAATGTAGAGCGGTTGAAGATTCCCGGCCTGTTTTTTAGTGGTCCTTGATGGAGATGGCATTCCCTAGAATATGGATTTATGGGAATGTTCCTCTTTTGCTTCAGTATGGAGCCAGTGGTTCAGCTCAAACTCCTCAAAAAGGTGAGCTAACTTGGGGTCTGCAGTAGTAGTTAAGAAATAGTTCACCTATACTAAACGTCGGGCTGACATATAGAGAGAACTACTTCTCATTCCCAGCCAAGGACAATCACCCAAGTGGAGTGACACAAACATGCATCTATGGCATTACTCCTATTGCAGGTAAATCATGAACCACTTTGTTCTCTGTATCCTGTAGAGATAATATGAAACGCCACTTAAATGCCTTGCAAGGACACGTTTTTTTTTTAAGTTCTCTGAAGAGATAAACCGCTTTAACTATGTAGCTGGTGTTCCAGCTGTGGGTAGTAGTAAGTCATAACAAAATAACAATTTCTTATAATGTACCAAAGCACCCATATACATTCTGGAAACTTGTTCTTACTTGGAGCATCATTTGAACAGGAGCAGATGATCCTGGGACGGGAATATGGCCTGTAAGAGATGACAGAAGTTCTGGGATGGAAAATCCTCCACAACAAGTGTTTTGTGTTTCAGTAAATCCCTGCCTTGGTTTCCATCTCTGGAGAGAAAGTGGCAGTGAGGACGTGGCTTTCAGAACCCTCTGCCGATAGGCTACATATCCCACTCAATGTTTAAGACACAAAACTAATTTCTTTCAAGAATTAACTTGTTCTTGAACTTATCAGTGAATCAAGGGTGATGTGATCCTCCGGTGCATCTGTTCACTGTTTGTACCCCAGTGCCAAAGAAGAGACTGACATAAGGGTTGGAAACCCTAAAAGGGGTGTTTTCTTTAGACATGTTCTAGACTTATAACTTAGTCTAAAACAATGGACAAAATTTGCCTTTTTCAGCGGGTAATATAACCTGTTACAACCCAACATGACCCACCTCGCTCCTTTCCTAAAACTGAACATTCAGCACAGAAAGTTAACATCTCGTATTAAAACGCCTTGTCCGAAATAAGGTCTATTTCAAAAAATATACGCCTGTCAGTACATTTATTAAAGTAATTAAAATTGATTGGGATTCACAGAACAAAACACTTCATCTTTCAATAGAACTAGACTGGCAATTTTTATGTTTTCCTAAACAAAGGATTTATAATCTTTTATAAAATGTGAGGTTATTTCTCCAAAGGCAGGTTGTCATATGTTCTCTGTATTTTAATACTCATTCACTTTGCATGGGGTGTGATATGCTCTTTTCTGATGAAACTTAGAAGTTTTGTTTGAAAAATGATGTGTCTTATAGATAGCACGGACTAAGCAGTTTTAGCTATGGCAGAGCAATAAAAAAACATTCTTACCATGGATTCACTGAAGGAGCAAGGACAAATATTAACCTTGGTAGGTCTATTATAGCACTTATTTAAAAAGAGAAAGAAGGAAGGAAAAGCGTATTTAAATTGTCTCTATGTCTGTGTATGAGGAAGCAAATTTATAAACCTGAGTGAATAAAGATTTACAAGTCGGATGCTGCTAATGTATTTTAAAAACAAAATAAGAAACTAAGTAATAGTTTACACAAACCCCCAAACCGGACCTCTTGTTCAGTTTTAGCAGGAAAAATATGTATGTTGTATATGTATATTTAGGTATAGATTTAGTTTGTTTAGATAATTTGCTAATGATTCACTAATTAATTAATAATGCCAATTCTAAATAAATACTGAATATAAGGAATATAAGCCCTATGGTTTTGTATGTATAATGGGAACATAATCAACAATATCAAATGTGATACAGAAATTCTATACCCGTCTATAAAAATGACATAAAAGCAAACCTTGTTCATTCTAAACAGAAAAAAACTATCAAAACTGATGGGTCTGTTCCTAGGAGTAGTGTAGAATTCCCATGCACATTATTTAGGAACAAGCTGAATCCTGGCTATGTGGTCAGGAGAGGTGCACTGAAATATATGGATCTAGACTAGACTTCACATCTCCTTCATGGATTTTGAAATGATTATTTACTATTTAGCACCTTAAAAATTTTATTTTAGTATATTCTTTTTTTTTGAGGAAAGAAAGGTAATGAATGTTTCTTTCTTTAGCTACAGAATCTGATCATCCTGTCTGCGAAAGGAAGCTGTAAAGTTCATGCAAGTAGGGCTCATGGGATTGGAATTTCTTGAGTGATAAAAACCTATGGGCCAGGGTTTCAGATTTGTTTTCTCCAGTCTGGTCTCCTAGTTGATCCCACTTTTAGAACTGAGGTGTAATATTTAGAGCCTGGCACAGAGCCAGTGATATCATTAAATCCTCTCTGCTAGCTCTAGCAGAGAACAGTTCCAGGCTAGGGGCTGTCTTCACGTCAGCACAACTTCTTAAATACCCATAAGATGGAAAAAGGGAAAGTGAATGAATTATTCAGGAGAAAGTTTGGTAATCAAAGACTGAGAGGTTTTATTAAAACAAGAACAAAGCTCTTGCCATCAATTAAAGCACTCCTGTCTTTATGTAAATTCTTAACAAAAGAAATTAAGCTGTTTCTAGTCCTTCCTGCAAAGCATGGGGGATTTCATGATGAGTATGCAGAGCCTTCAGCCCTGAGCATCGCTCTGTGTGGGGGGACACCCCTGTCTGGACAGAATCCATCCACTCCTGCCTACAGGATCGCAACATCTGAATTCAGTACTAGTTCATCACTTCAAACTCAAGTTTGGCCCCGGAACAACTATCTACCCCAGAATCTGATCCTGTTTCTCTCTTCATCTAGGGGCAATGAGCAGAAGCAAACATAATTTTCAAAAGAAAAGTGGAACTATTTATTATTAAGACACTAATTCTGATCTCTTATCTCGCTCAGCACTTATTTTCTTAGTGTGAATTAAGTCCATTACATTAAATTGGATGTGTTTTACATTTTTTGAGGAAAAAATCATGAGACGCTGTTTATTTACATGCATTTTCCATGCATTTGTGCTTGAGAATATATGAAATAATAAGCTAGTTTATCTCTATATGTGTGAACTTCACAGACTACACTGAATTATTGGATTCTGAAGGAAATAATATTATCAGGTCACCATAATGCTAAGTAGTATTACATTTTAGTAGATAATTTCTGAAAAGTGCTTACTTTTGAAATAAATAAGAAAGACCCAACTCAAACACTGAAATAAAAAAGTCCTGGGTACAGTGCTGGCTGAAAAAAATTTTATATTTATATTAAAAACCTCAGCTAGATTCTCAGACACATCACTGCTTAAAATGCAGTCACCTGACAAAAACAGTTCTAATTATTACCCCCTTGGGCTAACATTTTTCAGAGTGACTGGCTAAAATGCACTCCAGCTCATAATTTCTATCTCTGACAGTGGAAGACATAACCTAGTTTCCTCTAATGCAAAAGTCTCTAATCTAGAGGGCAAGACCCTGTTCCGTATAACACTGAAGGGAGAAAATGCAATTTGAGCACAAGGAAATTGCACACATAGTTTGATAGTTCTACCATTCTCATTTTTTTTCTCCAGGATTAAATGTCTTGTTTTATTTTATGCTAAATTATGACCTGGCTAGGTCTTGTATATATTCTTCATATTCTGGAAATTTCATAGTGTAAAAACAAAGGGATATAAAAATGCAGTCTAACCATCTTATTCACATTTTGGCTGTTAAAATTCCAAATTTCCATACAGGGGGCAAAGATATTTTTCCTTAATGGATAGTTTTTGCTTTGGCAAGTGGCACTTGCAAACAATAAGCTTCATTCACCTCTGGGTTAATCCAGTTGTGTATCAGCACAGCATGATTGATTTCATATTGATGTAATGCAGTAGTGAATCAGGCTCCAAGATTTAAAAACAGAGCATTATATTAACATCTACATTTGTATACTCAAACACCAGGGAACAGATTTTCAGATGGGCTTCGTCCCAACATTGTTTCCTTGCAGTACATTTTTCACCACCAAAAATAATAATAAAAAAGTATCCATAATTTTGTCCTCATAAACACCACAAGGAACAAAAATTAGAAAGTCTCTTGGATAGCGAAATCCCTGAATAATACATGCACCTGCCTGAATTATACATGCAAGTGAGTAGTTAGATGCTTAACTACTAATATTTGCAATAGAGGGCACCTGCCAAAATCTGGGCCTCGATGTGCAAACTCAACTGCTGACAGCCTCTCAGCCGACTCGAGCAGATTTACCGGGGAGCATGGAGGGGGCTGTCTTACTCCAATTAACACCACCCAAATGGTGCAGCCTTCCCTCCCACTTGACATCAGGGACGTTGATGCATCTGCCCCTGACTGAGCCTGACCAGAAGGATTTCTGGCAAGTCCAGGACAAATTAATTAACTTTATTTTTATTTTTTTGTTTTTGATTCAGTTCATGTAGGTAGTGGCTGAATAGTAAATTGACCTCAATCTGATAAAGCCAAAAATGCTGAAAGAGTTTCAAGGAAGTGAGTCAGGAGTTCTGGAAGAGATGCTTTTTGTGCTGGGACTTTATTAGCAGTTATTTCTCCCAGTCTAAGCACCACCCTTTCCTTTGTAGGTTGACAGCTGCTCCTTAGAGTCTTTTTTTTCCAGCTGGCAGGGCATCTGGGTGAGCATGTTTTTGGTTAGTACCAGTGCATTGCCTTTATGAGGTAGTAGGAGCACCACTTCCGTCCTGAAAATGTATGATACCCTGACATCTCATGCATCTTCCATCACTTTGAGGAGCACCTAGAAATACTAGTGGCAGCAAAATTATAGTTCCAATAAAGGAGATTCAAATATTTCTTGCATTAAAATCTCCATTGCTGCAATCTTTGTATTTGGAAGTCTCTATGTACTTGTGTACCTAACTCAAGTAGAAGAAGGAAGCCCATTAGTCCATTTTATTCTTTCAATAGAACTATATATTTTTTAAATACCAGTGCTTGGCAGAGTTTTCAGTGAATTACAGTATTTTGCACTAGTTATTCAGTACTGGATGAATGTTCTCTTTTGCCTTTTTTTAAGGACAGAGAGTAAGTGAACTTTAGCACTGCAAACACGGGCCTGAGGCTGTAATCATCAGAAAGCTTAAATCTATGAAAATCACTTTGGTTCACACTCTGGGCAGACAACATTTTTTTTTTTTTTAATGCATTCTTGTCTCCATATGCACATCTGTTTGCAGGATCTCAGCCCACACTTACAGAGAAGATTACAGTATTTTCTAGCATCTACTGAAATTGCAAAGGGAAGAACATTTCTGGAAGGTGAGCTTGGTCAGCTGGCATGGGCTTCACAGGATGTGGTACAGGAACGGCTGCATGAGACCATGGAATACTTGATGGGTGGATTCTTATTTAAATGAGTTTACCTTTTGCAATCAGAAGATACAGCAGAGATATTCAGTATTAAAGAGTAATCCTCCATTTAGCTGAACTGTGCAATCCCAGTAAAATGCCATATCCCCAGATATCACACATTATTAGAAGGTTTCCCTGTATTTGTGTAGTTAGTCAGGCAAGCAGGGAGATATAAAGCAAACTATTTATTTGCTACTGTCAAGTATCACACTATTAGCAATTAATCTCTAAATTACCTTGTTTTCTACCTGTGACGGCATAAGCTCATAAAACATCAGCAGAATCCTAAGGGATTTCCAAGAGAACTTCTATTCTGAAACAAGCCTGTCAATATTAAACATATCTTATACTACTGCAGACAGGCATTTCTGTGACCCTTATTCCTAGGCTTGGTGGACCACCTGCAAAGGTCAAAAAGTTATTGATGTCACCCTGAACCATCAGTCCTCAGGACCTCTGCTTGTCTGCTTGCCCAAGGGCAGGATATGCCCAGCTCCTCTCAGATGTTGTAGGAGACACACGATTAATAGCTTTTAGTCAGCTGGAGGAGTGAGATTATAGTCAATGATAAAAGTTCAACATGCATTCACCAAGACAGATGTCCTTTGGTAGCTGGGTTTCATGAAGGTCCATTCTTTGATGCAGATTAACTGATGGCTTGCCCTTCAACATGGCACAGTGTAAACACTGAAAAATTCTTTATACCACTAGTATTTAAATTCAGACTGACAAATGAGCCATAACCACTACCTGAGGGAATAATCCTACAACAGCTCTTATGTAGCTGATGAATTGGTGAGGCAAGAGCTTCCTGTGGGCAGGTCATGCAAATAACCTCTGTTGAAAACCAAGCTCTAAGCAGGAAAGTGATAAAATGTGCCTGTACTCCTGGGTAGAGTCAACCAGACCCAGCTGGGCTCTTCAGATCAAACACCAGCATTGGAGGGGCTGAACAAGAGCTGGAGGAAACCCCAGAGGCCAAAGGGAAGGGATAGGGTGGACAAGGAATATATATTGATATGGAAAACATTCCTCAGGGATTGCTTTAAAAGGCTAGAAATCATGGCCACCAGCCCCTGACTGATGAAGTTTTTACTTTTCATCTTTCATAAGTCATTATTGACATTAGCTCTATCTGGTCCCTCTCTCAGCCTGAGCACGCTTATTCTTCTTTGAATCACTCTTCCATTATCTTCCACCAGCTTTCATGTTGGGCAACACAAACATCACCTTTATCATCACTACCAATTGATTCATATTTTGTGTATAAAATCAAGATTTGGAGTTTATCATTCTTGTCCTGAAAGGTTGACTACTTTCACAACTAAAACTGGTTTTAGGACATATTTGTGAGTGTATCTTTTCTTTGTGTGACACTAGGAGCTCTGGAATCTAAAGTCAAAATAAAGGAAAATGCTTTTCTACCTAATCTCAAAGCTAGAATTGGGTTATTCTAGCATGGAGAACAGAAGATACTAACCATTCACGCTGGGTGAAACAATAATCTAATCGTTACTTCACTAGGAAGGGTTATTGTAAATGTCTGCAGCCTATATCCCAAAACTCTTTTCACAGACAGCAAGAGTAGCATCTAGCCCCTTTGCAAAAGTTGCCAGGAAAGTCCACAAGGTTGGAAAAGGATTTGATTCTCTGTGCATTAGTAAATCTGTATAGCAAAACACAATATTGGATGCATCAAGAGATGCACATAAAGAGCAAGAGATCTGTAATCAGCAAACTTGGTATTTGTGAGGATTTCTGATTTTCTTTGGAAAAGAAAGTGAATGGTATTTAAATCTTCTTGAGATGAACCTGCACCCTTGCAAAGAGTTCCTACAGATGTGAACCTGCATGGGAATACCTTCTGACTTCCCACAGTCTGGGCACTATCATGCACTTTCGTGGTGCTACAGACTCTCGCTACTCTCTAATCTGTTGGTTTTCCTGAAGAACTGCTGTTTGAAGTCTGGCACTCCTCTGACATGAGGTTGTCTCGCCCATGAAGGAGGATGCTTGAACTGTCCAGACCTAAGCTTCCTGTAAAAAGTTTGTTAGATTTGAAAGATTTTGGCAGTTATGCAGTACTTTTATAAGAAAGATATATATTTCTTGGGACAATGAAAAACATCCTGTTCTTTTTCTTTTTCATTTTTATGAGCTACGTGTACTCCAGAAAGAAGGAAACCATTATAATCATTGGAGCTACAAGTGGTTTGGTAGAGTAGCGGGGGTGAGGAAGCATTTTTGAGCCAAGCCTTAATGATGTGATGTTAAATGATTGCAGAGAGCAGAAGTGCGGAAGGGAGAATCTGCTGAAGTGAGTGGGAGTTGGGCAGTTCACTTCACTGAAGCCAGAATTTCATTCCAAGGCTGTTGCTGACAAAAACTTTCCTGAACATCTCAAAGATGTCATAGTATTCCGTCGTTTAGTTGGGAATTGAATAAGTCTGTGCCTCTAGAGCAATTCACTACATCACCTAAACAACTTAATCATCTAAGCTTTTCATGTGTGCTGACAAGGAGCAGGCTCAGACATTTGAGAAGGAAAAACAATCTAAATACATTTAAACACCTACTGGAGGATACAAAATCCCTTTTTTTACTAGAGAACTCTTCATTTCTGCTGCACTGTTTTTGAACCGTAACCCTAGCTTAGTAATTTTCAGCCTGCTACATAATGAAGTTCACCGTTACAAATTTTCATATTCAAGAGTAGAAAACTGTAAGGAACTGAAAAATGAAAGCAGTAACAGTTTATAGGCACAGTACTGTAGAATTATCATATTTCTGCAGTAGAGTTACTGATTTGATTGCCCTTCTTTTAACCACTTCTCTGCTTTTCTTAAATATAAATTACACGCATATTAAAAAAAAAACACATGTGTTTCTTTCAGGTATTTACTGTCCACATTATCATTAAAGAACTAAAAATGTCCAGGAGAACACACACACAAACATGTATATTAAGCCTGAATCCTTCCAATAGCCAGGAGAAACAAAACAGAGAAGGCCCAGGCCTAGTTAAGAAGAGTATGCTATAAACTTTTACTCACCAACGTATTCCTTGTTTAGGAGTGCAGTGTAAATGGCTTTACAACACCACACTTGGCCGGGTATTTATGCTTTATGCTTACTTCCATACAGACCCTGTGAAACACTTTGGAGTGGTTTCGCAGAGCAATCTCGCGGACTGCAAATTTTTTTGAGCAGTCCAAACATTCCCATTAAACAAATCCAAACAGGATTCAGAAAGTGCAGGATTCCAACACTTTCCCCCCAAGATCAGAGGACCGCTGTGCATTCTCACTCAATTTAAACAAAGTAAACGGCGGTTAGTATACCCTCCCCTAATGGGCACCCCCACTGGGGACATTGTTCAAGTACTACCACGGACACAGCCCCAGTGCAGCTGGATATGTAAACAAGGATATAATCCGCCTGAAAGAGCACTCACAGTTTGGCAGAGCTCGCTGTGTTGTTAACATATTGTGCCAAAGCCATAACAAAGCCATCATTTTAAAGTTTATATGCAGGCTCTTATTAATCAAGAAATCTTTCAGAAATTGCCTCTAAATGAAGGACCTTCCAGAAAGTCACCATTTGGGGAGGAAAGTTTCCATATGATTTTTTTACTTATCTGTATCCTCCTTCTCAGAATAAATCGCGATTTAGTCCAAGTTCAATTGAGACAGAAAACACATTGCTCTTATACAAAGTAGGGGAGACTTCTGTTTTTTTAATTTGAACTCTCTCCATTTCTTGAAAAGCCAAACAGACTCTGAGTTGCAGTTCACTAAACTGAAGATAGGCAACATGTTGTACCTTGGCTTACTAGCAACAAATGCAGAACATTAACAGTTATAAATTCAATATAATCATCCTGTGTGTGCACAAACTAGTATTTCCAAGTTAAATACTCTGAGGAAAGAAATCATGCTTTGTGATGTTTGTAGTTCAGTTTCCTAAATATTCCTGATTTTTTAAATTTTCCTTGCTTTTTAATGAGAGTCATGAAAATGGTTGAATGTTGTAACAGGAAAAGATGTCATTTTGAAAATAAGCTCTCCATGAGCCTTCAATCTGACAAAATCAATTGTTTGGGGTAAAATTGTACCCAGAGGTACACCTTGGCCAGATTTGTTATGGAAATCAATAATAAATTATAAATCTATTTTCAAACCCCCTTATCTTAGAAATTAAGGAGAAAACAGTTCTGGATATATTTTATGAAAAAGCCAGAAATGAACAGTTTGTGATGATGACTGGTTAACTTTACTGTTGAAAGTCTTCATTATAAATTAATATTCATAGCACTTAATGTGAAAAGGCTACTTTTTTCTACAGTCAGGTAGTTTTGGAAGAATTTAATTAATTAATTAACTAAAAATTGCACCATGTGTTCAGCATATTTTGGTGGCTCCAAAGGAATTGACTTACCCATACAGCACATATTTAAGTATGTGTGTTATCTGTGTGCAACTCCACCTAAAAAGTATTGGTAGCCCTGTTTTCAAGTATAAATCCTTAGCTATTTACAATATTTCTGCACTGGACAGGGGTACAGTCCTTTCACGAGGATACTGGATCTCTGGATAAAGAATAGAATAGCTGTAGAAACTCTGTATGACCCTTGCTGCTCATGGGCCCTTGGTTTGTCCTGTACCACGCAGAACTTGCTGCACATGCCTGGTTCAGCCAAGCATGTTCAGCAGGTCCCAGGCCTCCACTTTCCCGTGCACGTGCAGGCCAGCTGCAACGGTTCCATTTATCACTTTCATACCCGTTGAACTTAACAGGTCTGTGTTTAAGCTTTTTTCAACAAAACTGTAACTGAAACCCCATATCTGCCTGTTCAGGCTAATTAGAACTATGAACTGATTTTCAAAAAGTGTATTTTGGTCTAGCTTATCTCTGATTTCTTTGCTGACGCGGATGAGGTCTTGTTAACACTGCTGCATATTTAACATACTAATCCTTTATGTATAGCCCAGTGCTATGGAAAAGATCTAGCACAAAGTGTCATTTGCCTTAAAAGCCTCTTTGACCTCAAAATCTACAGTTGTTGATGACTTTGATTTTTTCCAGAGGAAAATTCAAAAGCCACTACAGCCAACACTTTCTGACTTGTCTAGGAAGGGGTCTCAACCTTACTGCCCATAGCCAGGTGAAACAAAACCAGAACAAAGCCTTTAATTACCCAGATGTGTGCTAGGGCTTATACCATAGCTGGGACTGATGAGCCTTGAGCTAAGTCTATAAATGGGATTGATTTTTATAACTGTCAGACCTGTGATTTTACCAGCTGCCAGCTGACCTTCTTTGTTCTGGTTCAAATCCAAAAAAACAGGTACAAGAATTCTCTTTTGTCTGGGATGCTTTCTTCGTTTTTGAGATCTATGGATTAAAAATATCATTATCAGTGACCCCAAAATATAGATGTCCTTGTGTCATAGCCATTTTCATTCTTTGATGACCATGAGAGATTTATTATAGAATATGTGCTATGACAGATGTCCTTTATGCGATATCTAGCTCAAGGAGATGGCACTGGCTTTGTATCAATTACAAACACCTCTGTCATTTTGGATTTTACTAGTTTTGAGTCCCTAGTTCAATAACATAACTTTATTATAGTATTTATTATATTTTTGATTACTAACATTATAATTTTAAAAAAAGTTGTTTTTTGTTTTCAGGATCACACACCATTTTTACTCTTTTTCTGGTCTGGTCATGGTTCCTCTTCCATCTCAAAAAGTCACATTCATAAGTTCATTTAGATTGAACTAATAAAGCAGAGTGAATCTACTGACAGCCTGAAAAAAATGGGCTTTAATGGTGTGAAATACTCTGTGTATGTAAAATAACTCCAAATGCAATAATATCACTGCTGTTTATTTATCTTAATCCTGAAAAATGCTTCTGTTTTGGTCAAAGAATGGAAAAAAATGGCTCAGCTGACAGCCGTGAATCAGTTTGGATCAACAACCTGAGAGAGGTTGAGCCATGAGTGAAGCATAGCACAGAACAAATATTTTTCCTTCTGTGTACTGCAGCTGCCCATGAGCACAGGCCAGGACCTCTACATCACTGCATCAGTCAAACTGACCCTCCTCTACTTTGGAGTCAGCAAACATGATTCAACACTTAAACAGGGAAAAAAAAGCAAAGAAAGAAGGGGTGAGGGAGAAAGCATCTGTTTAAGAAGTTTGAGTTTTAACACCTTCCAACTGGAAAAGCCAGAACTTAGTAAAAAAGCAGGAAGATTTAAGTTAAAAATGGGCCTTCCCTCCTCCTGAAAATAACTGGGGACTCCTGTATCTGTACCTTTTATCACTAGGCAGTGCAGAAGCCAAATGAAAATGGAACCTCAATTTCTATAACTATGTTTCTTCACCGCTGTCAGTCCTTGATGGATCAGAGGAGGATTGTGGTCTGCCTGTTTTGGATCTCTGAAGCAGAATACTTGCAGATGCTACATATAAGGCTGCATATTAACTGAATATGTGCATGTGCTTTTTTTTGCTAAAATTGCATGCCAGGAACAAGGATTTAAAACTTCTTTCTGTTTTCTGTAAAAGTAATGGATGGGTCACACACAAGCATTAGAAATAGCCCATATTTCTGAAATAACAGATGTCTTCTATTGAGATTTTCTTTATGTTGGTACCACAGAATTGAAACAGTTAAATAATTTTGCCTTCTGTTGAAACAATATATAACCTCTTCATTATTATGCATAGCTTTCATGCATACTATTTGAAGATATAGTGATTTATCCATCTGGTTTCTTATATAATCTTGAGGCATAAATTTATATAGTGGGAGTTTTAGTGTATTTATGATGCATAGTAAATTGTATTTAAAAAGTGACTTGTGCAATATATTATACAGTCTTGCTTTAGACTGTTCGCTCAACACATACACAGAAGCTTAAGAACTGGTCCAGATTTTCTCTTCTGAACTTCAAAAATGAGTGGAAATATAAGACATTGCAAAATTACCTAATTTCCTCTACTGAGGACTTACGTTGTGAAATATTTTAGTTCTATATGAAAAAAAACTTTTTTGGGCCACACTACCTGAAAGTAGTGCTAGACTTTGAAAATGTCTACATTATGTAGGAGAAAGCACTAAAGGAGAAGATCTTGGTTTCTACATATGAAAACCAAAGGACTGCTAATCCAGGTGCATGACTATTGCCTGGGTGACCATTTCAACAACTCAACAATTTATCTCAAATCCCCTGAAAAACCCTTGTATGTGGTTTGATGCCTTGTGGTGTAAAGATAGCCAATTGTTAGATGACCTATGTTTCCATAAATACTACTTTAAAAACCTGTATATTCTTAAGGCAGTTGAATTAATTTTAAAACCACTTTTTTCCCGCTGCTTGCATATACCATTCCTTCGCATATTCCAAATCTGGAAAAGCCTCTATAGCACCATTGTTCACAGAAATTTCGTCCCTCAAATCACTAAAGATTTCCAAGCCCATGAACACCTATATTTGGGCTATATGCAAAGCTCACTGATATCTAGCTCCACAGATGCTGAAAACTTTGGTTCAAGCTGAAGCCCAGGGAGATGCTTTTGCCGCATTAATGATTTTGTTCTGTATTAATAACAGATCTCTCACAAAATACAGGAGTATTGAAACCTGTCATCCATAGGCTTTGGTTATATGCATAGAATTTACCCAAAACACAAGGACTGAAGTGAGTATTTGCCATACTTCCCGGAAGTAGTAGAGTCTACACCTTGCTTTAACAACAGTGCAGCTCTTTTAAACTGGCAAGGCTTCATGGTACAATCTAGAACAGAACATGGCCCATGAAACAACACAAAATTCAGTCTTAACTTACACACATTTTCCAGCCAATGACTTATCCAACAAATTTCAGTAATGGACGTGAGAAAAAGAGAGAAATGAGCCAGGCACTCATGTTTAAAGTCAAGATACAAAGACACAGAGTCAGCAAAACTGCTGTTATTGATCTGCTAGAGTGCCTGCTGATGAAGGAAACTTACTGGTATGTTGAGAAATCCTTACTTATATTTGACTAAGGTTTCTATCACCCTTCATTGAAGCCCTGTTAGAGGTCTGTGACTCTTATTTCTGAGCAGAGATACCTGCGAGGGTGTGAAGCGATTTTTGTTCTATGCTGAAGACCAAGTGAAAAAGTGGAAGTGGGAGATTGTAAAAGTTGTATTCAGTGTCCTGAAAACGTCATTTACAGGAGTCACTGAGCAGTTTAAAAGCAGCTACATTGAAAGTGATGATTACAGCAGTGTTTGGAAAAACCTGTGAGAAATCACCTATGTGAACTAACTTGTGCAAATTACCTTGGTTTTGTTTTGGAAACTCTTAAAGTATGCATCAAGTTGCACAGTGAGGCTAGGACTTCAGGTTACCTTAGCTTTGAGTGGCATGAGCATTTGAAGAGAATTTGGTGCACAGTTCAGGGTCTTTCCTTGAGCCTTTACAGCACAAGAAATGAATCAATCGTCATGATTGTGAGTTATCTCAATACTGTGAATGCACATCCTTAAAGGTGGTGTCCACAAAAAACCAAGTCTTTTTGGTATTTCAACAGCAGTATAGAATGGGTTGCCTACTGTGAAGAGGTAGAGCCATCTGCCTCAAGAGCCTCCAGTACAGAAACTGAAAGATTTTATAACAAGTTTTTGTAGCTAGTGCAGCAAAAGGTAACAGCAGATTCCAAGGTGATTGAGAAATCATGAGTTTGTCTTATTTAAGCCTGATTTAAGACTTGAACTCTTACAGTGGGATCACAAGAGATATTTATTTTTCTGTGATGTGATGCCATGTGTGTGGCATTTCAGTACAAGTGATTAGCAAGTTCTGGGAGTAGGTTGTTTTACATGATGTTTGGGCTTCTTTGGCCTGGAGAAGAGAAGGCTCTAGGGAGAAGTTACAGCAACCACCAGTACTGAAAGCAGTTACAGGAAAGCTGGGCAGGGGCTCTTTATCAGAGGTGCAGGGATAGGATAAGGGGTTTAGTTTTAAGCTGAAAGAGAGGAGATTGAGACATTAGGAAGAAGTGTTTTCCTATGAGGGTAGGGAGGCCCTGGCACAAGTTGCCCAGAGAAGTGTTGGCTACCCCATCCCTGGAGGTGTTCAAGGCCAGTTTGGATGGGGTTTTGAACCCCCTGATCCAGTGGGAGGTGTCCCTGCCCAAGACAGAGAGGTGGTGCTGCATGGACTTTGAGTCCTTTCCAACCCAAACCATTCTATGAGTCTGTGATTCTTTTTTAGCTTTCCTAGACCCTCTAGTCCATGCCTTTCTCATGCTGTCTCAACCCATCTCTAGACAGGTCTCTTTCTGATATTCACACTTATTTCAAAATTACCCTGCCTTGTCTGAAATACAGATCTCTCAGTTGGTATACAAAGGGTTTTGGAATCACTCATACACTTCATTCTTTGTCTGTATACAGCTGCTTTATTTTAAGACTTGCTTGGAAATAATTGGATATACAGGGTCATTGTCTGTTACAGTTTGGGCAGTCATGGTCCTAATTTGGATAAGTTCATCTTGATCAAAAGGACAAACAAATGGAAAATGCCCCTAGCTCGGTAAAATGATAGTGATTCTTTGGGTTCAGGAAGCTCATGGTCACAGATTACCCCAATACTAATTTTGAACTACTCAGAAACTTTTTTAAATCAGTAATAAATATTTTAGCCTCTCAATTAAAAGCCACGTAAACTGGCTGAATGTTAGAAGATAAACTATGCTCATGAATCCCCACAAGAATGAATTTACTGGGAGCCTTTTATTCCTCCTGAATAAATGTTGTAGACCAATTCTCCTGAAATATAAATAAACAAACAAATGTAGAGGGAGAACTTCCACAATTCTGGCCTCCTGCCGGGTCATGGCTCAATCCTATCAACAGTGGTAGCTGGCCACAAAACCTGCTTCATTGTACAGTAACATATTTTTCAGTATTTCAAATAAAAAAATACTTGCTCTTACTCAGCAGGCACTTGTTGGGAAATTTCTAGAGCTTTCATTTTCAAGCTTTTTTCCATGTCCAGTCCAGTAATTTTTTTTTTTTTTTAGGTTCACACTACTCACACAAGACTACTCACACAAGTCTTTTAATGCTTTAGATGAGCTAAATTCTTTCTTAAATTGTAAGCTGCCAATCTCATCTCAAGTGCCTGTTCAAACCATATTTGGATGAGAGGTTGTAACTCAAAAAACATAATAAATGAAAGTTGCACAGAAGTCCACATATTTCAGGAAACATTTGCTTGGTGTCTCCATGCTCCATTTTCTCACTTACCCACAGAAAACTTTCTTCACTAAGCAGATTATTTTTTCCTCGGCTGGAAAGGACAAGAAGACAGAAAGTCATGAAAGTTTGTTTTATTTCTAATTTCATGTGAGATGCTTTCTATTACAATTACAGGGTCGGTTTAAATACCTATGACATGGAAAAATAAAGAGAAAATGAAGATAAACAGTAGAGAGCAAAAAAGCTTAAAAAAAGGGTGTGAACTTGTTATTGAGGCACAAGACTATTTGTGACAGCTTGTGATAAAGGCTTATCGCTCAACTAATTGAATCCCTTTGCATAAACTCCTAAATATTCATATTACAGTCCTTCTTTGCTTCTGTTACCGGAAATGGAAGGGTCAAACCTGGATGGTTAGAACCCTGTTTTCCAGCAGTCATATACTCATGACCTGCTCCGCTCCTCCTGTTGTTCCTCTATACCATGTGCAAATGCTTTTTCTTCCCCTGCGATAGTTATGCTTCAGATGCCTTTTCAAATAGCAAAATCTTTGTTATCAACTTCCACCAACCTTTTCCTTGCTAA
This sequence comes from Dromococcyx pavoninus, assembly GCA_033558185.1. Classification (NCBI taxonomy): domain Eukaryota; kingdom Metazoa; phylum Chordata; class Aves; order Cuculiformes; family Neomorphidae; genus Dromococcyx; species Dromococcyx pavoninus. The sequence goes on from JAUMJL010001065.1 coordinate 162,989, forward strand.
GTGAAGCAATTAAACTCCTTTATATCTTATTAGTCTTTCACAGGTTATTAATAATCATTCCCTTTACTTCTACTTGCAATCCATCTTTCTTGAACGTGAGGTAACAAATCATAATGGCATTGTAGAAAAGCTTCACCAGTGGATTGTGTAAATACAGTGGTTACGATGTTCATTAACACTTCCCTCAACACTCGAAAATTTGCTTTGGTCATCACAGGCACTGTTTAGTTTTTCTTCATGTCTGTCTCACATCCAGACCCATCTTGGAATCCAGTAACTCAGCCCTGTTGATGAAGTAACCTTAGAGCATTTGTCCTTCAGCACACAACACTATTTCTACTTCCTGCATTCCTTCCTGCCTTTCTGCCTTCCTTCCCTCTTACTCTCTCTCTTTCCCTTTCTTTCCCTCTTTCTGCCTTTCCCTCTATCCCTCTTTCCCTCTCTCTTTCTCTCTTTGGTATGTACAATACCTGGCATGAGAGGACTCTGAATCTCTTCTGCAAATAGCACAGGATGACAGAAATACAGACAGCTGTATTATTGGTATGTGCTGTGTACACTGAAACACAACAGAAACAACAGAAAACCAAGAGGATGAGGTTAAGGAAAGTCCATCATTCATGCTTTTTAGGTTAGAGGTTTCCATGCTGAATATATGTGGGCACAAGCCTGACAGTTTGAGCTACCATTCCTCAGACTTTTTAGTCCAAAACAATAGCTTATAGCTTTAAGTTTTGGCATCTGATATTTAAGTAAGTTGCTACTTCTTTCCTCCTGAAATAGGTACTAATAGGTACTAATTTAAATTTCTCCCACAAGCCCTTCTTTCATGCTTCCCAGTCAAAGGGTGTTAGGACTGTCATCTTCCTGCTGCTTAAACATTTGTTAGTATTACAAGTCATGCCCTGTAGAATGGTTCATTTCCTTTGCTGCTTCTATATTTTGAAAAATGAAATCAGTATTTATATTCTTGCTGTGGAAACTGAAGAATTTAATACTTGCTCTTGTTAATACCATCTCAGACATTAGAGGTTATGCTGCACTAGACTTAAAATGCTCAAATGCAAAAGATTATACTTTTTATAATAAATATCGAGTAGATAGCAAAAACATAATTCAGTTTCCTTAAGAGTTATAATATTGACTTCACAAAAGTCAAATTAAATAGAGCCATGAATACACACCCTGGAATAGATTTTCAATACTTGAACAGCATCATCATATATAGAAATATTTTATGACACCCAGGATATTTCCTAGTAAATAGAAGAATGAAGGAAATAGAGGAAAAAATGGAAGAAATTATGTATGAGAGTTAAACAAATTGTGGAGTTTTTATTTTAGCTAAGTAATCCACAGTACTGTGGTTAAGTTTATCCTTGTCTTCAAATCTTCTTTTGTCTGAAGCCATGTATCTGAATTAAAGGAAAATGAGGACTCATTTCTACTGAAAGAACTATCACCAGCCAGTTCTTCCTTTCTTTGTTAATTCCTCTCCCTCCTTTGTGCTTAACTGCTGTTACTGCAAAGGTTATTGTAATGTTTCTACACGAGGACGCAACTTAGAAGCAAGAATTTTGTATAAAAACTTGTGAGAAATTGAAACAAAATCTGCAACCCAGCTTATTTGTGCTGCTACAGCTGAAGAAGTGTCAGCAAATGTAGGAAATACTATGGGATCTGTTCTGTAAGATATATATTGATATTGGTGCTATTTCTAGTTCCCATCAGACTACAGTGTTTCTTGTTCTTATATATTTGTTGGTTCTACCTGGGCATGTAAAAGTCAAGGGAACAGAAATGCTGCAAAATCCAAAATCAGTTCCTTGCTACTGCATTTCACAGTTACTCAAGTGCTATTTTCTTGAATTTGTTAATTATCATCACCCAGACCATGTATAATGCACCGGCTCATTTTGTGTCTGAACCTGCTGTATTTTAGTGTCATTGCTTGGTTTAACTGCAACATCCAAGCCTAACTTCCAGGCATTAGCATTATTTTCATGTGGGAGGTGACATTGAGCCACAGGCCTCCTCTTTTGCATGCATTATAGGTGAAGAATGTGTCAAAACTTCTCAGTCTCCATTGTCTCTTATACGGATTTGAGAAATATCATAGCACACAAGAGTGTACAGAGCAACTTCTCCAAGGACTTTTCCATCCTCCTCGGTAGATTACCACTTCCTAAGGAAAAAACCCAACCAAACCAAGAAAAAGAAGGAAACTCTTCATTTCCTCCCGGCAGACAAAGGCTGCTGTGGTGGATAGTGGGTGGCAATTAAATACTGGTGTCCATTTCCCAGCTTCCTTTAGGAGTCATGATGCAGAGTCTCGAATAGCAATTCTCCATCTGGGAACCCACACATCTTGCAAATTATCAGCTGAGAGTTACTTCTGCATATATTAGAAAACATTAACTCAAAGAATTTTCAGCCACTGCATCATATCAGCAACACATTCATCAATGCATTTAAAAGAAATCTTCAAAAGGTTTTTTTCTGTTTAAATTATTTATTCATTTAATTCTCATTAAAAGGTAACTCAGATTTATTCCATTTGTTCTTAACCTTCTCTCTACTTATGATAAACTCCATCTGTATAAACACACCTGTGTGAGAGAAACAGCATACAGAGGACTATAGATGTTAAATAAAGTGCAGAAGGAAATGTTTCAGGTGGGTTTTATCTTGATGAGCTTTACAGCAATATTGCTCTCTCAAGACGGATATCCCATGCCAGCCAAACGTGTCATGTTGTTTCTGTATGAGAGACATTTTCGGGTCATCTTTTGTTGTATATACATACCCTCACATTATTTATTTGACCTTTTGGTAAATTGTTGACACCATACAGTCTCAAGGGTTTTTTTTTCAGAGACAAAGCTCTTCCTTTTTTCCTGAAGAAGTGTTATATATCCAAACCTGCCTCATATTTTGGAGGAGAGAAGAAAACGTCTCAAACTCCTAGTCTTTGTCACAAATAAGAATGAGAAATGTTGTAAAACACCTGGTCAGCATAGAATAATACTTGGTAAAGACTCTGATTAACCATAACCTAATTCAGCCCTGATTAGACCAAGGTGTACGGCTCTCAGATAGGGCAGGCATGGAAATATATGAGATGTAGTGGGGCAGTCGGCTGCGAAAACTTACGGGTGGATTCATTCAAGGCATGAGATTTGGTAGGGACTTAGTTTAATATGAGAGATTTTCTGAGGTTAAAGTATAAATTGAATTTTGTATCAGAACACTTTGCTCTATAGTAGCTCTATACTGTGCTTGTTTTGTAACCTCATTTTATATTTTTCAGGGGCACTTCTGGATAACTCCGTTCAAGATTTTAGCCAAGAATTCACAAGACTGCAAAGATTTTTCTTTCTAAGGAGAAAATTTCACATGTATGGAAAAATGGCAGTTCTTCCCTGGACACTCTAAATCCTTGAGAACCTTAATTGGTATTAGAAATCATGGAAACTTCTCATGAAACAATATAATGCAGCTGAGGAAACAAAAAATTATTTTTAAGAAGTTCTGCTCCTGCCTAAACTTAAGCAGATACTCATACAAAATAGCAAACTTTTGAAAATGACTAAGTAAAAAAATGAAACATGAAGGAAAACCAAGGGAAAGCATTTCCTTCTTCCTAGCATAATTCTTAGACATAGCTGTCTATTTTGGCATGACATACCAAAGTAAGAAAATAATCCTATGATAGTTTTCAGTATAAATTATTTTTTCTAGAGATAATTTTTTATATTTGGCATTTATGAACTTTTTCACATCTAAAAGTAAGATCTGAAACTGGATTTATTATGACAAATTTGTTTCAAGTGAATTCACATAATTTGAAGATTTCTCTTTTTTTTCAAATTTTTATTAACTTATTGGTTCCAGACTATACTTAAAGATGAATTAGTCTAGGACAAAAAAAAATCACATTCTCCTGTATTTAGACTTTTCCTGGATAGTCTCATATCCAGAGATACAGTGTTCTCCAGTGAATATTGACAAAAATTCACTTTAAGATAAAAATTCCAAATTATCTATTAAACTGTGAAACGAGAAGTGGTGTATTGGAATGGAAGTACTTAGGTCATTTTGCAACTAACCGTGAAAATCTTTGCAACAATTTTTCCTTCAATGGACTACTTAACAACAAAAAAAAAAAATCAAAAGTAGATGTGAGCAAGAGTTGTTTAACTTATCAGTGTACACTAGTGAACTGCTATTTCTTCAACAAACTAAGAAATGGAATCTACATTTCCCATGATCACCATCAACATGCAACTTAGATGAAAAAGGCAATATTACAGAGCTTAATATTACTTATTTCTCTAACACGTGATTTTCTCATGTATCTCTTTTTGCTATATATCTGTCTTACAGACATTGAAGTTTACAGATGGACATAGGCTTTAAATGGATATTAACTATGAACAATCTTATTTTTGATGATGACTCTGAATTCCTGTTGCTGTATAAGAATTATTAAAACAGAGGATGAGGACAGATTTCCTTCCACACATTTTCATATGGGGAAAATACAGGAAATAGGTAGGAAGAGAAATTTTCTGAAGGTCACGTATGAGACCTTGGTTGAATGATTTTGCGATGATGGAAATTAGCCTTCATCTTTAGTACAAACTCTTGCTTTTTCATAGCTGTTGATGCTTAAATTTTTTCACTAACCTCAGTAGAAGCTGAAAGAATCCTGGCCTTTTCAAACTCAATACCATAAGAGTACAATCATACCCTCTAGAGGAATGAAAAGCAACATGCATACCTACACTATAATTGTGTATTTTCCATCTAGCATGATCTTTGTTCTGAACATATACTTTTTTTCATTTCTTAATAAAAATAACTAATAGCAATCCAAATATTTTGTATGACACTAAATATATACTTTCTCCCATGTTTTCTTCTTTACTTGCTAAAAATGGCAGAGATTTTTTCACTGGAAATACCAGATTGTGAATTTCTAAAGTGCCCTGGACTCCTTCTTTATTCTCACAGCATTTAATTCATTCTGTTTTGATGGACTGAGCTTTCTTGTTACCAGTCAAAGCCCCTGTATGATCAGCTTGGACTTCTTAAATTGGTATCCTGCTCTCCTGCAAAAAAATAACCTACACTTTCAGAATTGTAGCACTTTTACTTCCAAACTCCATTACTTTTCCCACTGATATTTTTCTTAACCTCTAGAGTGATTTCTCTTGAGATGTGTGAAACTGCACAATCATGGCCCACATAAAGCCAGAGGCACACTTTTTCTAAGAAAATACTATCTGATTTTTCAATCTTCTACATTTTTCCATATCGCCCATTCTTTCTGCCATGTAATTCTTGTTTATTTGCTTTACATGTTCTGCAGAGCACTTAAATACACCATATGAAGCTGGGTGTAAATTCTTTTCGTTCAGCGAGAGTCAGAGACAAGATTTCCCCACAGAATGTGCTCCTGCACAGATGCTAACAGGAATTTCATTGAGGTTATAAGTCCGTGCTGGTTTCTACATTACTATTAACTTATGCTTGACACAGGTTGGGTCCTTGGCAGCAGCAGAATTACCTGGCTAAGGATTATCTCCTCAAGGATGACTTTAAAGTTACAACACTATAAAACATCTGTGAAAATTCATCTGGAGTTCAAATTCTACACTCTGGAGACATAGATAATCTGCACCACTTTTATTTCTCCCTCCACAGGCTTATTATCTCCTCAGGCATGACCTAGCATAGTCTTTGAATTCACTTATATTGTATAGTGCATGTAAATAAAATGTATTCTGATGGTCTCTGGTATTATGTTGGCTAAGGAAAAATTTTACTAGCTATATCCTTGCAATATAGACCAATACACTTTACACTAAGTGGAGAAAAAGGATTATGTGAATTCACATTTGATCAGACTAAATCAGACCATTTTAAAAAGAAAAAAGCCCAAGGATCTAGTGAGGCAGAACACTATCATTAATAATCTCTGCATAGGGCTGGCTATATCCGAGGTGGAGAATGTTATGCTGAACCTATGACAGAAAGTGTTCACCTCTATTTGTAAAAATAGAGCAAAAAGAGAAAGGAAGCAGTTATATCCTTCCTGAGGATAGACAAATGCACAACTGGAGACCAATGCACAGATTCAGAACTGATGAAAACCTGGTTTGTTATTCAAACAGAAACATGCACACAATTTTTTGCCTTTGTGTTATTTCTCAAATTCCTTTCAATTAAATTGCTAAATGTTGAGGTGAATGAGTAGAGCACTTATTCAATCTGTACCATTGAGACTGTAATAGAAGTGCTTGCAACTTACTTATTAGAATAAGCAGAAGCAAAGGAAGCATTGGAAGCAATGTTTAGGAGAAAAAGGGACTGAAGTCAAAGTGAGAAGGTACACAAAAACCAGGAGATGTATGTTCACTTGAGAAACTCTATCCAATTTATGATTATGTTGATGTTGTATATCTGATTACAGTAGAAATCTTTGGGGAAAGTTCATCTCGTATTTATAACTAGAAAGTCTTCCATTAGATATTATAGGCTTCCTGCTTGATCCCAGAGACTTGCCTGGTACATTTCTGGTGGGACAGGAGCATTGCTGCCTCCCTTTTTATAGCCTGGCATCTGGATATTCTTATATTTTATCATAGAATAATAGGATCATAGAATGGGTTGGGTTGGAAGGGACCTGAAAGCCCATCCAGTTCCAACCCTCCTGCGATGGGCAGGGACACCTCCCACTTGATCAGGGGGCTCAAAGCCCCATCCAACCTGTCCTTGAACATCTCCAGGAATGGGACATCCACAGCCTCCCTTGGTAAACTGTGCCAGGGCCTCCCCACCCTCATTGTGAAGAATTTCTTCTTCATGTCTAACCTAAATCTCCCCCCTTCCAGTTTAAAACATTCCCCCTTGTCCTATCACTACAAGCACTCGTAAAAAGTCCCTCCCCAGATTTCCTGTAGGCCTTTCAGGTACTGGAAACACAACTATGGGATCCCTTCGGAGCCTTCTCTTCTCCAGGCTGAACAACCTCAACTCTCTCAGCCTTTTCTCATAGCAGAGGTACTCCAGCCCTCGGATCATCTCCATGGTCTCCTCTGGACCCACTCCAACAGTTCCATATCCTTCTTTTGTTGGGGATTCCAACAGGTCTTTTGGGCTGCTAGTGCAGTATGTATGTTTTGGGACAATGATGTGTCTGAATGTGTCTAAATCAATGCCTTTATTTAAGATAGCTGATGATCAGACATTGCTACATATTGAAGGTTGCTCTAGATCTTCATCTCCTCTCATGTTCTAGAGTGACAGAGGGAAGCTGTTCAAGAAAGTGACTCCAGTCCAGACCCCTTACATGGCAGGTTTGGAAAAAGCAATCATTTCTGTTGGGTTGCCCTTCCTCTTCCAACCCAGTAGGACCATGGCGACCACTGAGAAATGCATGGGGAGAAAATTTCTAGATAGTTTGATCTGGCTAATGGATGCCTTCAGTGAAGTTAAACTTTGGAATGTAGTCTTGCTATGATGCCTATTTCGTATGTCTGTATCCACATCCATTTTAATTTAAAATAGAGGTCATGGTCTCCTAAAAAGTATTTGAATAAAATGAAACCAGAAGTTAAATATGGATTCATATTTTATCATCTAATATTATCCATATGATAGAGATTTGCCATTTTGAGCTCAAACCTGTATGTGAGTTAAACTTGTGCCCTAAGTTTCAGCTCAGTGCAAAGAGCAAGTAAATGCTGGAAATCAGGATTTGTAACGGCTAACCCTAGCCATCTTTAACTACCCGCACCACTATAATGTTCTATACTGACTATGCAACTGTAGAAATACACTTAAAGAAGTAATCTGTCCTTTAAGCTAATAACATCAAAATGAGACCTTTTTGTTCACTTTGCCTGGACCTCTAACCTTTAAAGGTGAGTTAGACAGCTGCAGAAAACCTGATCTCATTTTCTGCCCCTGGCAAGATTTTTTCAAGTTCATCTTCTTTTTTTTCCTTCTCTCAAAATCTGATGAAAAATGAAATGTCATGAAAACAGGCTCTGAGGCTAAAAAACCTCTGTCTGTCTCTGTGACAGATGTCAGTTTGAAAGGTTTCAGGTCACCTGTCAGAAGTATGTCAGTATGATCCATACAAACATCTACTCAACCTCTAACACTAACGTTGAATTCTGCTTTTTAAAATACCCCTTGAAAAAGAATCAAATGATTCCAAGTCACTGCCTTTTCCCCTTTCTTTTAACTCTGATTAATGAGCCAAACTCTTAGGCAAAAAAAAGGGGGAGGGGGGAAGGGAGAAAAAAAAAGCTCCTTTAAAAAAGGACAGCTTGACCTTTTTGTGCTCCTGGCAGTGAACCAATCAGCATTCTCGTAATCCAAACACAGATGCCTGGAGCTAAACAAATCCTATACTTGTGAACAAGAATTCAGTTTGATGTCAAAATACAATGACGAGCAGCAAAATACTGCTCTTAAGCAAAATATCCTGAATTAAATTAAAATGTTTTTGATTAATAAAAGGAGTAACGTGAATAATGTCATACATTACCAACAGCATCATTTGGAAACAATTATGTTGAGATATTTATGCATATATACTACATATGTACATTTAAAGCACAGTACCTCATCTCTACATGAGACACAATCCCATAGTATTTAATGTCACCAGAAACATTGCTCATCTAATGCTGCAGTTCAATGTTTTGTGCTGATTAATTAACAGGCTTGAACACTATTTTGTTCCTGGCTTAATGTCATAATGTTTGCATTATCTCTCATAACTGAGTTCTGCCCTTTTAAAGACTGAGTCTCTGTTTTGTTAAAAAAATTAATTGCAGTATTAAAGAGAAGATCCCAGCTACGTGACAGTTTTCATCAGCATGTTATTTTAATAGTCTACCAGGATAGATATGCTCTGAGCTTTCTGCCAATTTCTGTTTTCAAATGTCCCACATAGATCCTATTGAGTAGGTTCTTGATGTCAATGGGCATATTTCTGGCTGTTTCTTGAAAACCTGTAATATCAATTTTAGGATCCAATGTAACAGTTGGGGAAACGAATCTGGACATCACACTGATAAATTACAGATTCACCAGATCCAAATTTCAATGTAATCACAAAGTAATTCAGTGTTATTTTTTTATTTCATTAATAATTTGATTCATGCATGAAACAGACGAGAAAGCATAGGTAGTGTTTCTATGCTGTGTTTCTGTGGAACACTCTCCTCGGATGTAGAGTTCTCATTTTTCTAGTACATTATTTGTATGCTGCTGCTCACTGAGTGTCTATGGACTTATGAGAAAAAAGGAGATATAAGTCCATACACCAAATGTGGAAACAAACTGCATCAGATTTCAATTCCTGCTTTTTTATTTATTTTTTTTAAATAATTAATGATGGCACTGTTCCACTCTCCAGGAGTTAATTTCATTAACATTTAAACTGATTCATATGACAGGAAAACAGTCAATTTGGAATCAAAGGGTTACAGCTCTTACAAAACAAGTATCAACTTCACTTTGGGCAGTCCTACAGAGACTTGAGAACAGTTGGAGGCTGAATCATCTGCAGAAAACTATCAGTATTGTTTAGATGAAGATAACCACAAACATCCTGAAATACTTAACCATGTCTAATCTCTTAGTGACTCATGTTTACATTATTTTTTACTTTAATGTCAATTTCTATTTTTTTTTTTAAATCTTCCAGTGGAACATTATTTTTTAAAACAATCACAGAGTGGAAATGAAGAGTTTGCATGTCATATTAGATTACAAGATGGCCAATATGATGGGAATGGGTAGTTTTACTAAAAAACACCAGCTGCACAGTTTCTCTAGTTATGACGCAGACTGGATGAGGACTGACCAGTTTCTTGAAAATTTATTGATGCAACTGCAAGTTCACCTTGCAAATGAGGGTAAACACTTCAACAAGCAATATTCCTCATGTCTGCAGAATTGTAAATACTAAGTAGTAATTACAGAGATTTCCTTTCTAGTGTTCTCATAACTTTGAGGTTTGCAAATAAATCTGCAAGATATCATTTTTTCTTGTGCCAAAAAATCTTATTAATCCTATGGGTTAAATGCTAAGAATGTTTAAACAGATGATAAACCATTTAATGTAACTTTCTTGCCTCCAGTTATTTTCAGCACTTAGGCTGTGACACTCTGCTCCTCCGAATATAACCGTGAACTAAAAGGTATACACATTCCTTATTACGCAGTAAGCCCTTTTAGAACCTAATAAATTAATTACAGCTCCAAAGAAAATCTTTCACTTGCTTCCCTCCCTTAGCTTTGTCAACTACATCTGGCCAGCCAGCCAGATATTGAGAGGGCATTATTGCAAATTGCAGTCAGAAATGTTGAAGCAGTTACTGGTGTCACTCTGGAAGAGCGTATTAACATTGCCACAAACAGTCTTTCCCTTGGAAGAATAGTGCTTTGATGTTCCAACAACTAGCAAGAATATTAGGAAACTAAAAAAAAAAAGAAAAAAGGAGAGTGAAAACAGCAACGATGGTGAAGACAGCTTTCCCAGCTGAAATTAATAATTCCGAGCAGCACTAAAATTAATTACTTTGTAGTTGTAAGTAGGCAGCGGATTTATGGTAAATGACAGAGCGTTTGCAAATTTTCCTGACTACTCGATTAGAAAATGCACCAAGTACAGGCGTCAGCCGAGCATGCATTATTTAAGTGGTTGGTGTCTGGCGACAATCTGGAAGCTGCAATTGTTGTGGTTGCCTGTAGGAAAATTTGCACTTTCTGGGAGAAATTCTTTCACCTTTGTGTGCCCACAGCACGGATCTCTCCTCATGGCAGCTGTAGGATACACTGGAACTTCGTGACCTGGAAAATGTGGGACAACTGACACAAGGTGACCCCCTGAATGCTGGGGTAGGCCCAATTAATTTAAAATTTTGCTTGGCCTTGTCTCTTCCAATTTTCTAAATCCTCTGGAAAAATGATTAATGCGTACACTGCCAATGCGAAAATATTTTTGACCCTATTAAAGTCGACCAAGGGTAAACCAAGTGTAGGCTGGCATTGTATCAAACTAGCTTTATTAAATTTGATTGGAGGTTTGTATGAGGAAGGGACAGACAAGGACATTATTTTGCACAGCAACTCCCTTTTAAACAAATATATTGGGAGGAATACAAAGTACTGGTGTGCATTGGTACAGAGCTATATTTAACCTAGCAAAATCTTAACAAAAAAGTCATTATTTCTGAGAAAGCTTAGTATTTCCACACTGTGAAAGTGCCTTGTCATTGAAGTTGAATTATACGAGGAGTATTGTTTCTTTTGCAGAGGAAAGAGAATGATTCAAACCTTGCCTTGCTTCTTGGTTTTTTGGATTTATGGTCTTCGATTTCTTCCTGTCCTGCCGGCTCGAGCAGCAAGAGCACATCCGAAGGAGTGGGACGAGGGCACATGTAGGCACCTCAGTCACAGAAAGTGGTGTTTTCCACACTTTTTATGATTTCTACAGGAATCGTCCCCTTTATTTTTGGCATTGAAATACTCCAAAGTTCTGCACAAACTGAAAATTGCTGAGTTTCTCGGCGTTTACAGCAGACCATTCATGATCCTCAAACACAAGATCCTCTTCTCAGCTCCCAAGAGCCTTTTAAGGCTGAAAAGGGCACATTGTCCAAACCACTGAAAAGGAAAAAAAAAAAGAGTCAAAATGTAATTGCAGTGTCTAATTCTCTGAACAGAGAAGAGTGATGGCTGTTCTATTTTTAAACTCCTAAAACCTCACAGAGAATTTTGGTATCCTGGTGGCTAGCTTGGCTCATTCTAGGTAAGTTTACATGAAGCAGGCAATTGGTCATAAGTTTGACTGTTCCCAGTCCTCTCTTGTCTAAAATACCCCAACCAGGAAACTACAAAGTTTCTAATAGAATTTGGTGTGATTTGTTTGCAGGGGTTGCACTTTAGCTCAGATGAAAGATCTCCAAACCTGGCTCTTGCCTGCCCAGTTGTTGGACTGAGGCACGTGCAGGAGCCACTGGACACCTTTGGATGTTAGCTGTGCTGTGCAGATTTTTAAGGTTAAGATACTCATTAATCAACCCATCAGAGGGGTTTTCTGCTTTGTATCAGTTGACAGTAAATTACAAACAAAATCCCTTAAACGGATTGATCCAGTTAATGCAGAGGAAACCATTCAAAGCTTTCACCACATTTGAGTTTTATGAACCTCATAATTACAAAACATTCTGTACTGACAACACTAAATAAGTCTTCAACCACTCAAGAAAAAGCATAACCAGAAACTGCCCAACATAGACAGCCATACTTTACAACTGCAGTTGTAAAATAATCAGTCTACTGTCTTTGAGAAGATGGACATAATGATGCACATGAATGACACCCTGGTTTTGGTAAGATATGAGCTCACTGGAGCCTACCAAGAAGCTGCCAGCAGATAAGCATTAAATGATTTTGATGGAATGAATGAAATTCTGCTCGAATTAAGCTTGATAAACCAAAATGAAGAGGCCCCTAAACATCCTTATTGAACTTCCCCCAAATGCAAATCAAACATCTTCATAAAAAATGCCATCACATCTAGATGTAGTCTAAATATATTTATAAACATATGAACCCAAACATGCATGGAGCTTTTAATTAGAGAGGTACAGACAAACTGGGTTTTTTTCCTGCATTAGATTTAATACAATTATCTAGTCAGAGCACGGTGTCATATTCCTTCAAACCAGTGATATGGCAGTAAAAGCCAGCCTAAAATTAAATGGGATAAGCAAAGTTGATATCTGACTATCGAATATTTTCCCACAAAACTATGGACTCGTCTATAGGCCTAGTGCATTTCTGTGGAGTCATAGAACCATAGAATGGTTTGGGTTAGAAGAAATATAACCTTCCAATTCCACCACCCTGCCATGGGCAGGGACACTTCCCACTGCATCAGGGGGCTCAAAGTCCCATCCAGCCTGGCCTTGAACACCTCCAGGGATGGGGCAGACACCACTTCTCTGGGCAAAACATTCATATAAGAAGATCTCTATGTGTTTACTTACTGAAACAAAATTGAATCAGCTGAAATGAACCAAAAGACAGTGTAAACTTGATGTGAATGAACTCAGATTTAGGCATGACAAAGAGAAAAACTCTAGAAGCTCATCCCGATCTAATAAATGAAATAGATAAGAAGATTGTGGAACTGGAAAATACAAGTAGGAGTAGACCACAGTTTTACTTGACTTATTTCATAGTTTTCAAGTGAGTGGACTTCGTAACTTCTCCAGTCGATTAGTCTTTCTAGCACTGCCCACAGCACTTCTGAGAACAGCAGCAGATCCAAGAACAAAAACAAAAAATATTTGCATGAATCTTAGCTACTTTTAATATTAAAACTTCAAAGACGAGTTCACCAAAGGGTGGTGAGGGCCCATAAAGTGTGCAAATCTAATTTGCTGAAAAGATGCAGCCAGTTTCAAAAATGACTAAATAAATTTCAATTCATCTTCTCTTTTCTATTTTATCTCTGTTTTATGTATTTATAAGACATCTAGAATTTTGTACTTAACTATGACGCATTTTGAGTCCAATTCTCATTAAAATTCTTCCTTAGCAACTAAAAATAGAAACACAAAGAGGCACCTGTAAGCCAGTTCAACCAAATATTTTGCTTATTAGTAATATGAACCTTTGATTACAGGGCAACATCTGTGGTCGATGTTTTGCAAATGCTGTCTTGGAGATAACATCAAAAGCGTCCTGTTTTAGGTCTTGGGTTTGGACTGCTTCTAGCACTCCACTCCAGTGCCATTTGCCACCGCTGTGCTATTTTACTTCTCTTTTCTACCTTTTTTACCCACACGAAAAAGAGCTTTGGTTTCATACCAGTCTATTTGGATGTGTGGCTGTTGTTGAACTACATGCTTGACAGTTACCAGTCAAATCTTGGAGACTGAAGAATAAACTAGGAGGACAGTGAAGGTCTCTAATACTAGCGGGTCAGGTGGCCATGAAGGCCAACAGCATCCTGGTTTGGATCAGCCATGGTGTGGCCAGCAAGAATAGGGAAGCAATCACCCCTCTGGACTCAGCATTAGTGAGGCCAAGCCTCAAATCCTGTTTTATGTTTTGGGCCCCTCGGTATAAGAAGGACATAGAGGGGCTGGAGAGTGTCCAGAGAAGGGGAACTGAGCTGAGGAAAAGTCTGGAGCATGAGTCTTACAGGGAGTGTCTGAGGGAACTGGGATTTTTAGTCTGGACAAGAAGAAGCTGAGGAGAGACCTCATTGCTCCCTGTAGCTCCCTGAATGGAGGTTGTCGGCATGGTGGGTGTTGGCCTCTTCTCCCAAGTGACGGGTAGTAGGACAGAAGGAAATGACATCAAACTCTGACACAGGAGGTTTAGACTGGATATTAGGAAAAATTTTTTTCCTGACAGAGTGGTGAAGCACTGGCAGAGGCTTTCCCAGGCAGTGGTGGAGTCTCCATCCCTGAAGGCATTCAGAAAATATGTGGCCGTGACAGTTCAGGACATGGTTTAGTGGGCACAGTGGTGTTGGGCTGACAGTTGGACTGAATAAGCTTAGAGCTCTTCTCCAACCTTAATGATTTTATGATTCTCTTGAGTCCATCATCAGCAAGTTTGCAGATGATACCAAGCTGGGAAGAAGGGTTGATCTGTTAGAGGGTAGGATGGCCCTGCAGAGGGACTTGGACAGATTGGAGAGATGGGCTGATTCTAATGGGATGATGTTTAATAAGTCCAAATGTCGGGTACTTCATTTTGGACACAACAATCCCATGCAGAGCTACAGACTGGGGCTAGAGTGGCTGGAGAGTAGTCAGGCAGAAAAGGACCTGGGAGTGCTGGTTGACAGGAAGCTCAACATGAGCCAGCAGTGTGTCCAGGTGGCCAAGAAGGCCAATGGCATTCTGGCCTGCATCAGGAATAGTGTAGTCAGCAGAATCAGAGAAGTTATTGTCCTCCTGTACTCGGCACTAGTCAGGCCTCATCTGGAATACTGTGTACAGTTCTGGGCCCCCCAGTTTGGGAAGGATGTTAGGATACTGGAATGTGTTCAGAGGAGGGCAACGAAGATAGTAAAGGGGCTGGAGCATAAGCCCTATGAGGAGCGACTGAGGGAGTTGGGGCTGTTTAGTCTAAAGAAGAGGAGGCTCAGGGGAGACCTCATTGCCCTCTACAACTACCTAAAAGGAGGTTGTAGTCGGGCAGGGGTTGGTCTCTTCTCTCAGGTGACCAGTGACAGAACTAGAGCGCATGGACTCAAGCTTCGTCAAGGAAATTTAGGCTTGATGTGAGGAAGAAGTTCTTTACTGAAAGGGTGATCGGCCATTGGAATGCGTTGCCCAGGGAGGTGGTATAGTTGCCGACCCTGGAGGTGTTTAAGGGGAGATTGGATGTGGCACTGAGTGCCATGGTTTAGATGATGGTTGGTGTTAGTGTTGGGTTATAGGTTGGACTTGATGATCTCAGAGGTCCTTTCCAACCTTGTGATACTGTGATACTGTGATTACAAACAGTACGTGGGTATTTAGAAGGACAACTCTTTTCATTTTGGAGTTATGCACCGAGGAATCTCTTGTTAATTAAGGTGTTATCTTTACTTCAGCCTTGTGATGATTGAGTCTACGGCAATACCTCTACCAGACCAATTCTGTGTCTGTAATGGTTGTCTCCTCCTGAATGGCCATAACCTCTGGGAGAGTTTGGGCTTACTCTGCTTTGTGGCGTGCTTAGCACAAGCACTAGATTGACAAGTTTTTGAAGACTATGGAGAGTAAGTGGAGGATGGCAGCTGAACACAACTTTGCAGAGAGAACAGAGCAATTTTCTTGGAAAAATGTAGTAATATCTCATTTCAGCACCTGGCTAAACAGAAAGGGTCAGTTTGCTGGATGAGATATTAGAGATCTGTTCATGGATAACTGACGGTATCCATTGCCTAAGTGGGAAAGCATTTGCCGTTCAAACCAACAGCTGCTGTGGGGCGAGGTGAGACCTACAGAAGAGATGGTAAGGAATAGATTGATAGTTCCTCTATGTCAAAAGGTCTTCCAAAAGCCAGTGCAATCCTGAGTTCAGTCCATCTTAGCTCCTTTTCTCTTCTATTAATTCTTAAGTGAGCAGCAGACACAGTGCTTTCCATGAAAATCTTGTCTATAGAGTGGAATAAACACAGATAATTTTCTCTTCTGTGACTAAAGATATGTGTATATATATGTTCTATATTTACTACTGCAGCAGTGCTGTAACTAGAATGGTAGATTTAATATTTTCTGTTATTAAACATAGAAAAGTTTTCTGACTAAGGATTCTGCAGAGGCAAAACCCTCACAAACTGGTCCCCAATTAGTGTCATAATTCCCATATTTTCAAAATTAAGTATAAAGGTTGAAGTAAATAGTAGTTATTTCCTGTATTAGGCACAGTAGAAATTAAGTCTTTCATAACACCACATTTCCGAAGTGATTGAGGATTACCTTTTATGTAACATTTCCTCCCAGGTTTTACTGTGCTGCCAAAGCTGCATAGCCCAGTCAAGCCAGGACTTAGATTCTCTGCACCCCAGAGATCTGACTGCAATCACAGAATATTTATGAGACTTTTGTTTAACCACCATTAACATTACACAGTAACATATGAACATCTGGGTCTTGCTCAGTACAAGTTACTGAGGGAGGTGCTATCTGGGATATAAAGTTATTTAGGACAAGGATCTACTCCACAAGTCAACTCTGATGGAAGCAATCTGGTTGGATTCCTGTTCCTTTGAATATTTCTCCAACTATGACCCTTCCAATTTATTGTTATACATATCATGTGGTTCAGCAACTATTCAAATAATTTTTAAAGAGTATATTTTTGGTTCACAGCAGAATTGTGCCAACTTCAAGGATCAGCAGGTGACTCTTTTTCACCCTCAGCTGTTGGTCAAGACCTTTCCCTGTTAACTATCGTCTACTCATTTTAATCTTCCCTAGATAACTCAAAAGATCAGTAGAATGTAATATCCTAAAACTTTGTCTTTATTTTTGAGGTACTGCTCCATGCCAGAGCACTTCTACCATGTCACATTGTGTTACGCAGACTTACAGTGAGAAGAAATTTAAGGGGAAGTGACATGGTGTAAAGTGATGCACTGACATGTATAACCTAAAGACTATACTCTTGTTGGAAGCAGACACCTGCAATTAATTCAGATATTGGGAATTCAAAATGAATCTGATGATTAAAGCCAGAAGGGACTTAAGATGCATATTGAGCTCATGGACTCGTGAATTTCTTTGTTTATTTAGCAGAACAGCACAGTTACAGTCACTACATTTCTTCTAACAACTCATTTGCAGAGTAACATTGCTGCTGCTTTGACAAGGTATTGTTGGTCTATAACGTACACAGAAACTCAGGTTTCTTGAACTCCCATTCTATCCACAAAAATAGAGCTCAATTTGAAAGCACTTTCAAAAAGAGATATCTTTGTTTTCTGTTCTCTTCATATTTCTTATTAAATCAATATCCAGATTGATGATTAATTTCATCTAGGAAATCTCAGTTACTTTCTTTGGTGCTATATTGTTTGGTTTATTGAATATAAACCAAAGATACTATTTCATAGAGATGACCAGAAGTCATAGGTCTGTATGAGCTATAGTCGCATAGGTGCAAAATGAAATTCAGTATTTGGGTCACCTCTGATAGTGGGAAAATATTGCTTTGTTTACCTGTGCCCTGCTATGAAAACCCTAAATGAGCCAATGGCTTGAGCCCTGCAAATTAATAATATTTCTGTCTACTGAAATTTTTCAACATGTGAGGTCTACTGTTATCTTTGCATCTATTTACTTAAATAGACATTGAAGAAAGCTACTGGAACAGCTTTGAAACATACATAACATGAAAAATATAAAAATAGCAGCAAAATTCATCCTACAACACCACCAGCAGTTTCCACTGTTGAGTTTATTCTTACTGAATTATGGATAGCTAATCACTGATTAAATGATAACTTGTATTTATTTACATCTTGTGCACTATTTCCCACTGGTCTACATACAATTGATCAAAAAGACACTGTTGACAGACACCTAAATTAGTAAACTGGAGATTAGAATCTTTGTTTAAAAGTGATCATCCTGTGAGTGTTAATACTTAAGGATCTGTGAAAAGTTTTGGCTTTTTCATTTAAGTGCAAACTCTTCTAGTCCTCAGACTATGAGAGCTGACAGGGGAAAAAAAAAGTAAAACCTGGAGTGTGCCAAGTTTTGAGAGATGACTCTGGAATTAAGCTGTCACATGTGTTCACAAAACCCAACAATTAAACAATAGTGTAGGTAGATGAAACGCATAACAAACTCCAGGGAATAACCCAGGTGGATTGAATGGGTCAAGAACAGAAATCTGTGTAATTGTTGTACTGCAAAGTGGAAGCAGCATTGCCAAGATCCGCCCTTTGGAGCCGAGGCAGCCCTAGCTTGGGAAACTGCTGGAAGATGCATTTCCCTGGCATTGGAAATATATATATATTTATATTTATAACAAAGCTTTTAAGTGCAGGCAGACGGTCTGATGCTTCCTAAAGTGCTGATTATTATTTTTTTCCACATACTGTCATTTTTTGGGACTGTTTGATTAGGCAGGTATTTCACTTTTTTTTTTCCTCCCTCTCTTTTTTTTTTTTCCCCCTGGCTAGACTGCTTCTATCAGCCAATAACAGGGGTGTGAATTGTGAGGCTGGCCAACCTAGTGCAACATACTTGCTCCATTTTCCCTGAAGAGTTTGGCAGTCCTGAAAGACATGCTCAGTGTAAACGAACAACTGAGAATGTAATTAAGAGGTATGTTAAACTATAAAAAAGGGGTAGTAACCACAGTATGCTTTCATTAATTAAAGCACTTTCTAATATCAGCCAATTACATCAACCTCCTCTGGCCCTTATATTTCTTAGGCTTTGTGTAACCGGTCCCTTTATCTCTAATGGGATCCTTATAATGCTGACCATGCGGCTTTAGAACAACACCAAAATGCTAATCTAATCCCCAGTGTTGCCCAAAGGCATTACATGGGCTCTGACATGGATCCAAGATTGGTGGCACCCTAATTCAAATAAAAGCAAGAATTAGGGCTGATCAGGTGTCTCAGTGACAACAGCACAATGAGTGACTGGGGGAAGGTGGGGGCAAGTTGGGGAGGGGGAGATGGCAGCGGCAAACGATCAGGCACATTTCAAAAGTAATTGGCCTCCAGGGAGAGTGCGGGTTGCTTCCCTAGACCACTTCTAACAGAGCCCTTTGCACCTTGCCAGCTGGAGGGAAAGTGCAGCCCCTTCCAGAGAATAGCAGCGGGGTTAATGGAAGCGCACGTACACGTGAAAATGGAGCGCAGGCAGCCTGAAACCAAAGGAGTTGATTAAAGGGGGACTTCCTTCCAAATTTTGTCTTTTTATTTTTTCTTAAATTCAATTTTGTCATTACACTGATTTTGCGAACAGCTAGACTAAATGCACAAAGTTAGGATGCCTGAAAGAACTAGTTTAAAATCACAGGACTACTGTTCCTCCATGTCTACTGCATATGCAGCATGAAATGAAATGACTTCAAAGGCACACTAAGGCTTTTTAGTACCTTTTTGTTTTTTTTTTTCTCTAATGTCAACTTTCATGGAGCACTTTTATTCTGTAGATATTGAAGCATTCTCCAGCTGCATGACTGCACCATCATCCCTGCTTTGCACAAAAGGAAGATGCCAAGAGTTGCTGTTTTGTTCTCAAAGACACTGAATGCAACCTCCAAACAAGGCACCTTCATATGAGCTCACCAGATTACAGGCATCTTCCTAAAACCAAGCAAGCAACCAACAAAGTAATAAAATAAAATAAAATAAAAAAAAAATACATAAACCCCTCTGTTGCAACTTTAAATGGAGCAACTGAAAAGACAAGAGAATAAGAAACTAAATAACCCAGGAAATATTTCAGCTCATTTTAGTTTTTAGAAACTCCCCAGGAATCCTTTTTATCAGACTTGCCCTCACTTCTTGCTCTGCAAAGTCAGGTACCAGCAGGTCTCTAACTTTAGCCTGTAACCACTATTCAGGCATGACTAAGCTTTTCCAATGCAACTGAAACACAGCATTTAGTCAGTGGAATTTAACACTCTCTTTCAAGATTTTTCTCTGTACTGCTGTGTCCTGGGCAGCTTGTCCAATCCAATCCATACTTTTGGGTATCAGCGCAGAAAATTCCACACCTTGTTGGGAAGGTGATTGTCAGATTTGCCTTGAGAAAGCTCTAAGAGGACCCCGCATTTTTATTTTCTCCTGTATAGTTTTTATGGCTCTGCAAGTGACAGAAACATATGCAACAGATGACAAAACTCTGATTTCTTTTTTTCATCTGCCGGAAATGTATGAAAAGATCTGAGAGGCTTTAGAAAGTAGGGCTTCTGCAAAATAATTTCTGAGTGGGTAGCACAAATACTTTTTTATTTCTTTGACAATAAAAATCTTCACTTATTTCGCTACAAATTTACCACATGTGAAAAACAGGTTTAAGTTGTATTAGTTCATTGGGAAATTCATAGTTTAATGCAGAAAGTCTCTAGAAACAGCCAGACTGTGGGTTTTGTATCTTCTTTGTCATGACTCATCCTCTACTAAAGCAACATACCTGTTGTTAGAACAACCTGCTTTGTGTACTATGAACTCCATCTGACTCTTACCAAATTATTCCAGTCTTATAGTCCAATTTACTGAATGCTCTTCTTTACGTCCCAAACTATTCTGGTGAAGATTTAATAAAATATTGACTACTCCTCTTATCTCCTTGCTGAAAGACAGACTATGGCTGCCACCAGGCTATACATTTTTTAACCCTGCTAAAAAGGCAGTTCAAATCCAGAAACATTATCACTATCTTATGTTGGCAGAAACGATGGAGAGAGAGAGACTTGGGATGAAAGGAATAAGTTTGTGGCTCCAGATCACCCCACAGTGGTTTCTTGCTCCTACAGAAGTCGATTGGGTGTCCCTTAGTGCAGTGCAGAACCTCAGGTTACCAAGTTGCCACTTTTTTTCAGGTCTTTCCCAGGACATGACCTCCAAAAAGGAGGCAAACCAGAGGATTAACCACCTCCTTACCTTGTGAAGAACGGCACTCCTTTCTCATGGAGAAACTTAAGTGTATTATCGTGCACATGCTGCAGTTGTGCTTTTATTCTCTTCTAAATGCACTTGCCTGTTGTTCAAGGAAATATATTCCCTTAATTTCAGAGAGTGTAACAACTCTGATTATTTTTTAACTGCTTTACGGATCACACAGCAGACCTATAATGCGTGTTCTCAAAAAGACAACTAATTTTCATTTTCAATCATCTTCTCCACAAGATTTTTCACATAGCCTCCCTTCACACCACTAATTTCATTTTAGACCTGCCATCGTATCACACATCCCTTTGCCTGCTGTGCTAACATGTTTTCACATGCTTATCCTTTATTACCACAAGAGAGTAGACTCATAACAACACTCACCCCTACACTTTGCAAAAGTTCTGGGGCAGGACCCTGGCTCCACAAGAACAAAAACATCATACAGAGAGAAAAGATTTAAGGATAAGTGAGCAGACCAGGAGAAAACTGTTCAATTAAGAATAAATAGAAGCTGTAGCCTAATCATATTCGAGTTGACTTCAGCAGCGCTTAGCTATTGAGGGACACGGTTTAGCAGAGGATGGATGCTTTTGGACTCGATGATGTCGAAGTTTTTTTCCAACTGGAAGGTTCTATGTTTCTATGATCGTGGAGAAGAAGCTGGCACTACATTTCTTTAAAATATCCTGTGTAAAGCTATAAGCTTCGAGACGGGAATTTTTTTAATTCATATTCATAGAACCACAGATTCACAGATTCACAGTATGACAAGGTTGGAAAGGACCTCTGAGATCATCAAGTCCAACCTATAACCCAACACTAACACCAACCATCATCTAGACCATGGCACTCAGTGCCACATCCAATCTCCCCTTAAACACCTCCAGGGTTGGCGACTCCACCACCTCCCTGGGCAACGCATTCCAATGGCCAATCACCCTTTCAGTAAAGAACTTCTTCCTCACATCAAGCCTAAACTTTCCCTGACAAAGCTTGAGTCCATGCGCTCTAGTTCTGTCACTGGTCACCTGAGAGAAGAGACCAACCCCTGACCGACTACAACCTCCTTTCAGGTAGCTGTAGAGAGCAATGAGGTCTCCCCTGAGCCTCCTCTTCTTTAGACTAAACAGCCCCAACTCGCTCAGTCGCTCCTCATAGGGCTTATGCTCCAGCCCCTTTACCATCTTCGTTGCCCTCCTCTGAACACATTCCAGTATCCTGACATCTTTCCCAAACTGGGGGGCCCAGAACTGTACACAATATTCCAGATGAGGTCTGACTAGTGCCGAGTACAGGGAGACGATAACTTCTCTGGTTCTGCTCACCACACTATTCCTGATGCAAGAAGTATTTTGGGTTGGAAGGGGCCTTAAAGCCCATCCATTTCCACCCCCTGCCATGGGTAGTGACACCTTTCACTGGATCAGGGTGCTCAAAGCCCCGTCCAACTTGGCCTTGAACACCTCCACGATTTCTCTAGGTAACCTGTGCCAGGACCTGACTACCCTCCTAGTAAAAAGGTTCTTCCTAATATCTAATGAAAATCTCTCCACTTTCAGCTTAAAACCATTCCCCCTCATCCTATTCCTGCTCTCCCTGATAAAGAGCTTGATTTAAGCAATTTCTGTTCAGTGCAGTCAAGATTCCCTTGTTACAGTCTAGCAAAGCTTTATTTTGAGCTGCTCTTTATGAATATACAGAGGCAGCTTTCCACATTCCAGATACAGTGGATGGTGCTGGACCCAGCTTGGTCCAGCAGGGACCTTGGTTGTGCAGGGAAGATGGGTGGTGGAGGGGAAGGTTTTAGCAGTCAGACAGCTTCTAGCCACAGGTGGACGCTGCAATCATCTCCAGCTATAAGAAGACGCAGTCCATCCATCTTTCCAAAATAGCAGAACTGAGGCTTTCATGTTCTACAGGAATTAGGTATGTTGTGGTCATCTCCTAAGGCATCTCCTTTCTTTTAGCTGGGCCACCAGACTTGCCTTCTAAATGTGCCCCTTGGCTTTCCACTTGTGAGAAGTAGACAAGGGAGCATGTGCAGATCAAAGATCCATTGTGAAGAAAAAGTGGTTTGCGCACCAGTCTGGTGGGTCCCAGATGCCTGTGCTCCCACTCTCACCCTAAGTGCATCTCCACTGAATCTGTACCCAGCACCTCCCAGTCTGTCACTCTAACAAGCTATTATTTTGCAGAGGCCTTTTGATCTGATTCTTCTTGTGCCAGGAGCAGTGATATCTCTGCTGATGGCCAGTCCTTCCCTTTGCTGCTCCGCTGAACTCTGGCTCATGCCTCTGTGCCCAGGTGGCTCAGGCTGGTTGAAAACAGTACATAGTGCTGGGTTGCTGGGGTAAGGTAAGGATGCCAAACATTAATGTTTCAGATAACAGGGACAGAAAGGTGTAAAGAATTGCTTGACTGTTTTTGCAGGTTCATTGCGATTAGCTCAAGTGGAGGCCCTCTTCTGCTCTTTGCCCTGAACACGAATCAGAAAAAAAAATCTCTTTTGCGTGTGCGTCAACGCTTTTCTCAGATGAAACAAAATCAATCCAGAAGAGAAGTGGAAAGGAGGAGAATTTTTTTCTCCAAGTTTTGTTGTTAATTAAAAAAACAATTAACAAGGATTTCTAATTACTTTACAACTACACTATAGCCTGTACCTGCTTCTCGGCAAACAGAAGAGATAATACTTGAAACAACTTATTAAACAGAATTACTCTTCTTCCAGATGCATCCACACTTCTGGTTAATAGACTTTTCAAGCAACATCTCTGTAAAACATTTATATCCATTAAGGTATCTTACTGATATTATTGCTGCTCAATAGTTTCCGTGTTTTTCCCTTCGAAACGCAGTAAAGTGGTACGATTGCGATAAGGGGCAGTGTTGGAAAGACCTTAAAATATGTCTATTATAACAGATGGCCCCAGAAAAGTGGTTACATAACGTGTTGAGCACTGCGGTAGGAAGGTGATAATCACTTAGAAATTCTACAGACAGCCTAGAGAGACAAACACCCAAACACCGTGAATATAGAGAAGGGATGGAAAGCAATAACTTAACACAGCCTTTGAGAGTTAATAAAGTTGGAATAAGTTTGTGATTTGCATTACACTGAACAGAAAATCACTCAGGAATTAGCAAAGTATAAAAGCAGCAAAAGATGGGTGATTTGGGGCAGCAAATGCATAAACGTCATGGTTTTGCCCTCAGTGGTACTGAATTTTCTGCAGCAATACTGTGTTTAATTCCAAGGAATCAGTAACAGAAAAGCAGTGATCTTATTAGAGGAATTCAGCAACGAAATACCGAAACAATAGAGAGATTAATGGTGATGGTAGTGATTAGGCTGTACTTCAGAAACAGAAAATAATTATTTGATAACTGCTCTGAACTATTTAAAAGACATGGACAGAGAATATGTGGTACAGAAGGAATTGTAACAGGACCTTAAAAAATCATATTGCTATTTAGACATGGTGAAAAGGGGGAAAAAAAACAAGGGGAAAAAAAAAGCTTCCTGACAAAGATGTTTTAGAGTTTTGAGTGATTTTCAAAGAGAAGCAGTAGAGTCCCATTGATTTAGGTACTGGACTTTAGCTAAAGGGCAAAGTAATAGCTAGTAAAGCATATAGGCCACCCTGCTCAGGACTTCTAATGATCTTATATTCCTTCTCAAATGTCAATGGTGTAATTCCTTGTTTCATAGCCTGAAATCCTTGGACTTCCCTCAATTATAATGAAAGCAACTGAAGTGAAATAGAAAATAAGTAAGAAAAATTCACTGTGGTATTTTGGGGTAAGGGTTTTACCATTTTCAACTCAGTGTAATGTGGATTACAAGGTCCACTTCCTTTTTTCAGCATATGGTCACTTCCTGAAATTTACAGATAGTAACAAATATTAATTGTTGGAGGTAGTATTTTAACTTCTTCCCCTCTGCCCAGGTGCAAGCATAGAACCAAGAATTTACTTGCATTTGGAACAACTAGTTCAGGAGTTTTAGATTTTTAGATTTCACATTTGAAATTCAAATTTTGTTTGTATTTTCATTTTTAAATTTATTCTTTAGCAATAAATCAGTAATGGTTTGATATGAAAATTCTTACTGAATCTTACCTTGAATATTCAAGTCATTATATACATTTTATATTGCAGCTACAGCATGACCACTCCAAAATGTAGCATCTGTTTTACAGCTTATTAGCAAATTTTGTTTAAAAATCAAAACACCAGGAAAAAAAATACACTTATCTTGGAATATCCTAGAATTAATTTTTTATCATCTTAATTCTTAGTTACCAAATCATTCAAGACTGTAAAATGTGTGCTATGAATGCTACCTTCTGAGTGTTTAAAACCACTTTTTTATCTCAGTGTTTTTTTTTTCCTTCACCTTCCCCATGTGGATTTTCATACATTTTGGGATGAGAATAAGCCTTTGAAAACTGAAAGGTCAACTTGGGCTTATAAAACACAGCATGCAGTTTGGTTACTCCAATTTGCTGTTTGTTTATGAATCTCATTTAACTATGTCATGGACCACTTCATTTTTACATTCAGCACGTGGTAACGGTAACACTAGTTATGCAAAATACAATAGGTGGAAATTCTTTCTGAAATAACCAGTTAGTCTTAGAGTAAGTAATAAGAACAAAATCACATATTGAATGATATTCTTAGGTACATATGTTTTAATTGGTTCCTGTGCACCGTCATGTTTTCCAAGATGGCAGTACCACGAAGCAACATTAATATCTATTCAAAGCAAAGTAGATCACAGCTGGCAGGTAGATTTTTTTAGAGACTTACGAGGAAGAAATAAATTAAGCCACAAGGGATAAAACTGAATAGGTTGAGGGCTGACTGAACCCAGAATGTTATCCGGCCTCCTATGTCAAATTTGACTGGCTTGCAACCTTAACTAGGTTGTCCTTGAAAACAATAAAATGAAGCGCTGTGTTTGTTACGTAGGACCTCTCTTCCAGAAGGCATAAATGGCAGCAGTGTTTGTCTGGGCTCCCTGTCTCTACAAGGATCCTGTTTCATTGGTTCATGTGTCCGTGATGCAAAGAAAAGGGTGAGTTTTTGTTCCAGTAATGTTGCTGTAAATAGAAACTAGGTTTATAAAATTGACAGGTCTAAGTTGCCTCCATGTGTGCCTCAAAGCTTTTCTCTTTTTTTTCCACTCTATCAGCTGTCTTAAAGACTTAAGCACCTTTCTCCAATTTGCAGCATATGTAAGGGCTGAGGTTGGGTCATACAAATTTAGCTTAAATCCTTACTGATTAGAAAGCACTGTCATATAATAAAGAGTGGTCTGTGAGTTTTGTTAGAAAAAGGATGATTTACAGCCTGTGAGATGCAACAAAGCTCTAACAATACTTAGGATCCTGAGAAGGACCAAGCAGGCACTGGTACTGCAGTTTAATGCCACTTGTAATGTCTTCTGCTGGTCAAAACATAGGAACTGGGTCAGAAGACAGTTTCATGTCCTAGAGATTCTGATTAATTTGATCATATTAGACTTCTGTGCACACCTCTCTTTTTGAGGCTATGAGTCCCAGCAGGCCAGGGTAGAAACCACTGAAGATTTAGTGATACAACAGTTACAGGGTGTAATGAAGATGAAACATTTTTTTGGGAAAGTGCATGGAACTAATTGAATTTTTTCCAGGGGAAGTACTTCCTTCCAATAAGATCAAGTATTTTGTTTAATCTTAAATAATGATAAAATTATAAAAAGCAAAAAAAAGGGTGATGTAATGCATTTTCACCTGACACATATGAAATGTCAAGATCTCTGCAAGTGTTACTGCAACTATTGTTTGGCCTAGGAATTCCTGAGTACTTGTACTGAAGAGTAGTCTGAGAGTTGAAGAGTTCAAAATTTTGGGTTTATTTCAGTTCTTCTAGGTGAGCAATGAAAGCCACTCCAGTACTGATGAAAGAAACAACATAAGCTGTTGCAGTAAGCATTTTTATGTTTTTTTTTTCCACAAGGTTTTGCAAATCCAACTTGAATACCAATAGCATTACAGGTTGCAAATTTTTCTCTTTTTTTTTTTTTTTTTAGATTTTGTTGTGATGCATTCCAATCAATTGTAAAACTTTGAAAAAATGGTGGGATACTTTTATCAGAAAAGAAACCTATGTTAAAATATTTAATATCTTATTTTTGAAGGATATTCTTGATATTATTATAATGAAAATTCTCATTAAATTATATCTATTAACATTTTCATTTTCTTGTACCTGAAAGCACTTGTGTGCATTTCATTACTTCCCTGCAAATAGGAAGCTTATTTGTCAGACTCACCTTCCACTTGTACAGGCCTTCCACAATGAACAAGTGGAGAGAGACATTCATCTAAAAAGAAATATCTATAAAGCAGTGGAAATTGGTGGACAGTGTAAGGGACAGATCTGACTTCTCTTACAACATTTAAATTATTCTTTACAATTGATTGTATTTCAGGTTGCCAGTGTCCCCTTAACTTTCAGGTCTCTGTGAGGACAGAGTGCTTTATGCAGAAGCTGACCTATTTTTACTTCCCTTTTCATGTATATTTCAGCACACGAAAGTTAATAGCATCCTAATATATTACATACTGCAATTATGACATGGTTGTATTTGTGTAGTTTGAATGCAAAGGCACTTTTTTTTCATGTTCTGCATGAACCAGTTGCCTTCAATAAGAACTGAAGTGACCTCTTTCTTTCAAAAGCTATTTATTACAGTTGCAAGACCTACATATTCTATTTCCATATGCACTGCTGCTGGTTCCTGGAATATGCTGGCAGCAGGCTGTCTTTCTTTAGTTGTGATAATAGGCAATACAAAAACAAGCACTGCTATAAATTCATTAAAACAACAAATAAGCATTTAAAAAGCTGGACAATAAAGTATAAATAGACTCAAATTTACAGGAAAAACATGTGAAGGTTTAATAGTCTTCTGGATATAACGGTATAAGGATACAAAGAAAATAAGAGAGAAGCATAAAAAGAAGTGATATTTTTATTATTCAGCTGATAAATGTTGGAAAAAACATTTCTGAAGGGCTTGCAAGTTCAAAAACATATCCGTTTTTTTCTAACCATCTGCCTGACAGGTCCAGCTTTCTATGTCTGAAAGTTTCTTTATGTTTTCCAAATTTATGAGTTACGAGAAGAAATATTTTCCTCTTTTCATACTTTTCCTTTTTTGGGATCTTGAGCAAGTTAAAAAGAGGAAACATAAAATAGTGTTGATGGAGGTGATATCCCAGATATAAGCCTGCAAAAAATAACTTTTAGCTCCCAAACACCTAATACACTGTTTCAGCCCAAACTGCCTCTTGGTTGCAGGTGCCCTTCAAGAGAGGTTGGGCCTTTCCTAGTTTACGTGTCTCTAAAGCACCTAACCTGAGGAGTCTTCCAACTGTTCTAAATTAAAAATGAGCCCTATTAAGCTAAAGTTTTCTTGATCCTCTGCTCTTCCTGCTGTACCATTTCCATGGGGTGGCAAGCAGACATTAACAGAGATGTTAGGAAAGCAGCCAAGATACAAAACCTGGCCTGATTAGATAAAAAAAAATAAATATTTCTGTAAGAATATTTTCCTCGTGGAATAGTTTTGCCAATAGCAATTTTCTTCACTACAGATTTCTGCCACAATCTTATGACACTTTGGCAAAAGTTTGCTGAGGTTTCAGGCTTGTTTGGTCAACCCAAGCTGTGTTTTATTGATACTAAATTCGAAATGAATCATTAGGGTATCAATGCTTGCTTCCTTCAAAAAGCTCAGTGCTACTGTTTTGAGTATTTAAGTATTTTGAGGATGAAATAGAACTCAATGGTGCTTTTTTATCATTATTTTTAAAATTTTGTTATATTTTTTATTTGTCCACAATGTCCTAATGTAGGAATAATGCCCATAATACATCCCTGGGGAAGCCTGTCCATTGCATGGTGGTGTACTTGACTGAACCTGTTATGTGTCCCACAAGCCTGGTACAGTGTCCTCTAGACTCTGGCTGATTGCAATCTCTTCTAACAGCATTGCAGATCTACGTGCTTCTTAATCTGATTGTACCAAGAAAATGGACCTCTGAGAACTCAGAGCACACTTGTCCTTTCTTCATAACAATGCTCAGACAGCTTCTTTTTCTTTTTCTTGCAGTTCTGTTCCTTTATTGATGAAACCGTACAGTTTCAAGAAAAAGTTTGATTTCAGCTCGGAGTAAAGTTTAAAGACACCTCTTCATTATGTCCCTGTTAGAAATTAGTCTTAGAAATACTAGATTTGGCAAGAGTATAAAAAAACCTTTATAGCAATTTCTCAGTGTAGCTTACATCTGAATAAAGGTGCAAAAATCCATTTTCAGCTGGCTCATTTCACACTGTATAATGTGAAAATAAACTACCCGTTAATTTTAACTCTTCCATATCTAAAAGTTTAATTAGCTTCCATTCACTGAGTCAGTTTTAATGCATCTACTCAACACCCTCAATTTTCAAAACGTAAATGCAAAGGCTGTTGTTTTAGTAAACAGAGGAATAAGTCCCACCCTGCTCCTCACAAGGGTGATAGCTCATCACTAGAGCAGAATTAGGCTGTACACATGACTTTCACAAAGAGTTTAATAATTAGTGAGAGTCAGGCACTGAAAGAATAGTCACTCATGTCCTTTTCTTTATTCCTACCCCACTCTATCCAGTGTTTCTTCCTATTTCCTTGGGCTGATCCTGCAGCTTGCTTAAAGCTCAGCCAAAGAAGTTACGTGTTGGATTGTTGCAGGCCAAGGGAACTATGAAGGACTTACAACTCTTTGTAGGTATTTTACATTTTCTGAATCTGTAATTTGCAATAGTCTCCAAGTTTGTATTTGAGCAGGGACCACCCATGACTAATCCTCCAATATCTCTTTGTTGTAGCTACCTTCTTGCAGTTCCCTAACCTTTTTATTGGTGTCAGCTGAGGTCTGAGAATTTGGCTAGCTAGAAGGAAGATATCCTGTACCAGAAGCAGAGCTAGATCAAATGTAAATGGAAGAGGAACAACAGATTGAAGTGACCTTCCTCTTGCAGAATGACGAATAAACAACCTAGGAGGTATGACTGGTAAGTATAGCTAACCAGACATTGTAACTTATTTTCCAGGAAGTTAAATCTACAAGTATTTTTTCTTCAGTTAGAAGAATAGGAAAAAAATATCCTTATTCTCTGGTTAACAAAGCTTGAGAGATCCTGTGGTCTGACCTAACACAGGTAATGCTTGTATCTGCATAGTTTTTGAACAGTTAGCAAACATGGAATCATAGAATCACAGAATTAGAGAAAGGTTTGTGTTGGAAGGGACCTTAAAGATCATCCAGTTCCAAATCACCTTCCAAGGACCACCTTGCACTGGATTAGGGTGCTCAAAGTCCAAGGAGCTCCCCACTTTCATTGTGAAGAATCTAAATCTTCTCCCTTCCAATTTAAAGCCCTTCTCCCTCATCCTATCACTCCAGGCCCTTGTAAAACCTCCTCCCCAGGTTTCCTGGAGCCCCTTTCAGTACTGGGAGGCTTCTTGAAGGTCTCCCCAGAGGCCTTTCTTCTCCAGGCTGAACAACTCCAACTCTCTTAACCTGTGCTCATAGCAGAGGTGTTCTAACCCTTGGATCATCTCCATGGCCTCCTCTGGACCAGTTCCAAAAATTCCATATCGTTCTTATGTTGGGGACTCCAGAACTGGATGCAGTACTCAAGCGAGGTCTCACCTGAGTGGAGTATAGGGGAGAATCACACCCCTCTACTTGCTGGCAATGCTTCTTTTGATGCAGCCCAGGATACGGATGGCCCAGTCTTTGCAGATCCTTCCCTCATATGTTGAATGGCCAAATATTTATTCCCTGTACAAATAGCATTTATGCAGCAAATGCATTTAGTATATTCTCAGAAATTAAATAAAATAAGACAAATACTTCTAAAACACCATTCAATGAAATACTGAATTCTCTTTCAAAAATTCCCATATTTAAAAAATATTTTTAAAGTGGAAATTTTATTCTAAGCATAGAAGTGAAAAACTGGAAGATGATACAAGGCTGTCAGTATTTGCTACCAGCTTAGTTAACAATTTTTTTACCTCTGAAACCAGGATTTATAGGAAAATCAACTGTACCAAGATATGGATTTTGTAGCTGATTATGTCTTTTTACTAGCTGGAAGTTGGAGCACAACTATTTTGCTCCCACTGGAACTCTCTCTTCAAACTATAGATCTTGCAACCTTCAGAATAAAGAACATTTTAAAGTGTTTTTTGACGTAAAATATGATACCTGTATACAATGATCTGTGCTATTTGATTTTTACAAAATGCAAAGTGTGGATTTGATCGTGTATATGAATTTCAAAATTATATGGTCTCATCTATCTTAGAAATTGCTCCAACGGTTGTTGTCTTTGGTAGGAGGAAAATTTGCCCCCAAAAACTCCCCTCTGCCACCTTAGTTTGTTCAAATAGAAGACTCAGCAGGGCAAAAGCAATCATGAAGGACAATGAATACTGGAAAGGTGACTCTTGTTTAATGAACATGACATGTAGTCTGCTGCCATTTGAGAGGAATTTTAGTGCTTCTAATTGAACTAAATACTATAGAAGCATAAAAAAAATCAATTAGGTAAACGGAGGATTATAAAATAATTACTCACTCCAAAAACTGTGAAACCAATGCCTAAAATGTCTGAGGATCAGCTGAAGTAAAAACATTTAATCTCTGTACTGTATTATTACTTCTTCCCTAGCCCTTTCTGGAGCATGTGTACTTATGAGAAAAGCTATAGCCACAGATAATAATCATGCTGCCAGTTGAGGTATCGTACCTAGGATTAGCCAGGGCTTAGGAGAAGGACAAGGTCATTGCCAGGGCTCTCCAATTACTCCTGGTATCACTACCTTTTCTAAGGTGTCAAACGGCGACAAGTTTTTGAAGGCTAAATCCAGCAGCAACAGCTTCTAGATGGGTTCGTGGAAAATGAGTGACATCAAGTCTGAGACTTTGACATTGTTTGTCAAGATAAGTTCACAATAAAGACGACTTTCATTTCCAATATAAGCTATCATAAATAGGATTGCTCCTATAAACTGTGCTGCTAAATGCCTGACTCTAAAAAGAGACAGGTATTAAAGAAAGTTAATGACAAATTCCCCGAGCTATTTTTGATAATTATTAATTGCTACTAAGTTGTATTTTCAGTGTATTTTTGTTTCACTTTTAGAATCACAACTAAATTTGCAGTGTTCCTTTAATTAACAGGGCATTAGGGGTGCTAACTTGTCAAAGGGCTGCACTGTTTGTTTCCTAGCAAATGTTTTTCAACATTTATGCAATAAGATTCACTGGGTGGAGAGAAACCCTGTAACCAGAGGGCTCATAAGCTGGATGTTTTTGTTTAGCATAATTTGATTTCTGCTTCTCTGATAAACAAAAAATGACTTGATAATTCTCTCTCTCTTGGGGGCAGGGAGGGTAGAAGAGGAAGAAAAGGAGAGTCTGCACTCAATCTAGCACTTTTGCACTGAAATTCACAGGATCCCTTAGAATTTGGCTCAAAACTCTTAAGGAAGTTCTAAGGTATTTTACTAGTAAGTCACAGAGCAATTAGTTGCTTCTGGAAACTCTGCTTCTTTCCCACTGTTTATTAAGCAGTTGGGTTACTTATTCTTACCTACCCTTAATTGTCAGGATCTGGAAAATGCTGAGAAAGTTCAGCCTTTTCTAAGAGTCATTGTTTTAACCTGAGAGCAAATCCTGTGGCAGGGAGTGAACCTGACCACAGAGCATGAGCTCCTGGTCTCTGGTATGTGGTTGGGTTCCCTGCCAAGGAGCACACCAGTGCATGGGTGGGATGTTCCAGTGTGGGATGCTAGCAGGCTGTAGTGACCCCTGAGAAGTGCAGGCTTGGAAACTGAGATCACTTTATAAAGGCAGGGTGTGAAACTTTTGGGGTTTTATATCAAAAGCAGTGTGACCAGCAAGTCAAGGGAGGGGATTCTGCTCCTCTACTCTGCTCTCGTGAGACCTCCACCTGGAATCCTGCATTCAGTTCTGGAGTCCTCAGCACAGGAAGGACAGAGATGTGTTGGAGCCAGTCCAGAGGAGGTCACAAAGATGATTTGAGGGCTGGAACACCTCCTATATGAAGACAGGCTGAGAGAGTTGGGTTTACGTAATCTGGAGAAGAGAAGGCTCTGAGGTGACCTTAAAGCAGCCTCCCAGCACTGAAAGGGACAATAGCAAAGCTGGTGAGGGCTCTTGATCAGGGAGTGCAGGGATAGGATGAGGGGGAATGGATTAAAGCTAAAAGAGGGGAGATGGAGATGAGATCTGAGGAAGAAATGGTTTGCTGTGAGGGTGGGGAGGCCCTGGCCCAGGTTGCCCAGAGAAGTGGTGGCTGCCCCATCCCTGGAGGTGTTCAAGGCCAGGCACGATGGGGCTTTGAGCCTCCTGATCCAGTGGGAGGTGTCCCTCACCATGGCAGGGGGGTGGAACTGGATGGGCTTTGAGGTACCCTTCAACTCCAACAATTCTGTGTTTTTATAATGCTGAAGGAAATGTAGGAGCACAACCCTGTGGATTTGGTAGCAAATTTGGTGAGCCCTGACTTGTAACATGCAAATGATCGGAGAAAAATACACAACAAAAATAGTATATGTAAACTGTTCTTTTCAAAGCAAACTGAAGCTTACAAAAGTCTTATAAAGCATTTACATCTCCCAAAAATTGTAAAGTAGGGTAATTTGCTCACGGTCCTTCAGAAAACCATCTCATTGGTGATGCTAATCCTTATTCTCCTTTGCCCAACCCACTGCCTTTCTGCAGTGAATACAGTGAAGTGTCTTAAGAAAGCTGCCATTAATCAAATGCCAAGCTGTACTTCTTGCAAAGACTTATACTGAATGATAAAAGAGTCTTCTCATCCTCTCTTTAGTGCTTTGGTATGAATAAATTTGGATAATACCTTGTTTTCCTTAATGGTCATACAAATAATCTTGTAATAAAAACACCCAATAGGAATATGAC
This sequence comes from Dromococcyx pavoninus, assembly GCA_033558185.1. Classification (NCBI taxonomy): domain Eukaryota; kingdom Metazoa; phylum Chordata; class Aves; order Cuculiformes; family Neomorphidae; genus Dromococcyx; species Dromococcyx pavoninus. Next base: position 197,228 of record JAUMJL010001065.1, read on the forward strand.
ATTGTAGAGGATGTACAGAAGATACTAAAGTCATTTGAAATAAGACAGTCTTCAACTACGCATCTGACTTATTTGAGAGGATTGGTTGGTTATGGTTTAGTTTTCAAAAAATCTACCCACCCAACCAAAAAGCTGATTTGTTCCCATTCTAATTCAGAAGTAAGGTTGGTCTTTTTTGTGTGCCCTAATAGAAGGGCTTTTGAAGAGAAATCTTGACCCTGAAGTTGACAGAAGTCTTGCCTTCTTATTTCTAACAGTGAACAACAGAAAAACCCAACTTCCACCAAGAAAAGATAACATGCCAATTTTTTAATTATGGATTTTACACAGAGTGATTCAGAAGAAGCAGCTGACTGTACTTTTACCCACTAGGGCTACAGCCTGCCATCAGAAATTTAGTTTCTCAGATGGGGGGTGTGTACCCTTTCCTGTAATACTCAAATGGTAAAGCAATAATTTTCTATCAGAGAAGTCCAATGTGAAATATTCAAATTGTGTTTTGTTATGGTGTCCAATACCCTTCTGTAATCGGAAATCTAATTTAATCCTTTAAGACTGGGTTTTCACAGAGCTTATCACGCAAAGACTTTTGCTGAGTGACTCAGCACTCAAGTCTAGACAAAAACATGCAGAAAACCTCCAAAAACCCCTCCTAGTACATACTTCCAGTCTGAGTGTCTACTCTCTTGACAGCAATCCCTTGTGACTCAGGTTGGTTCCTTTTTTGGGAACTCATGATTGTTCTCCTTCCTGGGGAACTTGTATACCCGTGAAGCCGTGCTGAGATTTAGCTGAGAGCAGAAATATTTTCCAAACACAGACGCAGGGAAAGAGAAAAATATGAAGGTTTTACTTACATCTTTTTTTTCCTCCCTATTTTCAGATAGTTTACTAATTAAATGTACTGTGAATTTACTGTGCTGTTAGCAGATTCCTTGTGGGACTGTGTTTTGTTTCTCAAGATCTAAGTTATTCATTCCCTACAACACAAAGTTGAGTCTTTCTTCAAAAGAAGAGAATGTTCTTGGCATTTATTCATTATTCTTTTTCTCCTTCTTTCCATAAGACGAGGTTTAAAATTAATTTCCACACAAGCTTTAAAATTAATTTCCACACAAGCTTTAAAATTAAGACAGTGTTCAATGTAGTAGGTCTGTGCTGGTCTTAAACCAAACAAGAGGGTGTTTGCAGGAGACTGGTGACCTGGAGGCTCACAGCTTGAAGATGTCTGCTTTCTGTCTTTCTCAGAGATATTCTGACGCCAGGTAACTTCTTTTCCAGGAGTTACAGTATTCTGCCATTACTGATATCATTCAAGCTTGGCATGAAAACAAATGTCTGGTTGAGAAGCTTTTAGAAGATGCGTGTGCCCTTTCTTTCCCTAGCTCTTGCATTTTTAATCTCTTCTCCTTGAGCACACAGAGATTATTGTTTGTTCTTCATTTTACGGTTCATTAGATCTGTATATACCCTCTACCACCAGCTGCTTCTCTCCCAAAAACTTGTTTGTCAGTGTAGGTTGATGAGCATAACAAGTGAATAACACCAAATCAGAGGAGAACATGGTATATCAGAAAGATATCAAGGGGTTCTGAATACTCATCCTGGTATCAGTAGCCTTTCACCTCACCTAATAATGGCACTGAGGTTTACCTGATGGTCCTTCAAGAAGCCAAACTAAAAACGTGCTGGGTAAAGCAGGTTAGGTTGACCTCAAACTAAAACTCAACAATTAATATAAACAATTAAAATATTTATATTAACTCCACTGTGCTTAAGTACCTTTTAAACTGTCTTTATGGGATTTATGAGCAGCGGCTGTTGGGTGGGTTGAAAAATATCTGCTTCCCACTACAGCGCAGTCGATAGTTTAACAGCTTGTTCACCACCACTGTTTCCCTAAAACCTGAACTGCTGCCCTCCCTCTTACGTTAAACAATAAAAGTGTTTCACTGCTCAATCTTCCTCACTGTTACAACGAACCACAACTCTACAGAACTCGAACTACCTCCTCTATCTTAACACTATCGCAAGATTTTTTGACCAAGAATGAGCAAGCTCTTGATTTTTTGCCTTTGGGTCCAACCTGACACTTTAAAGGTCAAATTTAATCCAAAGCCACCTTACGTGAGCTTTTTATGAGTTTCTGCACTATTTTTCCTTTTATTTTTTAAATGACTTGGGCATCTCACTGCTACGATTATTGAATAATTGGAAAGAACTATGCCCAAGAAATCAGGGATTAAAGGAAATCAGAATCAATTAAAATCTTGCATTTAAGATGAAAGCAAATTAAAAAAAAATCTGTATCTAAAATGCAGAGGAAAGGAACTTTTCTATGCAAAATGTGAAACCAGTATGAAGAGGCAAGCTGAGGTATCTACTGGTGCACAGCAATACCTCTGCAATAAGTAATCTTTCTCTTATTTTTGAGTCTGTTTTTGTTTTGTTATACTTCTCTTTTTAATGATTTTAGAGCAGTTAGATTCTGTCCTTGTGGAAAGGGCACAATTTTCTCATCTTTTCTCATTTGGTTTTATGTAAGCTGACATTTGCTGTGCCATTTCTCTCACTCTTAGCTATTTAAAGGCTCTTGCCCAAAGAATCCTTTTGGGAACTGGCTTTCTTAACTCAGGGCTGATGTTGCTTTCTGGGTGAAACCTTCTAACCTCTTCAAAGAAAAGACAGGTTTGACCCCCAAAGCCCTTATTTATAACAACCATTCACAAGGTGACCATCCTGCATGACCTGTGGAATATACCACATGTTATTTTTAGATGTCACAGAATGCATTCAAGGGCAAATGACAGTTCAAGATTAACAAAGAATACTTGCAGAAGTATTATTCAAATCAACACAAAGAAAAGAATGTCAAGAAAGGCATATAGAGGTTTGAGGGATGTTCAAGTTCTTCTTGTGCATCATGAATTACTGATTTTTTTTTACTGTAAGTAAACAAAAATTCTAAATTTATAGTTTAATTTAATGCTTTAGTTTTACACTTATACATGTATCCATATGTGCATACACACATAAACTTAAATATCTCATTTTGTATATAATGTAATTTGACAAAAGTCTAAATATTCTTTTTTTCAATCCTTAATTTTCCACAGAAAATGGTCGTTCATCTGCCTCAACTGATTACTAACATGGTTTAAGCAAACATATACACACCACATGCAAATGGAGCACAAAAATACAAATAAATATACCTTGAAGACAAAAAATGACAAAAGAACTTCTTTGGTTTGCTGTACATGGGTTAAAAAGTTTCCCTGCAAATGCTTAATAAGAACATAAGTTTAATAGAAAGCAAGACTTAGAGGTCTGTGAACTGGACAGAGAATCAGAAAAAAATCCAGTATTTCAACATAGCCTTCTCCTGAGTTTTGCAAATCACTTTGCAAAGTCAAATTCAAATAGCTTAATCATTGGATGAGTGTTAAAAAAAAGAGTACTAGAAGAAATTAAGTATTTAAAGAGGTTTAGTAAACTATTTCCCGCCTGAGATTGTTTAAATTGTAAGTGATATATTAAGTATTTAGCTACTGTAAGAGTTACGAAATACTTTGAAGATCAAACGCTGTGCATGGATAATTCATCTAACAAAGAGAAAATTAGTCATTATATTAACATTTTTGCTGGTGAATTGTTATAGTAGGGTTTGAAAAATTCACACTGATTCGCTGACAGTTGTTGATACCTCATAATGCAGATCTCCAGTTGAGCTTTGCTACAGTTACTAAGCTTGCAATGCGTTTTTATGGTTTTTATTCCACTTTTTAACTTCTGTTTTGATATGGAGAAATACTGAAATGCTGTGCAAGTAGTTAAATGCTTTTGTGATGAAGAATAATACCACTTTGTGTTTCTTTGAAAGTTTTAATATTCCCATTTTAAACATCAGCTTTCAAGAATACAAACTCAATATTAGAATGCATTCCTTTTACTGAAATTTGGCATCTTCATCCCAAACCAAGAAATCTGGTATGTTTTCTTTAGTATGTACACTATGTACAAATTATAATAATATAATTTTGTGTTCTTTTTAAATAGAAATGCCTCCACCATTATGTTTAAAACACAACTCAGAGCTCTACCTGAAAGGTTTAAAAATCATTATTTCCAAATCTCTTTCTATGCACACATAATTCCCTCCTTGCTTTTTTTTTTTTTTCTTTGCCTATTATCAGTTACTCTTGCCTCAGCTGCAAAAGTTTTCTGTGGAAATTTTCAGTTGTGCTGGCCTATGCTTTCAGCAGATCTCACCGGTTAAATAGGGTCAGCTCTGTTCTTTCTGTGGCCAAGGGGAAAATAATGGTGCTGATTCACCCTTTCCTCTGAATCAATATTAAGCTCAGTGGTGTGCTAGAAGTGAAGCTATTCTTTTTAAGGATGTCAAAACAAGACCCTTATTGCTTCTGACTTAAGAAACCTTTGATACATTTTGGATGTGGAAGGCCAAGTTTAAAATTTGGAGATAGCTTTCTGCTGCTTCAAATTATCCTTATGGTACCAATTAGCCCTGGTGCTCTGTCCTAAAGCTTTGACAATGGAACCATGTGTTCATATGCGTGTTATGGTTCACCCTTAGGAAAGCCCTGAAAGTTGTTTTTTGGTACCTGTAACATTAGTTGTTTATTTGTTTGTTTGTTCCAAATTATGATACACTTGAAGAAAGACAAAAGTCATCTTGAAAATGTAAAGGAAGTGGTGAAATTTTCACATTTTTAGAAGGCATGTTTATTCCAGCAATTTTTTTCTCTCACAAATTTAATAATTTTACATGGGTACTGCCTAGAAAACAGGTATCTTTGAAAACGTGGCACATTTAGGGATCATGGAATGGAAAAAAAAATAGTGTTTGACATATTCCATATATTTTTTTAGTTTCCAGACAATTAATTAATTCTTGCCATTGCAAGGCACTGCATACATCAGTGGTGCAGTACTATTAGGAGTGTCATATGTGGCCTCAAAACCAAGACAACAATGAGAAAGTGTTCATGGAAGAGATGAGAAAACCTGCAAGTGTTCAGAAACACTCAGTGAGAATAACACGAGTTGATTCTAATCCTTTGGTTAAAGGGAAGGTATCTTGGGATTTTTTTGTTTCTGCCTGTATGCAAGACAGCACAGCAGCATTAAGTGAAATCAACAAGATTCGAAGCAAACCATTCAATGGAGTAAATACCTGGGCGAATATCCAAACTGTATAAAACAGTGGTTTAAAAACTGAAGATATTTTTGAAAATCTGACATTTTTCACGCTTAAGCCAGGGACCATCGTGAAAGGTGAGTGTTTCTCTGTAGCTGGGTCGTCACACCTTCTTCACTTAAATCAATGATTGTTCAATGATTGATGTCACTTCAAGGGACAGAAAACAGGGCTAAATAAGCCTCTCGTGTAATCTGGTATGACAACATCTACATTTTCTTCTTGGAAATTCTCTGTCATAGTAAACAAAGTTTTCCAACATTGTGTTTTATTCTAACGGCTTCCCTGAGGTTGTAGGACTAGGACAAACATACTATTTGAAGGCAGAACTTTGCTCTACGTGATGAACACACATAAACTGAATAAAAGTCAGTTCTCCATTATTTCAGGTGGCTTTATGCAATAGCATTTTTTTCCAAAATAAAGCTAAAAACCCCCACATCACTACATAAAAAACCCAGTGAGCCAGAAAATTCCCTTCCAGAGTTTTCAAAAATGCATCTCAGAAATAGTTCAACAATTCTGTTTACATCCAGGAGCAAGAGTGGCAAATATTTCGTAAAAGAGATTAATTTCTGTTTATTCTTGTCAGCAGAAGTGAGGGGCAAGCAATGAGAATTCTAGATAGATCATTAATTCTAAATGCAAAAAGTTAAAACAGAAATACTCTTATTTTCTGTGAAAGATGCTCTGAAACTCCTAGAAAATAATTGATCCATACAAAAACGTGACCCCTGGAAGACGGTGAAGGTTTTAGTAGGATGTGATCTTTGATAGTATGTAGTATGTATCTAAGCTGTAAAAAAGGAATGTTTTAACATCTCCCTTTTCTACTCCAACTCAAGGTTGATAAAGAGGGAAGAAATGTCTATTACATGCAGAGGGGTGACCGTGCAATGAAATTTGTCTCCTTTAATGAGCAGCCCTAGATGAATTCAACAAGAAATTAATCTTACCACACAACACACACAGAACGTATTTGTGCAGAGCACTGTGCTGCTCACTTTGCAAAGTTTTCATTCATTTAACACTACTCAACACCTTGCAAGACTCAACGTATTGCAAGATCAGTCTCCAAGTGCTTAAAACTAATCTTTGCAAGCCCTTCTTACAACATATCTTTGGGTGACAATGCAGGAAAAGAAAAAAATCACAGCCAGCAGTTATGTTTTGCATATGATTCCAGGGAACTGCTAATGAGCTACACAATTTATCTTCAGAAGGAAGGAAAAAAAAAGATGAAAAAGGGCTTATGAAACATTTTTGGCAGCTTCCTCAAAGTATTTCAGCAAAATGCAGGGAAAGGTTAAATGCCTTAAAATGGGTGCTTTTGACATTTGCCCTTATATCTCACTGAAATTCTGCCAACAGTTTTTTCATGTTTTTAAACTCATGTGTCAAATGTGCAATGGAAGAAAAGCCCTGTGAGGAACTTGAGATACTGCAAAGCCTTAGTGGTTGCAGTACTCGCTGTTTTTGAAAGGCTGTGTAGGTTCAGATCCCTTCTGGTGGGTTTGGGGAGGGGAGAAGGTATTTCTCAAATTGTTTTGAGCTACAGGCTGGCCGTGGTCCTCCGTGTTTTCTATAAATGCGGTTTCAGCGAGGTCTGTGTTCTGTCTGCTGTGATGTATCTCAGTGCAAACAGCTCACTGTTAGCCATTATGTACCTATTAGCACTGATTACTTTCTGATAGCTCTTCACCAGTTGGTTTCACTCACTTTGACAGATTTGGTGCTTTGTTTAACCTTTAAACTACTGGGGCAATAACATTGCTGACAGAATTGGAGAAATAATTAAGGAAAACTTAACAAAGGCATAAGAAAACAACAGTAACAAGGCAGGTCCTTTGGTGGGTTTGAGAAGTTGTCAGATGACAAGCAGGAAAAGGACAGAGCATCCATTGCAGCGTTAATAGCACAGCACAGCATAATTATGACTGTTTCCAGTTTAATCTGCAGGAAACCAATATAAAGAGATTATTACTGCTTGACTAATAATTTTTTTTCTCTGTGAGTACACACCATCTAGGCCAGGAAATAATTTATTTCCACATTTGTTACAGAATATATAACAACAATAAGAATACTAAAAATTTAGAGAGCACTTCTATTTGATTTATAAAGGAATAAAAAAGACCTCAGTATTTTAAATGCTGTGTGTAAAACCGTTTCAAGAAATGACAACTGAAACTGAAACATTTTATCTGCTAATGTTACAAAGCAACTTGAAGATTAGTATGTATAAAAGAGATCAGATAATACTATAAAAAAGCCCTTTTCCACAAAACTCTCCACCCACCCAATTTATGTTTGACAGTGTTTTGGAGGAAATGCCTTTGGGTGAAATTCACTTCACTCCCACTTAGCTTTTACAGGGAACTAAAGTATGAAGTCCCAAGCAGGAGTGAAATAAAGTTGGAACAATTCAGTTATTAATACATAGGTAACACATAAGAAGCATCTTCTAAACTGCTGCAGTTAATGAGTTACTGTATCATCATAAACAGGCTCCAAACTCACTTCACATCATTGCACTAAGCTGCCAACTGCATCAGCTGCAAAGCTTCACCCTGAAGACTTACAAGACGATCCAAGAGCTGGAGCACCTCTCATACCAGGACAGGCTGGGTTGTTCAGTCTGCAGAAGAGAAGGATCTAGGCAGACCTTAGAGCAGCCTCTCAGTGCTGAAAGGGGCTCCAGGAAAGCTGGGGAGAGGCTCTTGATCAGAGAGTGCAGGTAGAGGATGAGAGGAAGAGATTTTCAGCTGAAGAAGAGCAGACTGAGATGAGATCTTAGGAAGAAACGTTTTCTTGTGAGGGTGGGAAGGCCCTGTCCCAGATTGTCCAGAGAAGTTGTAGACGGCCCATCCCTCATCCCTGGAAGGGTTCAAAGTCAGGCTGGATGAAGCTTTGTGCAACTTGATGCAGTGGGAAGTGTTCCTACCCATGGCAGGGGGTTGGAACTGGAAGGTCCCTTCCAACCTAAACTGTTCTGTGATTCTATAAGAGTAGGAGCTTTTAAGAGAAGAATAAGCAAAAGAGAAGCTGATGAGCCAGCTTACTGGTAACTACCTAGTCATGTAGCTTCAACTTATTGCCTCTTCCAGTACTGAATGAGGTTGTCTTTCCATGAAAGGACTGCGTTGCTGGGGCAGAGCAGCACCTATTGTCCTCTAGCTCTTGAAATACAGAACGTCAAACCCTCAAAGGTGTTTCTTTTCTTAGCTGGACCTGGCCTGTCTCTGAGCCATCCTTGCCCTCGGCAGCCTGGCACAGTCAAGCAGTACTCGTGCCACAGCTCACACCTTGGGTAGCATCAGCAGTAGTTAGACTGAGAGTCTCAGACTTCAGAGGTGTTCTGCCTCTCCAAGCTCCTAACTCATAGAAACAAAGAGCAGCAACTGCTGCACACCTTCTGCTACTTCAAAGACGACCACCTACTTTATATGTAGTCAATTTTGCAAATGAGTTTTCACATTGACATTCTTTTTTACTGTGAGTGATTCGACTTGTTTTGGAAGAAATATAGTGCTCCCTTTTATGATCAGCATATGTTCCAGTTTATGATCGGTGTAATTTTCATGAAAGCTTAGTGAAGAGACAGACTTCATAAAGGCAGCAACTATTTCAGCTCATGAAATCCAGGTCTTTGCAGCTGGCTCAAGATAGGCAACCTCTAGCAGAAGCCTTTCTGGATTTTTTTCTTGTGATCAACTTTTTTATTCCTTCTATCTTTCTTGTATTTAAATAACTCAATTAAAAATGCAGTTGTTCATAATATTTTTGTCTTTCTATCAACCACACACTGGCATGAAAATCACAGAACTTGGAAACGTGCTTCATTGCTGCATGCAGATAATTAAAATCTAAATAATATTCCAATACAGTAGCCAAAACGATCTACATGATCATTAATAATTGAAGAAGTTTTAAGTCATTAAAATATAATACATTCATTATTTTCCTCAGGTTGACTAGTGCATTACATGATGTGATGTATTTATGATCTGCACCCCTCCTTGCTTCAGCTGTACTTTCTTTGTCCGTGATAATAACTAAAATAGGCTACTTACCCTTTTTGTTAGATGTAAGATACTGACATCAAGCAAGTAGCACAGTTGTCTCTTAATTAAGCATGGTAACCCAGCTAATTTGGTGTCCTTTCATCAGTCATTTATCATCACTTTTAGTGCTCATATTATTATTTCTTATGCTAATTGCCAACTATAATGCTCCTAAACTACATAACTGCATAAATATTTCCTAGAAAAGAGTTCAGCATTTCTTACAGCTCATTTTAAAAATACTCCATGGAGTGCAAGGGTAGCAAAAACCTAAAGTAATGTGAATTTGTCTCTGACCAGGTTCACGCTGTGCAATTTGCGGGTTCTGCACTTTAATAGCTTCAGCAACTGGAGAAGTCAAGACAAGGTAGATATTAAAGACAAGATACACCTCCAGCCCAAATAAACAGGGAAATCCTGAGTTCGCTTCTCATTCTTCTAAACAGTATCTGGAAACTGGAAAGGCTTTTGGCATCACATTTTCACTCTTGTGCATTAAAGTCCCTTGACAAATGCAAAATCATGTAAAGGAAATGAGAATGATGTTTCCCCTACTGCAGAATGGGAATTTGAAATCTTCTTTATCTCATTGTGACGCATACAGCATGCTTGACACCTCAAGAGGGTGTGCTTATAATGAGGGTAGGTATAAAGCTATCAAGAGTTGTGTTAATTAGGGGATTATAGGGCAGTTCTTGTAACAAAAAGCAGGAGTATGCAAAAAAAAAAAAGAGACCTGTTTAAAGAGAGCTTTATTATTAAAGATGCAGGTACCATTGCTCGTGGTAAAAAACAAAAGTATTTATTTTGATAGAGAAGATCAGAAGTATTGCAGGAATAAATTGAATTGGGTCACTATATGTAAACTCAAATCCCTTCCCTTACTGCAAGAGTAGAGCACTTACATGGGGATTCATAAACCCCAGACCAAATGGACTGGTTAAAGATCAGCAGCCACACAAATTTCGCAGTAAATGTCTCTCACCCCATTGCCACTTTTTTCAGTACTCCATATGCTAGATTGCAATTTAGCCCTTTTGCCCAAAGGCATCTGAACCTGTGAAAAGCCTAGCTGAAACAGTGTCTATTGTTCATTGACAACTTGTCAATTTACTTCCAGGCAAAATAACTCATAAACATTATAAGTAAGGCAGATAAAACAAGAATTCTTTCACACTTTGCAACTTTACTGCAAAAATGCCTCATTTTTCATAAATGTGTGAAATCTCCCCTCAGAATTGTGACTGTGCATTGAACTTTAAAACTGTGTGGAAACTGTGCATACATCTCACAGTTTCTGTCTATAATAAGATGAATGTTAAATATTAAAGATGCATTAAAAGTGATAAAATGAAAGATATTCAAAGGTTCAACAACATTCTTGTTTTTCCTGACTTAATAAAAGTTCAATTTAGGGAAAAAACCTCCAAAAGACAAACGTGTAAGTAGTAGTCTCTAAACTGACATTCGTACATTCCTTTAAGGGTTATTATATAAATCTTTCCACTTCTGGAACTATATAAAACTCCTTTATTTCATAGGCAGTGGCAAAGAGCATTAAATAGAAATCAATGACTTGCCAATCTAAAATATGTTCATACAAATAGCTTCCTAGTGTTCAATAACGGTGATGATATTTTTCACAGAAGATACTTAGATGATTAATTTTTTATGCATTGCCATACAGACGATTTTGCAATCATACACTCAGTGTTCAACTGACTGCACGTTCGCACACACAAATCAGTTATTCACAAGGAAAACTTCAGAACAAGTTGCCAAAAAGCAGCTACGTAAATGATGTTATTGCACATGCCATTAGGCTGAGACCATGTTTATAATGTTAAAAACGCTACTTTTCTTTCCTGAAGACAGCTAACAGTTTCCTCTTCTCCCTTTTTCAATTTCCTTTCCAACACGTGCTAAGCTTATGATCCAATGGGTGCAGAAATGGTCTTTCTTAGAATCATAGAATCATTAAGGTTGGAAAAGACCTCTAAGATACTAAGTCCAACCATCAACACGACACCATCATGCCTACGAGACCATGTTTTGAAGTGCCATGGCCACAGGTTTTCTGAATGCCTCCAGGGATGGAGACTCAACTATTGCCTTGGGCAGCCTCTGCCAGAGCTTTGCACTCATTCAGTGAAGAAATTTTTCCTAATATCCAACCTAAACCTCCCCTAGCTCAACTTGAGGCCTTTTCCTCTTGTTCTGTCACTTGTTACTTGGGAGAAGAGACCAACACCCATCTGACTGCGACCTCCTTTCAGGGAGATGCAAAGATGAAGGAGGTCACCCCTCGACCTTCTCTTCTCCGGGATAAAAAAATCACAATTTTCATTAGGGTGGCCCAGAGCTCCCAAAAGCCTCCACAAGCCCTGCTGGGGCTTGCTCCAGTAGAAAGGCTGCTCTCCGGATCCCAGTGGCTGATGGCACGGCCTATTTACGTAATGCAAAGCCTACGATGAACCATGTTAATTAGTTGAGCTGTGAAATGAAGCTGTCGGGAAGCAGTTACTTCCATTTTCAATTGGTTTATAGAGACGCATTTTTCTTTGGATGAGGGTAAGAAAGCGGGGAATGACTTTACTGCCTTCTCACAAGGGAGGGAGATGAAACAGATGCTGATCTCTTCTCTCTTGAGACCTATGATAGGACCTGAGGGAATGGCAGGAAGATGTGTCAGGGGAGGTTTAGACTGGATGTTAGGAAGAGGTTCTTCCCCCAGCGAGTGGTGGAGCACTGGAACAGCTCCCCAGGGAAGCAGCCACAGCACCCAGTCTGCCAGCATTCCAGAAGCATTTGGAGAATGCCCTCAGTCACACGGTGTGACTGCTGGGAGTGTCCTATGCTGAGAAAAGAGTTGAACTTGATGGTCCTTTTGGATCCCTTCCAACTCAGCTCATTCTATGATTCTATGATTTTCCACTGAATTGCTGCTTTCTGAGTAGCTGTAGCCCATAAATGAAAATGTGGTGTTTTCTTCTTGTTTTGCAGTTTTACTCTTTCTCCTGTGACCATGAAGTACCTCAAAACCTCTATTTCTAGTAAGGAATTAGAGTTAACAAACATTAAAAATGCAAACAAATATTTGTGAAATATTTTCTTTTAATCCAGTCATAAGAAAGATTCCATCTTTAAAAACAGAATTTGCATTATGCATATCTTATTAATATTAGATGATTCTTTGCCACTTATAATTAGAAGAAAAAAGGAAAACAGAATTATGAATGCACAATCATCTATTGATTAATTTCTGAAATTCTCTTTCTGTTTACACATCCTTTCAGGTTTTTATTACACATTCGTTTTAACCTATTACAACCATAATTATAATTTACACAGCATAGTTAACCCTTTGTTTTCAGTTTTATCTTTGGGTTGTATAAATCATTTGTCATTGTTTTTCAAATAATTTTATTTCACTACGGTAGAAATAATGGAAGAGAAATTTTGGAGAGCTTATCTTCTAATAACTCTGATATGCAATGTGTATAAAATTGTGAAGTGATTTAAAGTTTAATACTCTGTAATGTAGAGACATCCACACATATTACATCTCTACACGTATGCGTTCACAAAAACACCCTAATTACATACTCATAATACTCTCACTTTCATGTAACAATACACAGAAGGTTCTCTTTTTTTGTGTGTGTGTATGCATGTGTGTGTTAAAAAGCTGATATTAGTGCACTTCACATATCAGACAGCACTATGAGAAATGAAAAGTCCTCTAAGGATACATAACCCTGTTTGTCCACTACAGACACAGATTCCATCACTGAAGAAAGCACCAAACTCCTCGGAGTATGCTGGAACATCTCACTTAACATCTTTCTCCCACACCAGACTGTTTTCCCCATTTAACCAGAAGGTTTTCACCCCATTTCTGGTAACAGTTTCTTAAAGGATGTGAACAGAGTTGTTGGGCTGGAGGATACTTTAGCAAAATAATATGTGTGCAAAGATGGCTAAAAAATATTTTAATTTTAATTAACTAAGATTAATTTTAATTTCAATACTTTAATTAGTTTGAGACAGAGGTAAGCCAAAATTAAACTTTATAATATTGGTACTCACTGATCACCAGTCACATCCCCTAAGAGTGACTTATATACAGTAACGGAAAGACTATTACTTATAAATTTCACCAGCAGCCCTTGTGTACTGGAGAGCTTGCTTTCCTCGAAGATTACCATACCTCTCTCATTGACAACAATGTCACCAGCAGAAACATCTTTATTAAATTACCTATTTACATGTGATCATGAGTAAAGTTTCTTTTATTAAAAAAAAAGCTTATGCCAAATTATTTCTTACCATGCCTCTCATTTCATCAATGATTAAAATGCCAAACATTGCTGTGGGCAAGTTGTGAATGAAAGTACAATATATCTGTGAAAAAAATGGGAAGCAGAGAGATGTTTTTTTATTTCACAAGCCAGGAAATAATCAGTAACTAATTGCTAAAAGAATCATTGGTTCCTTTAAAAAAACACCAAACCCACAAGAGAATTTGAAAAACATTTTTGTCATGTGCAAGCATCAAAGGATTGTGATGTTGAGGGTTTTTTTTAATATTTTAATACAATCCTAAATGACCTTTTGTTTTTAAATAATAAGAAACTGCACAATAAATGGGGAAGCTGGTACTAATCTTTTTTATAAGATAAGGAATAATATGACTTTTAATTGAAAATGTTGACTTGACGTTTATACTCTACCACTTCAGAAAACAAATGCATTAACTGTGAATTAAAAGATATAATATTGATGAAGTAATTTCTTTTCCCATTTTAGTTCTGTTTCTCATTGCCATTCCATAATGCTATATTGTTTAAAAACAGTTTCACTTTCACCAAAAATATACTTCTTAATATAACGGAAGGCACATTTCATTTCATTTATAAATTTAATCACTTGTGTTAGAGGAAACTAGACAACATACCAATGTATTCCAATTGTAGTGGAGGTGGTTTGATAAATTCTGTTAAACTCAAAAGAGAAGGGGTTTCTATTTTCTTTCTGGTCTGAATTCAGTGGGAATATGAAGCTGTAAGACCTTTCAATGTTCTCATCTCCAACATCAGGAAGAAGCATCGATGGTTGTTTACAGTAAAGATGTCTTAGAAGTGGACCAAACATCAGAATAGGCATCTGCCTTGTCTATAACAAGATGGAACAGCAGCTCTGGAAGGCTTTCAGTGCTGATGTCAGTGCTGGAGATTTATTGAAACTGTTGGGGCGGGTGTGATTGTCAGTGCCATCAGCTGGTTCCTCCTAGACTCTGGACACTGCCCTGCAGCTTTCCACCACCTCTGGTGTAGGAGTGAAGGCAGATGAAAACATTTGAATTAATTACCCTCGATTACATTTTAGTACATTGACTTTAGGGATTTTTTTTTCTTTAGTAAATCAAATTATTAAACTGCCTTATTATGACTCCCAGTATCAATTATTTGACACTTGACAGCTTAAGCTCTGTGAGTTTGGTGTTCTGTAACAAACACCAATCCAAAGAGGCCTCTGTTTAAGAGGAAATTTATTTTTGTAGAGTTCCAGGTAGTGGAACTTCCATGTAGTTCAGGATGTGGATTAAGTAAGTTGACTGGAACCTAAATTTCAGAACATACAGTTTCAACACATTTATTCTTTTTTATTTAAGTATCGTGTTGTTTTTCCTTCCATTTATTTTGTGTCCAGGTACATCACAAACTGTAGTTAACTGTCATGAGCTGCAGTTAACTGTTTTCACAACCATTAAATAGTGGAGGAACACAAAGAACAGGGATTACAGTTAATTTTTTTAATAAATAGTTTTTAAAAACTCGTGTCTAGATGATTCACACTTTGATTTCTGGAAACAGGAAGTCTAAAATCAACATTAAAATCAGAATTATTTACAGAATTATTACTGGATAATTTCCTGAAATTCTTACTTGGACGTGGCCTGGACAGCATTGAACTTCACAGAACTTTATGGGGAAATTTTATAGAAATATTCTCGAGACATCTATACTGACAAGGACAGAAGGTAATATACATCACTGTTATGAAAGTGCTAGAATAAATAGTGAAGAGGAAGGGAAGACTCAGAGCAAAGAAGAACCATTTTGTCCTCTGTGCTTGACTCCACAAACATGGGTCAAAGTTTGGGCCATTGGTACCTCTACCTAATAATTCTTAAGAAGGTGGCATAGCAGGAGAGAAGTTAAAGATCTTCTGCTAACTAAAAACAGTATGTAGATTATCTGTCTGTTAAGGTTTATTTTATCGTGGGCATTCTCAGAAATTCAATTCTCTTTACACGGTCAATATTACCTGCTAAAAAAACACTTGTTTTTTCAAGTCACAAAAGTACTTCCATGTATAGTCAGAACGTAGGTAAGCATTACATTTGGGCCATTAATTTCTTTCTTATAATGCCCTGTGCAGATGCATGGCCACCACTCCACAAAAGAGAGAAGATCACAGCCAGAGCCAACTTATATTTGGTTTGTCTAAGCCATACTCCCAAAGCAGTACTGCCACAGATAAATCACAGGAATGAAATATCTGGGTTTTTTCCCTCTGTCTTTCCCGAGTACTTTTCTATGCAAATTATTCCCGCTAAACTAGTGCATTATGAGACACTTACCCTGTGGAGTTACACATTAGGTCTTAATAGACAACATAATGTAAGTCCGTGTACTCAGCTTCACAGTTAAATATTACAGCTTAGATAGACTTGTGGCAATACCTTTACTTATTTATTTTGCAGTATTGCTCAGCCCCCCCTACTCTTTTCAGTCACAGCCATTTACAGAGGCTTTGGTGCTACTTGGAAACTGCAGTTAAGTGGAAATTGGTGCTTATAATAGCAATAAATCCTTAATGCAACAGGTGCCCAGAAGGGATGCGATTAACAGCATGCAGGTAAGAAAGGGACCTGTGATCCTTGTTCTCAGCCAGGCTGGCGCCATCCACAGCTGGCCCAAGTCAGGCTATTTTTCATCTCACAGAAAGCCAGTAACAAACGTAAGGACTGCTTTGCAGGTTGTCCCTGGTACCAAAAGCCACTCTTGTCTTATCTGCAGCTGGTGAAAGTCCTCTACACCCTTTGAAGCCAGTGCAATTATAAGACTTTACTGCAGCTGAGATATACCCCTCTGTTTCTGATGCTTTGGAGCTCATGCAATGAAGGAAGCAGAGACAGCAGGGAAATTACTTTAAACACCATTCCACGTATTTGGTGTTTGTTTTGGGCTTCTCTCCCACGCATCCTTACAAGCAATAATGTAAATAACAAAACACCCAAAACTGGTGTAATTTCATGAGTTCTACACTGTACAGGTGGATCTCTTAACCGTCCCTCCCTTCCAGAATACCTTGTTTTACAGGCATATTAGAACTGAATAAACTCCTCAGCAACTGAGGAACTGGGAATTTAATTTTACCTTCTCTCCAGTGTGGGGGAAAAAAAAAAGAAAATATTATTTTCCTCTATGAATGTGTACTTTGTCATTGCTGGAGATAAAACTTGCAGGAATTAGCATAACACTGCCTCCGCCTAATACCTGAAGGCTGTATTGCATCTTTATATCTGAATCAGGGACCATGTCTAACTCACAGCACATTGTATGTCTTTATTATCTATTAAGATATGTTTTTATGTTAAATTTGAATATAAAAATTGCATCCTCGTGGTATCTTTTTTTTTTGTATACAGCACATGGCAGGTTAAAAGGGCTTAGCTGTGTTGATTAGCTACCCAAATGTTTAATCAATACGGCAATAGCTAGATGCATTCTGGCTGTGAAAGACCTTGGAGAAGTCCCACTTGCCTTATTCCCCACCCCCAAGTAGAACATCAATGAACTATTACATGGTCCTTGCATATCAGTGCAGAGGGGCTTAGACAAATACAACACTAATGGATAATTGTGGGTCACCTTGTCAAAATATGTTAAATGCCCCTTAAGTATTTTTTTTCCCCCTGATTGGAAAAAAAAATGACAGTAAGCTGACCTTGCTGATATCACACAGCCTTTCAGGAAGCAAATACTACTCAGTCTGTAACTCGCTCATTGATTCATAGGTCAAAAATCCATTCCAGCTAAATTACAAAAGACACATCCTCGTGGGTTGATACAACCCACAGTAGCTGCCTGACAAAGTGTTAAGCAATTGTACTCCTTAGCGTGGGCAGAAGGCGTTCGCTGACACTTGTTCAGAAAATACACGTCGGGGCCCCTGAGTGATTCATAAGCAGTTCCCCGGGTGCGCTGGATGTTAATGCATGGCAAAGTCAGGGAAAGTTCATCCCGTGACCACGGCTCCTGGACCCGCTCCAAGAATACGCCATTCTCAGAGAGGGCATTAACTGCGAGAGGGCCGTTGTGGGATTTGGATTCCTGCCCCTGTATTTATCTACTCACAATGTCATTAACACCCACATTGATCCCGAACTGCTGTTGATGCTGGGGCTGCGCATGGGATTGCTTGTTCACTGGTGCCACAAATCACAAACCAGTGAAAATCGTTCTGATAAGAATAACAGCTCCGCGGCTTCCCATTGTTATAAATGAGCTGTAGGAGCCCTCCATACCTGCTACTAATGCTCTGTAATGGTTTTGCTTAGCTATTATTTAGAAGCATTACCTTTGCTTTGGCTGGCAAAATTAGTACTAGGAGGACTGTAACACGATTTGCAATGAGAATGTCACAATGCATCTGTCATTGTCTTTCTGGTCTTGCTATACCGCCTAAGACAATGCTGTAGGTTAAAATCAGCAACAAGGACAAAACATAATTAATTAGCCAAGTATTGCCTTCATTATGAGGCTTGTTTTGAAAGGGTAAGAGAATTCCAGAGTAGCATGATATTTGTTTTAAATTCTGATGTATTACACAAAGGTTACTTGAATCTCCAATAGAGTGTCATTAACTACATGTAAATATATAGCTACATAAATAAACACAAAGGTAGAAATGTGTACATATACATAAATGTGCATGTATAAAATATACATGCTGCGTATCTGGCTTTGTATTCACACACAAGCATGGATACACTGTTCACAACTAATCTATTGTTCTATAGTCATAATTACACCAAATATACTGAGAAATGCAACAAGACTTACTTTTTTTGTGTTTACACTCCCCCAACTTGAAGGATCTAAAGCAACTCCTAGTAAAACAGTTGCTGCAACTGCTATAGTAACTTTCTGGTTCAGATTGGTGTGGCACACAGAAGACGAAAGTAAAATGGCTTGAAGAGGACCACACAAGATCAGTAGCAGTGAAACAAAATCCCATTTAGCATCATCCAAATCCAATGTATAGTGGTGCTTATGAGTTGAAATGGGCTTCACCATCACTCTTCTGCATCATTTTCAAACACTGGGAAACACTTATCTATGAAAGCTTTAGGAGTAATAATTAAAAAGTCAATTGAGGCTTCAAAGAACCTGAGCCACAGGTAATAGCAGGCACTAAAAAGCCTAGTTATTCATCCATGGAACATTATCCCTTTAAAGCCCTTTATTTGTAATGAACGGAGGGAGCTGAAGAGAAGATTGTTTACAACCTTGATGAAAATTCTTAAAGCCACTTAAAATCCTGCTTACTTTGCCCACAGCTCCCCTTTACTGACAAATCCTCAGAGACAAAACCTGCTGGTTGTCACCAGCATGGTAGATCCTAGGCAGGAGGCAAGAGAAGGGTGAAGTACTCACTTTGAATGGATCTGAAGTACAGCATTTCCAAAAAAACCCAAACTTTTAAGTGACAAAGAAAATATTCCTGCAAACAGTTCAATTCCCACCCCCTCCAGTCTGATATTTTCCTACCTCTTCTAGTCTTCTTGAAATATTCTTGCTAGTCCAAAGGATAGTTTTGACCAGGATGGTGATTCCAGTTTATTTTTTCTGAGACCGTGTTTTGATGCCATTTTGTGTTTTAAGCCCTATTGGTTAGGCTTACTGCCTGTGAACAGTTCTGACTGCTTAAAATAAAAAAAGGATGTTTTTTACACTGTATCTCAGAGCAGCGTTTCATCTCAAATTGCCAGCTACAAGCACTGATCTCTCTGGAGTCTTCATGAGCTCAGCAAAAGCATTTAGCTTCCTCTAAGGATCTTCTCATGGAATGATTTTAAGAGCTCAAGCCATTCAAAGTGATCAGGCACTGAGCCTACTGAAGGTTTGCAGAGTACAAGTAGGCTACTGACAGAAGACAAAATTCTGTAAACAGAAATGCAAAGAGGACAAGCTTTAATGTTGTCCTCTCAGTGACATCTAGAAGTTGCTGTTTTAAGTGTACCGAAATCTACACTCATATTGTGCTTATGCAGATGAAGTGTGCGTGACACTTTGAAGTTAAATGCTTCTTTGCAGATTAAAAGGAAGAGTCCCCTGTGCTTTCAGTTATCACAGGGTATGCACCAGCAGTAGCAATGCTCACAGTGGTAGGTGCTCCCATGTCAGAGACTAAACTGGATAGTTTTACTTGGAAACAAACCAGTTTGTGGGTATTTGACCTGGGAAAACAAGGAAAGGAGGCTCAAGTCACTTCTGTCTAGTTTGCAAGAGCTCCCAGGGAAAAGAAAAACTCTTCTCCTTTCAACCATCATGGTTATGTTGAGTCTGTCACCTGGCCCTGAATCTCACTACTTTATCAGTATCCATGATCATCTTCCATTTGCAGTTTTGCTGAACTTGCTTGTGGACTTTTACGCTGGTCCATTCTCTCCTGTCAGGCACTTAGCAGGAAAGTGTAAAATCCATCATTGATTTATAAAATGCTCATATACAGAGGGGCTTTTTCTTGCTTTTATTTGTTTCTCAGTGTCCAAGGCCCCTCGGGGTACAGAACCTTAGGAAAGTAACACACAAAGAGGTGCAAAAATACTATTTATAATGTTGTGTGAACTGTAACTATATCCTGTATTGCACTGTTACTCATAGGACTATTACACACAAAAAATGATTGTAAAATTGCTGTGAGGGAGATCTATTCACTTTTTTACTGAAAGAAGACAAGATGATTGTCTGTCTTACTCAATATGCATCAGTAAAAAATGTGACATCTTTTATGCCTTTACCGAATGCAAGAAAACCACATCAGCTGAGTAGGCTTCACATAAATGTCTTTGATGGGTTATTCACAAATGTTCAGGCCCTTGTTAGTCTTGTATTCTGGCTGTTTCTTGCCTACAGCACTGAATGCACAGTTAGAGGGCTCACAAACAATTTAAAGACATACTAACCTATTCATACACAGGAGGACATGAAAAAGCCCTTTTGTATTCAGGATGACTGGTTCCACACCATTGAAAAAGGGCTTTGTTCAGTGTGTGACAAATGATAGACTCTGGATAGCTGATTATGTGGAAGCTTTGCACCACTCAAGTAGATTTGTTACTAGAAAAGCTGCGACATTCAGCTGTTCGCTGTGTCATACTTTGATAGCACCGTGCTGTAAACATCTTGTGTGATCTCCACCACAAGCCAGTGCTGCTCTGATGAGCAGGAGTTCCCATCTGTGGGTCCTGTCTTTCTCAGAGGCTTTGAACAACTCAGAGATTGCGAAAAGATCATGAGGTGAGATCTCACCTTTGGTCTTGAAGGTCTACATGGCGGTAGCAATTGAATGTACAGTTCTAATAGTGATCATGTGCATTAATTGGGACTTCACACTATATTAAATTTGCAAGTTGAGTTCCTTCTACAGGCATCAGCCTTCTGGTCCAAAGGGAATGATGTATCAAGATTTTCAAGGGTTGCACAGATACACAATGCCTGCGTTCACTTTCCCATGGGGTTTTACGCAGAAAGGGGAATATATAGCCTCTAGCAGACCAGGAAAGCAATTTTTAAAACTGAAGTACACCGACGGTTCTAAAGGTTTTTATTCTGTGATTTGTTTGTCTGTTTTGGAAGATTTTGCTGTTCATATTGGAGCTTCCATGGATTCTGATGTAATAAGTAGTTTCAGTGCTTTGCCATCACAGGTTACCCTCACAATAAAGGGAATGTCAATCATAGTTGGTCTTCACACTTTTTCAAAGTCTCGTGTTTCTTGGTTTCAGCCTGACAACAGTTTGCCTCTCAGCCATGAGCTGCCATTGCAGTGCCATGCCTGCTGCAACAAGCACCTCTGTTCCCTGCTGGTTGGATTTTACCTGGTTTTCTTTTTGGTATTTCAGAAATAATATCCATGAGAATTGGCTTTTTATTCTGACATTTACTACTCTCTTCTACAACTCTGACATAAATGCATAGCAAATGTAGGATTTTCTGCAAGATTTTCTTTGCTGTATTTCAAACTCTGTTGCTCTAATGCTCTAACGTTAATAGAAAAGTGATTTGGGGTGACTTAGTAGGTCTTGTATAATCTGTTCAAATTTCTAAACTCCAAACAATGTGCTGAGAAATGATAAAATCTTTGCATCAGATATTTTCTAGGCTTGACTAAGTCACAGTCATGGCAGGTCCTTGACTTCTGATATTTTGGTACTTCAGTCTGGCTGTTCCAACACAGACCATAATGTTCAAATATAGAATAAAGATTAGAAAGAATACATGTAAATTTTTGGAATCCCCCGAAAATTCCTTCTGTATCTTTTAATCATAAAGTGTGGTACCTTTGCATGTGAGTTCTTAGGGACAAAATGTGAAATTCTTTAATTCAATTCAAAAACTGACATTACATAGAATCAACAAATATCAACAGGTTATTTTGTGACAGTGAAATAGCTGGTATTCTTACAGACAAGAAGAGATATAAATAGAAATACTCACAGGTCTAATTTTTTTCCCCTTAGAACCAGGACAAACCAGTAATGGAGGACATACATCAGGAGTGTTAGGGAGAAAAAGACAAATTATGGGAACCAATTGTATCTCCAGCATACAGCATACAACTATTGAATCATGAACCGACAACAATAGATCTCAGAAGAGCATTGCATATCACAGGAAAATAAATGTAACTTCTGCAAACAAAACAGATTAAGAGCAGGTATGCTCCACCAGAGTGTGCAAAGGCTTGGACACAAAGCTTGCTTTAGCGTTGGTTGTATAAGCAAGCTGCACAGAAAATTTCTGATTTTGTTCAAATGAAGAACAATATCAGCAGAAGCAAGGACAACAGTAAGCAAACAACAAAAGTCAGGTTAGGTACATCCAAAAATGTTAGGAGTCCGCAGCCATAAACAGGTTACTAAAAAGGTTAATATTTAGCAATGGTTGTGCCATAGGATATGTGATGACACTTCTTTCCTATTATACGAACTACGCTGTTCACAAAAGTACCATTACTTTTAATGTGGGCTATTCATGTGCATCAAGGAAAGCTCTTAACTTTTAAGCAGGAGATGAAAACACTTTTGTTTGGCAACGAATTCAATTATTAATGTATTTAACCAGGTACCATGATTCGGCGCGGATCAGCGGCAGAAACGGTAAGAACTGTAGCCGTCTGCTCAATCAAGGCGGGTGGAGAGTTGCCTGTGCAAGGCAAAACCTCAGGAGAGGACCTCGGCAGGGCGACTCTCTCTGGAACCCCAGAAGCGGCAGCTGTCACGTGGGCCGATCGCGTGGTAGGGGGGCGGTCCCGAAAGAAGCCGCGGGACATTTAAACGCGACCAAATCAGCTCCAACAACAGATTCGGCGCGGATCAGCGGCAGAAACGGTAAGAAGTGTAGCCGGGTGCTCAATCAAGGCGGGTGGAGAGTTGCCTGTGCAAGGCAAAAGCTCAGGATAGGACTCCGGCAGGGCGACTCTCCCTGGAACCCCAGAAGCGGCAGCTGTCACGTGGAGCAACCGCGTGTAGGGGGGCGGTCCCGGAAGAAGCCGCGGGACATTTAAAACGTCTCCCTGGGAGCGCTAGCGATAGGAGCGCGGCGAGCAGGGTCGCAGTAGAGGCAGTTTGCACGGCAGTTCAAGCAGGCACTCTCTGGCAGGTGGTTGGCCTTCCCACTCCCCTGCGGCAATGGTGACCAGGCGTGGCAAAACCTCTGCTACCAGGAGCGTAGCTATCCAAACCGTGCCTCTATTAAGGGATGCAGCCACCCAGACCCAGGACTGTAAGGAATGTCTCAGCATAAGCCCTATGAGGAGCGACTGAGGGAGTTGGGGCTGTTTAGTCTAAAGAAGAGGAGGCTCAGGGGAGACCTCATTGCCCTCTACAACTACCTAAAAGGAGGTTGTAGTCGGGCAGGGGTTGGTCTCTTCTCTCAGGTGACCAGTGACAGAACTAGAGGGCATGGACTCAAGCTTCGTCAGGGGAGGTTTAGGCTTGATCTTAGGAAAAAGTTCTTCACTGAAAGGGTGATTGGCCATTGGAATGCGCTGCCCAGGGAGGTGGTGGAGTCGCCGGCCCTGGAGGTGTTTAAGGGGAGATTGGATGAGGCACTGAGTGCCATGGTTTAGATGATGGTTGGTGTTAGTGTTGGTGTTAGTGTTGGGTTATAGGTTGGACTTGATGATCTCAGAGGTCCTTTCCAACCTTGTGATACTGTGATACTGTAACAGTCCTGGCTCACCGGAGAGATCCCGGAAGACTGGAAGTTGGCCAATGTGACGCCCATCCACAAGAAGGGCCGTAAGGATGATCCAGGTAATTACAGACCTGTCAGCCTGACCTCGGTCCGAGGTAAAACTATGGAGCAGATAATACTGGGTGCAATCATGCGGCACCTGCAGAACGGCCAAGAGATCAGGCCCAGCCAGCATGGGTTTAGGAGGGGCAGGTCCTGCCTGACCAACCTGATGTCCTTTTATGACCATGTGACTCACCCAGTGGATGAGAGGAAGGCTGTGGATGTGGTATACCTGGACTTCAGCAAGGCCTTTGACACTGTCTCCCACAGTAGACTCCTAGAGAAGCTGGCAGCCCATGGCTTAGATGTGAGCACTCTGTGCTGGGTTAGGAATTGGTTGGATGGCCGAGCCCAGAAAGCGGTGGTGAATGGTGTTTCATCCAGTTGGCGGCCGGTCACCAGTGGTGTCCCCCAGGGATTGGTGTTGGGTCCGGTCCTGTTTAATATATTTATTGATGATCTGGATCATCATCAGCAAGTTTGCGGACGATACTAAGCTGGGAGGAAGGGTTGATCTGTTAGAGGGACCTGGACACACTGGAGAGATGGGCCAATTCTAATGGGATGATGTTTAATAAGTCCAAATGTCAGGTACTTCATTTTGGACACAACAATCCCATGCATAGCTATAAACTGGGGCCAGAGTGGCTGGAGAGTAGTGAGGCAGAAAGGGACCTGGGAGTGCTGGTTGACAGGAAGCTCAACATGAGCCAGCAGTGTGCCCAGGTGGCCAAGAAGGCCAATGGTATTCTGGTCTGCATCAGGAATAGCGTGGCGAGCAGGACCAGAGAAGTTATCGTCCCCCTGTACTCGGCACTGGTCAGGCCTCACCTTGAATACTGTGTACCATTCTTGGCCCCTCAGTTTGGGAAAGATGTCAGGATGCTGGAGTGTGTCCAGAGGAGGGCAACGAAGATGGTGAAGGGGTTGGTGTTAGTGTTGGCTTATAGGTTGGACTTGA
This sequence comes from Dromococcyx pavoninus, assembly GCA_033558185.1. Lineage (NCBI taxonomy): Eukaryota > Metazoa > Chordata > Aves > Cuculiformes > Neomorphidae > Dromococcyx > Dromococcyx pavoninus. The sequence goes on from JAUMJL010001065.1 coordinate 222,071, forward strand.
TGATCTCAGAGGTCCTTTCCAACCTTGTGATGCTGTGATTATAGTTTTGGTGTTAATATTTGATCAATGATGTTATAATTGCATATCAGCCCAAGTTATACAAACGAGCACAAGGTACATTTTTACTTCGTGTTTAAGCCAGTTTCTGCTACACTCAGCTGAAATGGCACCTTGCCATGGAAATATCTCCACACACTTCAGTGAAATGACACTTGAAGTCTAGGTAGTAGAATCAAATTCTAAATATCTGTACAATGAGAAATCTCTCCAGCCGGGGAATTTAATTTTAATTTTCATTTCTGTTTTCATGTTAAAATGTAAAATAAGTGTTTTGTTTGACAGGAAACTTCTCCTTTGTGGAATATTATCTCTTCTGCAAAATAGTTTATTAATTAAATACTACACAAAATGCATATTTTATTTTATTTTATTTTATTTTTAAAACTTTTAAGATAAAATAAATAACATTAAAAAATGAAAGAAACACTAATAAGCAAACCGCACCCAAAAAATAAAGTCGTAATTTTCTGTGGCACAATCCCACAGCCCAGTTGTATGTGATCACAGTTTTCTGAGACACTGCTCTCAGCTGTGAGTGGTAATGTCTGGTAACTCACTGAGGTGAAACATTGCCTTATTCAGAAAAATAATTTGGACCACTTCTGTAGAAAATGAATGCTACATTCTTTACACGGAAAAAGAGCATGGGATATGATTTTCTATATAAGGAATACTCTTCTGTAATACATCAAATCTCTTCTTTCCTGTGTGTGCAAATGCACTCTCCTTTGTTACATTATAAGAAGGTGCATAACTCCAAAAGAAATGGAGTTAGATGAAAAAGAGCCATTCCAAACTCTACTGATTAAAATAAAAGTGCTCATAAAAGAGACAGGAGAGTAAATTACTGCATCCCCAGAACAGCAGTAACTTACACACCAACAAGTTATTTTCAAGTTTGCCAGAGGAAATAATCTGCTATCAACAAGGGGTAATTGCCTGAGCAAACTAGTCTTTACATCTCACACATGCTGTCACCTTGTGTAAGAAAGAAATACACCACATATCAATTCAGGAAAAAAAAAATGAAACATTCCTTTAAAGTCTGCTTCTCTCAGCTGTTTGAAAGAGAGAACATATATACAGCTTGGAACATATCTAATCTCTGCTATTTTCTTATCGCTGAAGAGTATCCTAACACACCACAAAATTCATAACCTAAGCAGCCTCAGGCAATATTAGGAAGGATCCATTTTAGATTGGAAAAGAAATTTTAATCTGAGATTTACCTGTGGCTGTCACAGGTGAAAGCATGTTAGCGACAAAACCCTTCAGAAACCAGTGAAGGAACTGTTAAGTAAAAGAGTCAAAATTTTCTGATTTTTATACCAATGAGGGCTGTTTAGAGAGCTAGATGAACAGTTATTTCAGTGAATATGCTCGGACACCCCCCCCCTCTGTACTTCCATTGCACATGTATTCGTTTGACTAAAAGCTTTTGACCTAAGGGCTCATAGGAAAGGAATTTTCAGGGCTCATAGGAAAGGAATTTTCAGGGCTCACATGAACCATTTTTTTCTCAAAGCAAGGTGCAAGATATACCTATACGTGAGTATTTAAAGTGCGTTTTGCCATGGAAGACAGATGGTAATGTGTATTGTGCAAATATAAGTACAATAGACAGAAGAAAAGAAGTTTCTCATTCATTGGAAGATTCAGTCCTTTCTTTAAAACCTTGTGTTAAAAAGGCAGTAATGGCTAATGGGAAAAAACCCACAAATGGTGGCAATCTTTTTATCAATATTCTGTGAAGTAACAGACAGTGTAACTGCTATAGGTAAATAGTTCTTTTTTTTTTTTTTGAGAAGTAGGAAAGTATCAGCATTGTCTATTGTTCAATTAATATCATTTTACCTAAAGTTAAATATTGAGTAATGTTTACTTGTATTATTAATGAGAAAACCACATTCCTCACTCTTTCTCCTTAGCAGATGAAACTATAATTGTCTTTATTTCCTCTACTCTGTCTCTTTGACTTTTGTTTAATTAAATTAGCTCCCTTATGCTACCTGTAACACTGTCAGTATGAGGCCATGTAGCTAAAAATGAATGGGAATAATACCCTTTGCCTCCTAGGTTGAGTCATCCTGATTAATGTTCTGGAATGATCATGTTTTGGAACCTGATAAGGTTGGCTGATCAAGATGGTAAGCAAAGCAAAAATAGAGTGAGAACAAGAATTTTCCTAAATTAAAGTTTACAGGGCATATGGGTGGATTTCTGTCTTCCATCCAACCCTTACGATGCTTTTCCAACAAAGAAAAATGGAAAGGTCTTAAAAGATTTTTGGCAGTATTCTGGCGAAAGATATGAACTACTGTCAAGCATAGCATGGAAGGAAAACTGTTTCAGTTGACAGAAACAATATGCTTCCGTTTTTCTGTTGGTCATGATTTTGTATTCCAATGGTACTTTGAATTTCCAATTAATCGTTTTGGTGATTAAAGGAAAAGAAACCTTCCTTAGCTGCAGTGAAATTCACTAGTGAGATCTGTCAGTGCAGCTGATGATCAATTCTTTGGTCTTTCTGCCTGTCTGCCTACACATATTGACCTTGATTGGCAGGGTTGAAGTCTGGTCTGAAGTTTGAAGAGCTCATACTGTGCCCTAGCATGGTTCTAGTTCTAAAGCACCAGTTTCACCTGGACAGGGTCTGACAGGCAGTTACAATTCCTCCTTAACTACAAAGCAAAGAAAAATAACAAGATTTAAGCAAAAACAAAACAATCCCAAAGCAGAGTATATAGGCTGGCATTTGCACTCAAAAAAATAAGCTCACTGTGCCTTCAGTGCCAATTCACTTGAGATTTATGTGTTTTATCAATGATAGTTCCTAATGCGGGGCATACACCACCTACAATGGATTGCTGCATGCAAGGAAGAAATACATCACTGACACCTGTCTCTAGTACAGTAATAAAATGTTACAGATTTCAGAGATAAAAACATCATAATAAAATATGCTCTTTATGCAAATAATAAGACTACTCCTTGAATTGAAATAAAGAAGAAAACTTTTCTGAAGTGGAAAGGTGGAGGATTAAAATTGAATCATGGCTTCTATCCTTCAAATGAAAGAAAATAAAGGATTACAAATATCATTCAACTTTTACTAGTGCATGGCAGTCATCAGAATGGGACTATTCGCCCTGGGAATGAAGCCAGTGATATTTCTTTGGAATGAAGAGTCTCGTTTCGTTGTACAAAAATACTGAGACTGAAACTAGAAGTCAGCTGTTGGGACGCTCTTAGCTGGGTTTGAAGAAAGAAATCAGACAGCATAGACTTCCTTGACGAAGAAAAGCAGGAGCTGTGAGGTCTTCCCACCTCCTCCTGCCTCTGGTGAGTTCATTCCTGACCGTTACATCTTGCTTCATGTTAGTTTTTGTCAATCACAGTGCTTGTATCCTAAGGATAATATTTTTCTATACCTAACTATTTGCCATATATCATTAAATAACACAAAAGACATATGCTCTCTTGACATCAGATTGTTTTAAAAGCAGTGTTATTAATTGCAGAAGGATGCATAAGTTACAGTTGCCACATCTAGTCATAGCTGATGCTCAGAAATCTATGCCCAATAACGGATCAGTTTCCAGTCTTGTCAGCAGCTTTCAGAACATGAAGGGAGTTTTCCTAACTGCAGCGGCTGTTGGAAACTTGCAGAAATGTGACAGCACAGACATATTCACTGTGCCACATCCTCTGAGAGGGAGAAAGACTTGCAAAAACAAATTATGGTACGACCTTACACTTCAAGGAGTTTTTCCTACATTTGTTTACACTTTCTGTAATAGCCCTGGAGAAGTGCATGAGAAGTACCTAAAGAGTATTCTAACAATTACATTCCTTAAGAAAGAACTGGTATTTCAAAACATAAAAGTATGTGTTAAATATAACATAGAAGTTAGGGTAGTAGCCTTTTTTAGTAAGTGTGGAAGCCAGAACAAGGGGTACAGATCAACCCAAACAGATGTCAGTGGGATCCATGAAACACTTTTGTGTTTGCTGCTTGTTTCCCAGATATGGTTCAAAATATGACAGCAAGTGTTTAGTTAAATAAAAAATAAAAATAGAGAGAGAGAGGCTCTATCTCAGCATCAGTCTTTCCTCTTCATTCACAGCTGAAACTCTCCATTCAGGCTCTCAGCTTTTTCTCTTCTCTGAGTACAGGAGCTCAGAAGGTGCTGTTGGGAACAGGGTCCAGGCTGGCATCACACATCCATGAAGAGACGTGTTATTGGGACCGATGTGAGCTGAGACAAGAGCTATTGCATTCCTCTTCTTGTAGGGCACCTGCAGTGGAAACCTCTCTTCCTGAGTCTTTACTGCCTACTGCCTTGGGTTAACAGCAGCCTCCCAGCACCGAACAGGGACCTATGGGAAGGCTGAGGAGGGGCTATTTAACAAGGAGGCAGTGATAGGAAGGAGGGGAACGGTTTTCAGCTGAAAGAGGGGAAATTGAGATGAGATCTTAGAAAGAAATGTTTTACTGCAAGGGTGGGGAGGCCCTGGCCCAGGTTGCCCAGAGAAGTGGTGGTTTCCCCATCCCTGGAGGTGTTCGAGGCCAGGTTGGATGGGGCTTTGAGCCCTCTGATCCAGTGGGAGATGTCCCTGCTCATGGTAGGGGGTGGAACTGGATAGGCTTTGAGGTCCCTTCCAATCCAAACAATTCTATGATTCTATGATATGCTCATTCCCTGCTCACCAGTGCTGAGTCCTGCTGCCATGTTGGTATTCTTATGCTGCTCCACAAAGGAAATAAAGTGGCACAATTATGTGATTCTGTATTTCTGCCCCTCTCATCTTTAATCGTTAGGAAAGCAGAAAACATGACACAAAGAAAAATGAGGATGGTGCTTGTTGACATCAGTTAATCAGTCGGGTATTTTTTAGTACTGACTGACTAGTCACTAAATTGCAGGCTAAAAAGTCCTCTCATACAGACATACACCTATCTGACTGACGTATTCTGGCTGCTGAATGCTGTAGCATTTGAAAGCACTTGAGAACTGTATACCTAATTAAACAATTTCTGTCTTTATCAAGATTTTATTTAAAAAAATTACAGGAAACATCATGAAGGAACTAAAGAGAGACTGAAGTGAACATCTGGTTATAATTCCAAAAATGTGCTCCAAAGGAGCGTTTTAAAATACGAGGTCAGTGTACAATACTCCAATTTTAGGTCTGTTCTAAGCAAAATTAAACAAAATTTAAAAAATGCATAACTGTACAACAGTTCAAATTATTCATCAATGTTCTAACCCATGTGAAAAGATTTTATCCCCAAGCTTTCCTTAGGTCAAAACAATGTAAAATGAGCTAAAGATGACTATAACCCTATGACCCCTACAAACGCCTATTTGTAAACCATATGTCATAAATATCTATTACAAAAATATTACCAGTGGGAGGGGAAAAATCAATAAAAATAAAAAAGACAAGTGGGCATTATAAAAAGTCTGTCATGAGTTGAAACACCTTCCGTTAAATGTATATATAACATACATCACATAAAAACGCTATTAATCTAATTTAACAACATTCAATGCATTTATGCTGAGAAACTGCTAAAAAGCACTAAATAGAATTTACCGAGATGCATAAAAAGCACAATTACCAACTAGACTTGGGACATTCCAGTTAGTAAATGAGGCTGCAAAATTACTTTGTGTTAAAAGAGTATTAATGGCAATGCTAGCACTTGACAAATATTTTATGGTACAGACTGTTACTAAATTAGACCCTTTGTATGTCTTCCTGTAAATTAATTTCGATACACATGGAATACTTTTCTTCTTTACCATGTTTTTAAGAGTTTACTGTGTTTTGGAAGTACCTAACCCTCAAGATTTTTGGTAAGAGGAAGCCACCCCTGCTACCCGTTGCTCTCAGAGTGATTGGTGTCACATCAGTGCTGAGGGTGAACTATGGTCTTGCAGGTACTGGCAAATACTCTTGTTTTGGCATCATCTAACTCAGAGAAAATCATACTAAGGTAGAGCACATTCTGTACCATAACCATAGTTTTGGTGTGTCAGTGACGAGAACAAATGTGAATCAAATCCTAGCCTGGGGAACTGTGGAGCATAATCTTTCCACCCTAATTCTGGCCTCCTTCCAAGGCCAAGACTGCAAATATGCCTTTCGTCAGGTCTTCTGTAGCTCTTTCTGCAAAGGCAAGGGATTGGTTCCCAACTCCATGCTAGAAGACAAGGTCTGAATAATACCCCTGCTCCTTGCTTCATATTTGCAAGTATTTCATTTGGTTTCTTGCAAATTTCAAATGTCGTTGGAAAAAAACATTATGAGAGCATTTATTATTAGTCTTCAGTGAAAATGTGCAGGTACTGTTATTTTGCAAATATTTTAAGATATTGTCTTATAATGGAAGGAAGAAAAACTTAGATTTTATTTAATTTTATTTTAATTGAGGAATGCAGTAGGCCTTGCATTAGCACTTGCATTCATTTATTGCAACCTTTTAAAATACTGGATGTATAAGTCTGAGTAAATCTCTTGAGAAAACAAATAAAAAATAAGGCACCCAAAAGTCCTACAGTGCTTAAAAATGCTTGAGTATTTACATGACAAAATGTGAAATCGCATACATGCAAGTGTTATTTTAAATAATACATAAATTTCCTATAACAGTAAATAGGAATAATAAACATTTTCACCTTAGTAACAATGACCAATAAGCAAAACCAAATACCCTCTGAATGAGGACTACAAAGTTCAATTAAATTACACCACATTCAGTGAAATTTGAAGGCTTTGTCACCTTAGCCTTTCCCATCAAGCTGTTCAGCAAAACCCACTGCTGAGCATGGGAAAGTGCTTGGGACGCGGCAGACCCGTCGCTTAAAAAAGTGAGGTCACAATACTAAACTTTTATATACCTGCACACAGTGAAGTCTGCCATGCTGAAAACTAAGATACAGGTTTTCTACTTAATTAAGCTTGACATGTCACAACAAAATCCTGCATATTCTTTCCTGATAAGGACGATGAGAAAACCACAGTGATGAGAGAGGCAAATTGGGCAGAAAACCTCACTGAAGGTTTTCCAACTGTCTCCAAACTTGGAGAAAAAGCAAAATCTGCCATAATGTACTGAGTTGTTATTGCTAACAGAAGCATAGCTCTCCTGTAACAGCAGTAACATCAGTCTCAACTGGAGAAACACAGCAGGAGGTTCATGGAGTTCTCTTCCAGCATGCTGGGGAAATGATCCCTGGTGAACACCCAAATGCAGCTTGAAACATCAAAAGTGCTGGTACTCAGATCATCTGAAGCACCAGTTACAAATACATTACAAGGATGTATACACTCAAAGCTGCTGTTCCGTGGAGCATGTCATCTGTATAGCCCAGAGGAGAAGAATTAAATTGTGCAATCCTAGTTAGAAGCTGAATGGATGCGCTAATACTCGGGACTGAAAGGGGTAAAACGCAATAACAAGCAGTCAGGAAGGAAACAAGCTTTGGCCTTTGCTGGCCCATTTCTACACCCCAGAATAAAGGTGGCTTGCCACCAAGGACTAAGTGAGCTATAGCGTGGTAGCACTGATCCCCACAAATATAGGGTGGCCAAGTCAGTTAGTTGAATTTAACATTATGAATGGCAATAAATAAACCCAGTGCTTCAGGGAAAGCTATTGCTCCAGCTTTCCACTATAAAAGATTTTCCTAGCTCAAAAACATCCACGGCTTGAGCCGGCAGAGGCTCCTGGGTGGGGAAGTGTTATTTTATTTGTCCCATGAAATCCCATTCAGGTTCTGCTGCCGAATGAATAGCTGATAATTGCCATTTCCTTTCACTCGCTCATGTTCCCCAGGAAATTGCAGCTGGCTGCCAAGACTGCCGAAGGCGAGCGGGATGGAACACAGCGTGGCAGCAGCTGCAGGTAGCACATCTGTCCTAGCAAGGTCCGGGAGCTGCCAGGTCACCTGTATGGGATGCAAAACTGCACACAGACTGTGCTAAGGACGGTCTGAGATGAAGAACTTCGACGCCACTGACCAACTCAGTGGCCAGTTTCATTTTCCCTTTTCTTGCAACTGCAGCATTCATCAGCTGCCAGCTAAAGCAAAACTGCAGCAATAATGAAGCCCAACAGCACTTGTTTCACATATTAAAAAAGGAAGATATTTCCATTGTTCAGAGAATTTCTGGGACCGGGGGAAGAGGTGGGTATTTTCGTTATATTTTTTTTTTACAGCTGTACAGATACAATTATTCTTGTTTTTTCTGTTGAAGAGGATACTTACATGGCAAAGTGATATGAAAAATAGTTAGAAGCAATGCTTAGGTGGAAGTCAAGCACTTGAGAAGTTAAGAAACCTGTTGCTTACCTTCATCCATAAAACTGCATGATCCGTTTTGCATATCAGCTGATAAAAGAAATCGAACTATTTGAGCACACTTTTCAAAAAGTTCCTCTTCAGCACTAAATATATACAGTGGACACTCTAGAAGTCCAAATTAAGTTACACAGGCAGCAAGATGTCTGGTACTTCATACATCAGAGCTTTCACGTGCTTAACAGAACATGGTGTCATTTGCAAGGTTAATATAGGGGGATTTGCAATTAATGTGTGTATTTCCACACATGCACACTCAGGCTCATATAGATGCAAATGTTTGGGTGAACTTTGACTACAAACGATGTCTGCCACGCAAAGCAGTGGAAATTATTCACTACGGCAGTATGTAAGGTAGCTTAACACAGATGAACAACACTGATGTAACATTATTATTGCAGCATGAGCATCGCATGATAGGAAAGGTGTATAGAAGGCATCTGACACTAAGGTCTAATGACACAGTTTCTGCTCAGGCAAAATTCCCACTACTGCTTTCAAAACCTGAGGGAGGCATTGACCCATTACTAGTTACTTCTAGCAGAGCTTCAAAGAACAATTGCAGAACTGGGCCATTATATAGCACTCTCCACCCCACAAAATCCCCTGCTGTTTCCCAAATTATACCTATTTACAGGTAGATAGACAATATTTTATCCATTACAAAACTAGTGACCTACAGGGTAAAACACACCAGAAATCCTGCACACCAATTCAGAAGGGTGGCTGTGATCCTGGATCAGCATGTGTTCATGATCGTGGAGTTTAATAACTCACTCCCACCGAAATAAATTAAATCAGACCTCTAAGAAACATAAGCATTGACTGCTTTTATCCTAGCACAGACGTGGCATCACCACACGGGGACGTTCACCCGACTCTGCTCAAGAGCAGCCATGGGAGCCCAGTTTCCCTCCAGGTTGTGTCACCCAGCTGCTGGGTAGGATGGACGCAGCACTTATGAGATTTGACAAGAGATCAACCCAAGGTGACCCTGCAGTGGAAACACTTGTGAACTGGAGGTCCTACACAGGCAGCCTGCATGCTTGCAAGGTGAGACCATGAAATACTTCTTGCAATTAACATTTTGTGCAGTAAATAGCCTAAATGAAACCAGCAAGACAACCCGCTGCATTAAAGAGCTGTTTAATATGGGTAAGAATATGACCACTGGGCTTTGGGGTGCTTTTTGTTTTGTACAGTGAGTCCCGTGAATGACAAATAACAAACAGATCTAGGAATCGCATTCACCTAGAGCTGAAAATATTAAATTAAATCTTGACAAGCAGCAGTATCTCTCCTGGATGAGTTTGTTTCAGCACAATCCTGATGCATTCTTATGGATAAAAGTCCAGCTCTGAGCCGAAGCCATGCATGCTTCTGGGTTACAGAAGAAACCTCAAACCTGAGCCCATTATGAAAATGCTGAGAGGGGCTTCACCATGGCAGCCTTGGTTGTTCAAACTGAAGTGCAAGAAATCACTGAGAATTATGTGGTAATGCTCCCACTGACATATAGCCTTTAAGTTTAGAAATGAATCATTTGAATTTTGTCATTATCTCTGGACAGATTTCCAGCTTGACAACGGTGATTATAGAAGGAATTAAAAATAAACAGCATTCAAAAGCTATGAAAAGTAAGGCTAGACGGCCATTAACTACTAATGGAAAAAGTTCAGCAGGGGTGTCATGTAGCCAACAATTTGTGTTTAAACATATTGATAATGAATCCCAGCATAACCATCCAAATCAAAATCAGTATGCTTTCTTTTATACCTATGACAATTTAAATCAATAATACTGGCATTATCCATATATACATATATGTATATCTATGCATATATATTTCTGAATTACAAAACACTATTGTATAATTTCACTCTCATTTCTGATTTTTAACAGTGATGCACATCTTTATTCTTCCAATCAATTTATTCTGTTAGTGTTTTTCAGCATTCTAAATCCCTAAGATAAGTCAATAATGTTGATTACTTACCATAAGCACTGTACACACTATTCTAATACAGGTTATTTGTAATTTGAAATCCTCATCTATGTGCATTATTCAACTTGGAAAATTAAATGAAACCCTTGATTCAGAATCTGAAACACTTAGAAGTAATGATCCTGTTTACTGATTGACTGAAGTTGTGGTTCTTAAGCAGTATGTAATACAGGAAACAAAAAGCACTATCAAGTACAAAAAAAAGCATCTAGGTCACTTTAGGAAGTATTCCTACTGTATGAACAATAGACATTCATTTTGTTTTCCGTTGTTCTGTACCTCCAAGACAATTACTTAACATTGGAATCTTGATGCTGCTTCAGATTTCTTACAATTCAGAACCTGAAGGTGATAGACTCAATGTACAAAAAGATGTAGCACTCAATATTATTTTGTCAGAATCTCTTTTCAGTACTGTTTGCTTATTAGTGTGTAGCTGATAACAGTTGCATTTTAATAACAAAATAATTGTCTTAATAATAAATACATTGAAAATAGAACTGGAGGTGCTTAAGTCCATTTTGAGCCATACATCCAAGGAAATGCAAAAAGTTACTCCTAGATCCCACTGCTGCCAATACCTCTCATAACAGCAAAGCCTCAGAGTATGGTGAGCATCTAATGGTGAGAATGATGTGATGCAAACCTGAGGAGAAGGGTTTGGGAGTGTTGGTGGATGAGAAGCTCAGCATGAACTGACAACGTGTGCTTACAGTCCAGAAGGCCAATGGTGTCCTGGGTTGCGTTCAAAGCAGTGGGACCAGAGAGGAGAAAGGGGATTCTCTACCCTCTGTTCTTCTCTGGTGAGAACCCAGCTGGAGCCCTGTGTTCAGGCATGGAGTCCTCAGCACAGGAAAGACATGGAGCTATTGGATCAAGTCCAGAGGAGGCCAGAAAGATAATCCAAGGGCTGGAGCAACTCCCATCCATGGACAGGCTGAGAGAGTTGGGGTTGTTCAGCCTGGAGAAGTGAAGGATCTGGGGAGAGCTTAGAACAGCCTCCAGTATGGAAATGGGCTCCGGGAAAGCGGGGGAGGGGCCCTTCATGAGGGAAAGCAGGGACAGGATGATGGAGAAAGGTTTTCAACTTTAAGAGGGGAGACTGAGATGAGATCTTAGGAAGAAATGTTGTCCTGTGAGGGTGGGGAGGCCCTGGCCCAGGTTGCCCAGAGATGTCATGGCTGCCCCATCCCTGGAGGTGTTTGAGACCAGGTTGGATGGGACCTTGAGTCCTCTGGTCCAGTGGGAGATGTCCCTGCCCATGGCCATTCCCACCCATGCCCATAGAACCACCATTCTGCGGTTCTATGATTCTATGTCTAGGCCCAAGTAGGGCTCTTACAAAGATGACTTTAAAGAGAGGCGCCACCTCACAGCACTAATAAGGCACAAAGATGGAACGACCCGGAGGCACAAGGGTTGGCCTGCAAATCACAGGTGCAGTTCTAATTTCAGGTGTGACACAAATTAGGCATCATGTTGTGCTTTGGGTGGTGGTGTGAAAGGAACACAGGCTGTCAACAACATCAAAGATATTTTGTTCTTACTCAGTAAATGGTAGTGAATAACACTGAAACAGGAGAAAAGTGGATTTTGGAGGGCAGATTATTTGCTTGTTATTGTTTCCTCCTTCTACAAGAATCCAATGTGAAGTCTTGGTGAATGTGGTTCTTTTAAGAGGTTTATCTCTATTCAGATGATATTATTTCAAGTTCAAGTTTATAAGCACAAATTTGGGGAAATTCATTCTTGCATATCCACCACCTTTCAAAGATTTTCTCAGCCATGGCTATATTACAGATAGTTCATTTCCTGGTCTAAACCTTTCACTTAAGATTTTAAATGTATTATTTACCACAGAAGCATCAGGAACTTAATACTCATGCTTATTAGCATAGAATTAGAATAAATTTGAGGAAAACAATTGAGAGAATTAGAAATATATTGAATTCTAACTTTAGACAGTGTAATGAGCACATGCTGAAAGCTTGTTTGATGGCATATTTTTATTCAGAATTATTTTAGGGATTATCTAAGAGCTATACTGTGGATTATACAAAAAGAGTAATTTCAGTTTAATTTAGCCCTATGAACATGTGAAGGTGTTTCAGACAGGTGAAGTATACTGAGGGATGTCTTAAGCTACCACTCCAGGGACTATGCATAAAAAAAAAGTCAGTTGCCAAGTGGAGTTGGCATTTTACTAAGTCTGGATATAATTGTACTAGAAATCTCAATGATACTTTGAAGCAGCTTTAAGAGGGGATATTGCCTACTGGAATTCCTCCTTCGTTCAAGTTTCACTGCAATTTATTTTAGATCAAATATACTCGTGACATAAGATTATACTCTTGCTCTGGATATGTATATTCATTTCACTAACTGAAATTGTTGGGAGCTACACACACTCACTTCTGTGCCAGCTGACCTACTTTATAGTTTCATCTCTTGTGACTGGAAAATGGTTGCAAAAGCCAAAACAAGCTTTTTATGGTGGACGTGCTGTGAGCTGCTGGTCCATTTGAACCGACTGCCTACAAGCGCATGTGTTTTCACTATTTCTGTTGGACTTCAGTTCTGCCTTTCTGTGGTTTCTCTGTCTCACTTGCCGCATCCAGGTCCTAACTGATGCAAAGCGAAGTCAACCTCAGGACCGGCATTAACCCTTCACAGTACTGCAGCAACATGTTCATGGGTATGGGGATTTACAAAAAAGTGCAGTCAGAGTACTCTACTCTGGTTCAGTTCCCTTCCATAAAATAATGATAAAAACTCTGTAATTTTAATTTTTTTTCAGAAAAAATCTTTCCCCTCTTTTCCCCCAACCTTTCTCTTTTGGACCTCTTTCTTTTGTTTAGTGGTCAATGGGAGAGTCTCCTTTTTATGAAACTGCAATCCCCTTTGTCAGGTTCCCTTTACTAATCAGCCTGTTGAAAGTTCTGTCACTTAGTTGTCAGCATACTTGAGCAGACTGATTCTCCCTCTCTGACCAACTGTTTTATCCCAAGAGACCCTATCTGAATCAGTTCTAATGATCCTCTCTTATTGACTGTTGATCCTCCACAGCTGATTCTCTGACAAGTGCAATAATTTCTCCTGATGCCCCTTAAGCTTATACCACACAACATAATCAAGTTGACTAAGAAAACAGGAGCTGAAGCTTGAGAAAAAACATATCTAAACATACATCTGGGAGAAACAAATCCCGTTATTTAATTATTGCATGATCTAAACCGGAAGTATCTCTAGATGATTGGAGAACATGAAGCATGAGAAAAAAGTGATCAGAGTAAGAGGCTTTGTCAGACATCAATGATGTGAAAATACGCAGATAAAGTTTTGAAAAGAAAAATAATGCTGTTGAGACACAGGCAAAACCAGCACAACATACAATCATTTACTGGTTGTTATTCTAAAATACAGCTATGGGATGGAGGAAAGCTGGAGTTCCACAAAAAGCTATCTTGCTTAATATCTTATTAATACATTCACTGCATTGAGAAGAATGCAAATCGCACCACACAGTGTATTGAGAGAGTTTTGGTTCCTGCTCCTGAAAAATGCTGAAAAAGAGACCCTGCAAGGTAGGAAAGTCGGCCCTAAGATTACTGAAAGAAGATAGATGTGATGTAAGTAACAGAACAGTGCATTTTGGTTTTTTTTAATATCACAGAAAAAAGAAACACTCAGCTGGAGTTAAGCAGCAGTATTTCTAATCTCTCCATCTTCCTAGTTCTCTCAAGAAGAGTAAGATCTACCACCGCATAAATGAATGCTCTGGCCACTAGCTTAAAAATACAAGAAAGTGAGTCATTCTCAAGATATCCTACTATTTTCACCCATGTGAACTCTTTACAACCTGAGCTGAAGCAGGTGCCAGAATTTGTGTCTTCTACATGAATATGCCATCCACAAAGCTGAAGAGTCATCATCCTTCCACTGTACACTGACAAATTGGATGCAACTTACAATTACAAGAAATTGTGCAGTACTAGTGTAAAAGAGATGCAGCAACAGTAAGGAAATAGGAATCCTCAAATACTGAATTTTGAATACTGAAGACTTAAAATAAATCAACCCAGATAAGATTTTAAGACCTTATCATCATAAGTACTAGTGCCTATGTGTTATGAAAATGTGTTTGCAGCTGAGAAATCTCCAGCTAAAAATAATATTAGGAAGCAGCTCATGAAAACTTTCAAAGTGATTGCATCTGCAGAGGTTCCTGCCTGTGTTAAATACTTGCAGCGATTGATATCCCCTCGAAGGAGATAAAGAGCTGATTAAATTCTGACCCAAGCTTGAGCCTTGCCAGGACAGCAGCACAGACAAGTGCTTTCTTAGGCTTATTCCTGCCTGCCTATCAATGGCATAAAGCCAGATGCCATCAGTGGCACCGTTTTGTCAGATGCTTAGCAGAGACTGTCTAGGTTTTACTGTTTATAAATTAAGCATTTGTTAAAGTGTAGTCTGTAACTACACACTTCACTTACCTTTGCTTTAGAGAGATTGACACAGTGAATTATGAAGTCAGACCCTAGGCTAGAAGATGCCTATAAAGATTAAGTCATTTCATTCTTTTCTAAACAATTAACAGCACTAGACTGCTAAGCGGAGATCAATCGTAATTGGGGAACTGAGAGAGGGCAATAAACAAATTACTAGGGTTTTCTCTGAAGCCTGTTGGTTTACAGACTCACTGTTACTTAATCCAGCGGCTCAGTAGATTGTAAATTATCCATTAGAGTTGTCACTGGCCCCTTGAAAAGGATTTACTTTACAACAAATGTACAAGAAAGGAAATCTGCCTGGCAGTTTCAGGTGAAACAGGATAATCACAGCTAATTCATCATCATCATCACATCTGTACTTTCAGATGACGGTCAAGAGTTTTAGAAGTTTTTCCTGACAAACATCAACATTTGGACTTTACCAAAGCTGGGAGGCACCTGGTGCTCTCTCCATCTTTCGGTATCCATTGTGTTGCACATTGCAACAAAGAATGAAAAGTGACCAGTGGATTTACACTTTCAACAGAAAAGTGAGATAAGAAGATAACTATGACACTAGCAAAATCATTTCTTTTTCACAACAAAACCTAAAGCTTTAAGGATCTTCATTCTGGAAATTTTACTACATGTTGGAAGTGGTTAGAACTTCTTTACTGTATGGTCACAGCTCACGCACAGGGCAGCTTAAATGATATTAACGTGGTTGGAAAGACCTAGAATCCAGCCTGCAGAATTCACTGCAGTCTTTGGAAGAATTTACAAGTTTGTTTTGTTTTGAGGGTGTTTTTTTTTCCCACCCAGCTCGGCTAACAAGGACAGGAATACGGTTTTTACAGCAGGGCAACAGCTCATGTGCTGGTGTATTAGGATATCTGCATGCTGCAATGAAGTCTGAAGTACAGACATGCACAAAGATAGTTATTTAAATGAAAGAGACCTTATTCTTTGCCTATCCACTGTCCCAGTGCAATAGCTACAAAGCAGAGGAATTAATGTTTTTCTTCTCTTCTAAATCCCCTCACTCAAAGGATGAAAGATGTTAAAGAGACTCTTTGTTTTGTTTTCAGCTCTTTTTATTTCGCTTGTATATGTTGGCAGCTGATAGAGCCCCAAATCTTGTCAATCCCAATGTGCTAGGCACAGAAGTATAAAGAACATTCCAATTCCTTCTCAGAAGAGCTTAAGGACAAAAATCTAAAGGACAAGACATGGACAAGACAACAATATCTCTAGTCACAAAGCTTTTGCACTCAGTCCCCAAAAAAGTAATGAGGAACAGTATAAAACCCATGATATTTGAAAAGTTGTATGTATATTATGGTTTTTTAGTTCAAGTTTCCAGAACTTTTTTCCTGCATTCACAATGACAAAAAAAAAAATCCCATCAAAACCCTACTTTTTTTTAATTAAGAGTAGAAATCTGACATCAGTTGTAGGATTCATGTGTGCATGTAATCTTTAAAAAAGCATTAAATACATCTAGAACAGCTCTAAATAAAATAGAATATAAATTATAAAAAAAAGAAAATTAAAAATATTTCATCACTATACAGCAACTCATCTACATCTACTGCCACCATGCTCTTAGAAACAACTAAAATAGGAGGAAAAAAAATGTGATACATCAGAGGATATAAAGGAAGAAATCACAAACGCATTTATATAATTGGTTTCTTCCTGGAAGCTGCCAAAACTTCCTTATTGCCAGAATTTATGGTGATACAAAATGAAGTAGCTACAAAAATACACATATATTAGAGAACTACTATTTGTAGCCAGCCATTTACTTTTCTGGTCTAAAATACATATAACCTGCCTTGTCCTCAGAAGTCCTGTGTCCATTTGGATCATTGTTAACTGCCCATGAAAATTCTATTTTTCATGAACCATTACAGAGTGTAGCCTATGAAAACCCAGGACTGAAGAAAAAAATACCACACCTACAGAAGAAAATATAGGTGCTTTTTGAATTCTAATTGTACCTGTCTTCTCTAGCTTAATGCCTTTGCTGGTAGACCACGTATGGTAATAAAGAATTAAGGGTGAGAACAAAAAATATATTCACAAGCATTGGTTTTGTCCAGTTTGCTCACTCTGGTTAATGACAGCTACAGAGATGTTAAATGTAAGTAGACAGATCACAAAGCTTTGGTGATAATGAACAAGTTAATGCTGCCTCTACCCCTATACCTCCAAACGCCCCAAAACATTATGATATTTGCCTATTAAATCTGAGTATTTAGAATAACGGCAGGGCAATGTTTGTTCAGTACAATATGAGAAGCTTGCACAGAAAGGAAAAAAATCCCAGGGCAATATTTTCACATACACTTTTAAAAAATACACATAGGGTGTGATATCCCATCAACAGACATCATATGCCTCCTCTGGAGATGTTAATTCCTAATCTCATCAGGGGAACATATGTGTGTATGTGCACCATGTGTACGCTCTTTTAAAGTTTCGTCAATTCTCTCTCTCTAGATGAGAGCTTACGTTCATCCAAAGACTTACATTGCTCTTGATACTATACTTAGTTGAAAAATCAGTCGTGGTTGTTCCCATATTTAGTGTGTTTGCCATAATACAATGTAGCAGCAATTAATGAACAATAAGAAGGAGGATTTCTTTTAATGAAAAAGGAAATGTTTGGCTTAGTCTTGCCCTCTGCTCCAACAAATCTCAAAATCAAAATAATGAAAGGGGATTCTTCCTGGTAATGAATCTAGGTCTGGATCTGTTTGTAGTTTTGATGTGTGTCTTCTGACTGAAAAAAGGTGGGATTTGAGCATAATTTTGAGCCTAATTTGAGAATAAATACCAGAGTTTCACTACTATGTTTGACAACAGTCAATCCCTCTTAAAATTAATGCAAACTAGAAAGTACACTATTATATTCACAAGCCAATTATTCCAGAATTTTTCCTCAATGAAGATTTTAATAGGTTTTTACTCTGATCTTTACCTCCACATTTATATATTTCTAAATTAATACAGACAAATATACACAATTTCTCATGCAATGTGTATATTTCATTGGGTAAGGAAATTAAAACTAAAGTAAATTTAAAATTAATCAGATGATGTTCAAATCAAAAATCTTTCATGTCATAGAGGATTTATAGCTCATTTATGTGAATGTCTTACAATGAAATGACTGATCTTAGTTTCTTTGTAAGTTTGTTTTAACTTCTGTCCATGAAAACCAGTGTTTTGGCCTGATTCAGAATTTTGTAGTAAATTGCTTTGTTTCTTGACATTAAATTTCCCACTTCTATACTTCTATCACTCTGCACTGCTATTTTACTGAAATGTGGGAAACTCAAAACCAATGAAAATATTGGGGATTCAGGGTCTTTTATACTAGAACCAGCTGGGTGAAGATATTTAGCAACTGTGTGATGAAAAGGATTCTACATCTTTGTAAATCTTTTTTTTTTGGTGATCTTACAGAATGTTATGTGTCAGGGTATGTTCAGGCTGTGAATCCTGGGGTGAGGGGATATACTTGACAAAAAATAAAAGCACCTGACGATGCTATGAAATCCTGATGGACTACTGAATACATTTATACACCCGCACAAGTTCTCCTGTAATGTTTATAAAATGGCATGAGCTCCTACAGAGACTATAAAACCTCCTGGGCTCCTGAGGGTTTGTCAAATCCACATGAGATCTTGTGGAACTTGTAAACTGTCAGTGAGGTCCTGTGGAGTTTATAAACTCTGGCTGGACCTTAAACAAAGTCTGGGATTCCTGCAGCAGTTACAAAGCCCACCAGGACTTTTGAATCATTCATGGTGTTAGTATTTCACTGGGAGAAATACAACTAACATTTTCCAAAACCATAATGTGGTCTCCCATATCACACAGACATTTCTGGGAGCAGCTGAGGACAAGAAGAATCCCCACCCAGACCATGGAGTTGCGATCTATGTACTAGCTTGCTGAAGAAGAAAAAGGAAAAAGGAAGTCCTAAGATATTAATTATGTTATTCTCTCTATTACAAAGCTCCAGACAAACTTAGTTGTACCCGTTTGACAAACAAGCCCCTGTAGAGTTTTTAAGTGATGGGTCTACTGGAAAGAAAACAATTTACCCTTAAGAAGTAGAAATGAAGACAATATGTTCTTGGGAGTGACTTTGTTGAAAAATTAATACTGTCATGGTTGGCTGGTGATGTAATGACCTGAAAAAAAGCTATGGTTTGCATCAGCTGCATTGGTTAATAAGGGTTCTCAGCTTCTGTGACATCAGGTTCTTTAGAAACCACTCTAGAAAGTTTTTGTAACTTCAGCTATATGAAGTCCTTCAGAAACTACTCAATTTTTGGTTGTTTCTCTGAACCCAATACAGTTCAAGCCTTTCCTTAATCATCATCCCTCCTGCTAGAAAACCTAAGGTATTCCAGGCATTAGATAAAATGTGTAAGGACAGAGAGAATAAGAATGATCACGAAGTGTTGGTACACTGCAGACTGACCTAAGGGGAAGGAGACCTCACACAACATCTCCCTTCTCCCAGGACTGCTTGGGCTCCTCATGTAGCTGATTAATTACATCAGCTTCAGAAGATCTCTGGTAACTGTTTGATTCCATTTTCCTCTGACTCCAGAAAAAAAAGTAATTTAAATATTAATGTCCTTCATTGAGGGTATCGGCATGTCATAAATAGAAACTTACTTTTATGTTATTGAGCTTTTAAATATTATTTTTATTTTATTAGTACGAAGCAAAAACATATGGGTGTATTGGAAATTTTTGTCACAAACAGAAATTCAGTTTAAATGAACAGTTTCAGTCCCTTCCAGGTGTTAGGTCATGTTTAACATTGACTCTACTTAAAAATACATTTTAAGGATACATTTTTTTTTGTTTTTATCCCTTCCTACCTCTCAGCTCCTGCACCTTAGAACATCATTTTAGTGGAAGAAGGGTTGTTGAATGCTGTGTGTGGAGAGTAGAGCAGTTCTTTACAAACATTTGCCATTGCTTCTTATGTGGATGAATACACAATCCTTTCAAGTACACAAATCACATTTTAGATTTAGGTCTCATTTATACAATATGTAAGAATACAGAAGATGTCCCAGAGGGAAAGGAAACACTTGGAGCATAAAATGGAGAAATTTCGAGAACTGTTTCTTCGTTAGTTTCTTTAGCGTGTTTTAAACCCAAAGAGACATTGTTATATACCAAATAATGTTGTTGCAGGAAACTATATTGGTATCAATCTATCTGCATGTAAGGACTGCTTTGGATGAAGTAGTGTCTGGTTCCACCATTGCTCATCCTGTCGCAGGAAGATTCCTCACACAGGTGAATTTCAAGAATGCTGTTCCCAGTGACAAACACTTGATTATCCGCTTAAAAACAGTCATGTAGCTACAGACTCAACCACATAATTTCTCTAAAGTTCCCAAGTCCCATATTAAACAAAAGGATGTTGACTGCTGCTCTATTAAGCCAAGAACATTATTTGATGTTTGCTGGAGAAGGCCACTTAGCACTTTTCATAACTTTCCACAATAGTCACTGTATTAAAATTTGCATTACAAACACGATTCCCAGCACTTGAGACCACGTCAGAGCTATCTCGTGGTTGCAATACCTTGACAGTCGTTTTGTCAGCTGGAGAATGATGGAAACCAGAAGAAAGAACACGTTAAGATTAAATTCTCAATCAATTAGTGACAAACTCCTTGTCCTTGAAGCTTATATAAATAACTTTCCTGTGTTTTTTTAACCTGTTGCCCCCTCTCCCCAGCCACCCCAGCAGCGAGGCATGTCACTCTGATGGTTCACATCCATCTCCTTTTATTGATGTCCACTTTGGTATCTGCACAGGTCATCAATTTTGCTGCCTCTCCAGCAGCTGCTGGGAATGGTGGGGCAGCCCTGCAGGACCTGGCATGCGGGGGAAGGATCAGCTCACCGCTGGACTCGCAGTTCCAGTCGGATGCCGGTACCAGGATCTCATAAATCTTGTAGGTGACCCAGGTGAACTCTGAGGCTCAGAGCTCACTGAAAACTGATCAGGCCTCTGTTTAGTTTAACAGGCCCTTTTCGGTGACAAGTGAAGGGTTCAACAAATGCACAAAACAGATATATATTATTTGAAAAACTAATGGCTTTTAAAAGAATGTTTGACAATTGTTTAGGGCTGTCTGTAGATCCATTATTCTGATAAACGACCAGTTTGGTCTATGCCGAGCTGTAGATGGCCAGCAAGAAAGCAACCTTGGTTTTTATTTTTTCCCTCCTCTTCTTCCCCACACACTTCCCCATCTCTTTGGTGGTTCCACATGTGCTGTGGTGGTCAGGAAGACTTAAAGAAGGTAGCAAAGGGTACCTGTGCAGCTTATATTTAACCTTGCAATCAAACTGGAATTAAGCAAGACTGCAGATGCCCTCGGTGACCTGCTATTGACTGCCTGAACTTCTAAGTTAGGGTCAGTTGGGGCCCAGAATAGGAGGTCAAAAGCTGGTCAGTGCTCTTCAGCTCCAGCATGTTGAATAGAGAGACTTTATTGCTGTGATTTATGCAATTTGCACAGACAGGTTAAGGAGACCTTAAAACATGCCACAGTGCTTACTTACACTGGATACACCATCCACTTGGAAAATAAATTCCTATTGTCCATATGAAATCTCTTGTGGATACGCCTTGAAGTATTTTACCCTCTGTACTCCAAAGATACATTATCACACTCGACCCCTGAACGTGACAAGGTTAGTGTTTCCAGATTTATTTAAACAATACAAACGCACCAAACAAAGCACTTTACAAAGTTGATTAATTGCAAAGGTAGAATAACAACCAGTACTGAATTATTTTGCTGGGTGGGGAAGTAGCTAAACTCATAGAGAAGATGAGCTCCTAAATCAGTCACAGTGCCAATTTGAACACAATTTGAAGACTAAATTTTAAGCAATCTATAGGTATCAAAGTTTGATATTTCCTTCTCATTTTCATGACTTGCATTTTTTATGTACCAGAAGTTCTAGAGTTGATGGGAAACTGTCAGATCAATTATAAAAAAAAAAAGCTCTTATCGTTTTTTAACAAAAAGCCTTTTTTTTTTCCTGGTGAACTTAGCATGGATTAAATTGATCTTGGCTTCCCCACCCAAAACTGTTTCAATGTCTGTGCTACCTGCTGCTCGGTCTCTAGGTCTTTCTCCAGCAAAAACTGCCAGTGATGATGTGGATTTTCTGACAGGATCATCTCCAACCGCCAGACTTATTTTCATTTGTGATCAAAGCAGGAAATAGAACCCTGGTCTTTGAAGGTCATGTTAGCACTACTTTTTCTTCATTGTAGCAGTTCATACTTCTGTAGTGTGTGTTGCTGTAAAGCTTATATTACCCTGATTTAATAAGTCTAATTTAACAGGTTATTAGTCCATAATAAGGTGTAATTATATTTGACATAAAGAAAGGGAGGAAAATATAAAATTTTCCAACCTCCACAGGAAAATATTACTTTAGTAAATCTGTAGCTACTCATTTTCATAAGTATTTTAAAGATGCAGTTTTAATAAGCTTATGTTATGTCCTAAATTATATTTACATGAAGCACAAGAATGACTTAGCATGAACCACTTGAATCTGTCAGGCAAGTGCACCATTAATAAATTTTTTTATAACCAGCTGTAGAACAGAGCAGCCCTGGTGGTTAAATAATGATTTGTTTTTAAAAGAATTTATACATATTATTTAAGGTAATAGACTAGTCTGTCATAAGCATTGTGTGTATTTTTAAGGCTGCGAAAATATGATTTTATCCAAAAGGCTGGAACAGCTCCAAAAGACCCTTCTCAAGTCAATAACACACATCACAACTTCCTATAGCAGTTATATTTTTATCGTGATGAAATATAAGAAAAACTATCAACTCCTCATCTATTTATTTTAACTCAGAGTTGAACACAGTGCCCACTACTGATTTACACGTAAAAGTGTCTGCAAAAAAGCAACAGGAGTAGAATATGATCTCTTAATACTGACAGCTGTAGTCTTGTTTTAGCCTGCTGTGTGTGCTTACTTAAAAGCAAGGCAGACAGTCTTCCCAAAGCACAGAAGAGTGTTATTTTTACTGTAAATTTCCATGGATCACCCTAAACTTCTCTCAGACTGAAGAATAAAACTCAGTCAGCAGTGTCATTATTGATCAATTGGCATTTTTAAGCGCATCGTCATGAGTCAACTGGTGGTTTCATGCTTTACTCTTCACCCTTAAAAAGTGTTTCTCTTTGACTGGACTCCTGAAGGTTACAAAACTGCCAGAAAATAGATCCTGGGAGTAAGGAGGTAGTAAGTGAGAGACCTAACATCCCATGTCTTTGGTTATGTTATGCAATAGAAGTCTAATATAAAGTACAGAGAATAAAAATTCTCACTATATCTTTCTTTGTGAAAAGGACTTTTTCCTAGTGGAGTCCTAAATTCATGCTATTCTCAGCCATCTGACGTGGTCAGCTCAATGACCTCCTTGTTAATATCTGATAGTTTGAAGCTGTATCTGTCGGGTTATCACCATGGCTTTCAGGTGGAAAGTGTGTCCCACATTCCTAAAGAATCTGTGACAAAAACCTAAGAAAAGAGAATCTAATATTGAAGTGTTTCTATATTGTTTAGGCATCTATTAAACTAAATTGTTTAGGCATTTATTGAAACACATGAATATAGGACAAAAGTATCTTGGATGGTCTGTTGAGGGAAATCTTCAAAAGATAATTTGAATCCTGTCCAAGTTTCATCTAAAACGTGAGCTAGATTTCTCACAGGAACATGCACTTTCAATGTCTTTCTGAAGTTTAACTCCAAATAGAATTGTAAATACTGTGATAATGCTGGATAATCTTTTGCACATTGCTAGTTATAAAAAGCAAAGCAATCCCAAAAGGAAAAACAAACCCTTACCCAAATGTTCCAAAATACTTTGCTTGTGATAGTACAATACGCAAATTTCTTCCAACATTTTTATTTTCTAAGTATAAAAATGATCCTATATTAACATTGAGAACTGTGAGAAGAGAGAATCTTACAACTGTAAGAGGCAAGCTTGTTTTAGAAAATATACTGAATTTAAACAGTGACATTTAAGGAGAATTCTGTATCTAAACCAAACATGATGCCAATGAAGAAAAAAGTAATTTTGATGACAGCTGGTCAGTTTTGGATCATCGTATTTTTTTAAATTTCAAAAAAATTTATGATTTGGAAACTGAAAACCCTAAATATAATCACAGCTTCAGTACAGGGAGACTATTTCTAAACAATTGAAAAGGTGAATAAACTTACATGTTAGATATACATAATTTTCTGTACTTGTATTGGAGCAGCCTTTTCAGGGGCAATTAATGAATTTTGATGCTCCTTGTCACTACCAATGCAAAAGCCTTTTGATTCTTACTATTTGTGGTGCCAATCAGAAAAACCTCAGATAGCCCTAAAATTCAGACTGTGAAGAGTGTACCTTTACTGTAACATATTGAGCTGAGTTTGGGTCCATCTGATGTCTCAGCTGCTGAAAACAAAATGAAAACTTGGATGGATGTGTTAGGATACTTACACATTTGTATGAAAAATAAAATAAAAACCATTATCAACTGACACAATTTGGTCCAAGTGGCAAATTTCAGCCCAAGAATAGATCAAGACTAAGTGTGCATATGGATGAAGTATGGCCAAAGTGAAGGGTAATCCAGTTATTAATAATATAGATTTAATGATGTGTCATAGAAGCATAGCAGATCTTTCATCTTGGTGTGAGGAAAGGGCAAGGCCAAAAGGATTTTGGTGCTTAATGTTCATCCAAGTGCAACATTTAGACTTTAAGTACCTGGTGCCTAAAACCCAACACTGTACATGAAGTTTCCTTTCTGGATTTATCTCCACACTTTACAAAGAAACCCCAAATTTGACTTATTGACATGTTTTCTCACCTTTGACAACAGACCATAAAGACAGAGTGTTGAGTATTTTCCTTATACTTTCTCTTACTTTCTTTGAAAAGCTAATTCTCAGCCTACAAATTCCAAAGCAGTTTGGACTTCTGGGTGCTCAGCAGTCTGTACACATTGAGAAAAAAACTTAGTATTTAGAGTTAATTTTATGATCACGTTTCTCAATCTGGCATTCAAATAGAGTCAGCTTTCCTGTCCTTTACCAAGAAACTTGGAAACTGACTCATTATCTTACACAATAAAGTCTATTTATTACGTTTGCTTCCCTATATTAATGTCTTAAATGTGGCATTGCCATTCCAGGATTAGAGAGTTACTCAGAGTGATGAGCACAGAGGAATCCTAAAACTCTGGCAATGTGAGACGTGTTCTTAAGTGGCTTCTAGAGGAGAACACTCTAAATAACTAGATTTGTAGCTAGGCTTTACATTTTAATGTAAAAGCGGGTGGCTTCTTAGTTTTATCTTCTGGGAATACACCATGAAACAGACAAACATTGACTTCTGGCTTTCGGCTTGCAAAGAAAGACATCTCACAGGCCTCATATAGTATGGCTTTACCTTCCTGTAAATAAAGAAATCTACGACCTGAAACTCAGGTATTTAGCTTATTTTCACGAGGCTAATTGTAACCTGTGTTCAAAAGAGCCTCATGAGAAGCCAGGTCAGAAACCAAAATACTATCTGCTTTTAAGCGGAGCATGAAACCCTGTCTATGGTCAAAACTGAGGTCATAAAGAGGATAATATGGGCTTAGCATGCAGTGCAGCTGCTGTATGCTGTATTTAGCCCGTGAATAAAAAAGGAGCTTTTGTTTCCACTACTGTTACTCCCTGCATCTTTCCAAGCCATTTCTTTCTTCCCCTAACTGTTAACTTTAAGGTGTACATATGTGGCAGCCAGCTATTTACTTTAAAATGCTGATTTCAGAGATAAAGAAAACAGTAACAATAGAAGTTTAATAGGCTAAATATCTCTTGAAAAAAATGTGTTTATGAAGGCACATGCTCTTACAGTGGTAAAAATTTTTTTCAATGGAATAAATCAGTGATTACCATCATGTGTTGGGATGGCATTAAATTCTGCTATAGAGGAGGAATCAAAACCAGACCAAGTTCTGACTTATTTATATTAGGACAGAGAATCTAAGGAAACATGCATGGTTTGTAAGGACCTAAACCAAAAAGAAATCAAATACATAAATCCTCCTCAGTGCTATACCCCTTTCTGACTCCACAGTGACCAACCGGAGAAGGTGGCACTCAAGGCTTTCTTGCAATTAACAACAGGAAAAAGGTGGAAAAGGCACTTTCAGGAGGTGAATGGAGAGAATTGCACAGATTTAATCCACTAACAAGAAACATGGAAAAAATCTAATTCCATTATTCAGAGGCTGATTAGTGTATTTTACCTTAGGGAAATGTACTTCTCGTCGTTTTCAGCAACTCTATAGTCCATTTCAGCCTCTATGCTTGAAAATTAACAGCACGTTAACAGGACTATTGCCTGTGCTTGTGGAACAGTCTGTTTAGGATTAGGCCATTAAATATTGATGGAGATAATTGTTTCTGCACTTGAACAGCAGAAGGATAGAACTGAAAGTAGTTTAACTTGCATTTGCTTTTATGCTTGGTAAACAGAGCTAGGTTTGAAAGCCTTGAACACCCAGTACTGCTTTCTGTAGTTTGCATTCCAAAGCATCACTGATCACAAAGATCAGTTTGATAAAATTTTGTAGCAAAGGTTAAATCAAACCATTTCTTCAGAAATTTATCACATCTAAATAAATAAATGTAATCGCAAAACATAATACATCTAGTTGTTGTGTGCTAATTATGGGTTTTTTTTCTGAAGTCTAATCAGTAACAATTTCTCATGATTCCAATTCTAAGTACCACCTTTTGTCTGCATATATTTTTAAACTGTGTTTAGCTTGAACAGAAAGAGTTTCAAAGCCACCTATGTTCTGGAGGAGGGCTGGCTTTTCATTTGTTTTGCTTTATCCATTAATTTTGTTTTTTAACCTTTCTTCCTGAATCAGAAAATTTGTGAATTACTCTGTGTGATATACATCAGCCAGGAGCAAATAGTTTGCTCACACTCAGTTTTCTACTTCATTAGGTAAGACAATTTATCATGAAACTGGCTGATCAGACAAGGAGGACCTTATCCTGTGAGCATGTAGTCCCCCCACATAGTTTTACTCGGTTAATCTAAATAAACTCAACACGAGAGCTTTGCAAATGTGATACAGCCAGGCAGTATCAAGGTAAAAAAACTGACAGTGCATCTCAGGAAGACCATTTAAGAGAATTGTACAGCACATCTTGAGGGAATGCTGTCCTCATGGAACGACGTTCAAGGTGCATTAAGGAAATGAAGGGAATGGTCCTGTTCTCTGCAAGTTGCTGAACGCCTCATGTTCTCTGTGACTTGTATAGGTGAGTGATGCATAAAACCCCATCCAATTCCATAATGTGAATTACCTCTGGCTTGATAAATGACTGTTAAAAATTGTGTGCTTCTCTCTATGGGAACTACACTTACTTGAACACGAACAAAGAGTCTGGAAGTTATATCAAATTAAAAAACGTGCTGCGGCTGTTAACGAAGCGTCTCCTGCACTGGCTCTGAATATGATGCCCATATATCAAAGACCTCTGACATTGCCTGCCACTCGATCTGGACACAGGAAATACAGGATTCCAGGCAGATGAGAGCTGAAACTGAAGCTCCAAAAACCTTTCTTGTGTAAGTGATTAGGCGCAGCTGTTTCGCTTCACATTTCGGAGCACTTGAACTTTGCAATCTGCCACATTTTTACAGGACTGCGTGTGCAAAGGGTAAAAAAAAAGTGTATCATGCCCTGGCTAGACAGCAGATGTGGGGATAAAGAAATGTCTCCATTAAGAGGAAAAATAAATGGAATAAAAATGGAAAAAAGTACAAATTGAGAGGAAGAAATTAAAGAGTGGCTATAAGAACAATCAGAGGATGTAAATCTATTTTCCCAAGATAAAAGGGGTTAATTCTACAAAGATTTTCCACAAAATCAACTTATTACAAGAACAACTAATCCACTTTTTAAAAACATCTTTACACTTCTAAACTTGCTCAAAGGCACAGAGATTTTGGGTACAAAGGTTTGGGAGTCTAGAAACTTAAATGCTACCTCCACATTTGCCCATTTTCTACAATAAAACAGCTTGCTCAGCATTGTTTCCAAATTAAGTCTCCTTGTGCTCAGATCAACAAAACTTAAATATTAGGCTACATAGGAGAAACAACAGGAAAAAGCCAACATTTTCACAAACTCTCTTGGTGCTTTTAATTTTCCTAGTTCCATGTCTGTATTGTAATAAGACAACAAAATGATGAGGACTTGCTCTTCTATAAACTGATGAAACCTTCTTACTTCGCAGTTTTGGTCAAATAGCTATTTAAAGCCTGCTCCTACTGGGACATTTTTCTATTGACTCCAATTAGACCAGGATCAGTGCTTTCAGCCCCAGCTGCTACAGGACAACTGATGGCAGTACAGCATTTAAAAAAAAAAGTATTAAATGAGGAGGCAACTGGTATGTTTAATGAAGTAATACAACAATGACATGTAAAAAGCGTCTGAAATATAGTAAGGAAAATGCATACATTTGCAGACTTACATATATGAGGGAGTTGTATGAAAGACTTAAAGAAAAGTTTACTATCGCTATGGTCCTGCAGCAGAGAGTTTTATTCAGCACAAACTCTTTAGGTTCATTCTGTTGACTTTTTATGACTTAATGGTGTTTGAGCAGAGGTACTTCTCTGATCATTGGGCAATACAAAGAATATTTTATAGGATCATTGGACTGTGCTGAGAGTCCTGAGCAAGGAAAGTTTCACAATGCAGAAAGTCCTGACTCCTGGGCCAGCAAACTATCAGGGAAACAGTCAGTCTTCTGCAGGCCCCTTCATCACAAGAACTGCTGGGTAGCCGGAGAGAGAGTTTATTTTAAATGGCTTCCCATTTGCAGAAAAGCTTCACCACAAATTAATACCTGAAAGCCTTGTCTTCACAGCTGCAAGGGTGTGGGACTTTCTTTTCACCCTTTGGGATAGCAGAAGCTGTGTGCCTCTGTGTGTAAAAACAACAGATTCATTTTACCTGTGGGAGGGGACAGATTTCAGCTGCTGCGATTTAGAACTTATGATTACTGATCCCTCCTTCTACTTCCACCTTTCACTTAGTGAAGACAAAGCCCTAAGTATTTCCTACCTCAGAAAGTAAAGCTGACCTGTCTTAAAATTCCTAATAACACAAAGGTAAATATTGTCTTATGTCCCTGTTACAGCAAAGTTTCAACATTGGTTAACAGCCACTGCTGGTGACAGGAAAAAAAACAACCTTGAAGATGGGGCTGGAGTGAGGTGAGTAAAGTTCTTGTGGAGAATGGAGGGGTTTATGTCACTTCTTATTGTTTTAGGGGCGTGTCTGGAAGGAAGCCATTCTAAGAAATCTTACCATATTTGATACCTTTGTGGAAACCCTGAGTGGTGGCATAAAATTAGAGCAACACATCCTCTGCTAAAAAAAAATCATAATCATGACAGGCTTAAAAATAACTTGAAATCATGACCCAAGAAGACTAAAAGAAAGCATTGGAGATTTTATTTTTTTCCCCAATTGATCCCCTTGGTTTCACAACCAACTTGATTTAAAAGGTTGAAGACGGGAAAGAGAAAGGAGAAAGAGGAAGAAGTCAGCAGATAGAATAGACCAAAATAAGTTTAGTAATAAGGGGCATTGGGTTATAGGGCGAAAGAGTAGCTGTATAAAAATGAGGTCCTGTAAAACCTGGTTCTATAAAATCTAATACAAGAATAACTCTATGCTCCATTGAGAAAAAAAGCCGAGAAAGACAGTATTCAAAGCATCCAGAATTGGACAGAAAAGTCAAATTCAGAGTAAGACACTTCCATTAGAAGAAATGATGCCCTAAAATTGATAAGGCATTTCAGCAATTTGATATTGCTTTGAGATTTCCCATAAAGGGTAAGGAGAAGAAATTGTCTTTCTATGGGATACATGATGGGAGAGGAAAGAGGTGATTTACTGACAGAACCAAGTCACACATGGTATTGGAAAGAAGTAATAAATTGTGAAACATGAAGAGCTGATAGAGAAATACAAGGAGGAAGATTTAAATATAAAGATGACAACCAAGAGGTTTGAAATGGAAGCTTAGAGCGTCATTTAGAAACCCACAACAAATACTGTGAAAGTCTGAGCTGAGCTAACTTCGAGTCAGTTTTCTGAAGGTCTTTGAGGAATGAGAGTTTCTCCACAGCTCTGCATATGGTTTTCCTGGAAAGGGACTGTAGATCTTTGACTCACATCTCAAAAAATGTAAGAATAGGACAGGAACATGGTAAAGGCTCATAAAATATTTAAAAGAGCACGAGGACATCTTATCTCTGCTGATATTCATCTTCTCACACGCTCTGTGGAATTCACAATCACTTGAAGTCTGGAGGGGAGAATCTCTTTGACAGATACGGAGGGTGGTTACATCCACAGAGAGTGAAAAGAGGGAACCCTTTAAATAGAGTAACAGAAGATTGTGGAAGCTGTAGAGCAAATCTGATCATGGATGAAAGTGTGGTGAGAAGGCAGTAAAGAGACAAATGAATCATGGATGTGAAGTGTTCAGCATCCTGGTGTAGGATGCTCTAAAATGGTGACTCAGGACCCGACAGAGCCTCAAAATGAGGAGACGGTTGTCAGCTCCCTGGGACTTGTTTAATTTCTGGATTTGTTGTAAAATATCACACTGAAGTTTGCTTTCTCACAGAAGGTCTGCAAACTTGGTGTTAAATGGGAACAGTCATTTGAACAGTCATTTTAACACTTCTTCCTCCTAGAATTCAACTGAAATTTGGAGATCCACGAAGACAAACAAAGAGCAAAACTGTATGCAAGTCAGAAGCAAGCTCCAAACCTCTCAGATTCATCTTTCTTTTGTTATATCTCTCGTTCCTTCCTCTATTCCTTGTTCCTTCTTTTAGCATCCTTCCAGTCTCAACTGCTTCTTCCCCCTTTCTAGTGTTTCTTTTCCTTTGACTCAACAAAAGTGCTTTTCTTCCCCTCATTTCTATAACATTCCCACTATTTTTTCTAGCCCTACACAAAGAGGGGCTGTACAAAGACACTTTTCCACCTTGCTCTTCTCTACCTTCACTATCTCCCCTCTATTTCACTCTTTCCCTTCTTTTCTCTTTTATTTTCTTTGCCTTTTTCACTACATTCTCCATGCCAGAAATTCAGGAAGAGATCAAAAGTGAAAACCCGGCAACACAAATTAGAGATCTGATGGCAGCCAAGTGTAACTAATTAAAAATGCTTTTGCATTAGCCACAGTTACTAACAGCACTTAAGAGTTGGTGATCTGTAGTTTTTACTAGGTGAAGAAGAGGCTGGAAAACATAAGTAGACATAGAAGGCAACACAGTAAAAATTATTTTTCCCATGCAAGCTGTCCAAAGCTGCATGTTTTTTGTGGGCAATTTTTTTTTTCTTCTTTATTATGAATTAGAGTCTTAAGACGTGTATTTTAATATGTTACCTAAATTTGTGTTCTCCCTCCCTACCCCCCCCCCCCCCCCAATGGATATAATCTCATTTCACTTTCTGTCACTAACAGGTGGAAGTGAGAATGACATTTATGGATTACAGAATTAGTACTATTCTACACAGCTTGTTTTAAAGGGTGCAATCACCCAGATGTTGCTGCTGTTCAGTATAACTGCAATGCTGTGCATCTTCACACTTCAGTATGTATTAAAAGCATAGTTTATAAATGAGATGTGTAACACTTATGTTTTTATGGAAATATTATTCTAACATACCTTAATTGTATTCAATAATCAAATTTTATTACCTTTTAATTGACTAGTATTTAGTGTTTGGCAATTAAATGATTGTAACCAACCATCCATTGAAGTTAATTATTTGTAGATTGTGCTGGTCATTTTAAGTATTTCTTTTACTATGTTCAGGACATGGCATTTTTCCAGTTTCTTAATGGGCTACATTTAGAAAAGGAACTACAGCAAACCTGTTATCTGTAGTGTGTGTATTACAGAAGAATAACTCATATGACAGCAATCTTGTTAAAGGCTGTTACGAACAACATTCACCATGGGCCATATCTTAAGCTGTCAATGTAGTAACTCTGATTTACACCAGCTGAGGATTAGGACACATGTATGATTGCAAAGAATGGTAACTCCTTTAGGTGCATCAAATCTTTCAAGATAAAGAATGTCAATATAAAGCATAGCTGAGTTAAAAAACAATGTTTCTGAGAACTGCAGAATAAGGTAAGAATATCTACACTGAAGACAGTGCTAGTTCCTCTGCTTTTATCTACATGTAGGACTCATTTTTGTCCTGTACAGAAGAATCAGTCATGAGATGCTAAAGGCATCCCATTAAAGGAAAATAAGGTTTGAAATCAAGGAAAAAATCAAATTAATTGTGTTAACTAGTGTTGTCTATGCTCTAAGGATGTAATAAAAGATAAACCTGATGAAATTAATTCCTGAAATGTTCTCCTATCTATATATAATTATTTTTCTGTTAGGCCAGCATGGCTTACAAACATTACCCCTTTGAAAGCGTGTCATACATGCCACTCACTGAAATACAGGAAGAAAATAGAATCTGATTCCACAGGATTTGCAAGGCCAATAAGGAGGAAAGCAATCTGATTTCATATACCATTTCATATTTCATGGCCCAACTACAGATTTTGCTCCATACATAGTTTTAAACCAGAATATAGGGAGTCCATGCTACCACTGCACTGCACATTTGGCTGCAGCCTCGTATTTTACTGGGAACAAGCAAGAGAACCAGTGTCCTGTCCTGTGATGGAGTTGTGCTGTCCACGGGAGGCACCTCACTGTTGTGACTGCTCTGCAATGTTCCCTATTCCAGAGGCCATCTGATACAGATTATTCAGGTTCTGTGGATCTTAACATCAACATTTTCACATGGGTCCTGCAGGAACTAGTGTGTTTTTTTCCTGAACTACTATACACATTTAAAGCTTCAAATAAAAATGTGATCTTTCTGTGTAACTTTAGAACTTTACTATGTAATGAAGATCTTTACGGTGATAATGTCAAACTATCACTCATTATTTGATTCTATATCTCAATCTGTGATTCCACACAATCAAGGATGTTGAAACACTTCAACAGAGAGGTTACAATGCAACAGTGCAAATAATAGCTACAGAACTGGATTTTTATTTGTGATTTTGAAGAACTCAGTCTGAAGCATCACTTCATTGTCACATCAACTTTCTTTTCTTAAGGCTGAACCTTGAACTAGAAGTAGTCCTGTGTGATCTGTTGTGGTATATTGCTCAGAAAAGGTCCTCCCAATCTCTTAAATGGGCCTCTGTAAGCTGTCTGCAAGAGCTCAGTTAATGCGAGTTCTGTCCAGGCACCCAAACAGGCAGGATCAGAGATAGTATGGGAAGAGTTGCTTCACCTGGGAGATACTGGCACAAAGATCCAGATACGGACACAAGGCCCTGGATTAGACAGCCAGATGTACATCAATGCATTTCCTTCTCTTTTTGTATGTTTCACACATTTTGACTTTTAACCTCTCAGTAGTGAGCATACCAACAACAGTAACACCTTCTCTCTCACCAGCACAAAGAAAACTAGATCTCACTATGTCTTCTGCTGCGTCCTGGTCATTGGACTTGTGGCCAGAGCAGGCCCAGGTCAGGACCTTCCAGCGTGATCAGCTGAAAATGCCTTCTTAGAGTAGGTTCAGGAAACTTATCCTGAAAGAACAACCAAAAGCAAAGCATATGATGTGCCCAGCTTTTCATGGCTGGAGTATTTCTACACAAGATTAAAACAGGAATAGTTTTTCGGTACCAAGGAACCTCAGTTAGCTGCTGCCTCCTGAGGCATGGGTACAAACAGATACTTTTAGATTTGTGTTTTGTATTCAACTGTGCAGAGAATTGTGGTGACCACAGTTATACCTTAGGAGTATAAACTACATAAAATCCTCATGCAGAAAGAAGCAATGACAATTATATTCAGCATTCTCTCTCAGAAAAATAAAAATTAAAAACACATATACAAAGAATTTGCAAAGATAACGTACTTAAAGATTCTTTTTCCAGCAGTATTTTGTCTGCAGACCTGAGGTGTATTTATTTATACGTACAGTGTTAACATATTTTTTAATAATTGATAATGGATAACTCTAAATTGTCTCGAATTGATTTTGGTGCTTTTTGTAAATAACATTTATTTAATTCTTCAGATTATTTTGTTGTCTTTCACAGAGAGGATTTAAGAAAAAGCCTATAGAAGGACTGATCTCTTGGGAAACCTTTGGCACACTGGAAAGAGAAATCATTTGATAAATGTGGAGTAAGAAGGTCATTAATGGACTTTACTGAAGCAAGAGCAGCAATTGCAAACACAAATTCTTATCAACTTCTTCCTAGCGTTTTGCATACAAACTATGAAAAATAAACTTATATAGTCGTGATATTAAATATCTGAAACAGCAAAGATATCAGATATAATGCTTATTACACAGGTGTTAACAACATTTACCAACGTAAATTCTGTAATTGTGTCAAAATTATAGACTCACAGAATGGTTTGGGTGTGAGGAGACCTCAATGCCTATCCAGTTCCAACCCCCCTGCTATGGGCAGGGACACCTCCCACAGGGTCAGGTTGCTCAAGACCCCATCCAACTTGGCCTTGAACACCTCCAGTGAGGGGGTACCTACAGCTTCCCTGGGCAACCTATGCCAGGGCCTCACCACCCTCATCTTGAAGAATTTATTCCTAATGTCATGGGGCAACCATGACTTCTCCGGACAAAATACTCATTTTTTTTTTTTCAGCAGGACAGTCTTTGATGAGCATTTAATTTTATTGCTTATTTCACTTTGTCAGGATCACTGCGTGCTTTGTTCTTAATGGAGGCCACAACGTACATTTATAAATGGTCATTTAAGACTTCAAATCTGTGACGAACACAATCAAGATATGAGTGGAAATACTTTCATCAAAAAGTTAAATATCAGTCTCACTAAGTCCCATATAATGCCATCTTGTTAAGCACTTGTAGACTCAAGAAAGCCTGAGGAAGACAAGATGTTGAACATCCTGTGAACATGTGGACTACGGCAGTTCACAGAAACTGCTGGGAAAGTATCAATGTGCATCTGAGGAGCTTCGTAAGTGAGGGCAGGTCAAGATCCTAATGACAATATGGCACTTTGCCTGAGAAGAGAGTGCAGATGTGGCTGTTTTGCTTTCCAGCATCATTTGATTTGCAGTGGTTGGTTCAGCCAATTTAACTGTTTCAGTAATGATATACTAATTAAAGGTTTCACAACCAGGTTCTCATGTTTTCCCACCCCTTACTGAATGCATTCGCATGCACAGGGAAGGAAGTGTGAGCTGGAATGTGTCCTGCTACCAGCCCTGGGGCTGTGTTATTTCAGGTATATAAGGCTATCCAGTGTTGCATGTTAACATCGGAAACTTCTAGAGAGCCTTACTTTTTTTAGAGCCAAAAAATCAAGCAAAATTCATGTACCTTTTTTTTTTACTTAGTAGTAGATTTGCTTCCAAAATAATTACATTATGGATTTATTTACATGTTGCACACAGGAAGTGAAAAAGGAGAGAGGGCAAGAGTTCAGTTTCCTAAAAGACAGCATTTCTAATGTTTAACTGTTTCCCCCATCAAGTTCATGTTTTACAGAAGTTAAGTTGCAGATGCATCTAGTGTACCCTACTATAAGCAGTGCAATTCAACTTGTGTTGGTGGTGTCGCAAGACGGCAATAATACAAATAGAAAAAAGTATGTTAATCCTGTGCTGAAGCAAAGTTAAATACTTAGAAGATTCTGATGTTTGTCCTCTTAATTACAAGCCCTGGAGGAAAGGGTCATATTCCACGCACAGAACTCTAAGGACAGATTTGTTGGTTTATTAATCCTAATGTAGTATCAGACCATAAAAATAATTTGAGTGATTTGGTAATGCGATTTGGTAATGTTCTGATTAATGTGTCACCATGAACAGAAGAGACAGATTAACCATAACCGGAATTGTAGCACACTAATTCCTCACTACAGCTCTAACAACTGAGTCACATGCAGTTTCAATTATTTTACATGTTTGGCAGACTTCCTTCCCAATGGAACAATAAGCATTAACACAATAAGCTGAAAGAAGCTTATAAAAACATGGTCGACATAAGTTCTTTCTATTAAGGAATATTTGATATTACAGTGCCAGTTTTGTTTTAAACACACAAACTTCTACAACTGGGAGATCTTAATCTGAATGCCTTGAAAATACTTTCAAATTTGTCATGCTCCACTAATATGTCAAATCATTGATAGTTCAATCCATTAGTGTTATTTCTGGAGAAATTAAAGAAAAATTACATACAGCAGGGGTTAATGTGCTCTGAAGAGAATGATCTCTTCTGAATTAAGCAGTGGAGACACTGAGTAGAAGAATGATGCTACAGCTGCTGATCCTTCTAGTAGAGTCTTGTGCTTCACATAGAGTTCTTCACTTAGAGATTCCCAAGCACTTTACAAGGGCTGTAAATATCACGCTCATCTTTTACAGATCATGTATGGAGAAACTAAAGCCAAGAAACAAGTTGACCAAAGAATCAATGTCAGGTTTGGGATAGAAAGTTCCTGTCTCTTCTGTCCATCCTATAAAAGCCAGAACTCTTCCGAAAATTGCAGGAGGCATGCTTTTATTTGCTTCCATCATTTACATTTTAGTCCAGATTTGTCTCCCAATCTATCCATAATGCTAAACATGCTACCTGGGCCTGTGCCAGCTTATGAACAATGAATCTGGTTAACATGTTCAACTCCATTACATCGCTTGCATGAAGAAGCTCTATAAGATCAATAGGTGCTCTGTGCAGGTTTTACAGTGGAAGATGTGTGTCCCACACACCCACCCTCTTGCTCCCTGAGGCAGAAATGGGGTAGTTGTTCTAGCTCAGTTTCCTTGTGAAAAACTTTCTCCTACAGTGGGACCATAGCTTCTTGGAAAGGGTAGCCATTTATCACAGCCCTAAATGAAAGCATTCCTTGGACACAAATGTCTTTTTCTTCCTTTGTCTAATTACTGAGGGGAAAAGTGAGAAGGAAATGTCAAAACAGTGAAACAGTGGTGTATAGAGAGCAGTCACTTTGGAGCTCAACCAGCTTTTGTGAAGGCCTGGGCGATTTGTCAAATGGTTGTGGCATAAGTCAAGCCCTGAGGTTGAAAGGTCTTGACCTAAGGAGTGCTGAAATCGGGCAGTATAAGCAAGAGGGCTGCTAGAAGTTTCAGCTGTAGTGGAGATGAACAATGATGGGCGCTGGACATAACAAAACCTCATCTGCATAATTCAGGTAAGGAATTTTATTGAATTTGACAAGTATGTGACAGGCTGAGAAAGAGAAAAGAACATGCTCTTGCTGGGAACTTTTAAAGCTCTTCAGTTAAGGTATGTGGAAATAAATGACAGCCAATCTCTTCACTAAAAAAACTGTAAACAATGCCATTTTACACAGGGCTCACCCGTGACCTTTTCATAGATCAGGCTATCCACTTTCAGGCCAGGACACAGAACTTACCACAAACAATGCGATGAATTCAGATCACACAAGAAGAGCTTTAGTTCTCCCAACTACTTCACGTAGAGTTGCTACTCACTTTAGCAGGTATCCTTCAGCAGAAAGACTATAGCTTAAAGCTTAAATCTAGTGCATAACCCCTCATGGCAAACGGCAAATCCATGTGGACACTTCAATGGAAGTTCTTTTGGGGTTGTGACATTTATTTTACAGTTTTGGCCTGTTTGGGTCATACTGCAACTACAAATCTCAAGCTAAAATGTCGTAAGGTGACAGGACAACTTTTCTGCACTGAAACTTACTGATACTATTGAAGGGACCAACGTCTTTACAATTAGTCTTGATATTTCAGGTTTCCCAGAAGTTTTTTTAAAATTTATTTTAACCACTTACATCCGTTTTAGAGTCTTCTCTAGGTAAACAATTGATTTGAAGAAGAACACAAAATTGTTTTTTTTCAAAACACAAATAAGATGCTGACCACTGGCTTTAGGGGATGAAGTCTTTGTATGCAACTTTAGTTCGTAAACACTAAGACAAGTATCACCTTAATACACATACAAAACTCAGAAGCAATGGTGGAAAAGCAAGCCTAGGCTCTATGCGTTGTTTAAACTCATCAAACAAAATGTTGCAGTCAAGTAATATTTTCCCTTTAGTGAATATCTATATTCTTAGGAGTGCATTCTTAACACTGATTTACCCACAAAAAGTGCCACTTGTTATCTGTGTAAGAGGGTTTCTTGCCAGATGCACACCTCTAAGCCTGACAAGAAAACAATTTGTTGTACAGGCCGTGGGATGATTAGTGAGAAAGCTCAAAATCTAGAGGAAAGCAGTGCAACTGTGAATTGCAAGAGCTCTAAAACTCAGCTCTAAAACTCTTCAAATAAATACAAAAACAAAGATTAGCCAGACTTTGTTGAGCATGAGTCACAAAATCCCCAAGCACTTCCCTGGATTACCGGCGCAGAGATTTCTGCAGTGTACAGAGTACATGTATGTTTTTATCAATCTATGGATCATTCCACCTGATGGGAAGTGGTTAATAGTCCTGGCTAGATCAATTGTGGATCTTGGTGTTATAAGCAGTCCAGTGCACAATTCACAAGGCTTAATGAATATTCTGATTCATGACAGCCAACTGGCTCCGTAGGTCACACCTCCCAGTCTCATATAAATAAAGCATGAGATACTGGAAAGTGTACCAGCTGAACCCTAGTGAGTGCCAAAAACATGCATATTAATGAGGCACAATAAAAGATATAATTGACTCTCAGGAAGTGCCTCTGTTGTTTTCCAGCTTTAGAGAGAGAGAGAAAAAGTTTGTGGTGCACCTTTCAAT
The DNA here is from genome assembly GCA_033558185.1 of Dromococcyx pavoninus. Taxonomy (NCBI): domain Eukaryota; kingdom Metazoa; phylum Chordata; class Aves; order Cuculiformes; family Neomorphidae; genus Dromococcyx; species Dromococcyx pavoninus. The sequence goes on from JAUMJL010001065.1 coordinate 261,035, forward strand.
ATGCCATGCCACGAAGATTCCCTCTGGGACAGAGAGGGAATGGGATTGTGGCAATGGCATTTCACATCCAGCCTCATGAGGTCTATGACATCCCCCATCATTCCCACCACAACAGTGAAATCTGTGCTGGAAACATCCCCACCCTCTGTTCCTATGTTCCTCTGCAAGTCCCCATTTGGTAACTAAGGAAAGGAAGTGCTTCAGCAGTGCTGTTCTTTTATGTGTTCTGTTTAGACCTTGGAACAGGATGAATGGTAGCTCAGATGAATGCATTTGTGCCATTTTTCTTGGCCCCAGACGATGTTTCCTCACTACCATGACATCTGAACAGAAGGAGAAAACATCTCCCTTTTGTGGCAAGCTAATTTAATTTGTACCTTCCACCTAGGGGTAAATATGTTTGTCTGTCTTTCTAAGCCCTCTTTGCCCGCTTTCTTTTCTCACGGGAAACCCTGCCGAGTCGAAAGCAGGATATTGCTTAGTGCTCTAACTTTATTTTGAAGTAATTTAATTTTAAGAATACTCACACCCACCCTAAGCGAAGCAACTGTAGGAGCTCCACTGGGACAGCCTTAATGACTTTTGCATGTCTCTTGTGTCAGAGACATCAAGGGCTTGTTGTTAAGAAGGTATTTGTCCTCAAAATAAATGCTTTAAAACAGGACGTCTCTTTTGCAGAATCCTCAATGCAAGATGTGTTTCTTTATTTTCAATAATCCTGCGGCTTTGCACATTGACCCACCACCTCTAAAAAACAGTATTAAGAACCATTGACCTTTGCTCTTCGTTGATCTGTTGTTATATGTGATTTAACCTTGTTTTGTCTGAAAAGTTTGTAAAAGGATTTAAAATAAATAACGAACACATTTCTTTATGAAAAAGGGCGGTGAAATATGACTCAGATGACTCAGAATTTACATCCTCATAGTCTGATTTATGCATGACTTCTTTAAACTGGCAAATATATTAAGTTGAGGGCATTATTTAATCCAGTACAGAAAAGTTTCTATAATTAAAAAAACAATATAAAAAGTGCATAAAACCCCCATGAAATCCGAATTGAAGCCTAATTTAAAGCTGATTTTACTTATAGTAACACCACAATGTCTTGTATTTAAATCGTTATCTCATATTAATGTGGCAATGATATGTGTGAGAACCTATTTAGCAAGTAACTTTTAGCAATCTCTTCACTTTTAAAAAAAACTCATTTCAGTATTATTACTGGGTAAATATTTTGTCATCCTGTCACAACTTAAAATGATAAACAATGTTTCTAATATATGCGGTCATAAATATCACCGGTAGTGATTTTACCTGTACTTCCAGTTATTCAGTATTTGCATAATATTGTATCAATGTATTTTTCACAATAGTTTGCACAATGTGTTCTGATCAGAAATGTGCATTTCTGTCACATTCGACAAAGAAAACACATAACACTTAAGCCGAAAAAGTATATTTCTAATATCTGCAGTAATAAATATCACATAAACTGTGATTTTACCTGCAGTTACCAGTTACTTGTTATTCAAATAGTAGTTTGTGCATTTATCATCAGCAAATCATGCAGACTTACAGGAAAAAAAGTCTTGGAATCAGTCACAACATTCAGAAAGATTAACCATGACAATATTGCTGTTTTGCTCGGAAAACTTCCTTTCATTCTGTTTCTATTGCCTTGGTGGTTTGTTTTTATAAACAAGCTGCATTTGTTAGGAAAAGGAAGCAGATCTCTTATTCAAACTTATGGTTTTAGAGTCTAAACATGCAATACTGTGACGAACACATAACAGCCATCGTGTGTTCCAGAGCAGCAGGAGAAAGCGCAACTGCCTCTCCTGCCCTACTCTGCTCAGTGAATAAAATATATTAGATATAAAACAGACAAAACTCCTTCCTTTGGCCTTGCAGAGAGCCATTCAGCCAGAAGTCAGGACTGCCATGCACTTTGTATGATTTTACGCCAGCTTGGAGGATAAAGGAGGTAATTTACGATATAGGGCAAAGCATCTCTACATCCCTAAGCAGAGGTGGATCAGGAAGCAGAGATGGAGAGTGGCTGGTGAGCCAGTCCCTTTGACAAACAACCACTGTCTGGATCCTGCCCTCATGCCTCGCTTCCGTGTGGCTTTCACCACAAATTGGAGCTCAGAAGCTTTGCCTGAAGAAATGTGGGCCTCAACCCACTGTTAATAAATGCATGGAAGCTGTGGTAGCCCATGACGGGGCCAGCGGGCTTATGTACCATGTTAGAAAAAACAGAATTAGGGTGCAAAGCAAGGGAGAATGGTGAAAAAAATAAAAGGGAATCTGAAGTACTTCACTTACTGGCCTCTTAAGTTCACAGTGCTTCAAACAAATTGCTTCGAGGTCTGGAGCTTCCACTTTAAACTCCAAAGTTGGCTTTCAAGACCTCTGACATGGCGGTGGAAAACCTCGTTAGCAAAATCTCTTAAAAATTTGCTTTGTTGCACAGTAAATTTGTGTCTTTAAGGGTTATAAAATCGTAAAAAAATGCCTGGCCTTAAGAAGATAGTTATCTTTAGGGCTATAAAAAGGTATTTGCAACCATATTGCTGAACTGTGTAAATCAAGGCCATCTAACCCTCCATTAGAACCTTAAGCTCTTAAGGCCTCTATGGACAAAGGACTTGGTTGTTTATGCAGCAACAACATCTGCTTACACTCAGCCTCATTGTCAAAGAGCTGTTGGTTAAAAGCACAGGATCTCCTTTCTCTCGTTTCATGCTGTATCATGTTTCATGCGGGAATATCTAGTCTCTGAGGCTTGACCACTGCTTTTATCTGCTGGACTTTAAAGACTTAGCTTCTTGTAGTGAGAATCCGATCATCGCCTCCCTAGCAGTCCAGAGGGCGCGTTTTTGCCGGACACTTGAAAAATTTCTTTTGGTCTCCAGACACCTTTCTGCAAAGTATTAGCTTTCCCGTGCTGCTCTGAAACTAAAGCTCCTGTGTAAACAGCTCTCTGATTCAGTTTAAGATAAAATATCGTGTTTGGATCTAAATTCCTCAAATACTATGTGCGCACAACAAAAGACTACTAATTACACTCAAGCCACAAAACACCGACCCACTTTCCAGACTACATGATTAGTATTGTCATCAAATAAAATATTTCTGATCTTGTTTGCTGAAACAACATGATTTTCCTTAACTCGCATCACTAACACAGTCAGAAGAGAGAACATCATATTGTAGCTAATAAGTTTTTTTGAAGACAGCACCTGAAGAAAATAATCTGCCCTACGAATTAGTGAGATATCATTTTGATACTCTTTCCTGTCTGCCCCTCAACATGCACTCAAAGATAGGAAATACTTAATGTTTAAATTTAAATAGTCATATGGCAAATATTCCTGTCCCTAATCTTCAGTGAAGAGTGAATTCAGACATTCTCCCATACAGCTTGAAAATACATATCCAGAATACACACAAGACGTATTTACAACTTGTATAAGAAAGCCATGACACAGTTCGCAGAGATTTCTGTTTTTCCTTGAGGTGGTATTTTCACAATATTGTGCAAATTAACTTTACTGCAGCACCATAATGCAAGTTTTAAGATCATGATTGTTGAAACTTTTCATGCAAGAAAATTTCAATGTATTTTGCAGAGGAAAAAGGTGTGAAAGTTTGCATCAGATTTATTTAGATACGCTGACTTGAATGTATACCTCCATGACCTAAAACCTTAGGAATCACAGAATCATGGAATAATTTGGGTCAGAAGGGACCTTAAAGATCATCCAGTTCCAACCCCTCTGCCATGAGCAAGGACACCTTATAAGTGGAAAGTGAACACAGGCACAAAGGAAACTTGTGGCAGAGAGGTGTGGGTGGAGTGTAGGTAGAACAGAATGGCCACTCAATGGGCAGAATCCAATAGGGCATCCTGGGGAAAAAATACCCCAAACCAACCATGTTCAACATGGGAGCAATGCATAACATATAAAGATTTCGGTTCCAAAGACTGTTGAGTCCAACCTCCAAATGTTGCAAACCGCTTGTATTGCTTAATGCCTTAGGCATCTGGCTTAGGCAGTTCTTCTCTCTCCCTGCTGTTTACACTGCAGTTATTTATAGGGAGCAACTCTAACCCTGTTTGGTACCCACTTCACAAAAACATACAGGCCAATAAACTTGCCTGTTCCTCAATCCCCCTTCACATCCTATCTATTTCCCTGCCTCACTTAATCACTGTTTCCTACAGTTTGTTTTTCTCTTTTTCAGAAATACACAACCAATATGTAATAGTGCTCTTGATACTTTCACCAATGTCCTGTATGGAAATATTATTACTCCTCTATCCTAGCAGATCTTGTAGCACATTTGCATTTTTCAGAGCTACATGAGTGAGTTCATCTTCATCCTTAGCTGCTCCCTACTCTCTGTCTCCTGTTATACCCCAGAATTCCAGCTGTTTATTTGCCTAGACTGGTACTCTGTACTATTAAATTTCAATGCATTTCTGCTAATTTAGTTCAGAAAACAAAAAAATATTTTGCCACCAAGCAAAAAGAAACACCTGGCTGTTTGGTGGATCACATGCCACTTCCAAAAGGATTGCACGCATGCCACATGTTGATAATCTTGTGTTAGGATTTCATATTGCTGGTCACAGTCCTTCATTACTGTGTTCTTTTACCTTATCTTACATTCTTCATTACTTAATTCTCTTCTGCAGAATCAAACCAGAATGGAAGATAAGATGGTACTTTTTTAGTCTGGTCTACCTGTAGCAGCAGCTTTTATAAACCTCCCTTGGAGAAAGACCAGTACCCTGTTTCACCATCTACACCAGCTGGATGTATGTTGACGGTTTAAGAACTGTAAATGTTTAAGAACTTCCTGAGATAAAAATTTAACGTTGAATCCAGGTATGCAAAGCAAATGGGCTGCCTCCTTTCTGAGATAATGTCCTCCCAATACAAAATCTTGTCAAAAAACCTTCCTAATACTTTTTTGCAAAAACTAGTGAAGCACTGATACAGCATTTTGCCATCACAGTCATTAATATACATAGAAATAAATGTTATGAAACACCTGCTTGTGTATTCATCAGGAATGACTTTGATATAAATGAACAAATGCAAGTTGATGCAATGTTAAGACTTTCAAGAGGGATTTTTTTCCACTCCTGCTTTACTTTGTATACAGAGAATTTGTACTTGTTTAACAGAATAGTCAGACTTAAGCATTTCAAGAGGGAGATAGACCAGTAAACCAGCAGAGTTGACAAAGGGGGGTATATTGTCTTCTCACAGGACATGTATTGTTCAGTACTTATCCCCAGAAAGGAAATTGTGAGGCTTTGCATCATTAATTTACTTGTGTACATTGGGATAAATGTGTGGTGGTGTGCCACCAGTGGCTAGGAATAGAGCACCGGGGTGTAAGATCAAAGCAAGAAACAAAGGATCAGATTCAGAGCAGAGATAAAGTATGGCAGTACTTCATCTGCAGGATGTAAAGAATTATTTGCATGTGCTAATTTCTTCACCTGGACAGACAGCAGATCTAGCTTTATCAGAAACATTCCTTCAAAAGAGGATCTTTGTCCTGAATTAGGTGTGCCGGTTTTTCTCTTGAATTCAAATCCAATGCATTCTCACCTAGTAGCTTTTGCTTCTGAGGATGTTTTCATACAGTCAACCTCCATTTGTGGCTTCCATGGAAAATAGCTCTTCTCTTCTTTTTCTTTTTTCTTTCCTTTTATTTCCTCTTCTCTGATCACTTCCTACACATATTTTAATGAACAGAAAAAAGCAAAAAATTAAAGATGAAGCAGATGATAACATGAGAACTTGCTCCTCAATGGTGTAACACAAACTGCCAAGTGTCCCTCTGCATTTTCCCACCATGCCACTCATGGCATTGGGTAGATGATGGCAGTGAAAATCTGTCTCCTTCAACAAGCAAATGACACAGTAGTTCAGAGGTTTTTGCTCATGGAACAGTACTGATGACATTATTACAATCACAGACTTGTCTCTGCACAGCATTAACCTCAAGTCTATAGCCTTTCTCTTAGAGATGTTCAGAGCTGAATGTGTGTTGCTCTTTAGTCAGGGCTGCCAGTTTCAGGAGTAGTCTGAGTTGCCTCTGGCAGGCAGTTTTGGGAACATTGTAAACAGATGCTTCTGATTGTGGCTGGAAATAGGCGTGGATATATTAATCCTTCTTTCCTGCAATTTGCATGAACAACCTCTGGGAATCTTTCTTCTAAAAATTAAGAGAAGGAATTGGCTCACAGTGGTGGTTTGTCCCCCAAGTTAAAAGCATCCCCAAAAAAATTAAAAGCCTCCCCCACAAAATTAAAAGCCTCCAGGAACGTGAACGTGTCACATGCCATGACTTGCTGAGACAGCATAGCAGTCTCCATGCTCTGTCATCTCCTTCATGCCACGCAGAGTACGCCAGCTGCAGTTTTATTGTGTGATTGAATGGAGGATGCAAAGATTAACGCGATATGTTAGACACAGTTTAGTCCAGACGGCTTCCGTCTTTTTAGCTATGCTTTGCCCTTTTCCCTTGTTAATTGTGGTGTGTATGTTCCTTAAGTTTACCTTGCTCGCTCAGAAGGAGTAAGGGTTAGGGTTTGGTCATGAATTCAGGCCTGAGAGATCCCAGCAGACAGATGGGGTTATTTAGAGTTTTTCACTGTGTGTTACCATTGGGAACTTCCACAGATGAATTCAGAACTAGTTGGTTTTATCATCTGCATAATCACTTTAAGCAAAAGTTAAAAGTTTGCAAGTCAGAGGGAATGAAATGTGTAGGCTAAAATGTAATTAGGATTAAGACATTTAGGAGGATAGTAATGCCTCTTTGAAATAGCAATACATTTCAATGTGAGTAGTTTATGTTGGTATGAAAGAAAATGCGATTTGTGACCTTATTATGACTCAAGAAACATTTGCTAAATGTTACTATAGATGTCATTAACCACACTCAAGTGCACTGGTCCATAATGGGACGAACATGGCTCCAATGCATTAGGATTTATACACTATAATAATTGGAATTCACCAAAAAAACCCAGATAACCTACATACACTTTTATTCCCTGTAAAATAAATGATTATTCACATTTTTAGATTCTTTGCACATGCTCTATGCATACAGAAATTTGTGAAATATATTTAAGAGCATAATATAAAAATGAAAATAAATTATCACTAGTGTAACAAAGGAACAGCTAAATAACAGATGTTGACCTTTTCCCCTACATTGAATGAAAAAATAATGTTACATACACTACATTAATTAAGAAAAGAGAAATAATTTCTGTTAACAGAGATTGATTAAATATTAATTTGATCCAACTTTCACACCAATACTTCTTCCTTTTCCCCTTTCCAAATTCCCATCTTCTTCAACATTTCTTCTCTCGGAGACAGGTTGTAAAGAGAAAATAATTGGTGCCCATCTGGGCCTTTACACTGCTATGGGTATTTGTCCTGTGATCTTGTGATCTTTTCCTTCCTTCCTTCCTTCCTTCCTTCCTTCCTTCCTTCCTTCCTTCCTTCCTTCCTTCCTTCCTTCCTTCCTTCCTTCCTTCCTTCCTTCCTTCCTTCCTTCCTTCCTTCCTTCCTTCCTTCCTTCCTTCCTTCCTTCCTTCCTTCCTTCCTTCCTTCCTTCCTTCCTTCCTTCCTTCCTTCCTTCCTTCCTTCCTTCCTTCCTTCCTTCCTTCCTTCCTTCCTTCCTTCCTTCCTTCCTTCCTTCCTTCCTTCCTTCCTTCCTTCCTTCCTTCCTTCCTTCCTTCCTTCCTTCCTTCCTTCCTTCCTTCCTTCCTTCCTTCCTTCCTTCCTTCGCAATCATGAAGAGATTTTTGGAGTATGGATATGAGCTTAGTATCAGATGTTGAAGGAGCCAGAAGGCTTCTCACAGATGTTACTCTACATAGGCATAAGCAAAACCTAAAAATGTACCCCGTTACTTGACTAGAATCAATATATTCTGGTTTGGATTTGTGTAAGTATTTTGATTACGGCCCCGGACATTTTCTGTTTAGTCAGATACAGTAAGAGGTAGACACGTTATTATACAGAAAGTGAAGTGAGAGTATCTGTGTCATTAGAGTAGTGATTTCACTGAAACAAAAATATAAGCTTTTCATTGATAAACTGTGCCCACTTTTATCATATTATTCTTTCTCTTGATAATACAAACTAATACGCACATAAAACATAAAACAGCAAGAACTGCTTCCCTGCACCAAAAAAGATACTGCCCTGTGCCCTATGTCCAGCACCTCAGTCTGGTCTTTCAAAGATGAAAGTCAATTACACACTTTTTCAATCCTCATCTTTCAGAGACTGTTAGAATTTTAATAGCACTGTCTGACTTTCCACCATGTGCACATCTGAACTTCCAGGATTTGGTCCCAAAAATTCATGAACTTACTGGCTCTAAATGATTTCTCAGTAGGGGATTTGCAACCATGAACACTAAAACACAAGTCATGCCCTGTACTCCACCCCACGCAGAGATCAGGTTCGTGAAGAGCCTGCTCCAGGGCCAGGGTCTTGATTCATTGTGTTTTGTGTCTAAAATACCTCAAGTTTTAAATATTACATGCTTCTATCTTTGCTCATGGAAGTGTTTATGTTTATATGCGTATACACTTCCATTAAAAATAGACATGTCTCTTGATCTTCATGCTTATAGAAAATATGCTCAGAAACAGTGACTGTTTCTGGAGCAAGCCATCATAAAAATCTGGCATCTATTCCGGTACTGACATGCAGATATTCACATCCATTCTGAATTGTATGACAGCATTGTTTGTTTGGGCAAGGCAAATCTTATATAACGCAAATCACCATGGAATTACTTAGTAGTTACTTGATCATTTAATTATTGTGCAGTTACATAATATCTCCATAACTATTGAAACCCTTCAGATTGCATTAATTATACTCAGAGTAATTATTCCCATCCGTTGACATGGATATATGTCATACAGTTTGCTAGACAAGATAAATTTTTCAGAAACTTATGACTGAAGAGAGGATTTTAAAAGTGAGCTGGCCAACAACAGTCTTAATTACAGCATTTGGTAGCATGAATTTATTTCACCTAACATTGCATACTATCTCAAGAGAAAAGAACTAGAATTGAACTTCATAGTTGATAACTTCTAAGGATAATGTGATATACATATATATATATGTTTATATTGCATTTTATATATTTATAAAAAAATCAGTTACACTAAAACTCAGTTATATTCCAGAATAACTTGGTCCCCTAATGCTCAGTGATGCTGTCCTAAATTTCTGGATTTACATGCCAGATTTGGGCATTTGTGATCCCCACCTCTGCTTGCTCTGCAGTCAGATGCAACTTCTAGCTGCTCATCAGTCACGTCTGCCCTTAATCCCGTGGTATTGAGTAGCATCACTCTATGTGCAGATGAGATTCATGGGTATGCAACAGTACCTGTCCACTCACAGAGCAGGTAGCTAGGGAGAGATCTATACTAAGGAGTGGAGAAAAATCAGATTTTAATCCTAGTTTCCCCTAAGAAAGCCTGAAAGCATTGCTACAAGTACAGTGTGGATGCAAGACACCTTTTTTAAATCTAAATATATGCTCAGACTTGCCCTCAGAAGGCAGCAAAGGTATATATATTTATATATCTATCTGAGCAGAGAAAGTTAAGGTTCACTAGACATGGAAGCATAGTGTTTATTTCCAGCTCCACAGGAACTGGAAAATCAAATGGCATCTTTGTGATGTTGCTCAGCTATGAGACCATCTCATCCTTTTAGATTTTGATTTCTTGAGGCAGAGGCAGTTTCTCATGTGCTTGTCAGGACTCAAGAGGAACAAGGTTCTTATTTTGCTTCAAGTAGCTGAATGGCACCATGAGCTAATGAAAACAAGGATGTAATTAGAATCATAGAATCATAGAATCACAGAATCTTCGGATTGGAAAAGACTTTTGAGATCATCGAGTCAAATTGCACCCATTATCTGTTAAACCATGTCCTTCAAAAACTCACCTACCCGTTTTTTAAACACCTCCAGGGGTGGTGATTCAACCACCTCCCTGGACAGCTGTTCCAGGGCCTGAGAACGCTTCCAGTAAAGAAATTCTTTGGAATATCTAGTCTAAACCTCCCCTGATGCAACTTATGGCCATTTCCCCTTGTCCTGTCACCTGTCACTTGAGAGAAGAGATCAACACTCGCTCTCCCACAGCCCCCTTTCAGGCAGCCATAGACAGCGATGAGGTCTCCCCTCAGCCTCCTCTTCTCCAAACTAAACAACTCCAGTTCCCTCAGTCATTCCTTGCAGTACTTGTGCTCCAGCCCCTTCCCCTGCCTCGTCACCCTTCTCTGGACGCGCTCCAGCCCTTCAATGTCCTTCTTGTAGTGAGGGGCCCAGAACTAAACCCAGTGCTTGAGGTGTGGCCTCACCAGTGCTGAGTACAGGGGCACAATCACTGCCCTGCTCCTGCTGGCCACACTGTGTCTGATACAGGCCAAGATACCATTGACCCTCTTTGCCAACTGGGCCACTGCTGGCTCATATTCAGCCCATTGTCAACACACAACCCCAGGGCCTTCTCCTCCAGGCAGCTCTCCAAGCACACTTCCCCAAGCCTGTAACGCCACTTGGGGTTGTTGTGTCTCAGGTGCAGGACTCGGCATTTGGTCTTGTTGAACCCCATCCTGTTGGTCTCAGCCCATGGATCCAGCCTGTCCAGATCCCTCTGCAGAGCCTCCCTTCCTTCAAGCAGATCAACACTGCCACCCAGCTTGGTGTCATCTGCAAACTTGCTAAGGGTGCACTCGATCCCTTTGTCCAGATCATCGATAAAGATATTGACCAGGACTGGATCCAGCACTGAACCCTGAGGAACACCACTCGTGACCGGCCTCCAACTGGATTTAACTCCATTCCCCACCACCCTCTGGGCCCGGCCATCCGGCCAGTTTTTCACCCAGCAGAGGCTGTGCCCGTCCAGGCCAAGGGCAACCGGTTTTTCAATCAGACTACTGAGAGAAATGGTGTCAAAAGCTTTACAAAAGTCCAGGTACACCACATCCACAGCCTTTCCCTCGTCCATTAACCAGGTAACTTTGTCATACAAGGAGATTAGGTTGGTCTGGCAGGACCTGCCTTTCATAAACCCACGTTGACTGGATCTGATCACCTGGCTGTCCTGCATGTGCTGTGTGACAGCATTCAACATTCAATTAGGAGTTGGTACACCAAGGGTATAAAATAGCATCTGAAACGACACAACTGATTCCATTAACACTGGTCAATTTGCTAATTCCCTCTGTGTTTCACAGTGCAGGCAGTGTGGTACTTCTTCCTCTCTATCTTGTTTTAATGAGAGTTATGTCTATCATGATAGACCAAGCAGAACTCTATTGCACCCAAAAAAGTAGAAACAGTCTAATTGTAATAAAATTACTCTTTTCTTGCTTCAGAAACCAGAAATAAGCACACAAAAAAACCCTAACCTGTGACTGCATTGGCATTTTGTAGCATCGTTAGTAAAAGTTAATATAATACTAATAATGAAGAAAAATGTCTAATTTATTCTTTGTTTTTAAATCCTGGAAATAAACTGAATGTTTTAGGACTATGCTATATGCTCATGTAATTGACTGATTAGACAAAGTGGTCTTGCTGGTTTTGTGATAAAGGAAAGCATGTTGAATATGTCCACAAAGTACAAGGAGTTGATGGAAAACAGCTGCACATGCTCTTTCTCACCCTCAAGCAACAATCGAGGGTAACTTTGAACCTAGTTATGGGGGCAGACTGACTATCTCAGTCCCTCTTCCAGCAAGCTGAGACAACACCTTGCTCCCCACTTCCCTGTATTAATGTGAATTTCTGCTAAAGTGATCCCGGTGAAACAGATAATGTTGTTTCTGCTTAAAGTATACTCACAAGTATTCAGAGTACTCGTCAGATTGAGCTAAATAGAGCAATTTAAACATGGCAAGCCAGCATCCCTCAATGGTCCTAGATCTCTTTGCTGGTCTCCAGCTTCCCATAGCTCACGTCAAAACGCACCCTGGACTGTGCTACCACATTGGAGATGGGTCTTCCATAACATCTTCCCAGCAGTTGCTTTCTCTTCTGCATGGACTGGCTGCATCCACGACTTCCAATACCTATAGGGTTGTAGACAGGATTGCTTTTTAATGAAAAGCAGCAATTAAAAAAAATTCATTAATTTAAGTTTGTTGGTTTTTTTTTTTTAAAGCCTAGAATATCTAATTAACTGCTTCCTGAATTCAGGCTCAAGGAGTTCTAAAATCAATATTGTTTCAGCTGTAATATGGTCACTAACAATGTACATTGAGAAATAATATCTTGATTCATTAGTGATATTTTGAGGAAAGGGAAGAATGGAAAAAGAATCCGAATATCTATGTACGTTTCAAGTATCCTGTTCTCTGAGAGTGCTATACCAAACATTTTACTTACCACAGATTCAGCTTTTAGGTATTATGTCAAAATGACAAGATCTTACTGAATGGAGATACTTTTGGGGGGGGTTCTTGTGGCTACATAAGAAATAGATGTCAGTATTTGCTAGAACAAGATTAAGGCATTTGTTTTGGGGTTGTTGGTGCATTAATTCAGAGTGTTTTGCCTATGAATTGCTTTCATGATTATGCCTGCCACTATCATTTAGGATGTTTATTGATGTTTTACCATTACCTTTGTCAAGAAGCGGTGTGCTGGAACAGAAAGCTCGATAGACCTTTCCCATAAAGTCAAAGAAACCAAACCAATCACCTTGGAAAGTTGTTCTCTGTCTCTCATTACTAGCTTCTCCTTGAGTCAAAGAACTGAGAATTGATATTAAAGTACATAGCTAACAACTTCATTGAATGTCTCCATGCCGTAGGTATCTATGTGGTCTTGAATAAGCTCCCAACATGCCTTGCCAGCATCCTTGGGACTCCTTTTAAAATTTACAACTGTTCTTTTTTTTTTGAAGGGCAATCTACTCAGATGCTCCACAGCCTAAAGGTCATGCTCCTGGATGGTAGCTTTTCAGGCTCTCAGCTAGACTGTTTTGCTCTACTTTGCCAAGAGCTTTTCATGACTTTCCCTGCTGCCCTCATCACTGATAGGTACCATTAACAGAAAGCTTCAAGTTGTCATGAGACACAAAACAGAATAAACAGACTCTGCCCTTTCACCCAGCAGTTTGTAAACAGAGATTAAGTTAACAGTGTGTGTTGTCTACACCTATAAACATCCTCTCAGGACATAGGTGATTTGAAATACACCTTGTCCTTACTACAACAGAAAGCCCAGTCTTTCATATGCCCATGTTTCTGATGGATGTTCCTTTGATTAACACTTCACTTTTAAGACAAAATCAACATGCTGTATTGGCATAAAACTAAGTTAATTTGCAGCTATTATGCTTTGGAAACAGCTTGACAGTTCTGAGGATAATAATAGTAAAATACAAAAAGAATTTTTACTCTTAATGAAAACTAGAAACATTAAAATAGTATTTACATAGAAAATGTAATGTTTGTAAGTTGACCTTTAAAAATACTATTTTTTAGTATTGTATTACACTTATTGCATTGTATTACACTTATCCTGCATTTTTTTATCAGTTGAGAAAACAGGAAATCACTGGCAAGCAATTCATTACACTTTGGCAAAGGCTGTCAACCTCTGCTTAAGCGATTCAAAAATAAGTCTCACAGAGGAATGTAAAATACCATTGATTTTAAGAAGCAGAGCTCCCTCAAAGGTTGAAATAATTGGTATGTTTATACTGGGAAACTTAGACAGTATCTTGATAGCTCAGTGACTGCGAGCTCCCTTTTTGCATCTGTGTGCAAGCCAAAAAATGCTTCTATTTTGTGTTGTTTCTACACGGAGGGCCAAGGCTAACACCTTGTATGTTAATATTGCAAAAGTCTGTAGGGAAACATGTAAAAACTACTCCATAACCAAGTACAAATGAAGCCATCAGCCCTTCTGTAATTTGGGATTTATCTAGTTACATAGTTTTGTAGGTAAAAAAGATTTTCGTACAACCCTTGTTGTTGATACTGCTCTTAAGCACATGAAAAAAAAAGATCAAATTTCTTCCAAAAACCCCACACTAAACACAGATCCACTTCAGAAATCAAGAAATAAATGTTGCTGATTTCTTGGCAGCACTACGGGTACAGTACTGCCAAATCACTTACTGTACAGAGTGAGGCTGAACCAAGAGGCATGAAGAAGAACAGTGTTAGTCACATGCAGCAATTAGCTATGGTAACAGAATTGTTTTTAAACCGGGATTTGGACTTCATTTAAATAAAAGTCACCTCAAATTTACATGTTACAAAGCACTGCGCCTGGAATGAAAGTACTTAGTGTGCTGAGTCTCTGTGATTAGATGTTAATTTCAGGCAGCCCGGCAGGTTTGGATTTGGGGGTAAAAAAATGCTCATTGCTTGTAGAAAACATATTAGTTCTTCAGATAAATAAAGATTCACCTTTCCCACCCCTGCCAGAGAATTATTTAATAAATTTTTTAGAAAGCTATATTGTTAAATAATGCTCTCCAGTCTTAAGCTGAAAACCAATATACCTTGATTAAGAAGCGATTAATATTACTTGGTGAGAAGCTAAGCTGTCATATAGTAGTCTGGAGGATCCGCAAAAAGTCAGAAAGATATTACAACACAGCATGAGCTACTCTCTGATCTTCTAAATACCTGGACTATATTTGCTTCTAAAATTTCTGTCTTATCTAACCTTTTTTACATTCACCTGTAAGTTTATATTAAAGCCCCAATCAGTAGTATGGTTTCTAACACTGAGGATTTCATACTGTACAGAAATTAACCACCTCAAGTACAAGCATTTGCACTTTAAAATCCTTCCTGCCACTGCAGTGCATTTCCAAGATAGGGAAGTCCAGACAGAAATGCCAGTGCAAACACGTAGATATTAGAGCACAGTGATATAATTGTATATACATGTGGATACCTGATTTTTTAATTCCAAATACTACTACTTATTAGAAACTATTAATAAGAGGTATAAAAACAACACCAATGAAAATAACAATTATCTGTATTGGAGTAATGTGGTGAAAAATGGCTTTTCAGGCATATTTACACCAGGTGTAGTATGAATATCTTTAATATCCAGTATAGAGTATCTTTACAAAACAGATGTTTATGCAGCTACAAAGTTCCCTCTGAAGGAACATGTAATAATTTAATTCAGATCCTAAAACCAGGTGAAACCAGTGCAAATGCTACATGTAGGCAAGTTTTGACTGGCAAGAGTCCCCATGCAAGATGCTTGGTCTCTGTAGACCTGAAGAGGGAAGGGCAGAGGGATAAGATCCCTTTGCCTTAGAGCAGGCAGCGGGTCAGTGGCTGAATTAGCAGGAGACTGCCTTCTCCTGGCTCCCAGATTTATCTGCTTGACTGTGCTGCTCTTGATGGCAAAGGGAATTAATTGGCAAATTCAGCTGATGCACAGATCACACTGATTTGCTGTGACTTCACCAGCAGTGGTGCTGACTGCAGGCTTTGGCACGCATCACACACGTTATCATATGCTTAGGCTGTACCCGGCTCCTGGGCAAAAACAGAGAAGCAGGGGGTGGTGCTGTAAAGACAAGGTACCCTCAGTGAAGGAGCAAAGGAAAGACCTCATTCTCGCTTTGGGTGAACAAAGCAGGACCTGTATCCCATGACCCCTCATCATGTCAGTTTTGATGCTGGGAGCAGGGAGCAGGAGGTACACCCTGAGGCCAGTGACTTCTTTGTCATGCTGCTTGTCACACAGTAAGGTTTTAGCCAGTTTATGTAAAAGCAATTAGCAAGAATAAACTCCTTGTAGCCCAAGTGTTGCTAAAAAGCATCCCTTCATTGAGCTGCTGCAGTCCTTCATTGAGATACAAGCTCCAAGCTGGCCAAATGAAGTACAGGCTCTTCTGCTGGATCTGCCTGAAACATTTTTCTTGTATCCCAGCTGTTGCAGCACCCAGTCAACGGAGCTGTGAGATGAGGAACATATGCCTGTAACACTTCATTTCAACAGGCTCGCTTCGAGTCTCCTACTTTGATCTTTCTCTGTATACTTCCTGTAACTGGAGTTAGTTACAGGCTGAAACAAAGCCCAGAGTTACCAAAGAGGTTTTTTTCCCCTAAATATTCCTTTAGATTCTGTTACTGAGTGCGTCAAATGAACCAGCTGGAGGACAGTGTCTCTATGAAAACACTGCCACAGTTTGAACTCTTTCTGCCTGCCTCTGTGGCCGTTGGTGTTGTACCACCATGGTAACTCTGAACTGGCTGCAATTTTTCAGACCTGTTGATGCCCTTTTTAGGTTCCCTTTTCAGCTATAAACAGCCTGAGATAAATGCAATAAAGAGCTGCGCAGAAGGTCCCTGGCAGAGTAAGGGAGTCAATGCCTAGCACCTAAAACTTTATCTTCAATCATCCTTCATAAAAAATAATGAATTTTGGCCTGTGTATTTACTATGAACTATTCAGATAAGGCTAAATGATTTCTCTGAATAGTAGTTCCTAAATGTTGCAGTAATGCTCTCTTTGCACTGTGGATGGACGGTGAATGATAATTCTCAGTTAAACACAAAGTGATCTTTTCCCAAAGCAGGAGTGGAACTTCCATGAACTAGTTTTGGGTACAATAGACCAAATATGACAAAAAATACACCAGTGAAGATGCAAACGTGCAGGAACGAGCAGTCTCTGAATATATTTCATTTCCACAATCAAGCATTCATTTGTTTTTCCAGTATCACCCTTGTAGTATAACAATCAGATGAAAATAAAACACAAGCATTGTAATCAGATTATTTTCTAACCACAACATCTTGGTCTGTGTACACAAATATCTTTCACTGTTGTGTCAAGTCCCACCATTCCAATGATCCTTGTTAAAGGAGAAACAAATTTTACGTGGACAAGAGCAACATGCAGAAATAAAGCTTTGCTAGAATGCTGTGGGTTTTAAAAATTAAGGATGTAAATGTTGTTCTGCATAAGCATGAAGTACCTTTCAAACATATGGGGAGTAGAAATTGAACTACGATTCAGTTCTTCTGGGTTCTCATTCCTATGTTCATTTCATTACAATATGGAATTGCAGAGGGAGCCTCGTCATCTTCAGATTTCAAAGTGTCTCAGACATCCTAACACACATATTAGGTTGCTTAGTTTTTGTTATTCTTGTAAGTTGAGGTGGCTGTTTAGTGCTTTACAACATCGTCAATGATCTCTCCTATAGAGTCAACAGGAAAAAGAAAGTCAGTTCTATTGTCTCCCAAAGTTCTAATTTTGTTGCTTGTTTCGTGGTAGAAGCCAGGATTCTTAACTGAAATCGTTGAGTTTCCCAGCATATACACTAAAGCAAAGAAAACCTGAAGGAGAATTCGCTGGTGAATATGAAAAGAAATGAAGATAATTTGAGATCTATGGAGGAAGTTTCCTTATGTGTCCTCTGGCCTACGAGACATATCAAAGCAGAGTAATTTTTAAATGTTGTGTATCATAAGTGTATTATTTGTGAACTTCTAACACTGCTTGGTTACCATTCTCCTCTGCATTTAACTGTTAGTAAGGTTTGTGGAGATGGGACTCTGTGTAGATTTTATAAACTATTTTGGCTACCCAAAAAGGCAAATAGCAGCTACAGACCCTTTAAAAGAAAAAAGTTGCCTCTTTTTTTTTTTTTTTTTTAAATAGCCCCTTGAGTATTTTGGGGGGATTTTTTAGGACATTTAAAGGTATCGTGTACAGTCTTACCTGGATTCAAACAAAAAAAATTACAGAAAGTAATATATAACACATAGTCTGAATACATTCAATAAGAAGTTACAACACATTCTGTTCTAGGAGAAAATAAAACCTGGGAGAAGTTCACCTCTACAATTTGTTTGAGAGATTATTATTAGCAGGAGGATGCATAGTGAAGAAAAAGACTCAATAGTAGAAATCAAAAGCACTTTTATAACATTATTGATTAATAAAGTTACTGTATATATTAAAATAAGATAATAATTGAGAAATGATTGCCAGTTTCAATAACCAGCCTGAAACATCTGGAAAGGGCTGTCTTCCCAGAAATGACTTCCTCTGTGATAAAAAGTTGTGCGCGTTTGTGAAAGATAATTGCGAAAGGAACAAATGAAAAAGCTTAGAATAAAGGTGTTAAGCATATGGCTTGTTTACACATCTAGGTACTAATTAGATGTCTTTAAAAAAGTAATTTGTGAATTTGCTTCTCCACTAATGTGTTGCAAGTGTGCATCAGGTCTGCCCCAAATCCCAGGCAGAGATCATTGGATTTAATCATGCTTTGCTTGCCTCAGCTGAAATCTTGTACATCATAGTAACAGAATATGATCAGAATATTCTGATACAGCAGAATGTACACCAATATTGACTTGCTGGTGACTGTCATTCGCTAGAGTAAGTCTCACTGGATTACTCTAGCAATCCTTTGTCTTGGTCCAAGAGGAGCCAGCAACATTTGCTTTGCTGGAGGATTGCAGCCTCACCTCAGGTTGAGTTCAGTGTTGGCAGTTCATAAGGATTTCTCTTTGTGTATTTCGGAAAGTGCCATTTGTGCTGTCCTCCCTCTCCATAAAAGTTGATACTCTGCAGATCTGTGTCATAAAAAAACATCAATAGCTTGAGACATGCAAAGGGAACCAAAAGTCTCGTCCAAAATCAGAGTGACTAGGAAACAAATAAATCTCATCCAGAATAGAGAAGACTTCTTAAAAGAAATGCTAATAAATCTTCCAGCTGTGGTATCTAATTGAAGGGCTTTCCCTCAAAGGTCTTCAGTACTGGGGAGAATGAGAAAGCCACAAAGCATGGAGACACCATGAACTGGGGAGAGAGGCATCCAAGAGTCGGGAAAAGTGTGGCATCTCACATAGGTATCATTAAGGCCTCCTTGCTGTTTGATGGCTGAGAACAAGACAAATACAACTTCTTTTTTCCTTCCCCAATAGAGAGAAAAGCGAGGGAAGATCGAGAGAAAGGCCAAGCAAATTCAGCAGCCCCATGATTACAGGAAGCTTGTGATTCTGAAAATGTTTTTCAAATATAATTATGTTGAGGTAAAATATCTTTTTAAAAATACTGCTCAACAATGAAATGTTTCTGTCCTCTTCAAACTGTTAAGCCTGAAATCCTGCCAACAACACCTGTTGCAGCTGTTTATTTTGGTTCAATTCCCTTCCTGTTATCCATTTATTTGTTCTGTGCTTGTTAGCGTTTCATGCTTGTTCTAATTTCCTCTCCCTATCTAATCTACACAGTTGACTCAGTTCAACTGTCAGATTCTTCCTTTTTTCTGTTGCTTCTTCCCTTTTCCATCTTAACGTTCACATCTTGTTTTAACCCTTTACCTTATGAAAAACTGTATATCCTTTTGTTAAATAGTGACATTTTTTTTGCCAGCAAAACAAGAAGTTTTCCTTTCTTATGATTACACAAGATGTTTTTGAGATTCCAATTCTCATTGGCAATAAAGTGAGCTCTATACGTAGATTTGTTTTACCTACAGTCCCAATTTACTTATTTCATCCCTAACATAAAACCAAAATAATTACATTGAATATTCAGTGTCTTGTAGATTCTACTAACTGAAAATAGATCAGTCTGTCTCATTTTTACATTAAATTCTAGGGTCAAAATACTTGATGTTTAGAACTCATAAGTGTGTACCTAGAGATGTTCTCACATTTTTGCTCCATTCTTACTCCAGCAAAATGGAACAGAGTTCAGTAAGAGTTCAGTCTAAAATGAGTTGCATAAATCTGGTTTAAGAATGCAGGATTTGTCGATGCATTTTTAATATACTTGAATATTACAGAAAATTCCATTGATTCATTCTGACTCTGTAATCAATGTTCACATAATTGCTAGATTTCTCAGACACAAGAGAATAGTACACAGAGGAGTTAATTATGCAAAAGTGACAACAGTGCTCATATCTATGGTTATCATCCCACAGTTCATTTTGAACAACATTTCTGGCTCCATTCACCAAGAGCACTACCTGGAGCTCATAGGAGTCAATGACAATAACCTAAACCAGTGCAATGGAGTCCCAATCCAGCATGAAAGGAACAGAACTGCTTTGAAAGACTGGGAAGAGGCTTTGCCAGGTGCCTCCTGCACTGAAAATTTTGGTGAATGAAGTGTTTGGGTAGCAGGATTGAGTCAGATCTCTGTTTTCCAGGCACAGTCATTTGAAAAGTGAAGATTGTTGTTGGTATGACTGGTCTGAAGGATCAAAAAGGAGACAAAGCAATGCACGAACATTGTGATAAAGGCGATTCTATTTCTAAATGGGTGTTTTAGGGATTCACGTGTAGTGAGCTTGTTCACCCCCTGGATTTTATTATGAAAGGACACATGAGGCATAAATGTTCATACTCTTGGATTATCTAGGAGGACAAACCTTACAGACCTCTCTCTTAGGCTGAAATATTACCATGGTATTTGCCTTAAAAACAGTTCTTCACCAACAGCAAGTTTCATAAAAATATTCTGTGATGGGCCAGGAATTTGCTGAAAGCCCTGATGTGTAACAACATTGTTTTAGTCATGGTATTAATGGCTGTCTGAAAGTGACTTTTGAATCCACCAAAAGTATTTTTTTGCTTAAGTCAATGGATGCCTCCAAAATTTCTCATTCTCTAGAGAAAGTTAACCTTTCCATATGCCAAAAGCAGCAGCAAGTGGTAGGTGAAAATGCTGAGTAGGACAGGAGTAAACAAAGTGGCTGAAAATCAGAGCCTAGGGTACTGCTTTTGCAGACTAAAAGATGCTACAGCAAAAAGGCTGCAAGAGAGTCTGGAAAGTCCGTTAAGAGCAGCACCCTGAGAGAAAGGTAAAAGACGCATCTTCTTGGGCAGAGAGATGACTGCAGTGGGAACTCTGGGCTGGGAAAATGCCTTTTAATGCTTGTTATAAGTGTGGAAATAGAACATCTGGACATGTTTTGTAAACAAACAGGATTAAACAAAAATAATATACCTGACTCAGAGCATTCTTTTCTAATGGTTTACTTTAAAGATTTATTTAGATGGTAATTTCCTGCATTATTCTTCTTTCTGTATTGCCTGTGTTTACTTCACAGTTAGCAATCCAGATAAGCAAAGTGAAATGCGTGATCTTAAGGCGCTCTCAGTGGTGAGTGATCCAAAAGTGAACTTCTGCTACATTCTGGAAGGAGCAAGCACACACTGGATGCTCATCTCATCTTTTTGAAAAGCCAAATTAAATTTCTTGCAAAGGAAAGGAAATGTGGCATTAATATCCAGGCTCGGGCGAGTTCTTCCCTAGATGTTTGCTCGCGGTTCATCTCACAATAAAATATGCAGGAGCTCGTATTGCTGTTACAAAAGCTGGGGAGCAGCTAGGTCAAGAGTGTTACAGGCAGCTGATGTCAGCTTACCACTGAAATCATGTGTGATGTTCCGTACTGTCTTCTCACTCCTCGTGGGAGAGCATGAGAACATATGGCTTCTCTGGAGCAGCCTATGTGGTGAATTAACAGTCTATAATCTTGGAGAGATATATGTTGCCTTGGTTTAACTTGATTATGGATATTGAGACTCACTGACCTCCCTCAGCCAGGAAAGCTGATGCTTCTTGGGACATTGATAATTATTTTCTGTGGTTTTAACTAATTTTTCTTGAAGAAGGCAGAAGTGTGTTACTTACAATGCAGCAGACTCACAGACACTGGAGCAGGGATGCCTGCTCTTGAGTAGCTGAACCAGGCTGAAATTCTTTGCAGTTGCAGTTGCTGTAGTGCTGTATGCCAATAATATCTCACATGTGTCATCAGTTGTGTTTAAACGGGACGTCTTGACAGAACACTTGTTTCAAGGATGATCTCCCCAGGATACAGAAGATGGTAAAAGAGTGCCTCAAGACATAAGCCATTTATTGCACATGTGTTTAGAGGGTTTGGTACATTTCAGTGGGAAAATGGGTTCATGATTATTTTCAAAAGCTTCACTGGGTTCTCTGATATGAAAATATACAAATTCTTCAGTCAGAGGAAGATTTAATATTCATATCTTTGTGCTGAACTGTGGTCAAGATCCCTGCTGCGTAGTATCTTTTCTGTCCTATGTTGAGCACAGAAATCTCCTTTCTTTAAGTCAGAGAACGAGAAGTCAAAGCAACTGAGTTGGAAAACAATGTTATCTCTTCTAACTCATGTTTTCTCACATTGAAACTGGATCATACATCTTCAACTGTTTATAAAGCTTTGAGCAGACTATGGCCATGAGTCTTGATGGTACTCTCTTAAGTCATTTACTATATCACTATATCACCATCCAGACCCTCCAAAATCAGGGTAATCTTCTTCTCTGAAATAGTTGAGATATCTGAAAGAGGAAGCTTTTGGATATGCCTCTCTCAAAGGGATCAATGAATATGGCTGAGTACAAGCTACTCAGAAATGTGGTGCCTCTCGAAACACAACTAGGGATTACTTCACCATCTTGCTCTCTGTGCCATTTTGATCCTTGGCGTGGAGAAATACTCATTTCACAGACTCGTGGAGGTCCAACAGTTTAACACAAAATGGAAACATATCCTTGAGGCTTTATCCCACTAGGTGGGGATACTCCAGTGACAGGCTTATCACCTGAATCCATTGCTCCTCTGTGAAACTTGTTCTGGCATCTTTTATTAGAGGACATAGGTTGAGGCACAGTGAACACAAAGTTCTGAGCACCTTTCTTCAGTCTCATTAAATAAGAATTCCTTCCTTTTTCTTAGTCTAAGAAACTTGTTAACTAAGTTAATTTGATCTCATCTAAGATTTGAAACTGATTTATTTCTTCACTTGCTTTCCAGATTAACATGAGGCTTCAAAGTAATTTCCTACTCAAGTGTCTTTATGGTATGCACAGGATCCAGCTCTTTCTGCATTTTAAGTCTGCAAGGACTTTTTCAAGGCAGCAAGAAAAAGGAGGAACCAGGACAGACCTTGCATAGTCCTAAAAACAGACATGGCATTGGTTCCTGTGTCAAATCCAAGGCACAGAGGTTTCTCAGAACACAATGCATACAGTCCACATGCTTTTGCTCTGAGTTCGTGGTAACAAGTAGTTCAGTTACAGGAGACTTGCTCCTGAGCAGTGCACATGCAGGTGCTGACCCTTCTTACAACAGGTATGGTACATGGCACTGTTAGCAGCAACTTCATCACTTTGATGCCTAGGGACAGACAGAGACACCTGAACTTTGGGCCACACAGGTTTCTTCAGGTATCTTTGATTTCTCACAGTTTTGGCTTTCAGGGCTTTCTCTGCAATGCCATAACTACTGGCACCAATTGACTTTACCCTTATATGATTAATATGTGCTGCATTGGGAATGTACTTGCTCTTGGCAGTGCAGAGAGAAGTGAAGCAGCTTTTGAAAAGGCAAGAAAAAACCTTTCCACCATTCAAAGTTAGCACAGTTCACACTCCAGTGCTCTTTACTGTCCCTTATTTATCAGACACTCCTCTACTGAAGGGTAAAATGCTGCTGAGGCTTTAAATGGTTAAGGTTGGGACAACTGTATAAACCTACAGGGAGGAAAATGCTGAGTATGAGTTTCTGACATGCAAACTGAAATGAATGTCTGCTGAGCAGTGCTGTCCTAGTCTACTTACATGTGTAACTTACTTCTGCTGAATCTTTAATTTCCTGTGTGTAGCAGCATCCCACGGTTATAGATGTGGTAGACAACATGCAAATACAGAGTACAGAGCAATAAAATATCTAAAGAACTTAAAATTTAAGTAATTTATTAATAAAATCCAAGAAAGTAGGAAGAGGCAGGTCTACCTAGTTTTCCCTAACATAGAGAGTCATGTGAATATTGTGAAACAATAAATGAAACATGGGAATGAATTTTATGGTCACGTAAAAATATGCAAGGTATTTTCAATCAAGAAAAGAGGGTGAAGATTATTGTATTTACGTTTTACCTGTAGAGAGGCAGAACTGGGTTGACCACAAATAATAGCTACTACAAATCCTTCAATTTCTCAACAACACATGAGTAATTCTACTCTTTAAGATGCAAATACTAATAAAAAATTAAACATTTTGGTAATAAAGATATAATTTACCCATTTAAGGAAACCCATTATAAATGTAAACAATACTGCAATTCAACATTTATGAAGTGCTTGTTTCCTCTTCCTATGGAATTTATTTAAAATCACTGGAACCATCCATTATTTATCATCTTTTAAAGTTTAATGAACATGGATGTGAAAATTGTTAAAAATTGAAATACAAAAATTGTCTCATTATCTCATTTATGGATCTGGCCTGTGACTTCAAATCCACAAGCGAACATGAGCTGGCTGGTCTATGCAACAGATTATTGGTCTACTAAACAGTCTGAAGAATTAATTCTTCAAAGCCAGCAAAGAAATGTCTTGAAACAATACTGTATTCCAAAATCAAGACTGTGAAATGTACTAATTGTGAGAAGAAAATTAGTTTATAAAAATGAAGCAGCTTGAACTTTTGCCTAAAGTCCCATGCAAAACGAATTAAAATTGAACCAAATAAAGACTACTCTTCCAATAACTTTTTTCAAAATGTGTTAGGGGAGAAACTAATTAAGAAATCAGATTGAATTTTTATTTCTACCTTAATCCGAGCTTGTGATGGGATATTCTTTTCCTGCAAAAGACTAGCTGTTTCCAGTGTCTATGAAGATCTGCATTATTAGGAGAAGGGTTTTTTTAAAAAAAACACAAGTATTCTCTGCTAGTAGTCTTGCAACGTTGGCTGGTGTCAGAACACAGGAAGAAAACTAAGCATAGGAACCTACAAGAGGCTCCAATCACTGTACCTAAGAATAAAGAAACAGACAATTGTAGAAGAAAAAAATTACTCTAACAAGAAAGTGTTGAAAAATAAAAGGCACCATAAAGCTTACAGTTCCTGCCAGGAAACCATTTATCAGGAGGCAACTAAAGAAGTATCATTTTTGGGATTTTGCCAATGGGACCTGATGATATGCCAAAACAGGTGCCTCAACATTAGGACAAAAGATAAAAGCTGAGACACTTCAATAGTTTTCATCACTGGAAGCTGAGGAGCAAGTCTCTGCTCCTAAGAGAGGGAGTTATCCTTCTTTCCCTTGGCAGAGGAATACAGAAAGAACAGAAGGATACAGCACATATATTTTAATCAATGTGAAGCCAGATCAGAACAACATAAAGTCCTGAACTTTGGAAGGGTTGTCATTGGGATGCTAAAACCAAAATAATTTTAAAGCCTATATCTGTTTAGCTTACCTCTCCAAATCCAACGAAATACCATCCAGAATTTTTCTTTTGTTTATTTTATTTAATGGTTATAGTAATAAGCTCCCAAGTTTGCAACAGAGAGGATGACTTCAGGTCTATGGCTCAAAAGCTCTGGCTGTGCATGTGTTGTCAGCTGGTTGCCTTCTGTAGCCTGGTCTGTTTCCCCAGCCCAAACCAGCACATGACAGCTCCCTTCTGCTCTGTGCATCCAGGTTTCCAACTGAAACCTGGATGTGTGTGTGCATGGGGGCTGTGAGGGGGAGTGTGCATGCCTGAGTTGCGTCATCGTGGGAGCTAACACCTGGCCACATGCCACTACACCTGCCTCCCCTCGTGTGGACTTATTCCGTGTCTCAGGTCTCAGAGTTGTGATGTTTTCCTACTCTGCCAGCGTGCTAGGATACATCCACAAGCACTTGTAAGGCTCATATATGCTACAGTAGTAAGTCTTAAAAGTAGACAAAAAGGCAAATTCATAAGCTGTTCATCAAAGAAAGTGTCAAATATTTTTGACTTTTCTAAATTGTTTTACTCTTTCTGGTATAAGAATAATTTCTAGCAGTGCAGATTGGAAGAGAACTTAGTCACTCAATAAAAAGCAATTTTTACTGATTTGTTTAACTGCAGAACAAGCTATATTACCTGCAAATAATTGGATAACCTCTTCAGAACCAGTCTACTGAAGTGAAGTAATTCACGTGATGAGATAAGTAGACTAGGACAAAATCAAGGCAGATCTTTCCTCGCAGATGCCTCTGTGCTCCTTCCACTCCCACATTAGAAGGAAAATCTATTTGCTCAGAAATAGTATGGTAAAGGTTTTTTTAGTGATTGAGATTACAGATTTTGATTAATTCACAAGCCTCTGAGCTTTACTTTTTCTAACAAGGTAGGTGACTGTCTCCTGTAATCATCATTACAGTGTTAGAATAATGGTGGCATATATCTTTGGTCTCTACCCAAATGCAGCATGTTTTGGTATCAAGACACCTTAATTAAAAGGATGTTCAGTGACAAGCAAACTAACAACACTTCACATTAAGCTGAATTATAATACCCAAACATTTTATTGTATTTCTGCCAGTTCCAGTAACTCTATAATTGCATCAGCATTCTGACACGCTTCTGGTCATATGACAAATGCATTGTGGCATCTGGGTCTGAAACATACCCCTCATTTTGCTAAGCTGGAAACAAAAGGATAGTGAAAGGAGAAACTGTTGCTTGTAAACCCCGGGTAAATATTACAAGTAGAACATCACTATGCAATAAAACACACACATCCGCAAAATACCACGTGAGCAATCAGACTGCAAGTTGAGGTCTGAATGCGTGAAGATGTCAATGGTTCTTAACCAGCTTCATCCCTCCACACCACAATTTATAATCTCCTGGCCATCCTACACCAGGTGCCCAGGTGGTCAAGAAGGCCAACAGCATCCTCGCCTGTATGAGGAAAGGTGTGGCCAGGAGGAACAGAAAAAATATTGTCCTCTTGTACTCGGTGCTGGTGAGGCCACACCTTGAATCCTATGCTCTGTTTTGGGCCCCTCACTACAGAAAAATAAAACATTGAGGGACTGGAGCACTTCCACAGAAGGGCAATGGAGCCAGAGAAGGGACTGAAGTGCAGGGGTCATGGGGAGAGGCTGAGGGACCTGGACTGTTTAATCTGGCGAAGAGGAGGCTGATGGGAGAGCTTCTTTTTCTCTACAACTACTTAAAGGAGGTTGTAGAGAGGGTCTTTTTCTCTTCTCCCAAGTAGCAAGTGATAAGACAAGAGGAAATGGCCTCAAGATGTGCCAGAGTAGATTTAGATTGGACATTAGGAAAAAATTTCTTTACTGAAATTGTGGTGAAGCCCTGGCAGAGGTGGAGCCACCCTTCCTAGTTAGGTTCAAAAAACGTGTAGACGTGGCACTTGGGGACATGGTTTTGTAGTCACAGCGGGGTTGGGCTGATGGTTGGACTTGGTGAGCTCTTCTCAAGCCTTAATGATTCTATGATTCTATGATTCTACAGTCCTTTGCTCAAAGTCAAATCCCTTACCTCCTGACTCACCCCTTCTTTTCCTCCCGCACGACACCCTCTCACTCCTTCTGCTGACTGCCACTACGGGCGATACCCAAATCTGGCTGCTGATGCTGCTTTGTCCTGCATTTCAGTGGGCAAACAGTTGTCCTGGTGCTTTGACCTGGCAGGGAGGATCACCTGCAGGGTGTCCAACCCCGGGGCAACTGTACCAGCTGCAGGATTGCAGAGGACTCACTCACTAAGAAGTTTCTATGAAGGATGCCCAGACACCAGGAGAGAGATATAGTGTCCCCAATCTTCTTTCCAGCATTTTCTGCTGACTGATGTTTTCTGCTTTTTTTACTTTATTTTTGACTCTTCTCCTAGAAAGGCTTTGTTTCTTTTAAAATGGCAATTGTTGGATACTTAAAGGTGGCATTAACAGCTCAGGAAAATGGGAGAGAAAGGCTAGGGGATATGTTGGGCTGAAGAAGAAACACTCATAGCAAGAACAAGGCAAATTACTGGTAAGTAGTATCTGTGTTTGACCTGCAGATCAGGTATATAGAGCCCTTTTTCTCAGAGAAAGGAATGATAGCTAGTTACCAAAACTCTGTGAGTGGTAAGTCTCTTATGTTGGGTATAAAAGCCCAGCTGCAGAGAAAGACCACTTACCTTTTACACAAGAGAGTCCAAAAAAAAAAATGGCAGCTAGAAAGAACACCTCTTCAGTTTTTACTGCTCACTGGATCAGCCTCATAAATGCCTAAACTCATATATAAAAACGTTAATGTTTTCCAATTGCTATTCTGAATTTCTATTTATTGCAATATAACGTATCCATTAGCACATCTATCACTGGTAAATTTGTTACTGCTTCAAATATACAGTACATAATGTTGCAGCAATTTCATTTTACAAGCTAATAATGTACTGTAATGTAGCTTACAATATCGTGTAGATGTATTTGATTAGGGAGGTTCAACAGTCAGTCAGGTTGAATAGTGGATGATATGAAAATCAAGTTTTTAACTTATTTACTATACAAATGAACAGCTTTGGTGCACATTAAATGTGTTAATTTAACAGGTGTGTCGTTTTATTCCCTCAAGTATTCATTGGAGAGGAACAAATGGTATTTTGACTCAAACTGAAGCACAGTAGACTTAGAGTATGTTTTGACACTTGACATGTTTATTCTTTAAAAAAGTCATAGTTGTAATTAATTGTTTTCTAAATTTGTTTTACTGCTGCATTCCACTGACTGCAGTAAATTCCCAAGAGCAAGAGATGTAAATTTACAGGGGAGATTTAGATGAGATCTTAGGAAGAAATGTTTTCCTGTGAGGGTGAGGAGGTCCTGGCCCAGGTTGCCCAGAGAAGTGGTGGCTGCCACATCCCTGGAGGTGTTCAAGGTCAGGTGGAATGGAGCTTTGAGCACCCTGATCCAGTGGGAGGTGCCCCACTCATGGCAGGGGGGTGGAACTGGATGGACTTTGAGGTCCTTTCCAACCCAAACCATTCTTTGATTCTATGATTCTACGTGACTACAGTATGGTCTCCTCAAGTGTTACAGAAATACATGGATAGGTCTTTATTTCAAACAACCAAAACTTTAAAAATACTATATTTTGGAGATGTTTTGTGCTTTGTTGAAAAGAGGTGTCACACCTCCTACATAGTTTTATAGAAACTTATATCTGTGTGCTCTGCAGAGAGGCAATGTCCACTCTGCCCTCTGCAAGACACAGGGTGAGGGAGCGATGTCCTCAAACAACCACTCTTTCTTCAGGTCCTCCAAGTGGGACTGTGACACCTCCAGTGGGCTGAAAGGTACTCCAGCAGGTAGGGTAGGATAAATATTGATTAATAATTGTTTCTCTATTCCATAAACAACTACACCAGGGGAAAAAATCAAAACAAAATAAAACAAACCCAGGGGTTTATAAAAGCTGCCTAGCAGACTGGATTTCGTAGAATCATAGAAAATAGAATCATTAAAGTTGAAAAAGATCTCTAAGTTCACCCAGTCCAACTGTCAGCCCAACCCCACCATGCCTGCCAAACCATGTCCTGAAGTACAATATCCACAATGTTTTTGAACCCCTTTCAGGGGTGGTGATTCCACCACTTCCTTGGGCAGCCCCTTCCAGTGCTTTGCCACTCTTTCAGTAAAGAATTTTTTCTTAATATCCGATTTAAACCTCCCCTGTGGCGTCGTTTCAAAAGTGTGAAAGTTCTTAAAAATTTGTTTTTGAAAGTGTCTCTTTTTGGAAGCACATAGGTGCATCGAAATGAATCTGTGAATCTTCCCAGGGACTTATCTGCACCCTCTGGAGCCTGCAGCTGGTGCACCATATGGAACTGAGATTCCTGTAGGCTCCTGGTTGTTCCCGCCCGGGTCACAAAAGACATCATCAGATATAGAGGCAATCTCAGCATTTGCAAGAAGCGGAGGGTGGTTTGTTGTAGGTGGGGGGCACAATGCCTGCTTTTGTTCCTGGTTCATATTAATAGCACTCTTATCTGGAACAGCTCTTCTGCAGGCAATCAGATAAAACATGGGAAACACATTCACATGGAGATATTTACAGAACTGCATACAGCCAGTTTTTTAAAATCTCGTCTTTGGAATGCTTATTTATGCTGAGTTTTACTGCTTAGGTAACTATACTCAATTAAGAAATCAGAAGTTATTAGGCTAAATTAATCATTGGTAAAATTCCATGCTCACTTTTATGTTTGTACACCCATGAAAAAAATCAAGAATTTTAGCTCCCTAATCCCTACTCCTTGCAGTACATTCCAGCTGAGAAATGGGACAAAACAGGAAATAGTTTACAATTTTTTTTATGTGAAAGGGGACTATAACTGTCACTTCTGTTTAGCTTATAGTTTCCCGAGTTTTGCCAGTCTTTTAGCCCATTCAGAAAGGATAGCTTTTAATGTAACTGTCATCATTCATAACCTACCCACACGAGTATTGTGGCAGGGAAAAATTACATGAATGACTTCTGGAAACACTAACTTTCTAAGGACTGTTATCAGATGTAATATTACATTATATCTGCAGTTGTCTTTGGTACAAGGGATCAGTAGAAGGCTGAGGAAAAGAGTTTCACATACACAGCAGAGTTGCAAGAAAGAGAATGTAACTTATACAATGTTAATGAAGAGAAATATTTTTCCTTTGCGATAAATTGAAGTGACAAGCAAGGGTGGCCCTTAAAAATCCTCCATTTACAAAATATCTTCATGGTCTCGGCCCAATTTCAGTAAAAGTGATAGAGATTCTTAATTGGTTTCAATAGGCTTTGGATCATGGCCACAGAAGTCATACAGATCAAAACAATTTCAGCTCTTAAGCTGGATGGCAAAGAGTGGCTGCGGTGATAATGTTTGTAAGAACAGTTTGTGATTTAATTCTGCTGTTTCACTGTGGGGAAAAAACATGTTTGTTTTTTATTCCTCTGTCCAATAGACATCTACAGCTTCCTAATGTCATGCAGAGGACACTAATGCAATATATTATGCATGCTTTCTGTGTTCTGTTATGTCATTGGCTTTCACCTCTCCTTATTTGTCTATTGAGTCTGGAAGGTGGTTGAGGGATGATGAGAAGGGAAATACCCTAAATCTGTCAGAATTACTTAGACATGTTGATATGTTTTGAAAAAATGAGTACTCATTGCTGTGCTTTGCTTTTCCAAGGTAAATTTCTGAACTGGCACATGCTACATTCTCTATACTTGCACAATTGCATGGATCTGCCTCTGTTTTATTATTTTACCATGGAGGATATCAATAATATGTTATCAGCTGAGGTTTATTAGAGACCGACAGAGTTTCAGGGTAAAAGCATTGTATCTACTCTGATCTACTTTTTCCATTTCTGATTTTTGTTAGCATATTTATTTCATATTCCGTCCATTCTCTCTATACTTTATTAATGTACATTCATAGTGAAATGAGTACAGTAGGAATACCCTACAGAGTCCTCTGTGACTAAAGAGTGTGCAGTACTACCCACTGTGGTACTCTCAGCACCCACACAATACTATGTACTCTTTCCCAAACCAAGACAAGACCATATATAAAAATACCTAGTCTTATTTGGATGTTATTCATGCAATTTACAGAATGATTTTTATTGAGTTTCCTTATCCTATTTTACTCCTTTTTTTCCCATGGAAAAATAAAAGGGAAAGACTTTACTTGAAAAATATTGTGACAGTTTTTATTAGGAACTTATGAAGAAAGGGAGCTACTGACTCTTAGCCTGAATGTTTAATATCCTGTACAATTTAGCTTGAGATGGTGAAACAACATTTTCTGAAATCTTTGGTTGCTTAAAGGTCTTGGACTTTTCCTATTTCGATGCATTTTTTTATATTTCATAACACAGAAGAACGTAACATATCTTGTCTTACTACTATTTCTCATATCACAGAACTTCTGTACTTGTGTTTAAAGAAGAATATTTCCTTTATACAGCATTTTTAGAAAAAGTTTTAATTAAATCATATGCTTATTGATTCATGAAAACTCTAAAACTCTTCATGAAATTCCTAAGACTGTTCAGGTTTGCTAATCAAAGATAAGCAGTGTCACTGCTGAAATAAACAGCTTCTGAACATCCCATTATAATTCCAGAAAATAAAATGAACAGTAAATTCAACACAATTTGGCTTATGAAGATGTCAACAAACGTTAGATTTTCAGGTTGCTTGTTTGCAGCAAGTCTTCCAGATTTGAGCAACAGTCGCTCATGTGTTGTAGACACTGTCTCTCTCCTGCTTCCAAATTCTTGCAAATCAAAAGAACAAAATTCACTTACCAATGCCAGTAAAACATAAAACAAAAATAAACTCTCCAAAAGCTCCATATCCTCTGGTCTGAAATAAGAGGGAGACAAAACAATTAATTTAATTAGAACTCAAAATAAAATACAAAAAATATCCTCTAAGAAGTAGTCCAAAGGATAAAGCACAGAAAAACAAAGAATACAATGGAGTTTTTTCCCACTCTATATGTATCTTTTGTTTTCTTTTTATGCAAAAACAAATGATGAACTTTGGATGTACTCTAGAGTATTCTTTTTCTTTTTTTTTTCTCAGAGGCTCCATCATATCCCCTGCTTCCTCTGAAATGAACAGGACACTACAGATAGTCCTAATCCAAACCAACCCAATATTGCTCCTTTGGAAAGGGTCTGAGAAACAGATAGAAACCAACATAAGGTCAAAGGAAATGCAGATAAATATGTAACAGAACGGGTCATGAATCCAGTTGAAGAAATTCTCTCTCCTTCCCCGGTTCTCTCTCTTGTACACACACACACACCCCTACACTGTTGATTTATTTGTGAAACAGTATCTTCTAAACATAGAGTTTTGCATAGTGGAAAAGCAATTAAACAGAACAGCTTGAAACTGCCAATCACTCCAACTACCAACAAAAGCATCTACTATCAAAGCAAATAATGTAAATGTTAAAAAAAAATACATTTTATCACAGCAAATAATGTAAACATGCAAGTAAAAAAATAAGCTTGTTTATCATCTGTCATAGGAAAGTACACCTTTTTAGCCCTTCTTCCTCAGGATATGTCTTTTTTGTACTTCATTACGTTAATTTGTCCATGCATCTGACATGGAAGGTGAGGAACAATAACAGAAGTTAGATTTTCTGTACACTTTTCTGTTGGGGAAGCGTATTTCTGCTCTTGTAAGTTAGTCCTTTTTCTTTTTTTTTGGGGTTTCTGGTGTGCAAATAAATTGACAGTCACAGCTTATCATCATTTAAAGATGCATGTGCATGCTGGAGTTTACTGAAACATGATTGGCTGCTACATAAATCAATCTGATAGAGATCGGTCCCATGAAAAAAAGATAAATCATTAGCCTGTGCTTTTGGAATGTAATTCATTTTAGATAGTGATTATTGATGATTTCATTCCACCAGTACATGTACATGTCTAGACCACATTTTTGTATAAAATGTTAAAAAAGTGGAATATGTTCGTTTCAAGGAAGGCCACGAAAAAATAATGATTAAAACCTTGTTACTACAGGACTCCAGAGGTAATATTTTCCTACAGAAACCTTGGTTTCTCTTTAAGACAAATTCATGTCTTTTACAGCAATTGTACTTTAGTGCTCTACCTTGCATGCAACATTTTCTTGTGTATTGCTGTATGTTTTTCTCCACCAGATTAAAGGTTCTTGCAGCCAGGTTCATGTGACTTCGTTATGGTGACACTACATTTTGCTGGTATGTGGTAAGTCAGGCTAAGTCATTCACTCAAATATCCTCAAATTGTGCTGGTTAACCCAAACTAGCTTTGGCTTAACCCTTGTTACTGAGGGGGATTTTTTTGCTTGTGCAATAATTTGATTTCACATTAGTTGTCAGCTGAACATGTAACTGTTTTCTTTTATATCATGAATCATGATGATGGTAACAAAATGGACTTTGAAAGCATCTTGTACAGATACCTAATGGCTTCTCACAGCACTTTAGTAAAGGAGGTGAGCACCCTAATGCCATTTTGCAGACATGGAATATGAGCCAGAGAACAGCAGTGATTTATCAAGAACTCATAGCAAGTCACTGGTAGAAGGGTTTTTCTGAAACATAACCCTGATCTCCTCCTTCCTTTCAGCATGCTTTAAATACTCAATCACATACAAGCAGTGTGTGAAATGAAATTCAGTCCCTCAGCAAGGAAAATAATATGTTCTTAATATCGTCTATGCAACTTTTATTTCATTTCAGCTTCCTTTCTCTCTCCTCCATGTCTTTTTCAAACTCAACAAAGCATACATTCCTTCCAGAAAGCAATCTCTTCTACAATAAGCCAGTTTTGACATTATCTAAGCCAAAAAATGAAGCATATTGAAGAACATCCTAAAATATGAAAAACATTTTATTATATGTGCATGACTAATTCAAAATCAGTCAAACAGAGTCCTACCAAAGTTTCCAGAAGAATCTACCTTCAGGCTGAGCACAAGCACAGAAAATTCAGGGCAGTTCTTCAAATGTTTACTCTTACAGATCTTACCTCCCTGTAGAAAGCACAGAGGGGCAAACGAAATATAGATGAGCACTGTGTTCTCACAGTGGAGGAGATCTCAGTCTCCTGAGAAACATCCACAGTGGAGGAACTGAGCAGCACTGACATGGGTGAAACTCCCAAGTTCACTGTAAAAAATGTTTCTTAAACTGTTTCCTCCAGAGGCCATGGATTTTGAAGTTTGTACCATATCCATACCTAAATATTTTGGGAAGACACTTTCTGAGCTTGTATGCTTGTCTCTCTGTCTGTCCATCTATCTTTTTCCTAGCAGGCTACTCTGAGAAGATATTTTTTGCTTCCTTGTGACCTGGCTGCTCCTGGCAGGTTTCTCTGCTCTGTCCCTGAAAGCAAGCTTTCAAACCACAGCATTTTTCACTCACTCACTCACTCACTCACTCACTCACTCACTCACTCACTCACTCACTTACAGAAACCCTCCAGTCCTGCTG
This sequence comes from Dromococcyx pavoninus, assembly GCA_033558185.1. Lineage (NCBI taxonomy): Eukaryota > Metazoa > Chordata > Aves > Cuculiformes > Neomorphidae > Dromococcyx > Dromococcyx pavoninus. The sequence continues at coordinate 295,954 of JAUMJL010001065.1, forward strand.
CAGATGTGCTTGTACTGCAGAGCTCCCTTCCCATTGGTTTTCCATGAATGGTGAGCTGGAGGAAGTAGGAAAGGAAGGGAAAGGAAAAAGGCAAGGAAAAAGGCAAGGAAATTGCAGCAGAAAAACCTGCGATTTTCTGCAATTCCCAACAGGTACTGATTGCAGCGCTGTTTTTTTCCCATGGCCTTGGGAACACTTGAATTTGAGCAATCACCTTCTCCTTGAAAATCTTCTGAGACAGTCAAGTTGTTTAAATTGGCTTGTTTTAAATGGGTATAAGTTCAACATCACTTAAAAAGAATCTGGGTCTTAGCCCAAGGATACCTTGCTTTTGTATCTTTGGTTCTGTCCTATTCTGACTTTCTGAAGATCACAGGATTGTTCGCTATTTTTGACAGAGAGCCAACACAACATACACTTATTTCCAACAAAAAAAGAAAAATATAGCTCAATTGCAGCTATGTAACAATAAGGTTATTCTAACTGATCATACAGTGTGTCAGATTTCATTACATCTGACACTGCTGAAAAAGATTGTGCTAAATACTAGTAGGTTACTACTGTGTTTAGAGTGAAATATTTAATAATATTCTTGGAATACACATCCGTGCAGGCATCTTTTGCAGGGAAAATCGAGCTTAATTGTTCTGCAATCAGAATTAAAAGTTACTCTTCACTGGGCACTAGGTTTGTGGAAATCTTTGAATGCTACAAACTTTTTCCAAGTGATGTTTTATGGAATCGCTTTTAAAAGCCCCAGAGGGTAAACAGTATTCTCAGAATAAACAGAAAAATGCTGACCTTGTCAGATTTAGCTGCTGAAAGCTAAGCTGTTTTAAGACTTGGAGGATCAAGGGTCATGGTTATAAACAACACAGATAAAAAGAAAGAAAGGAAGGAAAATAGAAAGAAAGCTAGAAGTAAAAAAGAACTACACAGTGAATATAAGTAATAAATACGTTGACCTTGACAAGAAGGGAATGAGATATTTATGCAAAAAGCTGGGAGGTGGGAAGAGACGGCAATGAGAGGAAGAAGAGAAAGTGCACGAACTGTACTTGGGAAAAAATATTTCTTAGAGCTTGTTTAAAGCCGGAAATGAGTCACTTTAGCTTCATATGTTTTTGGTTTTGAAAGGGGAGAAAGGTCAAAGCTTCTTTGTTTTAAATAAACTGGTCACTGCTTCTGAAGTGTAACATGATAGGGTTCAAGAGTCTTAATGAAACTGGTATTTCCCTGACACCCCGGGCTGCAGCACCTCAGCAGTTGCACGGTCATGTATTGTAAGCCCAGGGAGTTCTATAAACAAAGGCACGGCAGAGCGTGACTTTGCTCATGACCTTCATACCCTGGTGCTCCTGTGGCAGCCATATGGGCAGTGTGATGGCTAAATTTGCCACCACTTATATACTTTCACAAATCGCAGCTGCACACACGGCCCTCCACCATCATGCTCAGGAACACGAACTGGTGTTATTAACCTCAGCCTTGTATGACACCTCTTTCCAAAATGATTCTGATCGGGTAAAGTTTCATGGAAAACAAAGCGCTAGAGACGTTCAAAGTGACAGCAGAAATTTAAACAACTGTTGCAAAGAAAGGTGGCAAGAACACTATAAAAATAAAAACAACCCAACCCAAAAAAGTATCATGAGTACGAAATAGACTTTTGGTGGACGTGAATTTACTGAGGCTCAGGGTTTATCAGAAATGTCACTCCTGGTTCCAACTGGTAGTCTGTTTATGCTTCCCAGCTTCTACGTCTAACATACTCAGCCAAGAAACACTTGCAGAGGGAAGGGGGTAACAACAAAGAAATCAGGTAGATGATTCTCTGAGGCAATAACTTGAGCACTGTCTGGAGGAGAAGGGCCTGATGTTAAAGGAATATCTTCAGGCTGTCTGAACAGAAAACGGAAGAGAAGTGTCCTGCATTGGATTAGAAATCAAAAGAAGAGCCCATGAGCACACACAAGAGGACAGACTCCACTGAAAACAAATGGAACAATATCCTTTTTTCTGATTCTTTGTATTGCACTTCTTACTACTTAAACTCTTGTTTCCCTGTAATTTGCACAATGTAAGTCTTCTTATCCTTGTCTCAACTCTTACACCACCACTATTCCCTTCCTGACTTTGTTTCCCACTATGCTTCTGGCAATGTCCTTCTTGCAAATTTAAAATTAATCTTCATTTTATTTGCTGTTTCATGCTGCCACTTGTGCTTAATGCAAGATATCAAGCTGTATCTGTTATACATCACTTCTTTGTTTTTTTGATCACTTTTCAAGACTTACCTCTTGGATAATACCCTAATGTCTATATAGAATAATAACCACCTAAACTTCTTCCCTATATTTCTCCAGTAATTGTTTTAGTATTAGACTAAATGTTCTTTAGGTGAGTCATTTCTTCTTCTGCTATTCATATCTGCTGTAAAAGGCCATCTGTTCCCAGAACACTAGAAACAACAGTGGAAGAGCACACTCATACAATAATGTGGGAATAGGTATCACTGGCAGTAAAATTGAAAGGCAATTATGGTAATGAAAATTGTGAACTTTCAAAATGACCAGCTTCATTATTCTTCATGGCACCAATCCCCAAACTGGGACAATTGCTCAGTTTACAATAAAACTAAATAAAAGGTGACTGATCCATTGGACATTAACTGTTTCAGAGCTAGCTTCATGCTTGCTGTTGGAAGTAACACTTGAAATGGCATATTGTGCAGAAGCATCCTGAGAGTCTGGATTTCCTGCTTTGACCTTGCTCCAACACTCAGCTCTCTATTGTACCCACTCCTTTCTTTCTGTCCTTGAATCAATTTGCCATTCACTCAAAACTGGTGGATAAGCAGAGGTAACCAATTCCTTTCGTGTTTACTTATTCGACTTTCCCTCCTTACTTTTCGATCCTCTCAATTACCTCAGCTTGTGCCTGAAAGAACTTAACCTGCCTGTGACTGATATGATGCTGAGGCATCTGCATGTCTGAAGGTGTCCTTATCATGCAAATGTCAAAAAGAGAAACAAGGTTCTTTATCAGAGTAGAACGACAGTAGTTATAGCCATTGATGCCTTTCAATACTTAAAGGGGCGTTTATAAGAAAGATGGGGAAAAACTTTTTAACAGGTCCTGTAGTAATAGGACAAGGGATAATGGTTTTAAACTGAAAAAGAAGAGGTTTAGATTACATATTAGGAAGACGCTTTCATGGTGAGGATAGTGAAACATTGGCACAGGTTGTCCAGAGAGGTAGTGGATGCCCCATCCCTGGAAACATTGAAGGTCAGGTTGGGTGAGGTTCTGAGCAACTGATCAAACTGAAGATGTTCCTGCTCATTGCAAGGGGGGTTGAACTAAATGACCTTCATGGTCCCTTCCAATCCAAACCATTCTATGATTCTATAAACTCTACCAACACAAACTATGCTTATAGCTTTGCAGAAACTAGGATTAAAAACCCAAACCCATGATAATTTCAACCTGTTTCTCGAGTATAAGACAGAGAACTCCAACAGCTCCAGCAGCTGACTGTTGTGCCTGGGTTTCTAACCATTGAAGAGATTTTTGATCAGAAACCACACACGAGAGAATACTACACTGTGTTGATGGTACAAGGGAAGGTATTGGTCCTTATTCTGCTCAATGAATCGGGTTGAACACTGCTTTCTTATCTTGAAACACTTTATGATGGTCTTCAAATAAATTGATGCTGACAAAACATCAGTAAATCATGTTATACTGCTTATCCACTTGTTGGAAAAAAAATTGAACAAAATGAGAAAATATTTGGATGTATGACAAGATTTTCCAGACATTGAAAGTGAATGAGAATTAATCTGCAGTCCTCCTCTTTTTTTTTTTTTTCTTGCAGAGAGATAGAGCTGCAATGTGAAATACCAGCTTACTTTCAGCTTACTTTCCCCCTCAATTCTAAAACCAATTCACTATTTAGAGGTTTGGAATAGGGGTATCTCTGAATTTCTAAACCTTTTGAAAATATCTTTCTTATTGAAAAATCATCAGATTAAGACTTAAATTGAAGAAGGATGTTCCTGTGAGTTAAAGCATTGGACTGGGACTCAGAGACTTACGTTTCAAGCCCTGGTTCTGCTATTGACTTTTTTTTTCATTTTGGTTGTGATCCAGCAATGCACTTAAATTGGTGTTTAATTTAAAACCCTGGAGCAGTCCCGTGAAAGTTAAGCACAGACCTAAGTCTTTGCTGAATGGGAGATTTAGTCTGTCTGAGTTCATTTCTCTAGCTGTAAAATGGGGATAATACTTAGATTCTGACATAGTTTATTTTTATAGAGAACCTTCTGGTCCAAAACCTGTACCTTCTGATCTGTGCAACGTTGAGAGCAAATGATGTCAGCTGGAGACTGTAAAAATTACTATACTGCAAAGAAGTGATAGTCAATCAATTTGCAACTTCTTGTCCTCTGGAAGCTTTGAAAATATCATTTGCACGGAGAATTCATTTGGAGGGAAGAAGGGGGCATTTACCGGTTTCTTCTTGCTGGCACCTTTGTGGTGTGCCTGCCCCTCTCCACCTGGCTGCTGTCCCACTGTTTCTAGCTGGAAGCTGTCAGAGCCAGTGGTAACTGCTGCAGTGCAAGGCAGCTGGCAGACTGATGCACCTTCACCAAAGCCTTGACTTGTAGTTTGGGAAGGGAATCGAATGAATCTGCAATCTTTTGTCTTATTTGTTAATATTCTACAATATCTTTCGATAAATCTCTTCTCCTCTTTATGCTGTGTTGCACGGAGCCTCACAGTGCCTCATTTATTATTTGACAGCACTATGCAGGTTTCAGACAATGGGTTGTGAAGTTGCTACACTTTCCTAAACACAGTTGTAAACACGGTTTCTCACACACAGTGAGAAAAAGTACTCACAACTAAGAAGAATGATTGATTTCCACAGTATTCCACAGTACAGTATTTGTAAGCAATACAAACCATCAGTATTTTACTTAAAGGCTTAACTGGATCCTAAAAGATCTTTTAAATATGTTTTGCTACATGTATGACAGAACACAGATTACACTGCATGAGGGGCCTCGTAAATAAAACTATTTGTCTTTTCTCCTCAAGGTCCTTGTGAAAAATCACAGAGAGAAATCAACTTTGTGCCTGCCTATGAGACAGCCAACCTGAAATTTCTCAGACAGGCCCGAGGTCTCTAAGACCCACAACCTCTCCCTTATCCCCCTCATTCATCAAAGAGCCCATGATCCAACTTCTGCGTTGGGATGACAAGTGGGAGATTGCCAATTGTCTTGGAAATGTAAAATAAACACTTTTTCTACATATGTTAATGCCATTGTTTATTGACTACTTACTCAGCTTGGATGTAATTGGGGTCATTAGGGAAACATAAGCAGCTCAGTGCCTGTCAATACCTGACCTTTAAAATATTCAGTACATTCAGTGTTACATGATGTTTAACAAGCTGGCCTTTTCATGTGAATGCAGCTGTTGTTGTCATGCTAGCAGGAATGAAGGTGGTGTTCCTCTCAAACTTCTTTTTCCACGGCTTTTTCTTCATCTGTAGTGTTGAAGTAACTCGGAACAAAATAAATCTTGCCACTGAAAATTTAGTTTGGTTCTACAATTGTTAGAAAAATTAAAAAGCGAAAGGAAGGGGGCAAAAAAAGGAATTCCAACGCAACAAAGTGAAAAAGGGCCAGGATGTTAAACTCAGATTAACTGACATGCATTATGACATTTGGCAAATGTAAATCAAACCACCTCTAGGATGTCACAAGCAAAATTTTCAACAGTGGTTCTGATGACTGAGGGGCTGTTGAAGAATCTCTCATCAGCAGACCATAAAGACTGCAGCACAAGCTATCACTAATGTGCAGATGTTATCAGGGTATGACTTCAGCACAGCTATGCATCCCGATGGAGAGACAAAACTGCAGATGTTTAGCGCATTATTGTGGAAACTAACTGCAAACTATTCTATTTTAATTATTTAAATTTTACACAAAAGAGATATTCTATGTCTTCTGCCTCTATTGCTGGAGTGCAAGTTAACAGTTCCTGTAAATAAAAGCAGACAACTTTTTTGCAGAGATAATTAAAGCTGTTAATATTTGTGAGCAGGCTGATAAATAAATGTTTCCATTTCAAATTACTCTTTGAAACAAACAAACAAACAAACAAACAAAAAGCAAAGTTCAGACATCCTGCATTCAAAGAATGAAACAATGTTAATGTGCTTTTTCACAGAGAAGTAACAAGAAACCAGAGTATGTTCAGACAATGGAGGCATATTTTTACAATGTAGATCAGGAAGAAAAGCAAAATAAAAAGTGACAAGTTTACAAAAGGAAGGCCAGTAATTTTAAATCAACATTTGTTATGAGGTACAACCCCCCCCCATTATACAAACTTCAGCGTTTGCAAATAATTTTATCTGCTGGGCATGATTTCTCCGGATGGCTCTTTCCAGAGTTTTCACCAGCCTTAGAAACTTTTGCGTCTGAGGAAGCAAGGAAAATTGTTACAGAAGGGCTGCTAAGACAAGCCAAAATTGCAAGACCACGAGCTATCTACAGCAAATAAGAATTCCCCCTTCCTCTCTCTTCTCCCCCTCTCCCCTGACTTTTCGCTTCCAGAGGATGTACTTGCCACATTTTAAGAAGTTGGACTTCAAAGGCTCTAGTGACATTCCTGGATGTGAGGATCACTTCTTTAATGAATTACAAAAATAAATACATGAAAATATTAAAATAAAACGAAATAATAAATAAAACAGAATATTAAATAGAACAAAATACCTTTGGTGCTATTCCCTCGCCAAACGGTGTGATTGCCTTCAGTATTCAATCAATTGTTTTGTTCTGCTCTGAGTGTAAGGGTTGTGGTTGAAATAGGTCAGTTTACTAGTGCCCTCTTCTGCTTTACACTGGTCTCTGCTGCCCTCTCCTAACCTCTGCTCTCCCTCCAGCAGTTTCTGTTCTTTCACTCAGTGATCCAGCAGGACCTTGGCACCCTCAGGTCCCTCATGTCAAACAAGCAGGCATCTACTTCATTACACGGCCTGAAGGTGACTGCACAGGGAGAGGGAGAGCGAGGGAGCGAGAGAGAGAGAGAGAGAGAGAGAGAGAGAGAGAGAGAGAGAGAGAGAAAAAGTCCTTGGAAAAGCAGGATGGCAGATGGCATCCCTGAGCAAAAATACATCAATCACGCCAGTCCAGCTATCTCAATTAACCCTTAGTTAAGCTGGGACCTCCTGGAGAAACTGAAAAGAGTTTGAGGGAATAAGAGATGCTATCTGCCACAAGGATTACAACTCCACATACAGATCAAAGACAATTTCACATTTTACCCTAGTGATTAGCTGTAATTAAATAAAGTAAGTCTGTTTAAACTTCATTAGCAACAAGACGTTTGCTACAGCGGAGTGGGCACAAATCATCCATTCTTAATTAAAAGATAATCCACAGGATGACCATAATCTTCTTCTAAAAATACACCATTTCCCCCTGAAAGATTTCTTCATCAAATAAGGATAAATAAGGATAAATAAGAGTTTCTCTATGTTTAAGCTATGAAGGAATGGATGCTCCTTCCTGTTTGCTTGAGTGAGTGCTGAATGTGCCTGATAACATCACTTTGGCATGCTATTATCTAAAATGGTAGAATACCTCACTTCAGCAAAGTCTGACATAAATCTTTGAAAACAAAGACATTGCATATGTATGAGCTGAAATAGATATGACAGTGTTGGCACATTAATATTCCTGTCACTGGGGGGTTTCAAACTTTTAAGGAGACGATATCAATGTATTCAGGCTGTAGCTGGTGGAAGAGGGCAATGTACTGTAGGACAATTATTAATTAGGTACAGTCAAACATATTGAAAAACATATAATAATGTCCGAAGAAGATCACAGTGCAGACTTTCAAGAGCAATTAAGATGAACAGAAATCAAGACCCCTCCGAGCCCTATTGCTACTCGGTTCTGGGAGGATCAGTCCTAATCACCAGGAAAAGGACATCTCCCTTTTTGCTGCTGCAGTCGCGGTGGTGATGCATGGACAGCATATGTTTTCAATTATCCCATAACAGCCCTCATTAACAGTAACTGCAGTGCCTAACTGAAGAGTTCTCTGCCTAGTTGCATGTGGTCTGAAAATGATCGTAATGTAGCATGATATGGGGATATTTAGTTGGTTTTTTTAATTGCTTGGTGTGAAAAACATCCACTTCACCCTGAGGTGAGAAGTGGTAGGGCATGAAGAAGTAGATGTTAACAAAAAAAGCAACACACCAGCTTCTCAGCAACAACAAAGCTGGAAAATTCCTATTCCATTCTGAAAAGCAAGGAAAAAAGTGCCAAACCTCTTTATCACAGTATCACAGTATCACAAGGTTGGAAAGGACCTCTGAGATCATCAAGTCCAACCTATAACCCAACACTAACACCAACCATCATCTAAACCATGGCACTCAGTGCCACATCCAATCTCCCCTTAAACACCTCCAGGGTCGGCGACTCCACCACCTCCCTGGGCAACGCATTCCAATGGCTGATCACCCTTTCAGTAAAGAACTTCTTCCTCACATCAAGCCTAAATTTCCCTGACGAAGCTTGAGTCCATGCCCTCTAGTTCTGTCACTGGTCACCTGAGAGAAGAGACCAACCCCTGACCGACTACAACCTCCTTTTAGGTAGTTGTAGAGGGCAATGAGGTCTCCCCTGAGCCTCCTCTTCTTTAGACTAAACAGCCCCAACTCCCTCAGTCGCTCCTCATAGGGCTTATGCTCCAGCCCCCTTTACCATCTTCGTTGCCCTCCTCTGAACACATTCCAGTATCCTAACATCTTTCCCAAACTGGGGGGCCCAGAACTGTACACAATATTCCAGATGAGGCCTGACTAGTGCCGAGTACAGGGGGACAATAACTTCTCTGGTTCTGCTGACTACACTATTCCTGATGCAGGCCAAAATGCCATTGGCCTTCTTGGCCACCTGGGCACACTGCTGGCTCATGTTGAGCTTCCTGTCAACCAGCACTCCCGGGTCCTTTTCTGCCTGACTACTCTCCAGCCACTCTAGCCCCAGTCTGTAGCTCTGCATGGGATTGTTGTGTCCAAAATGAAGTACCCGACATTTGGACTTATTAAACATCATCCCATTAGAATCAGCCCATCTCTCCAATCTGTCCAGGTCCCTCTGCAGGGCCATTCTACCCTCTAATAGATCAATCCTTCTTCCCAGCTTGGTATCATCTGCAAACTTGCTGATGATGTACTCAATGCTGATGATGGACTCAATTTATTTATGTTCCTTTTGGTTAGAATACACAGTACTTCCTCAGCTCTGCTCCTTTGTGATGGCATACTGCAGGAATTGGAGATTGCAGACATTATGAACTGATTGCAAGATCAGTGGGGCAGAGGCTGTTTGCTCAATGAATTACCCTGCTTGTTTTTCGATCTGTAAAAGTAAATGAAGAACATGAAAGCCACTTAATTAGCAGAAGAAAATTCATACTAGAATCATCAAAACTCATACTTGAATCTGAATACAGTTCTACCTGAACTTCAGCAAGGCCTTTGACACTGTCTCCCATAGTAGACTCCTGGAGAAGCTGGCAGCCTGTGGCGTGGACAGGAATGCTCTGTGCTGGGTTGGGAATTGGTTGGATGGCCGAGCCCAGAGAGTCATAGTGAACAGTGTCTCCTCCAGTTGGCGGCTGGTCACCAGTGGTGTCCCCCAGGGGTCAAGGTTGGGCCCGGTCCTGTTTAACATCTTTGTTGGTGATCTGGATGAGGGGATTGAGTCCATCATTAGTAAGTTTGCAGATGATATCAAGACGGGAGGAAGTGTCGATCTACTGGAAGGCCCTACAGAGGGACCCTGACAGACTGGAGAGATGGGCTGATTCCAATGGGATGAAGTTTAACAAGTCCAAGTGCCAGGTTCTGCACTTTGGACACAACAAGCCCATGCAGTGCTATAGACTGGGGACAGAGTGGCTGGAGAGTAGTCAAGTGGAAAGGGACGTGGGAGTGCTGGTAGGCAGAAAACTCAACATGAGCCAGCAGTGTGCCCAAGTGGCCAAGAAGGTTAATGGTATCCTGACCTACATCAGAAATGGTGTTGTCAGCAAGACTAGAGAAGTTATCATCCCCTTATACTCAGCGCTGGTCAAGCCGCACCTTGAGTATTGTGTCCAGTTCTGGGCCCTTCAGCTTAAGGAAGATGTTAAGATACTGGAGTGTGTTCAGAGGAGAGCAACGAAGATGGTGAAGGGGCTGGAGCACAAGCCCTATGAAGAGCGACTGAGGGAGCTGGGATTGTTTAGCCTGGAGAAGAGAAGGCTCAGGGAAGACCTTATTGCTCTCTATAACTACCTAAAAGGAGGTCGTAGGCAGGCAGGAGCTGGTCTCTTCTCTCAGGAGACCAGTGACAGAACAAGAGGACACGGTCTCAAGCTACATCAGGGGAGGTTTAGGCTTGATATTAGGAAAAAATTTTTCACTGAAAGTATGATTCGCCAGCGGTATGCGCTGCCCATGGAGGTGGTGGAGTCATCGTCCCTGGAGGTGTTTAAAAACAGATTGGATGAGGCGCTTAGTGCCATGGTTTAAACAACAAGTAGGTGTTGACGTTGGGTCATAGGTTGGACTAGAGGATCTCAGAGGACTTTTCCAATCTTATGACACTGTGATACTGTGGTACTGTGAAATGGTTCTTTTCATTTTAATTTAATGCAGAAGAATTTGCAGGCACTGATGAAGCAGCCTGCACTACTCCAGTGACGTGCTGACCGTAAAGTTTAGGATAGAAGGGCTGCTTAAAAGTTTTCCATTTGCAGCTTTTACTTTATTTACTCCTTAGTTGTTTTTCTTTCTTTTCTTTCTTTCCTCCTTTCTTTTTCTCCCCGTCCTCCTGTTCTGTTTTGCACTTCTGGCAGACTGGTCTGAGTCCTGACACCTGACATTCAATAACCTCTCAGCAGTCATGGACAAAGACCTAAGAAAATTCCACTTTCACAAACAGGCATGAAACTAGCTACAGATAAACGCATCTCGAACACACTCGATGACAAGTCAGCTCTTTTAGGCTATTACAAGAGAGCACTGTTCACCTCCAAATATTTTTAAACTTTACTAATAAAACCCTGCAAAGGTGCTTAGGTCAGTGCTTTCAAAACAACTAGAAATACATCTGTGCTTTGGTTTTATTACACTAATGCTATCTGTCATTTCCTGCATGTGTCAGCATTGCTTCTGAATGGCAAAAACGTTGTGGATACACCATGCAAAAAAGAAAGGATCTTGTACCCTGCAACACCTCTTTGAAAAGAAAAGAAAATATTACACGTTGATAAATTATCTGGCCACTGCAAGGTATTATCTTTGCCATGGTCTTACACCAAGGCAGCAGAAGTCGAAAGCAGGAGCAATACTGCTCACAGAAATCCCACCTATCCCTCCAGTTAGTCCCTGATTCTTGTACATCTCTAGAACATGATTTTGAAATAAGGTCAGATTAATGTTTGAAATCGTGGAGTGACGTCTGTGTATTGACTGACCAGGTGATGCCAATTTCCCTTACATGAAGTAACAATTAATGTCCCCATAGCTTTGGGCACAATTGTAAAACCACCAAAGTCAATGGGAAGGTGCTTGGGCTTAGCATCACATTCTTGCATACACACATGGACAAACCAGGGGTTCACACATTAATCCAAGCGAGAAGAGGTGACACTTTATGCCTCTGTGACCAGTAAGACATCTTGGGACTAATATATATTTTGCCTCATTACTTTAGTGTTCTTCTCTTGAAGAGCTGCAACAACAGAACACTCTAGAGAGACTTCTAAAATCCAAAAGATTTTAAGACAGGACAACTGAAACCCACTGCAGTTTACTACCAGAAAAGGCTGGAATGTTTTTTTTCCAGACCAGAAAGAAAATTTTCCCAAAACCTAGTTTTCTTTTTGACCAAAACGCAACATATTTTTTATGAAAAACTTCATTCTACGTTAACTAGTCAAAACATCCCAGTTATGAAACCACTGATATTCGGTGAGCAAAAAAGATGAAGTCACTGGATCCTTTAAAATGTATCTTTCATGTCAGTTCATTGCAAAAAAATAATTAATATCTCCTTCATTTTCTTCCCAGTGCATTTCTAGAATAGCTTACATGACTCTGGAATGACTGAAATACTTCACCGCCTACTGCAGAATGTCCTCATGAAGACAAAAAAAAAAAGGCTTTTACTTTCACAGTCTTATTGCGTGGATTTCATACTACCATTCTGGACCACGAAAAACCTAGATTCTCTTTAAAGAAATAGTAGCAATATGTTAGAAAACTTTTATATAATATAAAAGTTACCTTGACAATGTCTCATCAGATAAAAAGAGAAATTCATTCCATCTATGTGGCTTTTAGTACAGTATGGAGATTTTGCAAATCGTCCTATAAAAACAAATTAATAAATTTGGCTTGTAAAGTGAGCTACAGATAAGGATGCATCTATTTTCCTTAGAGACATTACATCTGAAGGTTTACACCTATAGAAATGGCATCTACACACCCTGTTTAAACAGTAGCACAAATTTCGGCAACGATGTGTGCTTTCCATTTCATTCTGACAAGTAAATCATGCATTTTCTATTTTCTCCTCTTGATTTATGCAAAGGTATTTATTATGATTTCTCCTTGTTTTTTTTTAAGAAATAAAGATAAACATGAGACAACACAAATTACAAAACCTACAATGACTGGACTTCCTCTCCACTTGTATTTATATAATTCTGTGTCTGCAAAACACCCTATTGTTTCTTCTTTTTGAAATACATTTTAAGATATGTGACTTAAAAATACTATAAAATTATCAGAGAAGCAAGTGCTGCTTTCTGTTTTGATTTTCATAAGCTTCTGTGTCTACATTCTTTATTTTAATTCATCATTAAGGCCCAGATCTTAGCTACATAAATAAATCTGCTGGACCTCTGCAAAGTATCACTGAGGTCACTTGGATTTCACCTATGTGAAGAATCTTTTCTGTGCCAATCACACTGTAAAACCAGATAAAATATTTGAACAATTTTCTTAATCAGATATGCTTGTACAAACTAAAACAATATGAATATGAAAAGGTTTTTATAAATTTTATAGATGTTATTTCTGTCTTGTAAATAGATGAATAAAAAGAGAAAAAAGAAAGATATAAATACAGATATGTGCATTTAATTTCGTAAGAGAGTAAGCAATTAAATAATGATAATATTTAAACATCTCATCTTCTTGGAAATATATCCATTAATTTTATTGATGGATTCCTAAGATGTGGGTTTTTATTAGTCCTAAGGAAAGAAAAGCTAAATGTATTCACCTGAATAGAGTAACATATGTCTATGCTTCAAGAGAGTTTTTTTAAAAAAAAAGTCCTGTCTGGCTTAAAATAGTCTTGAAAGATGACTTGCCTGGATCAACCATTTCTGACAATCTCAAATTCTGATTTGCAATGCAATTTTTTTTTAAAGTTGTTATACTGCAATGTCTTCTTGCTCCTAGGAGACAGTTCAGAGCACCTCAGCTGCCACCAAAGTTGCAATGATTCTTTATAGTATAAAGTAATACTGCATATATAAAAATGTAATATGTAATGTAGAGTCAGAAGTAACTATCATAGCAAAGGAGTTTTTCATTTTAGCATTTGGGTGGTGTTTATCAACTTGTGATTTGCAGACAAATAGTTTTCAGAGTAACTGTGATGATTAGCAAGTCTTCTGCTTACTTAAGTCAATTCCACTTCCCATACAGCATTGATAGAAAGAGAGGTACTTCTTCTTTATGGTTCCAATCCTATTTATTTACGATTGCAAATTCTTTAGTAATGGTTGTTCTGTTCCAGTAATCTGGAACATGGTTGAGGAAACTGAAAGTCAGGGCTCTTCCTGGAAACAGACACAACTTTAGGTAAACTGCTGTAGCACTTGACTGTGGTTGTGAGGATCTAGGAAAGTGTACAGGACACATCCATAGGTGTTGGCAACACCTTTTGTCACACAAAGCTGTAGATGTTTTGTAGGAAATCTAAAAGGTATTACCTACTCTAGGGAAATACATTTCCCTGCATATAACTTTATGCTTTATAAAGCCAAACCAAGGAATGAAAAGCTTTATTCAAGACCAAGAAAACATGGATTCAAGACTTTTTGGTATTGCATCCTTCCTCCTTGCGTTTAAGGATATTTCTGTTGTCCAAGAGAGAACTATCTTCTCAGCATCCTTGATGTCAACTCTTCACTATGGATATTAATCCTTTTTTCATTTAAAAGTAGTCTCATTGATGTATATCTACCAGGTCTCTGAGCAAAGACTCTCAGGTGGCATTCAGCTTTGAGAGCTGCAGCTTCTGTAGATCTAAATAAGATCTAAATAAAGGCTGGAAAGCCCTCAAACTTGTTTCATTTTTCCAGCTTTACCAATTATGCTACTATATCATACCCCTTCTAACTACAGACCTTGTCCTCTCTTAGAAAAACTGGTCATTGGGAGAACACCATGGTTTAGTGTAAATGCTTATCCCTAAGGGCCAACATGTACTCCTGTTTAAATTAGGTTTAAATCAGGCTCTGACACGTCAGTCAGGTTTTAAATGAGGAGTTACTTCAGGCATCACACAACTCTAGAGATTAGGGATCTGAGTCTGGCTTAGATGTCAAAGTATGGGACAACTGTACTGTCTGATCTGTCATTCAATAATTCTGAAAGGGTCCAGTTCAGGATGACCACATACATTCTTTCAAAGTAGTTAAGATAAGAGCTTATCAGAGAAAACCTTGGTCCTCTTTACCCAATCTCAGCCATGGGATGATGAGCTGGGTGCCTTCTCCCATGTGTGTATCAGCACATCCTCCAACCAGAACTGTTTTTCTGGACACAAAAACCTACCTCAAGACTTCAGTGCTGGCTTGGGGCTTGTAGATGAGTGGCTTATTCTCCCTGAAAATTTGCTGCGTGAATGCTTGCAGTACAAACACAAGCCAGGTGGGCAACATATCCCAGTAAATTATGGTACTGCTGGTGGTGTCAGGAATGAGCCCCTGTACACTGAGACAGATGAGGTACCTGCAGCAGTATCCCTGCTTTGTAAATGCTGTGGTTGGTACATATCTGTGGGCATAGCTTAGCCCCAAGGCTGTCCTGGAGTCATGTGGCACCATCCACCAAACACCTTGACTGTATGAGCCCTCACCAGGCAAGAAGGACACTGAGATCACGCAGAAGAACATAAAGAGCATAAAGAAGAGTCTCTTCCTCTTTCTTGGAAACCTGCTACAGCTTTACCAGGGGTAAAACCACACAATCAGGAACTAAATATACAGCCTAGCGCCAGAGAAGAATCTGAAAAAGCAAGAGGCAAAGGGACTGGGTTGAACTCATGAAGCTACGAAGGGCAACGAGACCTCACAGACCACAGCAAGACAGAAGCAGAAATCACGTCCCTAGGGTCCACTGTGCTGAAGAAACATTGACCCTTAAAAGTCAGCAAAAACTTTTAATAACTCAGAAAGAAAGCTGAAACATCAAGGGCAGAAGCTGGAAGCAAGAGTGCAGCCTGATGGAAGGAAGAGATAGGAGAAATCCATCCATGTTTGTGTGGCTGGGATGCAGACTGTGGTGACAACATCTTTTTTGGGTGCTTTTCATAATGGAGAATTGGGGCTTTTTTTTTATTTGTTTGGATTTTTGGGGTTTTTTTTAAGGATCTGAAAGATGGGGCACTGAACTTAAACCAGCAATAGGCTCTGTTTCCGGTTGTTCAAATATACACACACACACACATACATACAATTGCCTGTACATATTATACATATGCATTTGTGTGCATATATACATTAACAATACATGGAGACAGTATTTCTAGTATATTAATTATGGAATAATTTTAGATTTTATATTTTTAAATGTATAGAAACATCTCTTACACCCCACAGGCACCCAGACAATCTCCCCCTAAATCACCATTTTTCAGAGGGGTTATAGAAAACATGGGTCTCAGAAAGGATTTTGGAGGAGTATGTTTTTGCAAGCCTATCGGGTGAGAGAGTGCATCCCCTCTGTGAAGGAGTGGGTATGACATAAAGACATTGACTGGAAGAATGGAGGATGAAACACTCAGAGATGACACTAGATAGGGAAAAAAAGGGCATAGACATGTCAGTGTTGACAAGAGGGTTGGATATGGATCTCAGGAAAAAGAGTTCTGCAGTGAAGGAAACTGCGTGGAGCACAGACTGAAATAGGGATGTGAATCTGTATTCTGCCATATATGTCTGTCTTTGAAACATCTCAATTACTTATGAGGAAAAGATGATTTTTCCATCTCCACTCCTAACCTTTTCCACTTCTTTCTCATTTCAGTAAGCAAACAACATTAAATGGCAAATCCTACACTTCAGAGAGTGGGGTACACTGGTGAGCTGTCCTTAAGAAAATACAGTACAAGGGTATTAACCAGTACTTATCTCTTGCAGCGTCTAGAATTTTCATCTCTTATGCTGTTCTCAAAGTTATAAAGTACATTGGTAGGTTCCAGCCAACAATAAAGGTTGCAAAAGTCTTCTTTTTCTTCCAATACTGAGCCTTTAGTCTAATTGCTTATTTGCAATCTCAGCAAGCTAGAGAGAAGAATTTTATCCTCTTTGGCTTGTTTCTGAATACTAACTAGCCAGCTCAGGCAAGGCTCTCTAAAGAGTGAAACTGCATGAGAGACACACTGCATTTGACACAGTCAGGAGGCAAAAGAAAGAGCAAAACAAAAGTCTATTCAGGGCTGAATCCTCTGATATACTCACCCATCCCCCACCTCCTTTAAAAATAAAGAGAAAGGGGGAAACTCATGAATCCATTGCTGAATGCCTGAGGTTGTCAGAATAAAGGGCAATGAGTGACAGCTGACTGTCAGCACAATTCTCAGAGTCTGAGATATCACTTTTTGGCATTGTTCAAATAAGAAAAAAGTGTGTGCGCTTAACGAGGAAATATCGCTGGAGCACTTTGTGAGGGGCTGTGCTCACACCTGCTGCACAGAGCCCAGGAAGCCGTAGTTCTACATGGATTTTTCTTTTACAAGTATATTGCTCTGTGAATTCTTCCCAACTGAACTCATTAAAAACTTTTCTAAGCATGCCGGTGCTAAGTGGTGCCTTAAGACAACAGGGGTCAGAAAACTATTTTCCTTTAAGGAAATCAATCCAGGCATACCTGAAACTCAGACAACTTAAATGTTCATTACACCGTTATCTACCTTTTGGTCATTTTTAAAAAAAAACAACATATCCATGAAGACTGATCTGAAAACATCTCTTGCATGTTCAACTTGTTTAGGATCTCCTCACAGCTTATTTTTTTCCTTGCAGATTTGCCTACACTTTCATCTTCGCTGACTGCCTTAATCCTTCAGTCTTTGTTGTTCCCATGCACGATCAGCTTGTTTTTAAGTCACATTTGTTAGTGCTGAAACATTACTTGAGGCTTTTACATCTCCATAAATCCATACAAATTATACACAGGTTTTCCTGAGAAAGGTTGAAAAAGCTAAAGCAGAGAAGATTTTAAGGTTATTTAAATAATGCATTTTAAGTTGGCAGATATTTAACTGCATGGTTTATGTCCTAAAAAGAACTACCTGAGCAGAGCAACAGCTCATGACAGAGAGACCCTGGAATGGTAGAGTTTTTAGTAATTAAAATAGATCTGGCCCATGCTCAAAGCATTAGCTCACTTAAGCCTGTTGACCATCTGTACTAGAGAGACATTGATTTTATTCTCTGTTCCGTGGCTCTGTCAGGGTCCATAACAACTGCAAATAGGACCAAGTGTCTAGGCCTTGCCCCACTAGGCATGAGGGCTGCTCTGGAGTGTGGTTATCCCTGAGAGGGAGGATGTAACTGAAAAGTGGGCAGTGAGAGGTAACGAGACACTGATCTGCATCACTCTAAACGTTAGCAGAGCACCATTATGGGAAAGCTCAAACTGCTGTTACCACCCCAGCAGGTGTTACTGAACGTTATGAATCTTTAGAGAGAAAGGAATAAATGAGGGAGGGAGTGTAAGTGAAATGCAACAAGAAAAACAGGAGGAAGCTATTTTGCAGGCTTTGTTTTTTTCCCAGCTAAAAGGGAGAGATTTCTGTAGCTGACAGAGATGATATTTAGAATTTCCAGACTTTGCATAAACCCAGTAAAATAAACACCTACAAACACAGGATGTTTCTAGATAGGGTTTTAGAGAAAGTTATTTGTCTGTTCCCATATCTGCACTCCAGAAAAAAAGAGCAAAATTTCAGTGTAGGGAACAGAAATTGTGCAAATCTCTTTCTCCTTTGCTCCACAGAGCGTGGACTGCAACTGAACTTTGCAGCTTTGCTTCAATGTCTGTCTCTCTTGATACCACCATTTGCTGATCTGTGCATGTACAAATATGAAATATATAAATGTACAAATGCTACCTTAGTATGAAGAACGCGGTATTGAAAAACCCACAAGCAAACCCAACCTTTTTTATAACTGCAAATAGGACCATGTCTTGCCCCACTGGGCATTAGGGCTGCTCTGAAGTGTGCTTATCCCTGAAAGAGAGGATGTAACTGAAAAATGAACTGAATGTATAGATAGGTGAGTTATTTGCAAAGAGTTTTTCAAAGTTTCACTGCATGGAAGGTTTCACTGTAGGAGGCTTTTCTGAGGCAGCCTTGCAACATTACACGAATTGCTCATGATGGGGTTCTGACAGTCCAGGAGGACAACTAGCCATAAGGTGCTCTCTCTAGATATCAAGTAAGAAGTTTCTGGAGAACAAAGAAGAAAACAGACCAAGATTTCTGATGTAAACACAGGAAAAAATTTTTTGAATTTTAAAAGCTTTCAATTCCCATTAAAATACATGTTATTCCTTGGCCCTTCAATAACAGAACGGTGCTATCTGAGGTAAGAGCTGTTGCTGCAGTCTTCCATTTCCAGGAGTCATCTTCCCATTGTAATTGATTTTGAAATAGTAGAATGCCTGTTAAATGTGTAAATCATTGAGTGTTGCAGGATACTTTAATAGATGAAGAAAACAAAAATGTGAACTGGTGTCAAATCTTTGTAAATAATCCCAGTGAAAAAAATAAAATTAATGATGCTGCTGCAAGTTCTGTCAAAACTAAATAAGCTCTACTGCTCTTGTTCTACTCTTGGCATTTACAGGATGCCTAATGATTTAGTATTTTGATGCATTACTATCCCTTCCATCTTAAGCATGCAACTTGGTTACCTAAATTAACTGCCCAGGATCCCCTACCTCCTTCTCCAGACATTAGATAGGCTTTCCTGCTAGCTAAGATAACTAATTTTAGACAGGCTTTTGTAAAAGGCTTTCTCTCCCCTTTGACTGAAGAATGATTTTAACTTACGTTTAAAGAGATGAAAGTCATAGAATGAATTTCTTACCTCTGTTCAGGGCTAAATGGGATGATGTAGGTCTTGAAAGCTGCTTGTTCTTCCAAAATTTATGGGTCAAGGGGACCTGAGAGTGACGTTGCTGCTTGTGTTTCCCATAAAGCAAATATCCTGAAGTCTTTGCCTCCTTAACAGAGATCAACCAAAGTTCCTAAAATCCCATAGAGGCACAAGGCTTTGGCCATCATTCTCTAAAGCAACATATATCAGCAGCCTATAAACCGAAATGAACCAGGCTTCGGCTCCTAGGTAGTTAGTGATGGTAAGTTTACCAGACTACCGAACTTTTGCTTTAGCCATAAGAAGGGAGATGAAGACCTTAATGGTGGGGTGGGTTTATTATTGTTTATACATTTTGCAAATAATTCACTGGGGATCCAGACTCTGAAGATGATCAAGTCGATTTTCTTGCTTTCAAACCAAAGTTCTTATAATCTCAGTTATAGCATTACACATAATTTTTCCAATCCTGATAGCCAGAGTATGGTGTATATTCTTGAAATTTTACCGCCTTTGCATGGGTACCCTGATGTTAACCATGCACTTGTAAGCAATTTCTGCAGAAGTATCCTAACCTATGGGATTTATTTGATTGTGTGGTTTGGTGTTTTTATTTATTTCTTTTTTTTCCAGGAGTGATGGGCAATAAGACTGAGATTCCCAGTTTGCAGAGCCAATGGAGACACTTCAGCAGCCTTTCCTCACACTTTGAAACTTTTGTCTGTATTTTCTGGTGTATTGGAAGGGTATTAGCAGCTCCAGGAGATGACAGTTTCACCACTGAAATGAGAATGTATACTGTCACTCTGCAAGCTGACATAAGGCACAGAAGAGAAATTTGAGAGTATATTATTCTAAGAATTAGAAAGAAGATAGGTCTCCTGAGACACCAACCAGGGAGAAAGTCTGAGAAAAATCTCTGGATATAAGCAGACTTCTTTCCTTTGGCATTACTTTGAGAATGTAATTGGTAATCAAGATATATTTCCTGTTTTGGTGGAGCTTCCCAATTGCTTTAGGCACATATATCACCCGTGCCAAACCAGTTGCTTCCTTTTCTTCAAGTCTTACTGTCTAATAACCTTCAGAACACAATTAAAACTTCCCAGACTACAAGAAGATTTTACTCAATTCTGCTGAGCAGAGCATTTTAGAAGTTATGCTTAATCTCTGGAGACTGGTACCCAGTCAATCTTTGAAACCTCTGTTTCTGGGATATATGGAATGCGTGTACATAGTCTTACATCTCTAAGGCTATACTGGTCTCTCCTGTCTAAAAAAATCAACTTCCAAAGAGGCAGAGGCACTGATGCACAAAGGTAATCAATGGGAGCTGGGCTCTCAAATACCTTTGTGGAACAAGTCCTATTAATAACTATATTGTATATCATCCCCTGATTCCTAAAGCACATACTGTTGTATTCCCTGAATGCCTCACAGTGTTTGTATATAAGTAGAATGACCAAAGGAAGACCAAAGGTTGAAGCAATAAAAGACCCCTTGGACTTTGGATGTCAAAGGGAGCATGCTATTTCTGGACACAGAATTGATATGGATTTCCCTTTGGAATAGAGAATGCAAGAACTTTCAAGATGTGCAGAATTCCTCCTGTTTTATTGACCACTACTGGAGTGGAAAAAAGGCCACGTACCTCATAAGCAATTCAAGATCTCAAAGGACCAGCCCCGCATGGGAATATGGCCCTGATAAAAGTTGAAGTTCTTCGAGTATCAACTCATGAACAAGCTCCAGAAAAAGACCACAGATAAAGACAGATGGAACTGGGGAATACTTAGCACTGTAGACCACATTTGAAAAAAGTGGAACTCCTTAATATGGTTTCAGTTTGGTTGGTTGATATGAAATGGCAGTTTGGGAGATTTTGTGTTTCAATGGCCTCAGCGAGGATAAGCAAGTGATCAAATTACTATGGCAAATTTTTACTTTTTTGGTTACCTAACGAGAAAAAGAAGATAATGAAAAGTACATATTTGAATACTCTTCCATAACATTAATTGGTGATTGTAAAGCATGTACAAACATTGTTTAAAGGCACCATCAGAGGAGAAGGCTGGATTTACTATGAGAACACCTCACCCAAATTCTTCTTTCAGCCTGTGCTTCCAGCAAAAAATCAACATGTGCTGAATATCTTTTACAGCATCTATAATAGTATCTTGGCTGAAAGTAATGATAACATAGCTCTGTTAAACTGATGGAGTTCTATGATTACATTCCAGTTTGACAGGAAGATTCACAGTTACCTATGTTACTTAGATGTAACAAGAAACATGTCAAGAGATTTATTTATTTATTCTTTTTTAATCAGTGAAACCTGCACAACAGAGCTTTTACATGCAGTCTTCTACCAGGTGGGAATTTTCTATCTTATTCTGTGTAAACAGACGATCACCTACCAAGAGTGATTAAATTAATATTTTTTTAACAGAGAATAGAAAATGTCTTGCTCTGTTTTGGTTCTTCTAAGTTGGATTGGTCTGAAAATACACCTTGAAATGAATTGTGCAATAAGGAACACAAGCACAGAAAGTAGAAGCAGAGAGCTAAATATTCCCAGAGGAAAATGAGATTATCCATAAAATTAACCCCAATTGTCTAATAAAAAACAAGAATGAAAATTGAAGATTTTCTTTTTACTTCTTCTATACAGAATGAAGGCTCTGAGGAACAAATGGTTGACCCTCCTCAAAAAAAGAAGTAGAAATAGACCAGATTCCCAGCTTCTCATATGCTGCCTAATGGAAGCATGGAAATGGTTGAGGTCTCCTGTCTCACTTCTTAAGGACAAAATAAATACATCTGCTGATATCCAGGATACCTGGATGATGGATGGGTTAAACAAGCCTTGTCAGAGAACACACTGTAGACAACTAAACTCCAATGTGTTTTGTCTGACCCAAGCAGTTTGCTCTTGTTACGAATTACAATTAAAAAGGCACCAGCCTTCCTTCTCATGGTAATTATTTGGTGTCTCATTTTATAACTGATAAGTTTTGAATGTCCTTTTGTTTCCAGAGTTTCTATTTTTGGATTATGATATCATTGAAAAAATGGTTATGTTTACCTAAGTTTGAGGACTAAATTCAGGACTAGTTTTAATCAATTATCACAGTTGTTCCTGTTTGAGTAAATTTTAACAAAGAACATCTAACCAACATTTTCCAGGGAGCTGTGTTTGTACTCAAGTTGATAGTAGTGAAATGAGAGGACTACATTGGCAGCAATCCTAGGCAGAGGATCCACAAATGTTGTTAATTGGAATAAGAGCACCAACGAGAAATAAACATTTTTGCCATTTACTGATGAAAGTTTTGCAAACAGAGTCTATGGCCTTGAAATCAACATTTCATTACTAGCCAAGTATTACATGTCAAGATATCATAAACTGGATCAGACTAAGGCCATCAAGTTAATTTTCTGTGGTTATTAAAGTCAGCAACAGACAACTTCAGACCAGATTAGAAACGTCAGGTTAGCTGTGAAAGACTTGTACCTCATTGTCATCCCCTTGCATGATCCATCCCTGCGGTTTAGCTTCCCATCAGCTCTATTTTAAGAAAAATTTTTTCAGTGCTCTCTTGGTCACTGTTTTATTTCTGAAGTACTGAATAAAGATAAAAAAAACAGTCTGAAAATATGAAGAAGCTTTTTTCCCCTGGTATGATGATTATGTGTCTGGTAACCAGTCAGCAATGCAGAGAGGACATTTTGACAGTCAGATACGGTTCTCTGTGAGAAGCATTTGAACACTGGTTTATTTTTTGAGAGAGAAAATTAAATAAATGTGAGTTCTCCCCTTGGAAGTCTTATTTCATATTTTGGTATAATTTGCTCTTCTTTGCTTTCCATTTGAATAATCAGTAGGCAACCATTAGGGACACAGCCTTATCAAATGGGCAATAGCAACAATAAAGTTTATGTGTCTTGGCTGTCATCTACTCCAAAAACCTGTGGAGCTCTCTGCTGGAATAAAGAATATGCAAAAGCACATAGAACAATTAAATTTTAAGGATTTGCCTACTGAAAACTCTGCAGAAAAATAGTTTCTTTTTAAAGACACCATAAAAGAGAGGTGGGAAATAAATTGATTGCTTGAGCTGTTTGGAATATCACATGCAAGATCTCATGGTCCAGAAAGGGACATCGTGAACCTGAAACAGGGGTTTTCTTTGTGAGAAAACCCCTCTGTTTTCTTTTGTTGAGTCTCTGATGTGGTAGTGGCATGCCAGTGCTGTCCTCCCTCATCACTGTTAGAAATGAATGACTTGAATTCTCTTAGGTAACACATAGTATTTCTCAGGAAGTGGCCAAATATTTCCTTACTAATTTATCATTTTAAAATGTCTTTTTTAAACCTGTACTTTACATTCTGTGGCAAAGGTTGTGTAAAGATAGATAGTTTTTTTGAACTCACAAAGAAAAATCCATGTGGCTTGTTTGATGCTTCTGTGTAAACCATAATAACAATATTCTACTTTGCAGTGTGTTCAGTCCTGGATGAGTTATGGCACTTCAACCTTGTTGTCTTGCTTCTGCAATTACACAATACATGCTCACTTACTTTTGGGTCCTTATGTTTATCCTCACATGGGTATAAAAACATCTGGAAAGATATGTATATTTATTGGGTTGTATGTGGAAAATTAGCTGTAGAAAAAAGAAACTACATTCAAAATAATGGTAATGACAAAGTTAAATAGATATTTACCTATACATTCCTTTCCTTTCAATTTAACATCAACGCACACACATAAAAAAACATCCTGGCTGGGGTGCTGAGTAAGTCATATGAAATGCTGCTCTGGTTCCCTGCTGGTTTACAATCCCAGCTTTTCAATGCAGAGCTGCTATTCAGACGTCAGTACTTGTCTGAAGAGCTTTGTGTTGTCTTTGGGTGTTTAATACTTATTACAAGGCACTTTCATTAAGTGCAGCCCAATTTTAAACATTCTGTCCATTTATCTGAGCCCTCTGTAAGTGTCTGAAGGAGAGCAGCTGACTGTGCACACTGACTCACCTAGATAAGATTTCTTAATTTTTTTCTGCTTCTCATCATCTTCAGACTTTGTAAACAAGCTCCCTTTAACAAAACCTCAAAAGGATATACGTTTAGCAAAGCCTATATTAAAAAAAATCTCTGAAATTGATTTTACCCCCTGCTTATAGTGAAATACATGCTGTCCCTTAAAACACTGGCTCTCTTCATTTTGCTGCGAAAGTGTGAAAATGTTCTATAGTTCATTGTCAATCAGCACTGACATTTTTTTTTTCCTGGAAGAACTTATGTCCTGTTTCAGAAGTTTTCTCTAGACTGCTGGAATTCAAAAATCCTTTAATTTATACTGGGAGTCTGAATCATATAAATTCAAAAACTTTCCTATTTCTGGAACCTCCCACTCTGGGAATCAAAGTTTTCCTCACTCTTCATATTTTCCCAAGGAAAGATGATACAAGTAATGTTTGTTTTCATCTCTCAGTAAGAAGAATTTATTCTCAGTACCTCCGGACAATAACTAACTCTGTTATTAAAAAAATGGATATTCTCCAAAATATGCATATTATACAAGCTGAAGTATGTGTTTGTTTGAAAGATTCACTTACTTTTTCTTTGATCTCTCTCTTTGAATACCTCATTATCTGTCTGACCACACACCACACTGCAGAATAAACATCAAATGGGTGAATAAGATCTGGAAGATCTAATGCTTGGCTATGATGCATAGGAACAGTAAGTATTACTTGTTTAGAACCAGTGACTGTACTAATGCACAGAATCAAAGATCTGCATCAAATCTAAATAGGTATGCACTTGGTAAAGTCTCTGTATGGAGATCCAGGGCCTCATCTCATGTATATAAAGCTGTGGGGAGAAAACAAAAAGTAATTGACTATCCTGTAGAACAGACTAATTTCTTTCTAATTCCCACCTCTCATCTACTACACCCAAATTTCTGACCAACTTCGAAGTAACAAAGGACCAGCTTCTTTCCAAGGTTTTTATTCTTTGTATATCTGCTTGTATCACAAAGCTAAAACGTTAAAACCAATAAACTGCAACGTAAAAAAACCACTTTGGAACTTTAAAAAAAATAACATTAATTTCTGTGGTTGTTAGGGAAAAATAATAATTAGATTTTCCCTACCTGTTCACACAACTCTTTTCCCATGCTAAATGTTCTGGCTCCAAATTGTACCAAACGCTGCTTAGTGCTGCTGCTGGATGCAATGCAGAGCATTGTACCATGAATACTCAATGTCTCAACACTGGAATAAATCAGAAAACAGCAAATACTGAGTTTTCCTCTGGCTGCCAGTCTTAATAATTATTTTTAATTCTATTGAATTGTAGTGATTGCTCTTTACAAAATGCTCTGGAGATGGATGGTTGGAGGAAATTGTCAGGAATATTGAATTTATTGCAAAACATTCTAAAAGTGGAGATGAAACATGTGGAAGTGGAAGGTCAATACAAGGGAGATTGACCTCAAATATTCATAAGCATGTCAAGAAAACAGGTAATAGGCAATTTTCCATTTTTACTTGAATTTTTGTAATTCCACTACAGTGTTTTGGACTCTGTTTCTCCTTCACAAAGGGATTTCATCTTAAGGAGTCCAGGTAGCAGTACTACTGTTGCCCTTTTCTCCACCCCTGGGAAGTTGAGTGCTCATACTATCTGTATCCAGGATTCCGGTCAGCTCCTTGGGATTGTGATGTTACCAGTGGTTAAATGACACATTCTGAGTTTACATGGCAAACTTGTTGACTTCACTGTCAGCTTGACTTTAGCTGTGAAGTTGTGGCCATGGCCTGCTAAGAAAATATAGGATAACTATAATAATGTATTTCTTCTTCCAAATAGAAATGATTGGAGAAGACCTTGCTGAAGCCTTTTCTTTTTTTTCGAGTCTCTGTGCCTACCTGGCTTCACCCTTGTCTAAAGATGACGTGAGCCTCTCTTTTCCATCTCCTCCTTTGGTACCTACCCTGTGGGTCTCTAATAGTCTCTCCAGTGATCCCTGCTACCATCTGTCACTGCGCCTGAGGAGAAAGAGAAAAAGGCTCTTTGGCCACCGTGAGTGCTGAATCAGCTCTCTACTGTGAGGAGGAGGGAGAAATGTAGTGGGCATCTTATTGTCAGAGAGCAAGTTGTTTTCTCCTCTGGTATTTCCTATATATATCGAATTAAGCAGTAAAGAAAGGGATCTCAAGGGAAACGTGTGATGTGCATCACCCCTTGCATGGAGAAACAGCATTTTTCAGCATCCCTTGTAATGTACACACAACATATAGGAATGAAAATGATACCAGCTAAGTGATGGTACACATAAAATGAATTATAAGCGCGTGTAGCCCAAGAACCAATAGCTAAACAAATATAGGGAAAGATAAATGAATGCGTACTTTCACACATTCATACTTTCAGAGAACATCAGTGTTTTGGTGGATGGAAGTAAAGTTTTTAGAGCACTCAGAGCATTGTTTTTTATACATTTTCTACCTCTGGTACATTAGACAGTCAATGCAATTAGCAAGCTCTTTTCCTGAATCATATACTAAACAGAAATATGTGAGTAACTAACAGGTTTTTAAAGCTAAAAATAAATTAAAAAGATAAAGAAAAATTCTGTATTTAGAAAGCAAAATACTAAGGGTGAAATGAAGATAAACTTATAGTACAAATTCAGGAATTTTTAATAAAAATGAATTGTTGAAATGATGGGCAACATTAATAAAAGTGAGTTTAGATGCCTTTTACAAAACTGAGAAGAAGGAAATTAAACTTGTTTTGTGTTTTTCTACAGCCTAGTTATTAGTGATTTGGAAAAAATGGGACATGGGTTTCTTCTGTGCCTAACAGAGGTTTGACCCCAATCTGGATCCTCTCATGGAGTGCCTCAAACACTGGGTAAAAGACATTCCATAATCTATACATTCTTATTTGCTTAGAGTAGTAATTGTTAGTTGAAACACTAAATGACCCTTTCACGCATAAGAAAGACAGAGTATGACAAACCCAGGACAGACCAGAGACTTGTTTCTTTCACGCAAGGTAGCAAAACATCTTCCAGATTCCTGGCCCAGGTCTGCAGTTCATGGATGTGGATTGAGACCTTTGATTTCCTACACAAGCTTCTTATGTGTAAGGTTGTAGTACACGGGAGGGCTGAAGGAGAGTCAGTGCGTCTCACTTCGCCCTAGTTTGGTGGTTGGTAGGTAAAGCTCTTTGTAAATACAACAGTTCAACTCAAAACCTTTTGTTAAAATATTTTTCACATTTTAATATTACAGTTTTTCTCCTAAATTTTTACAAACTTTGTTGAAATTGATTTGTGAATAGAAGACACCACAAAGTTCTAAATAAATTTATTAAAAAATATAAATGCTTTCTTTAACACACTCCATGTAGGAGGATACCTGTACTACTGAGAGACAGCTTTTGCACAAGGATAATTTAGAAAACCTCTGCAAACACGACCAATATTTTTCTTACTCCCTGATGCTGCGTGCCAAATAAAACAGACCTTGCTTCCTCTCAATTTGTTGAAAGTTTGTTTCTTCCAATTTTCTGAAAACATTTCTTAAACTGTGCATATTTTATATGGTTCTGCTTTTTTCTTCCATGAGCACTTCTTGACAGGTTTAGGAAATCCCTGGTTTCTCTTTCTCATGCTTTCTAGCGGAGTATGCAACTTCCTACCAGATATAGGAATGTGCTTAATAAAAATGTTATATTTTATTCACACTGCTGTAGAGAGAAACCCCAAACCAGATTAACAGTGTTTCATAGTTCTTATTGATCACTCACATGTCTTGGAATGTTTTCTCCTTCCTCTCACACGTCAGGATTGGTATCCTTCCAGTTAGGGACGGATGTATCCCACATCCAAACTACTGTATCATCCTCCATGGATACAAGATCCCAGTGCAAACCTAATGCCAGAATGGAGAACTCTCCACTTCTGCAGGTTTTAATACAAAGTTTTGCTCATGGACTTCCACTTTTAAGAGATCAAACAACAAAAGCCATATTAGCATGGAGACAGTCCTTTGTTACGGTGTTGAGTGACAACATACTGCTTTCAGAAGTCACTGAACAAAAGTTGCTGAGATACAGAGGTCTCTGTGGAGGGTCAGGCAGATCTTGACAGAAGAAATGGAGAAAAAAAGTTGTTGGCTACCTTTTCCCAAGGTAGCTTTTTCCAAGTCTTTTGTCACGAGGTCTCTCTCTCAATTTTCCCCATCCTTCCTTTTGCTACTGTTAATGGCTGGAAGACCTTATTGCCTTTTGTGTTACTTATTAGCTTCAGCTCCAGCTGAGTAATCTCCACCCTTTCCTTATCTCCCTCCCTCCATGCTTGGGTAATTGTTTTATACATCAGAGTCACCCAGCTTCTCTTCAACCTTCCTTTTAACACTTAGCTTCACTCAGGACCTCTCTGGCCATCTGTGCTGGCATTCTGCCATGCTTGCTGAACTTCCTGCACATTAAAACAGACCATTCTTATGCTTTGAGGAGGTTATCCTGGAAGACTAACCAGGTCGTCTTTGTGCCATTTGACACTGTCAAGTTGTTTCCTGAGTACAGCAAGGCGTTTGCTCCCTTGAAGTCCAGGCTGACAATTTTCTTCTTTACCCTACTAATTTCTCTTAGGTTGTCAAACACTACAATTACGTGGTCATTATGTCCAAGCCCACCTTTCTTCTTCACATTGTCCATAAGTTCTTCCTTGTCTGTGAGTTACAGGTCAAGCAATGTATCTAGAGTAACTGGGTCACTGATCACTTGTGTCAAGAACCTGTCATCTACACACTCCAGAAATTTCTCCTAGTGCTCTTACTCAGCTAAATTGCTTTTCCAGCAAATATGAAGGTCATTAAAATCACTCATGATTTCCAAACCTTACAAATATTTCCTGCAGTTGTACAAAGAGGGCATCTTCTCAGTTTTCTTGGTCTCTATCCATCCATCAATGTTTTCCAGTTTCATGAGCTATCCCATGATGTCTCTGTAACACAATTAAAATAGTTCTACAGTTGTGCATAGACTTCTAACACCTCTGTTTTTCCTTTAGTGTCTGCGCTTATGTACTTAAGCAGGGTCCACCTCGCATCTTGCTTTTTTCATAAGGGTAGTGTGAGAGCTTCCAGAACCTCATTGACCCCTTGGGCACTTCCTACTGTTCCACATCATTTCACTTTTCTTCAGGTTTTGGTTTTCCTCCTCTGAGATATACAGCTTAGCTTTTCATCATTTTAAAAGAATAAGTGAAACACAGTAAGAATTCAAACTGTGCATGCCTAAAGAAATAGATGAACTTCATAACAGAGTCCAGAAGTAAATCTTAAATCTTTGTTCTTAAAACTTTATGTGGATTTCAGCTCAGAATAATTCAGCATGATTCAAATGCGTAGCTCAAATTCAGAAGAGGATTACCATGAAATACACTTGACTTCTGTTCAAAATTGATCCCAGAATAAATATCCATGGCTAAGGAGTGCAAGTTGCACCAGTGTGACATCGAACAAGAGAGGAAAATAAGTAAGATTTAAGAATCAAACCTGCGGTTTTGGTCCATAACATATTTCTCGTGTGCAGTCTGCCTTGTAGCCTGATGAGAGGGGAAATTTGGAACCTACCCCCCTGCAAAATTACAGAAAGGAGATTTTACATTTCATGTTTTTGAAAAAAAATGGAGATTGACTGTAGTTGGCTCTATAATTAGTGGAAATATTTGTTCAAAATCAGTGTAAAACAGAACCATATATAAAATACAGCTTTGTCTAAGAGTGAAAACCAATGGTGAATTACATCCCCTGGCTGAGATAATCCGTCATGAAACAATTATTTTTGTATTGTGACCCTGGTCTTTTTTCATAAAATGAAGTTAAGTAGCAGCTTTCATTTTACGCCACTCCTCTTTGTGTGTGTGGCATGATGAATAAAGCTCCTTACACTAATAATTCACACTTAAGCTATCTCAGAATTACAGAAAAATATACCTGGTAAGGATTTTGGAGAGGCTACATCATATGTCAGAGTTTGTAAGAAAAATAAATCATGTTTGAAGCACCACCCAAATAAAGTCAGGAGGTACTTCAAATGATTCTTATTTCTCTACTGGTGTAGAGAGATCTGCAGACAATCAAGAGATGCAGTCACAGATCTCCTCAACAGTAGAATTTATCCTCAAAGGTTTAGTATTTATAATCCTATTATTTTCTAATCCTATTATTGTAATGTTTGGATGAATTGAATATATTTCCTCCTTAATCTCTGTGTGATCTCACATATTTCCCGTCAATGATGACTTCTGGCTGACCCTACAAATACTTTGTCCTTCAATACCTAAAAATAAATTGGCCGAATAGTTAGAAATATTGTGTTTTCTGCAGGTACGCCTTGCTGTTAGATAAACTCTCTTGACAAAGCTAATACTTATAGAATACTCTAAAGGTGTTTGATCCTCACTTGATTTCCATTCAGGTCATGAATTTTTACTTGCTCAATAAGTGGCCACTGTAATGCAATATTTATTTTAAAATCACAATTCCGACTGTGCATGGAACAGAGGAATAACTACAGAATTGTTACACATAGTATGCAGAAAAAAATGCTCTGCAACTTTGAATTGCATGGATTTAATGCTATTTAAGGGTTTAACAGTGACATCATAAATCACAAGAAGGTATGAATTAATTTATATCCTATCATAAGCCTAAGATAACAGCATAGCCTCAATATTGAAAGTTGATTATTTTTGTATTACCTTTGCAATTGCATTTTCATTTACTCTGCCACTCTCTAACTCGCTTGCTTATTTTGCCCTTTTGTCCTTATTCCATCATCTCCTGTTTCTACTTTTCTTTTCCATCATGCTTCAAATGTCCTACTTGACTAAGGTATACAGAATTTCCATATAAACTGGTGTATTTTCTGCCAGCAAACCCCACTCTACATCAAAGAGAAACTGAGATGTTAAGTGCATTAAAAAGAGAATTCAAACATAAATGATGAGATTTGCTTGTACTTGACAGTAACGTGTTTGATTCTACTATCAACATACCATTAGAGAAGTATTTTCTGTTTTGATAGTAATGCAAACTCCATTTATGATCTCCTGCAAAAAACTTATGCTTTGGTTTCTCTGTAACTTATAATTTGATAGAAAAAAATTTCTGTGTCCATCTATCCAGAAGAGCAACAAGGACAGTAACGTGAATAATACTGGTAAGATAGACAGGTCTGGCATGTATTTAGTTGGCCAAACTTACATTTTTCTTGTCTTGTTCAACAATAGCATGTATTTGCTAACAGAATTCTACAAAATTAAGCATTTTACATCAATATTTACAAAGTATTTCTGTTTTGGAACAAGATCATGCAAGGAAATGATACAAGTTTCCAGTAAAATAAGGCTTCTCAAAAAATCTGGGATGACAAGGTCAAAAGGCAGCACACAAAAATTAAAACACTTGAAGTTCCGTTTTAAAACAAGATATCACTTGTATGCTGGGTGTGGGTGGAGGGTAGTCTGATCCTAGACAAAGTTGCCCAGAGAAGCTGTGGAGTTCCCTTCACTGTAGATACTCTGAGCATGATTTGTTGTGGTCCTGGGCAACTGGATTTAAATATTGGTGCTTGACCAGGGCAGATTGTGCATTACAACTTTCAGAGGTCCCTTACCCCCTCAACTATTCTGTGATTCTGTGATCTATAAATACGACGTGGTTGGTGGTACTCCCAGAAAAAGACTCAGGAAATCTTGTTTATTGTAGTTCAGTTTGTAGGTGCTTTCTTGGCTCATCCTTTAATGGAGCTTTTTTTCTCCATTTTTTGCTCATTGTCTAGTTGTACAAATTACAACAAAAAGTAGCTGTACCCACTCCAGATACCTTCTGGTTTTTTCCCCATCTTACTGTGCCTGTGCCCAGACATTACACTCCAAGAGATTGTCCCACAAGTTTTCAGTCATGAATTACCTGATTTTTAAAGCTTTGTTTCAAGTCATTTTTGATATTCCAGTTCAATCCCATGTCTATACAGTTTCTAACTGATAGAAATTAAATATATTACTACTATCAAAAGTGATTTCTGTCTCATAAGAAGGTCATTCTTGGCTCAGACTGCACCTCTAATATCATGTTATTAAGCAGAACATGCTACTGTCTCAAAGTAGCAGGGATGTGAAATATGGAGCTTCTCAGGAGGCACTGAACTCTTAGATGATATTGCATAGTACCAGAAAATATCATCATGGGTACTTTTAGTAAAGAGGAAGACTAGGTTTCCCTAGGTGGCACAAACTGGCTTTTTTGAACTGGTTTCTCACTTACAGGACATCATGAGGCAGGTGCTCATTTTTTGCCTGCTTCTAATAGGAAACAAGCTTTTGTCTGTTTTCATATAAGGGTAGGAAATATTCTCAGCTGAAGGAAGCCAATAAGAAAGCAGGAGCATCTGTGGGGCACTGCCGAATTTCTCTTGCAGAAGGGGTACGCTCAGATGAAGACTTAAATGTTTGATGGTTAAAGATAACAAGGGAGGGTTACTTAAAGAACAAATTCAGAAAGAACACTTAGGGAAAAAAGAACAGTGTCACTATGGGTGGAAAAACATCCCACTGCATGGGGGACACCCTACTAAAAGTGTTGGAGCTTTGAAATAGCTCTCACAGAGTGAATATAAATATCTCCATGGTTTCTCAGCTTTCCCTCTGCTTTTTGACGGGTATCCTTCTCATCCAAAGTTTTCTACATAGAAATGTTCAGAACAAAAACAAAATTATACATTATAAGAAAATTTTCAGCTGGAAATGAGCAAGACCACGTTGGACAGCAAAGATTTAGAGGAAATATCTTCGTATAGGACTTATAAAAGACCATGCTAATTAATACCCTTAAAAAACACATATCTGGGCTTTTCAGATGTTTGTGTAGAAGATGCACACTGCCTGTTCTTTCATCCAAAGTAGGATCTCACAGGAGGTTTGCTCAAAATGAATTGTGAAATAAAATATGTATTTACTTATTTACTATTAAATAGCTAATTAATATTGATTATGAAACAACTGCAAAATTATTTCAGAATTACCAGGGCCTCTGCAGCAAAAAACCATTGTCAGCAGCAGAAAAGCCCCAAAAACTGTCGTATAAAATACTTGACAGAATGGGCAAATATAAATATGCCACATGTTTGTGTTCACAAGATTAAAAACTGGGCTTCAAAGAGTTCCTTTGAAAACACAACGTAACAGTTTCAATTTTTCCTTACTCAAGAACAAATTCAGTATTTAAATTGTCTTTTGACATTCCTCCACGTGTAGACCAAATGTTCTGCACAGTCCTGAAAAAAGGTTGGCTGTGTCCCACTACCAGAGTCTGCACAGAAGGTGTCTCGTTTCACGGTTAGCAAACACCTGGGACAGACCAAACACTAATTCAGGTTCATGGGCTAAATTCCCTGATGACCCTTTATCTGAAGATAGACATAAGCCTAGGAAATACAGTTTTCCAGAAAATGTTCATACTGCGATGTTATGCAAATTGTATCTGGATTTAAAAGTCTTTAGAGTTGTGTTGTTGGGTTGTTTGGGTTTTGGATGTTGTTGTTTCTTGTTTTTGTTATAGATGGGTTCAAGTTAAATGGTGACTTCACATTTGGTTGGGACTTTTTGGTGTTACCAATGCATTGATAGCAAATAACACAACTCAGTGACATTCCTTCACCATACCGTTCTCCACCCCAAATATCCTTGTGTGCAGAATGTGTGGATATTCAGCCTTGTATTGATCTCCCTCTTTGTAACAATGCATCGAATTAATTACTTAAGGAAATTGTTTAGAGAAGCAGGTTACTGGAGAAACACAATGAAAATGCAGAGTGAAAACTACATTCAAGGTTCCAAACTGATGTCTGTGTCAAGTAGGGATTATTAGCACTTCTAAAAAAAATTGAAACCAAAGTGGAGAGGAAAAATAATTTGTTTAAAGGCCACAGGAAGAGTAATTTTCAGAACTGGGACTACAGCTCTGGAAATGCTGGTCACTGAGGACCACTCTTTTGCCCAGCTTCCCAGACAGGGAGATATACTGTTTTTATAACTATAGTGCTGACATTCCTCTCATCTGAGAGCAGCTCAGTTTTTCTTCAGGCTGCATACTTGCCACAAGCATGTCAACGAGCTTGCTGAATCATTTGGGAAGGTGTCAGGACAGGAACAGTGCAGAACAGTAATTAAGAAATAAGAACTCTTGAGGGGAAAATTCATCGTGAACTTTATCCTCATAAACAGCCCTTCTTTTTCTCACAGTCTATCACCCATAAAAGCTGCATCACCTTTGCAACATTCCCAGATGTTTCTCTCAAAATATCAGGAATATAATGCAGATATTGGACCCTTCCCACTCCTGCCAAAAATATACAGTATTTACTACTGATCCAAGTGGTAGTGTTGTTTAACTGCTCAAAGATTGTAGGACTCACAGTCCCTCAAACTGTGTTACATGTCATCAAGTTAAATCAGCAGCAGTGCTTATTAAATACTAGAATTTGATCTAACTGGAGTCAACAGCTGAACAGCAGCCACACCAAAATTTGAGCAACAATGACCTCAGACCTGTGTGTATTTATCATGTTCTGGATTTTCTGGCATACTGAAGCCAAGAGGGAAAACCCGCTGAACTAGTCCAGCTCTGAGATTAGCACTTCATTTAAAACATTGGCTTTAAAAAACACTTAAATCTGTGGCTCTAATTTGGAAAACATCTCACATCTTTTCCCTCTTAAAAATGAGGAATATTAATGAGTTCTAGGTAGGAAGTGCAAGTAAACTGGAAGGTGCCCAGTGACAGAACTAGAGGGCATGGACTCAAGCTTCGTCAGGGGAGGTTTAGGCTTGATCTTAGGAAAAAGTTCTTCACTGAAAGGGTAATTGGCCATTGGAATGCACTGCCCAGGGAGGTGGTGGAGTCGCCGACCCTGGAGGTGTTTAAGGGGAGACTGGATGAGGCACTGAGTGCCATGGTTTAGATGATGGGTTGGTGTTGTATTGAGTTATAGGTTGGACTTGATGATCTCAGAGGTCCTTTCCAACCTTGTGATACTGTGATACTGTGCCTCTCAGCAGCAGGGAATTCTTGTCCATATATTCATAAGGGGCACAAGGAAACAGTTGCTGCATATGGGAGATACATGTTCAAGGAAAACTTAGCAGCAAGCAGCTGGGAAAAGGGGCAATTCACCTGCCAGATGGATGACTTCATGACTACAGCCTTGCTCTCCTGCATCCTGGCAGTCCCATTGTTGGCTGGGGTAGACACTGTGTAGGGGAACAAGAGGGGTTTCTGGTCACCTGCGCATTATAAATCAGCTGGGAAATGCAATATGGGTGTAGAAGGTGCTTTAATGTGGAAAGCATCACTAGTCTGGGAGCTGGAGCACTTCTGTCCCTCTTCTAAGTGTTTGAAGAGGCTACATGCTGTGAAGTGTGCATGTATAGTCCAAAGATGTGAGAGTTTATAGGAAGCACAGCAATGCTTTCCAAAGCAGGGAAGCCCTGTCAGGGATAGTAATGATGTTTACCAAGTCACTTGCCTGCAGTAGGGCAACAAAAAGTGTAAAGCTCTGCTTTCCTCTTTCCACAGTCAGTCATATGATGGAGAACTGTTTTTCCTTCCCATTTCTATTTCTTTCCAGTACCCCACAACAATCTAACAACTTTGCAGTTTAGGATTTAGGTGATAGCATTGGCAGAAATCAAACAACAGGCCATGAAAAACATCACAGTGATGTTTTTCGCTATCTGAACAGTCCATTTCTTTGGCTTTCTCTGATGATGATGGGTTGTGTGAGGTTAAATTTCCCTTCTCTGAATCCTACACCTTACCTGTGGCTGAAAGAAAGAAAATAAACACTTCAATCACGGTGATCTGCCCAGCCAATTGACCCGGGTGAGATCTAGCATGGTAATCCTTGCTATATCTGCAAAACAGCCCGACTATAATTTCTTTTTCTATCTGTTGTACATATTACATATTTCATGGATATGATGAAATGAATGTGGAGTATATTGATTTTCCACTTATCACCACACACAGGGTCCTTTGTGACACTTTGGTGTCATTATCATGCAGCTGATTCATACCTCTGTATTTAGCTCTCATCAGCCTAAAATTGTTGTATGACTTGACCTTCATTGTTAAATATGAGAGGGGCTTGAGAGGAGGGCGAATGGCAATGTGAAGCCATCCATCATCTAGTCCCTGCCCACCAACAGCTGCAAGTTCACACCTCAAGCAGGGTGGCTATCCTGAGTCCAACTGAGAAACATTGCTGTGTTTCTGGTCCCAAGGACCAAAAAAACACCTGAAAGAAAGAAATATAGATAGGCTTTTTTATTCCCCGATCTGGCTCTTAAGCAATAAGAGAGAAAAGTGGATTTGTAAACAGTTGCTTAGATTTGCAAATAGATTTTCTTCTCCCCAGTTTTTTGAGTTTTAAACAACTGGAAACAGGAGAGCCTTATCTGCAGCAGGCTGGATGTCAATACACATTCCCAAGAACAAAGTGATTTCTTTTTTAGGGATAAAAGAAAGAAGAAGAAATCCACTGCTTCAGAGTTGCAATATCTTTTCTTGTCCCCTTGGGGTACTGATATCCCTAGGGTATCTCAGTGCCCTACAAAGCAATATCCCTGCCCTGTGGATTGTTGTTGCAGAAGCTCTCTGGTGTCTCAGACAGATAGAGGTTTCAGAATCCAAAGATCCAGCCTGAACCTTGCAGAAAGTTGGTGTTCTTCCCCTGTTTACCAGCAGCATCCTGAACTTCCAATGTCCCCCCTCCTTTAGACACGCAGAACTGTTTGTGCTCAGAAAGCATGTGGAGAACATTCCTCTAATGCCTTCAGTAGGTGGGCTCACGCTGGGTGACCAGAACAACTGTTGGCTGAGGTCAACCAGCCAGGAAAACAATAATGCCTCCAGCCTCCCGAGTGCCGTAGCTCTAACATCAGGATTAAGGCTGCTGCATGGTGCGCGGGATGTTACATCTCTTGCAGCTGACCTCAATCAGCAGCCATGTAGACCACCTAGGGGAGAGGGAGTGGAAGGGATACAAAGATTTTATTAAACCCAAAAGAACAAAAGGAAGAGAGCCTTGAACCTTCCAACAAAAGGAGGAAAGTTCTCGTATGGCAGGAAGCCAGATGTTATTTTTTTTAAACAGCTTTTTCCCCTCCTTTGTACTTCAGCCGCTAAAACCTGTCTCATATCTGCAGCTGCACAGGGGAAATCCTCCAACCTAACTCCCCTGACTTAAAGAAAAGTATTAATCTTGCAGCTGCTAATAGAGAGCAAAAGGAAAGAGAAGGGGAGAGGGAGAGTTTTGTTGAACTTAGTGCAGGGCATAGGAGGACTCGACTTGGGCTTTCCTTAAAGGGGGGCTGCAGGAATGATGGGGACAGAGTTTTTAGCAAGGCCTATTGTGGCAGGACAAGGAAGAATCATTTTAAACTAAGGGAGGGTAGATTTAAACTGGGTATAAGGAAGAAATTACAGTGAAGGCGGTGAGATACCGGAACAGGTTGCCCAGAGAAGTTTCCATCTCTGGAAACATTCAGGGTGAGGTTGGATGGGGCTCTGAGCAATCTGATCTGGTTGAAGATGTGTCTGCTCCTGCAGGGAGGCTGGACTGGATGATTTGTAAATTTCTCTTCCAACCCAAACCATTCTATGATCCTATGATACCCTTCCCGGTGTGTGCTCACATTTCACGCCACCACAAGGAGTCCTGGTAAGAACACTGTTAATAACAGGGGCTGAGAAAGTATAGGTGTGAAGCAGGATGTGGTCCATATTGATAGTAGTACTGGTATGGCCATTGGTGATGGTCTCATGGCTCTGAGCAACAACAATAATATTACAACTGTGAAAAAAATTACCCTTTTTGGTAATTCTGGTTTTAAATCTGAATTACATCTCAGAGATTCTCCTCTCCACTGATGAGTAAGTGAACCTAAAACAATTACAATATTAATTAGATGTCTCTATTATATCCCTGAAGTTAGGCTGGAATAAGGTGGACCAAAGAAACTAAATGACTGTCCAACGAACATGAGGCAAACATGTGGCTGAGAGCTGGTCCTAGTCCATTGCTTGATTACAAATAACATTATTTTACATTTACCCCTTTAAAGTCTGCTGCTGATTTACACAGGCTTCAATCATAGAAAACTCAAGAAATATTTAGTTAAACTAACACTGAAGTATTTTTTTTTAAAACGCCCTTATCTTTATTACAGAATTCATAAACTTTGGTCTGGCAGAGCTGCAGATTTTCTAATCATGACAAACATCAATAAAACTAACAGAAAGAAAGTCAGCCAAATAACTATAATTGCTCTGTAAGGTAATGATTATAAAATAAATGATCAGGAAGTGTATCCATTGGGTTTTCACCTTGGTCACTTTCAGTAGGAAAGAAAAATATAAAACTTGCATTGAAAATGATAACTTTGAGGTTATTAGTGACACTGAATTGGCGAGAAAAATATCTAATAGAAGGTTTATATCTTCCAGCATAATGTTCAGTAAAACAAAAGGCAGTGGTTTTATTTTTTCCTTGCAAGGGTTGCTGAGACAGCCAAAGCAGGGTGTACCTGTAATTGTCTGATGCCTGGACCCAGCAAAAACATATTTGAAACCTTGAAACTAGCCGAATACTTTTCCCAGAACCTGATGAAAACTACCTGCTATCTTTACCTCTAAATGCAAACAGTTATAAAAAGACAAGATTGCAGTGTTCAATGAGAGAAAAAGGTTCTGCTTTGGATATGGTTATGGAGTAGGGCTGGTTAACCCCGGGCTGATCGGTTAGCAACTTCAATTGGGTGATAGTTAAATGAAGAGCAAACTGGAATGAGGATCAGAAACTTGTTCTCAGTAGAGGAAAGTTCCTATGTGAGGTCCTTCTTCATGCTCTGGCTTCATTTTGCCACAGAGATGAGCCAAAGGGTTCCAAAGCAGCATTTGGAAAATCCTCCTGGATGATACATAGCAAGAGTAAAGCGGTCATTAAAGAACCGCTTCACAAATTCTTGCATAAGAGGGAAGGGCTCTTCCTGTCAGGCTCAGTGAGCTGAAATTTTTCAGCTTAACATGCAAGGCTGTCTAAATTTTGGAAAAAGCTTTACAACACCCCAGCTGAGTCTGTGAAGTACTTCAGAATTTCCCCCAGAATATCATATGCTGGAAAAGCAACACGAGGCCAAGCAGTTGGTATCCAGGGTAATATCTTCATGCAGGTGCTACATAGGACCAACCAAGGGTGTTGCTACTCACAAGAAAGGAAGAACTGGTTGGGGATGATATAATCAGTAACAGTTTTGGTTCTAATTATCATGTTAAAGTGTGATTCATGTATCTTGAGAGGACTGCTAATAGCAAGAAGAGATTACAGACCTCAGCAGACTTCAACTTGCTCAGGGCACTGGTGAGTCGGGTGCTGTGACAGGTGATTCTGAAACTTCAGGTTGCTCAGGAAGGCTGGTAGGTCATCCTCCTTCAAACAGAAAAACAATATATCCTAATTCTCAGGAAACAAGTAGATTTATCAGGAAACTGGCTTGGCTAAACAGGAAACTCACAGATGCTCTCCAACACATAGAACACATATACATGAAGTAGAAGCAGGGGAAAGCCGGTACGTAAGTAGACTTGAAGCTAGCAAGAGATGTCAAGGTCAAGAAGAAAAGCTTCTATAGTTATAAACTGTTAAATGAGGTAACATAGTGATCATTGGCATGTATAAGATTGAGATACTCAAGTGTCTTCTCTGCCTTGTTATTTACCTCCCAGGCTTTTGTGCCTTGGGGCAGGGTTCAAGAAGGGAGGAACAGGCATTATCAGAAATACTCAGATCCCTGAGTCAGAGATCTCCTGAGAGTCATGCTCCAGACAGGTCTGTGGGATACGACTGTGTATGTTCAAGGCTGTGAAGAGAGTTAATGGCATTGTGAGGACAGTGTCTGTTATCTTTGAAGGGTAATGGATATGGGAAAAGGCTTGAAAGGGGAGAGAAATAAAAAATACACCTATCTTCAGAAAGGGAAATAAGTTTGATCCAAGGAAGTGCAGGATGGTGTGTATATGAGGCTACCACGAGGATAAAGTCTGGGGTGCAGAGTGGGAGAATTCTGGGGGCTGACACTTCACATTAATAGAAGAATTTCACTACTGGTGTAACTAAGCCTTGATCTCTGGCCTTTGTTTCCCAGAGAGGTCGTGAAAACTCCAACATTAGAGGTTTTCAAGACCTGATTGAACAAAGCTCTGGGTGACCTAGTCTGAGTTCACTGTTGACCCTGTTTTGAGCTGGGGGATGGAATATATGACTTGCCAAGATTCCTCCTAACCTGAATGTTTATTTGTTTCAGTGATGATGCAAAACCATATGAATCTAATTACTATTACACATGGGAGATGTTGAGCTCATGGAAATAAATGGTGATTTGAAATTATCCAGTGCAGTAGGAATGATAGTTGAATGAGAGACTATAAAAGAACCTTGTAAGATCAGGCAAATGAGCAATAAAATGATATATGGAACAGAATACCGAGAAATTTCAGCTATACACACAGAAAAAAATCCCTGTTCTACTTATGAACTAGCAGGATCTGACCTCTACTTTACCACATGCGAGAGATGCATTGTTGAGACACTTCCTTTAAAATGTGGGCTTAGAGCTCAGAGTTTGATGGCAATCAGAAAAAAAAAGCAAATGCTGGGAAATGGAGAAAAAACTACATGCTATAATTGTGCTCACTGACCTCTTGAATACCCTTTGCTGTTCTCATGTCTTTCTTTCCAAAATATCTAATGGAAGTGCTTATTAGGGCCAAACAGGTGATCAATAGTGCAGAATAAATTCCTTATGAAGCATGACTAAGTAGAAGTCTGGAAAAGAGAGTATGAGTTGGGAGAGATTGGGGACAGTTCTCCAGGCCGTGAGTTGCATGAAGAGAATGCATAGAGACTGACTATTCACCATCACCTCTAACGTGGAAATGGAGGCATCAAAGCAGGAAGAATCAGTGCAAACAAAAGGATTTTTGGAAAAAAGCTTCTTCTTGTCAGTGAGCTGCAATTTTAACTGGGCTCAAGTGAGACTGTGCAATTTCATAGAAGAGGAATCTATTGAGGATTATGTAGAATTTACATAGTAT
Organism: Dromococcyx pavoninus; assembly: GCA_033558185.1. NCBI lineage: Eukaryota > Metazoa > Chordata > Aves > Cuculiformes > Neomorphidae > Dromococcyx > Dromococcyx pavoninus. The sequence goes on from JAUMJL010001065.1 coordinate 337,702, forward strand.
TTGCATAAAAATTCTGTCCAGCTCGGAAAGTCTCTGAGTTGAAAATATGTGAAGGATGGGAATGTACTGAGTGAATGAATGCATATATTTGCTCTCTTCTTTCTCTCCCCTGGCTGTCCCTTACAACCAGTCCTGAGTAGACAATGACCATTGGTCACACCAGTACGGTCATAACAGTTCTGCCATTATTACAGCTGCGTCTTCATCTTATGGAGATGTTGATATTGAGAGAGAAGTCCTCCTTTAGAAGAACATGATTGCTCACAAAAACACACATTTACTCATAAATCATTTAGGGCTTTGAGGAGATGTGGCAAAATTTGTGAAAAGCCACTTCTCTTCCTCTCTTCAAGTTATTTCCAAGAAGAGATTATCTTCAAACTGCACTCATGGACTCTACACAGACAACAACATAAACAATTAGAACCAGTTGCAAATAAAGCAGATGATAACCTGAGTTACACGTTCATCTATTTTAAAATCGGATGTTTGTGAAGTTTATCATCTGTCTAACAGTAATTGCAAAAATGTAAAGAGTCTATCACTATTTAAACAGTCCTGCTTAACAGAATGCACTATGAACTCCACAAAGAACCCGAATTCAGAGTATTTCTTTTCCAAAATAGCTCATAAGCATCAACCTTAACTATAGTTTCCTAGTTAGAACTGCACATTTTCTTTACTGTTTAGCAATCCAGATTCAAGACATAGTATTGCAGCAAAGAATCAGAAAGTTAAGCAAAGTTATATGCCTTTACTAATTTACTGTCCCTTCAAATGAATATACTTTCATCTTTCATCCATTTAAACCTACATATCAAGCCATTAAAGATTTCCTGTGCACAAATAGGACTCTCAAGGGTTGGAACAAAAATGTGGAGCCAAATCCTACAAAATTAATCCAAGGGCCTTTGCAAACATCACCAGCCTGTATTCCAGGGCAAGATGCATCTCATTATCTTGTTTGGCTGAGATAAATATTGCATTCTGTAATAAAGAACAGCAACCCAAACACTATCAAAGGTAAAATTTCATTTGCATGCTCATTTCCAGGACAATGGGAGAGAAAATGGATTACCAACACTACTCAAACTGTTTTCAGTATGACTGCAGTTGCTCAGGTATCTTAGTGTTGTGAACAGAATAGGAATAAAATATAAAACAAACAAATAGGAAAACATAAAATATTGAAAGGTTCTGTAAGATTAGATCTGGCAGGAATATCAGATTTACTTAAAACAGTTTCTGACTATTTGTGTATAACTTTATTCCCCTACATATATGTGTACATGTGTGTGTGTTATCGTGTGTGTGTATAAATGTGTACATGGTACAGCCAAACACAATAGTAATCATGAAATGCTGACAATTACTTCATTTTCATTCCTATGTATAAATTCACACATTATATTAATTTACTTTACAGCCAAGCTGTGCGTGCAAACAATAACTTTTTAAGTTGGCATGGAGTTTGGCTTTCTCTTTTCTCAGAAACAAGCTCACTGACCAAATCTTGCTCTTCTGCACTGTATTTTATAAAAAAGAAAAAAACAAACCAGAAAAAATTGCAGCAGATTGCAGATGACTCCTACTCGACTTGTTGCAATCTCCTGTTCTTTAATCTTGTGTCACAGCTGAAGGTTAGGTTGAGCCATGTGATTCTCAGTAAAACAAGTGGTCGGGGGTAGTAAAGCTAAGGAGATTCTTGTGATAAACCGTGTTTAATTCTATTTTGGAGAAATCATCTCTCTCAGTAGGATGATGGCTGAAAACTGCAAAAGCTCACACAAATACACAGTGCTGTATCATTCTTGGTTTAATAAAAACAATTTATATGCAGGGTAGTGAACATGAGGAAAGTTATGGAAAACATTTCTCACCCAAGGACAGAGTACCAGATGTGCTAAGACTTATGGGAGCAATCAAAGGTGGCCAAGGCTCTGCTGTGGGCCTTATTAAGTTAGACTGTGATCCAGCACCTTCAACTTATTAAGCTGTCGGGAGTTTCAGTGATTAAAACCAAAGAAAGGTCAGTCACAGACCTTCAGCATTTCCCTGGACTGGTATTTTCTTTTAGGCCTTAGACCCTAATGAAGGCACTTCACTCGATATGTGGATTTTTTTAAATTGGTCTTTTGAGCTGGATTTGTCCATAGCTTGAGAAAATCTTCAATAGATTTTGCTTCCTCAGAACTCTGCATACAGTTATCAAAAATCCCAACCAATAGCAAGAGATGAGGCCTTATAGGATGGCTTTGCATATCATCACTGCAGAGATCAAAGGAACAGGTTAATGGGGATCTGGAGAAGTTTAATTATGTCCTAGGTAAGGAACGAGGGTTAGTGGCTGTAGGTGGGCTGTTATAAATAAGCTTTCAAAGCTCTGATATCTGAAGTCTAATGTTTGTAAAAGGTATAATAAAACTAGTATTTCTTATGGATTTAAGGTTGCCAAAATCAACCTGCTAGTCCTAAAAAGCCACACGACAGGAATAGACATAATGTGCTCCAGCTACAAGTAGTGTCAACGGTATTTTCTGAGCCCTTCTCAAGTAGGTTAAAGGTTGTTGTTTCATCTACATATTGCCGCTTACAAATCCTTAATTATAATACTATATCCCTAATTATAATACTACTATGAAGTGTTGTTTGACCCAACCTGGATATCTGATGAGGTTACAAAGCTAGCAAGTGTGTAGAATTCTCTTCATCATCTGTATTTTTTCCTTTTCTTTGATGATGCCTATATTGGTTATTAAGGTATATTTAGGGTGGACTACTACTTCTGCAACATGTAAGCCTGGTGTCTTTGCAAGCTTTGAATGCAGTTATAATAATGCGCTCTGAAAGTCTGGCACACAGCACCTGGTGTTTATTTTAAAATATTAGTGTATTAAAATCAGGCTGGCTGTTTTCATGTTATACAGGATAAGGAACAAAGATTTTGTGCCCTTTACAGTCTTATAAATAAAAAATACCACCCTCTTACAAAGTAGAACATGATCATTCTGCTCCGTTAGATTCATACTGTTTCAGTACCGTCTTTAATTTTAATTTTAAAATTGTTGAGTATTAAGAGTTCTGAGATCACTGGGCACCTATGTAGTCATTTTAAGATATCTTTTTATATGGGTATAACAATATTCATTATTGCATGATAGATCAATATGAAACTAAAAAGAAATTTACATGCTAGGTTTTAACACTTAGGGAGAGATACTGTGAAATACTTAATCCTATTAATTAAACTAAAATGCGCTTTTCCATCATCTGTAGATGATTCTGTTCTCTTGTTATAATTCTGCTTTTTACTCAGTGAATTACAGGACCCCTACAGTAACCCACAGGATGGCATGGAAATCCTTCCAGAGTGGGGCTGGAGTGAGAAGACGGAAGCTGGGAGCAGCAGTTGTGTTTGTCATGGAGTGTCACACCAAGTGAATGCTCCTACCAAAATACTTTTAGGGTGACGTCTGCCAAATTGAGGTGATGACAAAAGGATCAGGGATGTTATTCTTCTAACTATCCCCCTTTTAGCTCATGAAACAAACCCTCTGAGGAGCAAAGATTGACTTGCATTTACTGCAAGAATATTTTGGGCTGAAATCTCATCTGCAACACCGGTTGAGTTTTGTTCTTTTTTATTCAGTTGTTTACCAACTTTAAAGAGACATTTCTAGTGTTTTAAAGCTGAGCTTTACTTTTAGTTTATAATGGATACATCTATGAAAACCTATGTATTCTGTAGTAATGCTGAGAACTAGAAGACTAAAAGTCATTGCCTCCAGAAAGCTGGAGACGACAATGTAGCAATATTTTCTTCCAGTCCACCTGATTTAATCCAGCATTTGGCCACAAAATTATAGTAAAATTTCAGGCCTTTGCTGGAACTACAGAATGTCATGTCGAATTCATCTAATTATGCAAAGGTTCACATCAAGGAAAGTCGAAGGACATGACTATTGAAATGTGGATAGCTTCCTACACTTGGAAAGACCTTAGTTCATGCCACTCTGTACTAGTCTAATAGTCCAGAATGACCCCCTCAGAGCTGCTCCACCTGATAAATGAAATGCATTGTGAAGGAACAGACAAATAAAAACCTACAGTACACGTCTAGAGACCCAGAATATGTTGTTTAGATCTATTTTACTATTTATCAGATAAATATATTTTCAAAGCCACACTAGGCTTTTTAATAATTATTTTTGTTTTCTAATGAAACCTCTAGATCTGTTATTCCAGGATTTATTTTCAAGCAGAATATTCTTGTGCAAATGGAGTGAGCCTTCTTTTAAATACAACCCCACTACAACAGCTGAAGTCCTTGAGCTTCTTAAACAAGCAGATGGACACAAGAAAGTCAACGTAAAGTCTAACATTCCATTTCACTCTTAAGTTATAGCCTACTGACTTTTTAATATGACAGGAAATATATTATTAATGGTTCTTACTTGCCAGAAAACCCTACCAAGATCCTTTTGTGATAAGTAAATGAAGTTGAACTGAAGTGTCATGGCAATGGCTTGTGAAGAATGACTAGAGAAAGGTATCATTGAGATATATAACAAACAAAAACGGTGAAATTACCCTCCAGAATGACTAAAGCAGCTTCTCAATTAATTTGGCAGGACTTGGAGACAGCAGTCTTGAGAGCAGCAGGGAAAGGGTAAAAAAATCTCTGCATGCGTGCATCTAGGGAAAATACTTCTCATACTCTCTGGATGATCTCAAGCTCTTTTTTCAGAGGCTATCACTTCATTGGTCATTCAGAATAGCATTGCAAATATGGTGAGACTTACAGAAAATGTCTATTTTTCTCAAGAACTTGCAAAATAAAATGTGTGTTGGTTTTTGTCTAGGCAAGGAGGTCACCTGCAGTGTATGAAGGCTTTTGGAGAAAGAGGGTGACAAAATTCAAAGGAAAGTGGTAGCTTGCATGTGAAATGCTTTTCTATTTTTTTATAAAGGAAAGTAAACACATCCAACAGTCATGTAATGAAATTATTTATGGATAATGTTTGTATTGTTTCCAAGAGAGTTACTGTCTTTTTAGTCCTGTCTAATAACCAGCTCCATCCTGGAATTACATTGATTGAAACGTAAGTGGAATTTTACTGGGTTTTTTTCTTCACTGATCCCATAGAGAGGTTTTTTTTTTGGAAATACAGCAAAAATCGTATGTGTCTAATATTAAATTTGTTTTAACCAAAAACCTTCCTTGAGGCCCAAACATTTCAAGTGTTACAGGAAATATTAAAATGGAGATGCTTTTAGCTTTGTGACAAGATCAAGCAGCCTTATATCAAATAGTAGCTTGTAATACAGGCTTATGGGGGGGGTTAGAGTAGATATCATTCATACTTTAATTAACTCAACTTCCAGCTGTGACTACATACAGGATATTTCCTTCACAGGCACAGCTTCCTATTGAAGTCCTTGCCCACCCAATTCTGTTAACCAGCAGCCATGGTGGCATTTAAGACAGCTATTTTTCTTTCTCTTTTAAAGCTTTTGTTTAATGTTGTTTTCAGGAGTCGTGTGAAAGACCTGTGACACAAGCTACCAGTTGCTGTTGCCATTGAGCTGAGTTGTGGCTCTGGGTATTCATTGTCTTTAATGTTACAACTTATGCCTTACTGACTTGGAGCTGTAATCAAAGAAAGGGGCAATAATTTGGAGGCAGAGGAGAGAAAGGACTCCCTAACCAACTGAAAATTATTGCCTTCCTTTACAAATGGTGTTTTTAAAAGATAAGTCTCCCTGCTTCCTGTCGTATTTACTCTTTCCTATAATGCCTATACAGAATATTAGCACTGGGAATTAATTTTTGAGTAGTTTATAAATGTACTTAACTTACGGGTAAAGACAACTGATTTCTCTCAATATCTTCATTAAAAGTTCTGTAAAAACCCCAGTTCAAAATATGTCTTATGAGTTTTGAGAAATCCACAATGAACTGCACAGAGAGAGATTTTGTCTGCTTTGTCATTAAGCCTTCATAATTAAAAACACATTCACAGTATCACAGTATCATAGTATCATAAGGTTGGAAAGGACCTCTGAGATCATAAAGTCCAACCTATAACCCAACACTAACACCAACACTAACACCAACCATCATCTAAAACATGGCACTCAGTGCCTCATCCAGTCTCCCCTTAAATACCTCCAGGGTCGGCGACTCCACCACCTCCCTGGGCAGCGCATTCCAATGACCAATCAACCTTTCAGTGAAGAACTTTTTCCTAACATCAAGCCTAAACTTTCCCTGACGAAGTTTGAGTCCATGCCCTCTAGTTCTGTTGCTGGTCACCCGAGAGAAGAGACCAAACCCTGCCCGACTACAACCTCCTTTTAGGTAGTTGTAGAGAGCAATGAGGTCTCCCCTGAGTCTCCTCTTCTTTAGACTAAACAGCCCCAACTCCCTCAGTCGCTCCTCATAAGGCTTGTGCTCCAGCCCCTTCACCATCTTCGTTGCCCTCCTCTGAACACATTCCAGTATCCTAACATCTTTCCCAAACTGGGGGGCCCAGAACTGTACACAATATTCAAGAAGTTCTTTCTATCTTTGAGAAAACTTTTTAGATCTTCTTGACAGCTGGACTGGATGATCTTAGAGGTGTTTTCCAACCTTAATGCTTCTATAATTCAAATAATTTTTAAGAAAAATATTTCCTTTTTACCATTCACAGCTGCGGGAATATAGCTTTCCGTACAGAAACACAGTGTTCAAGTTCATTTCACTGAAGTGTGTAACTTTTTCTTTCTTTCTTCAGGTGCTGTTTTTGAAATAAACTGAATTGTCTCTCTATTTTAAAGACTGATGGATATTCACCCCTTGTAGAGGAAGGTAGAGATCTCACATAAACCTATTGCTGTAAAAAGTTATTTTTTTTACCATACCATGTCTATACAGAGTCATTCAGGAGGGCTGGTGGCTGAGACTTGATTCCAACATTAGTGACTCTATCATTTCAGGAACATAAGAAGATGACACTGGCCCTGTAGGGCAAAGGGATGAGAATTCTACAAACATCTCCTCTCCCCAGAGCCATTGTATTTTCTACACCCAGTGCTGGCAGGTTGCTCTAAGTGGCAAAACTTGGGATTTGTGTTTGCAAGTGTGTGTGTCCACAGTACTGAAGAAAAGTCAGGGTAGAGTGACTGGAAGGTCCATAATGGAAAAAATTCTGGATGAAGTATCTTTTGCATTGAAGTCAATTGTGTAACTCCTACTGATCTTTAACAGAAACAGAATTTTGTCTCTGTTTTCTGTACACCTCTCTGTAATGTGTGCACAAGGACCCAAGACATTGTTCTGGCCCAGAACCTTCTGTAGTTCACCTGGAAGGACTGCAGAGATACTGCATATTGTGAACAAAGTTGGCTTGGCTGGCATCCAGCTGAACGAGCAAGTAGTTCATGGAAATACTCTGTTTATCTTTTATCCTAAAAGAAGAGGTAACACATTTTACTTCCAATTCAGCAGTTTAGTAGTGCCATTGCTGGCATTGGGTACAGGTAGAGGCTGCTTTGATGAACACTGATTTTTTAATTAATTTAGAGAGTGAGAAAAGTACAGCATTTCCTGTATATTTGCTGTTTGTAGTAAGGGATCTGCCACAAGCCCAGTGAGGTATTGAATTTATCACCATAGCAAACAGTCTGCATAAAAAAAATACTAAAAAAAAGATGTAATTTCCCTTGGACAGAGGGCTGGTCTGCCATTTATTTACTCCCCCCTCTGTTTAATATGCACGGTGGGCATGGTGCCATGCTGACTTTTAACCCTAATGGAGAAAACACACAAGTTGACTGTGGGCCTCGGGGGAACGCATAGCTTTAATGGCAATTTGAGTGTAAAATCTGGTCTCTGGAAGAAAGGTCACCAGATCTGCATAACCTCCTAGTGTCAGGCTTAGAGCCCTGTCTACCTTCAACTAAAGAAGCATTTTCCTGTATCTCGAAGGTGTTTTAGTTTGAGGTACAGGGAGCACATGACAGAATCAGGGGAACTGACTGATATTTGTGCATGTTTGACTGCACTCTGCATCCTAAAAGAAGACTTTTGAGAAGCCCAATCGATAATACAACCAAGTCCTGTGCAACCACTGTGTCGTTTCACTCTGTTACAATAGTGAACAGAAGTCTCACAACAGCAAGTACAATAAGCACTGCTCAACCCTTGATATTCAATCACCTTTAACTGGTTGTATCTATCTAAACCCCATTGTCAACTAAAGTTATACAGAACCCTACCACAGACCTTTTTGTGGCCCTATGTTCAAAATTGAAAAACCCTTTCAGATCTGTAGGGTCTATGATGTCCTTCCTCTCCAAGCCAACCCATTTCCCCTTTTCGTTGGAAACATAGCATAAGGCATTCAGAAACAGTAAAACACAGTATTTTTCAGCGGGAGGTTCTTTTATCCTAATATCAGCTTCCTGTGTCTGACCACTTTCTTGTTTGCATACCTTTTTCATGCACTTTTAATCTCCTGTGTCATGATCCTCCGTTTAGAAAGGGAAAAAGCAGAAGAACCTCAGTTCATTCATGGTTACAGAGGATATAAACTGTCATCTATTTTATTCTGACATTTTAATTTTAAATTCTAAACACCAGCCATTTAAGTTCTGGGCAGCTTCCACAATGACACTACAACAATGGGTGTTGAAATGGGTGGATTATCAATTCGGCAGGACAGCTTTCTCCTTGGAACTGGTGCTTTGGATGCCACAGAAAAATGCCCTCTAGCTAGGCAGGGAAAGCAAAGTGTTGGTCATGGAGAATGAAGACAATGAACAGAAACAGAAGACTGACTTGAGAAGAGGTCCCAGGTCTAAACATACATGGACAAGGAACAAGACTCAGGTCTTTGGTTTGGTCACCTTGGTGGGAGAGGTCTAAGAAGAAATACTAACAGGCTTTCCCTACTTGTTTGAGATAAAACTTGACTGGAAAAAAATCTAGATGAAAAATTTGCCCTTCCCAACACATAGATGAATTTTGAGGATCAAGCAGTCTTTTAATATCAGTCCCTAAAAAGGGGGTTATTCCTGTAATAGTCCTCGTGCAGAACGCTGACAGGATATTGTAGTAAAAAAGGAAGTTTTCCTGTTTCAGAAAGGGAAATCTAAGACAGAGGATTGTAAACCGACCCAATAATTAGCAGAGCAAAGTAAAGAATAATACTTCTTTAATTTTCTCTCTTTGCCAAATACACAGAATATTTTTTCTCTCCTGTATTCCACTATTCAAATAATCAAAGTTTGCACTGCCTTTGTTGTTTGGTGTGCTAGAGGAGTGACACTGTGACATTGAGAACTTTGATTTTCTTTTAGAACCACCAGGTTATCTCAAAAAAAAAAAAAGAAAAAAGAAAAAAAGAAAAAAGAAAAAAAAGAAAGGAAAAAAAGAGAAATTGGGGGAGCGAATGAAAAGACAACTTCCTGGCTAACATGTTCTGTTGTGTCAAGAGTAGCAAACCCAAACTTAGGTTTTATAATAAACATAGTGTCAGGTCCAATTTCCCTTCCTACCTCCATCTAACTCTGAAGTGTTTTGAAGTAGCAGAGAGGTGCAGTGCAATACAAGCTGCAGAATATCAGCAATGTTTCCATACATGTGGTAATGTTTTTCCACACACATAAAAGTGACCCAACCCTAACAAGGAACCAGGCTGTTTCAAAACTAATGTTAAGTTTGACAGCTCCTATGGCTATTTTATATTAAGTGAAACTCAAGAATATTGACTTTTTCTGAGACCCGAAGCAAGAACTGTGCTTGTCCTTATCCGAGCTGATATGAATGAGTAGGTATTACTGCAACCAGCAACCAACAGGACAAATTGGAGTTTTGAGCCATATGCCCAAACCCTCTATATTCCTATGAATTAACACCTATAAAATGCTTGTGATGGATACAAATCCTTTTTTTATGAAATATAATTTAAAAGGATTTACTCCTTTTACTGTGGCTTATTAAATGCAGACCTAAGAGCTCTGTTTCACCCCGACTAAAATCGGTGGCAGATTCTAATTGATTTTGCCCGGGAACAGGATTTGGCCTTTGTCAAATATTTCTTTTGAGAGTTGACATTTGCATGGAATCCTTCTGCAAAACATTTTATTACAAATTACCATGATTATCTCTAAACAGTATAAGCATCTTTTAAAAACTGCTTTTTTTTGTCAATTCATTACACTTCAAAATTAATAGCATTCATGAGAGTTTTGCAGGACCAAATTGGAGAGTCTGAGAACTATTGCTGTATGTCAGTTCTCAAATTAATGCCTTTTTTTGCCTGTTACTAATCTAAGAATAACTACACTCTGTTTGATTAATTAATGATGGTAAGCACAAGGAAACCGCAGAAAAAATCTAAACTGTGCTTTGAAATGGCAAATATTTGTCTTTTTGATATTCCTCAGTACAAGTATGAAATAGAAATTATTGAAGTTGAGCAGCTGTATAAAATGTTCCTTAGCTAGAACACAGACATGATTTAATAAGTTCTATGAAAGTCAATTTGCATGAGATCAGCACCTAGCCTATAACGGGTGGTAATAGATTGTTGGCTTGATTTTATACCACTTGACATCAGATTACAATACACTGAATAAATGTTAACCTATAATCCCTTTAGTAAAAGCTGGCATTGTTTGTCTTCTCTTGTAGAAACCACATTGATTTTCTTTTATTGGATGCTCAAGAGCTGCACCTCAGATTGATTACTTTGAATTAAATGTGCGGAGAACATTTTTATTATTCTAAAACAGGAGTTTTAACATTAAAGAGCTGCCTTCCCCCCCCCCGCCCCAACCTCCCGCTCCACGGCTAAAAGTATACTCTACCATTTAATTTAGATTTCTTTCATTTTCCCATTTCTTTTCAGGGCTGCTGTGATGCTGACCCCTGATCTGCCCCTATGCCCCTTGACCCTGACACATCTGACCAGTGAAGACTCTGGGGGTGGCAAATTAATAGAAGCATTGCTTGTTAATTGCATAAGAGGAAAGCCAAGAATTCATCACCTCAGTCATGGCCATTGCTTCCCTTTGACCCCCTTCTCCCACAAGGCTTTTGCTAGTGGTCACATCTGTGGTTTTTCTATATCCTACATATTTGCCATATAATTATTCAGCATCAAACCTTATTAATCAAATCGATGCTGTGTTTTAAATGGAAATTGCTGGATTAATACAAGCATTCATTTCATCCTGAAAATCTTGATGGCTTTAGCACATGGAATCCAATTGGAATATAAAAGAAGGGATGTAGAGACTTGATTGAATTAGGAGAGGCATGCTGCACATTAAATTACATATACCAGCAGGGGTCCATGCTTCTATAGTAAAATACTACTGTAGAGTGTATACAACTGATACCTACAGTGATTTCTTCACACTGATCAGTGGTCTTTGCTAAATAGGGCTGTAATAGCCATTTATCTTTCAAAATGCATATTTTTAAATGGGATCTGTATTTTATAAACATTTGCTTTATTTCAATTGCTTTAAATATTTCTTGAAATAGAAAATATTACTAAAACAGCAAACTACATGTCATTATTTCTTACTGTTTGGTTAAGGAGGTGTTGTCCTTTCCCTACCTAAAATACTCTTAAGTATGAATGAGTAGATAGTTTCAGTAATAAAAAACAAAAGATGACGTGAGGAGATTTGTTGTCATGCTGTAAACATATACTAAACACCCTAAACAAATTGCCACTTACTCCTTTTAGTGATTTCTGGCCTCCTTCCACACCATATTTAATTTCCCAGTTTCTTCCCAGTGAACCTGCTATGGAAAGGGCAGAGTTAGGAAGTTAGAAAGTGAGAAACAGTAAAAAAATTTACAGACAGACCCAGGATATTAAAAACAGATTCAATGTGCATCTTGCACTACTTCTTTTGTCCTGACACACAGGCTTGTAAAAACTGGTCTTAGACAATTGTTCCCACTTAAATTCATACCCTGTAAACATGGATTTTCTGTGACCTTAAAAGTGGGACTTATTCTTGATTGCTTGATCACAGGATATGAGGGGAAGAAGGGGTACTGCTATGTTGTTTGCAAGCATTTTGAATGAAGACAAAGAAGATATCCAATGGAGAAGGGTGTCACCTCAAAGCTTTCATCTTTCCTCAGTAGATTGGGTTCCTGCAAGAGTTGACGCACACTGTAATGCTTTGGAGATCTTTGATTGCTGTTGTTAAGTTGAGATTCGAGCACTTAGGTTTGCAAAACTATCTCTGAGTAGTCTATTTTTCAATGTTGGCCTCCCTCCCCCATTTTGTATCTTACTTTATGTTTATCTGATTAGATAAAACCTGAATCTAAAAGCAAATGAGTACAATGTGGTTTTTTGTATTCATGAAATTCTGCTCACATTGTTTTCACCAGGCTATATCATAAGCCATCCTGTATCAACAGGCATACTTCAGGAAATCAAAGTTTCCCCAAACACAAACTGGAAAACAAGCACAGTTCAGGGAAATAAACTGGAGTACATCTCCCTTCTAGCTCAGCTTGAGCTCTACCCATGTTCAGCATCGCAGCACAGAGCAGAAGGGTGGGTGACACGCTCCCCAGATGGGAGTCATCAATAAAGATTTCTGTGTGTCCCTATCCTCAGTGTGCCATGCTAATTCAGAAGAGATTTATACGCAAAATCCTCAGAAATGCATTCTATAAGTAATAAAATGATGCACTATCATGCAAATCCAGTCTTAATACAAGATTGAAATTACTCAAAAGATGTTTACTCCAATGTAGTAATGAAACTACATTTGGCAATCAAAAAACAAGTTACTATGGTTTATTTTATGACATAAATTATTTTATTTTATATATCTCTCCTGTCAAATATACTTACCAAACTTTATACATAGTTCATGATTAGTTTTAAAAGAAGATTAGTTATAAAATAAGTCAGCTTAACATCCAGACACGGGATTTTAATAACAACTTGATATACAAAGACTGTCAGGTGCTGTCTGCTAGTGAGAAATAAATAATACCCTAGACCCTTCACTGTAATTACCATCATTCACTGTACGTACAGGATCTGCAGAGCAACTCATGCTGGCGTAGAGTCAGAAACACTTAACGTCCCTTGCCTGGATCCCGATGAAAGATGTGGAAAGGGAGAGGAAAATTGGTGGGCAAAGGGAAGTTGTTTGCTCAGCTGAGACACACAGGTGACTTCCCATACTGGTTCGAATAGTGAGTAATTAAATGAAAGCCCTTTTTCCGTGTCCAAGTCACTTAAAACCTAATAAGTCACACAGATATGATAAGTACGATCATGCAAAAAGAGGGCTCTTACCTTTCTGAAGGTGGGAAGTCTCATCAATGTGTCAGCGATGCTCTCTGGTCACGAAGAAAGCCACATATTAAGTGATGCAGACACAGTGACTGTTTTCTCCAAAATTATATGCGACGTACTTTTTCTCCAGTTTGATTTCTTGTTAATTTTCCAGGAGGGGTGAGACAGACATCCATAGTTTCACACGTGTGGACCTCACAAACATCATGTCAATATCCCTGTCATGCTACCACCACCATTCGCCCCCAGTGACTTTAAACAAAGCAGTTAAGGTAAGTGCACAATCTTAAGCTAATGTTTAAGTTGTTGAGACCCAAACGGGTTCTTTAACAGATTTGCTAAATAATGAAGAAGTATTGAAGTGAAACCCAAATGATAGTGAAACCCAAATGATAAGCTGTACTTCTTGGCTTCTCCCCTCCATGTAGCACACTACTTGTTATTTCCAAACATATATTCCCTGAACAAAAGACACCCTCCAAATTTTTGAAGGCCTCTTTGCACAAAGAAGTGACATTTTTGTAAACTTTGTGATGATAACAGAACAAAAATTCTCCATAGTAGTCTCTAGATTATGTGTTGTAATATAAGAGAACCCACCTGAATAAATAACACTCAAATCACGAGCTCTCCATTTTCTTTGTAGTACAGTATGAAGATAATGGAAAGCGTGTTCTAAGAATATAGCCATGCAGATAACAAGCTATAAAACATACAAAGATCCAGTGAAATCTTTCTGAAACACATAACTGATAACAGCTAAGCATTTTTCAAAGAAAAAATTTTCAAAGTGCTCATGTTTTATGTTTTGGTATTTTAAAGGAAAAACCAAACCAAAACCAAACCAGAACAAAACCTCTAATGACAGATTTGTGCAAACTGGGCTTACTCCTCAGCTTGTGGTCAACTGTATCACGTAGAGATGGGAAGAGCACGGGCTAACACCCATGAATTCCTGTAAAAGGAGTGAGTAAGGAATTTACAAACTGAGTGATATATTTCTTTGTGTGATATATGCATCTATTTCACACGGTTTCTAAAGCATTAACATGGTGGGGAAAAGCATTTGAAATAATCATGGAATAATTTTCTACCAGCTGAGCATTTAAGAAAGAATACACAGGTTGTTCTTTGCTAAAGACCCAAGTTTTTAACACATATTCTGTCTGTTTTTAACAGAACAATGCAGCAGTCTGAAGGTTTAGACCAGCATGATATCCCTCCTCACACCCACTCCTTAGATAGGCTAGGACATCTCAACAAACACTTGAAATGCTACCAAACCCCAGCCGCCACTTCACATGATTTATGATGTCATTAATGTCAAGCTATCAGTGGACAAGAGTAAAAGAGACAACAGCAAAGCTGACTAAAAACAAATAGTTTTGATTAAACTCAAGGACGTTCGGTACAGCTTTCAGCAAAAAGGCATTCATCATTTCCGAGGCTGACCTTGTTTTTTTCATCCCAAATGCAAACATAATACGTGTAGGGATTCCAACAAAATCTCTGAAGCATACAGTAACATAATTCCTTATTTTTAGACAAAAATAATTAAGAGCAGCACCTCTTCTCTGTGGGGTCAGTTTTGTCAGTAATTGCCCCAGCACTCTGAAATTTACATCTCTCTTTTTTTCTTTTTTTTTTTCCTTGTAAGATGTGAAGACTGTCTTTTAGGTCTGAGGCACTTTTCATCCCAGAAAAAGGGATCCCTATAGTATTTTTAGTGGAGATCAGTATCCACAAATGCACACTGCCTTTAGAATAGTGCCCCATAATAAATAGGGAATGAAAACACACCCTAATGATAGGCAGAATAGGAAAAAAAAATAGGAAGCATGCCAAGCAGAATAAATTATTTTCATGGAGAACTCCTATTTGTGTGAATGCAGAATTACTATGGAGGTCTTTAGTTTTACAGAACTAGAAATACAAATAGTAGACTGCACTCTTAACAAACAGAGAAAATATTTAATTGTATTGTTATACTGTTTTTTTCTGGTTTAAAACTATAAGTACCTGAGTGCATGTAGCACATGTGTGCGAGTGTGCCCTGTGTACATTTGTGTCTGTTAACAGAGAGAGAACAGAAAGTGCAGTGGAAAAACCTCCACCTGGATGAAGACACCTCAAGAATCACATTCCAGGCTCATGAGAGATATACTATAAGTATTCAAAAATCAGATGAAAAGTAATATTTCAAGCTTTACAAACATTATTAAAAGCCCTTTTTATACAATAATGGGTATTATTTTTGGAGCTAATGAGTATTTGTACAAAAGTTCATCTTCCATAGAACAGGAGTAACTGCTTCCCTCTAAATCTCTAAGATCTTTACAAAAATCTCAGTTTCTGCTCTCTTATTCTAATAATCAGCTTATAATATTATTATTTCACAGTCTATGGCAGCAAGGTTAAATGGGTCCTTCCAGCAAACATGCCTTTCATAACTTAACATGCAATTAGCTTATTAATGTAAAATTACAGAAGGGCTATTATGGCTTCAGGACAAAATAATTAAATGACTGTATTTCAATTTTAATTGTTTATACAAGTACCTAAAACTTTTAATTCGCTTTTTTTATCATATTATCTTATTATAATATGTAACCCAAATAACGTTCCCCACTCCTTTGACACATACAATAAAAAGGAGTGGTACCTACCAACTCCAGTTGCAAATGTTTTCTCAAAACACAGTTGAAACAAAAATTTTTGCTTCTAAAATTAGTCATATTTACTCTGATTAACAAAAACTTTCTGCTAAGAGCTTTTATGGGAAAAAGACAGGCTGTATTACAAGTATTAACTGTGCATGAGAACATTTGTAATATCACCCTTGGAGAATAATAAACAGATACTAGAGATTGAAATTCTGACATAGTTTACAGAACAATAATCCAAACATCTGTTATAATGACAAGGGATTTGAGCAGAATAGAGAGTACATGGGAAAGCTATGCTACTTTTAGTACAGTTATAACGTTAAATCAAAGCACTACATCTCAAGGCAGCTTGCTGCTAATATAAACAATTTTCTACATATTCCTGGGCCACAAGCCAGATCTCAGGATTCAGTTACAAGCACAAGGTCAAGAGGGAATCAACGGCATGAAATTACTGTGTATGAATCAAAAGAATAAATGGATAATTAAGGATGAAAACAAATTAGAAGGTATACTCTCACTTAACTCATCAAATAAATTTGCTGGGTAACTTCATGCACTGAATATGTTTTAGGATCTGCAGAGGCTTTAATGCATTTATTGCTTAAATCCCTAGCATCAGCATTTTTTGAGGCAGGCTTTCAAAATCACCTTTTTATGTGTACTTCTTTCTATACCCAACATCTGACTACAATTATGAAGGTAAATATTTAATCACGTCATTTACTTAAGACAAAAGTAAACAGGATTTCTTTGAAAATGACATTCTTGCCTCCATATCATACCCAGGAAAACCAAACTTTTATCTCAATTCTGGTCTGATTTCACCATCCACACACAAACCACGCCTTTTCAAGCCACAGTGAAAGATTCACTGTAGCTGGTGATGAAGAGGACTTTCCTGCAGAAGCCTTTCAAAGCAAACTTCATAACAATGAAAGGTTATACACACACTGAAGAGCACATTCAGGGTTTTTTTTTGCCCACACATGTAGACATGCAGCAACATTTGAGATACTTGTAGGTCAATGAGTGCTATGAGTATGCATGAACACAGTACCTCATGTTCTTGAAGGACTATGAGGAAGAAAATAGCTTTGAAATATTACTGAAGAAAATACTTTTCTCTCTTTCTCACTTAGCTTTACCCTACTGGAGACAATAGACACTCAGCATCAGCACTTTTTGGTGTTTCATCCTAAATACCTGCCTTATACCCGTGATTACAGTGCAGATGAAAGTTTTCACAAGAGTGCCTTGCTTTCCTCATTGACTACTGCAGAAGGTTGGGTAATGAGCTCACACTTGGTGCCTCACATGTCAAAAGTTGCAGTTGAATGATGACTGTCCGTCCAAAGTCACATTGGTCTTCAACACTCCAAGTTAATTCAACATTTTCCACAAAATACAGCCTGAACATCCTCAGGGAAAATTACCCCTTTTTTCTATACATCACCCTGAAATGTCACCCCTAATGGTTCAATCCCTGCATCTGTTTAAGTCACAGTCATTCTGTTAAAATATCTGCAATTACTGCCAGTAACTAATTGTTTTAGTAGCAAGGTTATGCAGCAATAAACTAATTTTGTGTAAGCAACTCAGTACACGTTATTTAATAATTTTTGACTTGCATGGAATTATGACCACTGTTGTTGAGGTGAAGTGTCCTATAATTGGTTACACAGCTGTTGAATATATTGACAAAATGTAGCTCATTGTGTTTTTAATGACTGACTTTAGCAATTCCTTTGATTCAAAAATACATGGGTTTGATTATTTCTTTGTGAAAAAACTCACTGATTTTTTTCCTGTGTAGGTTGATTTATAGTCCACCACCTTTCCAGAGGTCTGCTAATATCAGATGCTGCAATCATCTGTATCCATCAGTATTTCTTCTTGCTAGCCAGGAGAAGATCTGGGATATGATGCTAGATCTCATGAGGTGCTGAGATATGTCACCTCTCAGGTTAGATGCTAGAGCTCAAATCTGCGTCAGGAGGGCTTAGTGCCCAAAGCCACAGAAATGAAAAGGTTGTTTGGGATCTTTGGAAAACCTCCGGGTTCTAACAGTGGCTGAATGATGTTGACTAGCTTGCTAGATGGAATAAACTTCAGCTTAACCAGCTGTTGGACAAATAACTTTTAGCTGTTCAATCTCCAGAGAAAATATCCCTCCACTTGCTATCATTACTTAAATATTAATAACCATTAAATATATTTAACTTTATGAATGCTACTGCATTTACTCTCTGATCTCATTGAGGATGTATATTGAGCACGAACAGTACCAAACGAACTTAAGGATATGAAATGAAACCACGAAGCCATGAAGACTGTGCTGTATTTTCATGCGATATGTGGCCCATTCTGAGACTTGATCCTAGTTCTGTTCCTGTTGCATCCCAACACATCACCATCATTGCATCTGCAGAACTTCTGCTCTTCCTGAAGGTAAGGTAAGGAGCAAGCCTTGGAGCAAGGCTTGGAGCAAGGCTGGCACCACGTGGTCCATACTGGTCTATTGCAAGAAGACACAATGATGAAGGAGTTTTCCATCTCCCAAATTCCCCCTCAGGTACCAAGACAATCTTAGAATCACAGAATCGTCTGGTTGGAAAAGACCTCTGAGATCACCCAGTCCAGCCATACCTGTCCCCTTACTAAACCTTTTCCCAGAGCACATTATCTACCCATTTTTCAAACACCTCTGGCGACAGGGACTCCACCACCTCCCTCAGAGCCTCTACCAGGGCCTGAGAACCCTTTTGGTGAAGACATTTTTTCTAATGTCTAGTCTGAACCTCCCCTAGTGTAAATCATGGCCATTTCCTTGCATGTTCATTGTCATATGTGCAACAATTTGTTCCCATCATTTGTTCTACAACACACTAATATTGCCAGGAATGAACTGATTAACATTAACGGAAAACTTCAGCATGAGAAACAGATTAAGGACTAACAAGAGAAAGCAAAAAAATCTTCCCAGTTTTGTTTCTGTGACGGAATGTCAACTGATTATCCTTTGTCTAGCAGTGCTATGACTTCACCTTGTAAGTCATGTATGCAGCTAAACTTGCGTATTTTACAGGCTCATCGGTCACAAGGAAAAAATTCCAGAGAGAGCATGTTAACTGCACTAAGTCTCTGAAGTCAAACTTTTTCAGGAGTGCCACTGGTGATAGACATCAGCATCACTGTTCCTCAGAATGGAAAACTGTGGGACCGTCCAGGAATTGGTGCCATTCGCTGACGCATTTGCTCAATTAAAAAAAGCCTCTTATAGGCTGTACTAGAGGTCACTAATTTTTGAAAGCGTTTTCTCCTTTAGCTTGATAAAAGCAGTACTCCTACACAATGTGTTTCCTGAATGAGAATCCGCAGTACTCGACAGGTGCGTTTTTAGAAGAAAGGCTGTAGATTTACTTTTAAATTCGAGGAACTTTAATGTTGAATATTTAATGCTGAATATTTCTTTTTTTAATCTAAAATGTTATATAGTGATTTTATCCCCCTTCACAAAAGCTAGAATGCAAAATGATCAGTCTGTTTGTCAGTGTGGGACAATTTTTTAAAATACATTTGTCTTTCTTGGTTTAAATTAGTTCACGAGATAACTCACACAAGCTACAGAGACATGTCAGAAGGGAGACAGCAACAGTATAAAGGAGCCAACAAAAACATTTCTTCAAAAGAATTTTACATCACTTTTGGATAATAGGGAAACATCCGGTCCTACAACTATCGAGTTGTAGATAGATGCTGATCTAGGTATTGAGGGAAAAGTCATAGGAATTTTCTAGAGGTTTTTGTTTCTTTCTTCCTTTTTTTTTTAAAAAAAAAAATCTGCTTTTATATTGGACACACCCCAGGAATCTTAACAAGAATATCTTGAAAACCTGGTATTGCAGGGCGTTAAAGCTACATCTGAATTATTCTGGAAATACCTATATACCCTGCTCTTCTTAATTTTATTAACTGAGCTCTCTGCTATTGGGCAGAGACAGAAGAGACTGAAAACAACTGCTGAAAGGCACCACTGAATAAGTATTTGTTTAAGTTGCTCCAGGAGGGTTGAATATTCAGACCTGGGCTGTAGTAGGACTGTAGTCTTGACAGTGACCAGAGGGGACAATACAGTAGAGAGGTAAAAATGTGGGACTGGGCTTTTCTTATGCTTTTTCAGCTAGTCCACCATGGCTACCAATCTGTGTGTCTCCTCATAAAAGTAGGCTTTGCTGTACCTAGGACAGCATTACAGAAGGTATCCTCAGCTTGTGGTGTCAGCAAAGATGTAAAGAAGGGATCAAAAATACTGGCTGGACTTAATGTAGCAAAATCTTCCCTCCCCTGTGTGGGAGGACAGATGTAAAAGAGTAATGGGGAAAGAAGCACCTCACAGCACTTTTATCCAACACAAGTATCAGCCTTTGCCTCTCAAAATGGAAACTACAGAGGAATTAGGGCTGTGAGAATTGAATCACAGCCCCTTGTATAATGGTTACTTTTTTCACTTGAGGAAAAGTACCAGTGCCAATGGTTGTAAATTAAATGATCTGTATATGTCTGTAAATAAAAATATTTCCAGGATAGGTTGTGAAGTGGGTCTGCTTAAACATCTCTTCTTCAGTTTGTACCTGAAGTGACAGCCTAGCCTTTATTTTGATTATGGCATGTTTTACCAACTAGAACCAGACCAGCAAAGGATTGAGGCACATAAATTGTCCTGTGGGAGCCAGTATACCTACACTTAAAATTAAGCATAATTTCAAGTATTTTTCTGAATAAAGGTGCATATTTAAAATGTTTTAAAATGCTTCATTAAATTATTCACCACCATCAACGACAGGACTTCAAAGATCTTCTTGGTTTGTCCATAAAGTATGGGAAGATACTAGCATTTCTGGTATGCGTTCATGTTGAAGCATTTGAGGTGATAATCTCATTCCATCCAGCAGTTAAATATTATTGTGTGTGCCAAAACAACATTGTAACCATGGAAGTGGGTGTAATGTAAAAATGCCATGTTAAAGAAAAACTACAGTGATTAACTATAATACTTTAGCTAGCTCAATGAATATTTGCTTAGAAAAACATTATGTAGCAAAAATTTAGTAACTGGCCTACAAAAAGATGCAAGCAAATATGTAGTGCTCGGCTGATCTCTCAGCTCTTTCAGGTATTTAATTTAGGATTCTGTTTATACATTCGTAAATAACGCAATTGGTTACATGTCTGGAGATTGTGCAGAATTTCTCATTCTGCAGTGTTTCATAAATCTCATAAATATAGGATAATCACTGCACTTACTGCTGAAATTTGCCATTTCTTACCTGGCACTAGGATTTTTTATTACTATTATTTTCAGAAATATCACTTTGTTATAGTGGACAAAAAGAGTTATAATTTTTTGCACCATCTTGGGACATCTTGGGATTGTCCTGAGCAGCCTGGTAGAGTGGGCAGTCAAGTCCCTGCCCATGGCAGGGGGCTTGAAACTGAACCCCCCCCAACCTAAACCATTCTATGATTCTGTGATTTATTCTGTATTGAGTTCAAAGAACCACTGGAAACCAATAAATGAGTAATTTTCTGCAGTATTTGAGATTAGCATATAAGTGTTTCCCATCCACGTGCTGACAATGCCCATATGAAGGAACGCGCGAAGTCTTGTGAATTCCTAACCTGAGACATTTCAGCAGTCAGAAGCACTAAAATCCATGATCATCCTCTTTTTTTTTCCAGTCTAAAAGCCAGTATCTTTTCATAAGTGCAAACTGGAAATGAGTAACGTCATTAAACGAAGTTGGGTACTTGGTGTATAGTGATTAAAATCTCTAGATATGTTTGCCATCTTAAATGTTGATATTTATAATTACGTCTAGTTTGCAAAGTACGAGCTTATTGTTCTTTCTCCATACTGATAGCAATATTAACTTACTATGGCTAACTCTGGCATTTGAGTTATGTGTTAATTTAGTAGTAGAAAGGTATTGGGATTGAAATACCATGGCTTGAAGAGCTGATAGATGCAAAGACTAAATGTCCTAACAATCCATAAAATCCAGACTGCCTCACAAATTTCTTAACAGCAGAGAGTTCTTTGGTGGTGATACGTTAAAACAGTTCTAATTAGTGTCAGCAAATCATAACAAAATATAAAATGCATTACCTAACTACCCAATAGAATACAGCTATAGCCTATTTAAAGCTTGACACAAATTCATACAATTGCTCTATGGGAATGGAAGAGGCACACCAGGAGGAAGAACTGCTGTGCACAAAGTTCAGACAGGACAACTTCACCTGGGATAAAAACTGGGTTCATTTTAACTCACCTTAAATAAAGCATCTGACATGTAATGGAGATGGATATCTACACCTTATAAATCTGGTACTTAAATGCTACTGCTTAGGACTATGACTGACAGTAAGATTTAGTTTTGCATATCATCCTCCGGTGGCTAAATAATTACTAGTTCAGTTCACCTTCATTACAACAACTATCGTCCACTCTGCCCTTTGAAAATCAGTTTGAAATAGATACATATTTTCACGTGGATTTTTAGGGTTATTTTTGGACCAGCAAAAGTTTCCGTCTTCACTTCTACTGTGTCGACAACATGGCAATCTCTGCACTGTTCTGAAAGAATCAAGGGCTTTTTAGAGCAGACAAGGTGGCTGTCAGGGAGTAGTGAGTAGATGGGAGTGCTACAATGCTCATTTGAATTTTCGTTTTTCCCTTGAAAGAACCACTAAAGTGGTATCACATATATATTTACATAAAACATAAAAAAATCATATATTCTTCTTTCTTAAACACAGATGCATGGTGAATTTCAATGCCTGTACATAGGTAACAAATTCAGCAGTGGCTAGAAGAAAGTATTGTATGTCAACAGGCTTAAACAAAGTACATCAATCCAGGCTTGTAGCATATTTTAGTATGGTATTGTGGATCTTTAGATGTGACAGTTGACAAAATGGATAGTGATACTCATGTAATCTCAAGAACTATTTCCAAAAGTATGTTATTACTGGTATCCTCAAACAAATCAAAACGTAGATTTCCAGAACTGAAAGATGTGCAAGAAATACTGCTATGAGACATGAGAAAAAGGCGGTATTTTCTCAATCTTGATGACCTATAAAAAGCTCTTCTGTGCATACAGCCCAAATCAACACTTTATACTTTGAAATAAATACATGCTGTGGCCTGTAAATATAAGTCAAAAAAGGAATAAATGTGCCAATATCAGCTGAAGCATTTGGCTGCACTCTCTGCTGCTGAAGCATCCTGTGCAGACACATGCATTAATGCATGTGCACACACGAGTTTTCATGTCTAAAACTGGTATAAGCATGACAATTCCTTTCAATGCAGTTATGCCAAATATAAAAAGAGGCTATTGTACTTCATAAGAAAATTGAAGATTTCATAACTATTATTAACAGGGGGATTCTTAAAAGAAGATGAATGTTGTAATAAATGATGTCTGTGAACAGTTTTTAAGCTTACCTGCTGTAATACTTCTTGAAAGAAGACAACTAAGTTTTACTGAGTGAAGTTATGTTGACTAAAATATTCTTTGAGGGGCCAGGACATGTAATGCATACATTGTATGCAGTTTCCTGCATATCATCTCTTCTCCAAGTAAAAAAGCATCTTTGCTTGACCAAATTAGTGCTTTTCTGAGTCACAGTTTCACATAGTTTTCAGCTATGTTGTGGCCAAGTTCACGGATCAGACCAAGAGCACTGAATTATCATTGTCTGTATTGATGGGTCCAAGAGTAGGGCTAGTGGAAGGGTTTTGTCCACCCACCCTGCCTTGCTCACTTTTTTTAAGCCACACTCATCTGTACCACAGCTGATGTAAAATTTAATATTTGTATAGCCTACCTCTACGCAACCCTGTGTATTGGATAAGGTTTTTCTCCTGGGCAGGTACTGATTCTCATATCACCTGAGACTGTCCCTCTTGCCACCCTTTCACCTTCCCTCCACTTCCACATGGTCACTCTTGTATACTTGCCCTGGCACAGGTGGCTTTCTTGTTTGGACCAGAAGGAGAGTCAGACATGGAATTAAACTGGCTCAGAGATTATTTCTTGCATTTTCTGTATGAAAAATAGATACCGCAAAAAACACCCCTCAGCTATTATAATTTTAGAAATAATGAGAGGTGGAAATGCAGTTTTAAAAATGACTGAAGATCGGAGGAAAATTACAAAAGTTGTGCAGCTTCTAGTCATGCCAAAACAGAAATGACTTCCAGGTGACTTCCTCTATTAAAAAAAAGAAACTGACAAAAAACCTACCTTGCCTCTGTACTGTCACTAATTTCCTATGATAACTTCATCAGTAGACAGAAAGATCTCTAAGCCAAAATTAGATCCTTGAATCAAGAATCTGAATTAAGAATGGGCTTCTGGAATTCAAATACTGCATTAAATATTAATGAGAATATAAAAAATGGGCATTTGGATCTTCTTGACCCCTTCAGATATCTCTTTTTGTACCCACATTCCAGCCCTTTTCAGTAGGATCTAGACAGATTCCCCATGCAGTGTAGCTCGTGTGGGGTATTGTTTCGTCTGAACATGTTTATCCTTTTAGAGAATTTGTATGCGTAATTTAAGCAATACTCACCTCCTTGTTCAAATCATAGGAGAATAAGAAAATAAAAACATGAACGTTTTTACATTTCTCCACTTTGGAAAACTATTTCTGATTTTACAATACATAGCTGGAGCAATTGGAAAAGACTATAACTGCAACTTGAAAAGAAATTGTGCAAAATTTAGCTCTCCCAGATGTCATTTGCACATGGGAAAACTATATAAGTTTAGAGTCTAATTTATGTACATTTCGGCAATAGCCAAAGAGTAATACTGTGGGTATGTAATTGTTTAAGGATGAGAAAAAATGTGGGTGTTTCTTATAGTACTAACAAATAAGTTTTAACAAACTTATTAAAACCTCAAGCCTCAGTAAAACCGCAAGCTTATTTGTCAAGGAAATGAATGGGAAAACCTTTTGGTTTATACAATTCTGAAAATAGGAATTATTTACACACTCCATGGAAACTGTATCCTCTAAAACTGCATCCTGACTACAAATATGCACGCATCTATTCAGCATCTTGCCAAAGAGACTAAAATGACATTAAAAAGGTGAAAGAATGCTAAGCTTGCAAAGTCAAACATTTAAAATTTATTAAATGCCTGAATTCAGATCACCTAGGCAACCTTGCTTCTGACAACATGTGATGATAGATTTAATCATGGTCTTATCTCTACATATGACCCCTCCTGTTGTTTCTCAGATTTTGCTCCCAGAGGTGCAAAACTGCCTTCTACTTGGTGAGAGTTTCTTTGGGTGAGGACCAGAGTTTGAGGACGGCTGTCCTGTGCACTGGTTCCTGCTCTGGGATTGCCCATCCCAGCTGACCAATGAGGTCCTGTGTCCACTGGGCTCCATCACCCTCATCTGCATCTCAAATGCTTGCTTCTAGGATTCAGCCAGTAAAATAACCTCGCTGTGTCTGCACATGCAGTACAACTTTGGGGGCTCTTTTCAGAAACTTCCAAAAGGCAACACCAAATCTGTCAAGTCGACCTGTTGTGTCATACCCAAGCCTTTTGCCGCACTGAATCAGTAAAATAGATGGTGTTCAATGGATGGATAACTACTTAATATTTAAGTTATTTTTCTCATTCCAGTATTTGTCTTAGTCCTTATTTGTTGCCAGGGATAGAACCCCTGTGCTGATTATGAAGCTATTAATTTGTTAATGGAGTATTTCTTCTAAGTCAATCTCAGATATTCATAAAAGTATTTTCATCATATATACTAAAATTATGTACATACAGATTACATGTGCCATACAAATATTAAGTATCCTTTGTCATTTTCAGGTGACTGTACTCATACTCTTTGTAGATTAGTTGGCTATGCATTCTCATCAGAATAAAATACAGCATACCTGTTCCAGGTGAAACATTCGAAGAATTTACCTGCTGACTTGACTGATCTGCACTGAACTTAAACCAAAACTAATTTTTATTACTTTTATTGTTTTTTAATGTATTTTTAAAGTTGTATTAATTTAAGCAAATATACATGAGCATTCTTCATTATTCCTAATTGCACACATTTTATATCTGCCAAATTTCAAGTCACTCTTCAAGCAAAGGCCCTTGTGTATTTTCATATTGTCACATTATCAAGCCCATATACCTTTTCAATCTGTATTCTTGGCAACAGCCAAACCACTTAAACTCTGAAAAAGAGCAGCAGCCTAAACCAAATAATCTTACTAAATGTAAAATTTTAGACTGAAAAACTAAAACAAAATAAAAAGATAAAAATTGATATTCTCATCTTCAGTGTTTGCCTCAAAGAACATTGCATATCTATTTTTCCTGTGATTCCTAGCAAGACCCAGAGCAACTTGTGCTCTGTCCAGAGGACCAAATTATTCTCATACTTGTCATATGTATTGGTTTAACAAAAAGTACATGCCATTAGAAATTTTATGCGTGTATTGCTTAATCTTACTTAATCTTTTCATGATTCTGGCAGCAAATATCTTGCTAAGCAGCAAGAAAAACACACAGAATCCAGGTGTCAGGTATCTCTTGTCAAATATTGACTTTTTAATTATGAAAATTATATCTTCACATTCTTCCAGAAGAGCAAATAAGGAAACTAAATCCCAGCTTCAGGAACAATAGGGGCCGACCTAATTTATTATTTTGCATTTGTATGTTGTTTCTGTGCTGTGCCTAGATGCTTCATCCACATAGAGCTGACTCCAAAGTTGCTCAGGCTTTGCTGAGAGTGGAAGGCAGTCACTTTTCACATCACAGTAGAGATGAAAACCACAAATTCTGGTTTGGAGACACCTCCACTCCAAGGACTATAGAGTAGGAAGCACCTTTGTTTTTCAGAAACTTCAGAAGGAGAGAGTTTGCCGCCCTCGGGCAGTCCTCTGCTTCCCACCTCAGGTAATTCTCCTCCTTGCTTTCCTATTCTGACCCTTGCTTTTTCAAAGGAAGTTTTGCTGAGGGTTGTGTGAGGACATGCTCTGCACCCTATGAGCCTTGACAAAGAGATCCCCTGATTCCATTTCTTTCACCCTTGCTCATCTACGAACCAGCCTTCCCGGCTTGCATCCACCCAGACACGATATGGCTGGTATGATGGACCAACCTGGTCCCTTGAGATGGCTCTGCAACCCAGAGTAGTAACCATTGCTGTAGATCCATATGAAACAACCCTATTGAAGAGAAGTGGGTTTTCAGTTTGATAATCACCTAATGGCAGCAAATCCTGTTTTCCTGAAAGCTAAGACAAATCTAGCCTGGTGCATGGTTAAAGACCGTCAGGGGCTCACAGCTTACCTGTTGAAAAAAGGTACTTAAATGGCTTGGGGGAGAAATAGATCCCCGTAGTTCCACTAATTGCAGTGCTTCAAATTGAGAAAAGCAGTGAGGACATGGCAATTCTGGTGGTTTCTGCTCTTATACAGGGCAAGTCATTCAAAACTTAAGAACATTCAACACTTTGTTCATTTCGGGTTTTTTTGTCCCTGAATCTCAGCATTGAATACACAGATTTTTTTATCATACAGACCATGCTCTGAAATTAAATAGTTCTTAAGTATTAACTTCGTTTTATTTCAAGAAGGTTGCTTGTGATAATCTATGGACAATATTCATCAGATGATGGTTTCATCCATTATCTATTTCTGTCTATGGGAGGCACTGAAATACATATAAAAAGTATGCAAAAATTTGTTCTGAATGATGGAATCTAAAAAGGAGGGAATTACTAAGAACAGACATCTTTTAATCATGGTTTTCACTGAAATGTGTCTGTTCAAATTCCCTAGGCCTGATGTCTTCCCAGTTAGTGGAGAATTTTTTTTAGTATTGATTTGAATTCAACAGAGTTAATTTCATTAAGACATTTGTATATTTTTTTCTCTTGAACTATTTAAACATGCTTGATATGAAAACATGGCAAAAATAAAACTGTGAAGAAAAAATAAGAGAAAAATGTAATATCAAAATGTTATACAGAAATCACCCATATATATACCTTTTCAGTGTATTTTTTTTATCATCAAGCCTTGTAATTCTTTAAGACTTCTAGTTATAACGGTGCCATAGTCACATGAATGGAGACAAGTGCATTTTTAACAGCATTTAATAATATATCATCTTAAAACATACACAACATCATCTACTGGCCTCCGAAAAAAGTTCTCCTTTAGCTTGCTTTTGTTTTGTTAGCCTTGGCCAGATTATTCCACAGAACACCCCTCAAAATATAAGAAACAGTGCAAACAGAGCTAATAAAACTCATATCCTACCTGCAAACGGCAATTCAGAATTACATTAAGGTCTGTTCAGGTTTTCAGCCATCTCTTCACCCTATTTTGTAATACACTGGAAGCAAAGAGTAAATGAAATAGAATCTTTTTTTTTTTTTCCCTGCCAGATGTTCCTGTCACCAGCAGCTGCAAGCTTGAATAACTTCATTTGAAAACAAAAATCTCCTGCCAGGCCATCTAGTGCTTTGAAGTGATTGTCATCTCACTAGCTTTGTGTTGACCACCATTCCAGAGCTCCTGGCATGTGGATGCAAACCAAGCAGTGAGATGACACGGGAGGGGTTTTCTGTGCATCGAAAGCAAGAGTGCTAAACAAGAAATCAAGTAAGTCAGATAGGAGTTAATATTGGGATGTTTTCTTGTAACCAAAACATTGTGTACTTTAGTGTATGTAGGATTTAAATAGTGCATCAATGCCCACAATTTTCTGAGTCATACTAGCTCTAAATTCTGTAGCAAATTCAAATGAATTAAGGTTTCTAAGATTTTCATTAACTGAAATGTGACAATGAGTGAAAGAATTATGCAACTGAGACTTGTGAGGTTACAAAATAGGAGTTGCTAAGGGTGAAGATTCAGAAATATCACAGCAGAGTGGGAGAAAGTTGAGACTTCTGCTGACTAAAAAGAGCTAAGAGAGTTTGGGATTTGAAACTGAGATCACTGATGTCTTCACCCCCAGTGTAGAGATACACTATCATCTTTTGGTGGCTGCATAGGAGGATGTAGAACAAACATAACATTTCGGGACATTATTTCCTCACTTTGTCAACAACCACCTTCCCGCCTTCTCTTGTGTCTTGCATGGATCATATGTATGTTAGAAACACCTTCCTGTTACTGGTGTCTCAATACATTACAGTCACGGTATAAACATGCACATTTGTTGATATTAAGGAACACAGAAGTAGACGGGACCTCCTCAATCACCAATCCCAGTTCCCTCTTGTCATAAGTAAACAAACCATATAATCACTTTCATCAATTGATCTAGCTACAGCAGGCACTAATTAAATTTTCAGCTCCCATTAAATTCAGCATCAGTGAAGAAGAACGTAGTTGAATATTTCAGCTAAAATTGTTAATCCTGACATTTAAATATTCATCATTAAGCTTCAGAGTGAGCAGCCTGTTCATAAATGGGAATTCAGGTCCTCTCTACACAACTGTTGATAGCAAAGATCGTTTTTGTTCTTTATTTTCTGTTTGGGTTTGGAAAGGTGTCCTTATAGCCCTAAAGCCTGGAAAAAGATATGCTTAAAATAGATAATTTAATTCTTTACCGTTGTTGGTTGGTAAGTAATTTAAATACAGAAAACATGCTTTGCACGCATGGTTCATTTATAATCCCTCAGTAAAAGAATCTGTGCCTGTGGAAATCAAGTCATGAGGCAAAACAACTATTAGAAAAGTTACACGTGGAAAATGAAATTAAGAAAGGAAACAAGCCATTTTCCTCCCTGAGCAGAAACAATTCCTTTATTGCTTGCTTTTCTCTGTGGCAGACAAATCTTGGTCTTTATTTGTGTGCTTTTTCCCTTTGATGCAGTAGTTAGTGACAGTAAAAGAGCTTCAGAGCTTTCTTCACATGTTTTTTTTACAGTTGAGTAGGAATTATTAGTTGTTCAAATTGTTGATGTTTAATAGTAAATATATTTAAAACAAGGGTTAAATTAAGGTCATTGTTAACTAATCTGAATAAATAACCTCTAGTTATAGCCTAAATGATTTGGAGAGAGACTGTGAAGTCCATTGCCATGCAGAGGGACACATTAATACACTGTAGCTCTAGGGACATGTCCACATTGCAGTTAGAAGTGTCTGCAGCATAATCTAGAGAGTCTCAAATTGTCAGACTAGCTTGAGGTGATACTAGAAGTCTAATTGCAGTAATACTGTTCCTGTGCGGGCTAATTTACCTTACTTTCACTGTGGTTGTAGTGTACTTGCTCCGATTAACCTTTGGCTTCCAGTCTGTCCAGCAATGTGGGGAACTGAATTAAATAACCAGATGTATTTCTTGTTTATCTTGATTAAAAATAAAATTCAGGGACCCACTGAAAGTTAATATATTTCACCCTGTGAGTGCTCCAGGCTGTTGCTGTATTACTCCTCACCATTTGCACGTCTCAGGTTTTAGTTGAGGGGTGATCCATGCCACATTAAACTGCCTGCGAGGTTCTTGCTGGAAGGGTTAATGAACAATGTAAATCTGTTTTCTATAAGGGGGTCCATCATTAAAATCCAGGCTGCTAGAATAAAATCTCCCTATTAAAGACCATATTGCTGCAGCTTGGCCCTATGTTACAGAGTAGCAGGTTGCTGATGTCTCCCTATGGGTTCTGCAAGTGACATGGTCCTATCAAATAGTTAAATGAAATTAAATTAAATGAAGGATTGCTGTGATGTCTTCAGAGGCATAAAAATTGTTATATCGTTAGCTTTTTATAAGCTATTTGGTAAAGTTTAATAAAACTTCTCTTATTTGTCTATACATGGCTCATCTAATATGAAACTAATTTAATTTCTTACCCCACATTTGACTACAGCTGCTCTAAAAACAGGAGAGAATGTCCCTATGGCTATTTAAAAAAAGTTCAGTCAACAAGAGCTCAGCATATTTTTACAGGGCTGTCAGATAAATCTCTCTATGGAAGTTGCCTTGCTCACAGAATTCAATAGAGCACAGCTTGGTAGCGTACACCACATGGAGTCTTGCCGAGGATTAAACCCATGTCTAGTTAAAATGTAAAGATCGTTTTAGAAAATATGCAAAAAGTGATTATTTGAAAAAAATATTACAGGATCAAGAAGAATCAAATTACATTGGTCAACAAGTATAGATTTGGTTTCTTTAAAATGAGTATCTTATGTTACTTATATATGAATATCATGAGAAAGAGGAAGGGATTTTAACTATTAATGATTAAAATAAAACAGTATTTTGTGAGCGCTGTTGCATTTATTTTAATGCTTGTAAATGTGCATTTTAATATGGAGCTCACATACTGGCGTTTTAGATTATGTTTTCAAATACGAGTACAAAGATATGCCTTAAATTGTGCTCACTCACTGTATTAGATAAAGAGGGTGCAATTGCAGAATCAAGCAACTACATATGTAAGTAGGTCACAAACAATCCCAACATATATACCTTCACACCAAGGCTTCTGTATTCTGCAGATACACCTCTGTGCTGCCTGAAATTTATTTTCGCTGTGTTCATATAAGCAGATGTTTAATCACACTTAGATTTGCCCCATTCATATGTAAGTGATAATATTGGCTTCTATGGGGAAAGGAATCCAAGAGGGGACACTCATTTCTAAATGCTGTTGTGCACTACACCTACTGCTGCGCAGAGCTCCAACAGGCAATGTACACAGTGCAAATGTACCTGTTATTCACCATATAACAACAGTGCTTTTGAAGAACAGTCTTTTTTGTTCATATTTGCTGTAACAATAGTTTTGCTTAGGAGCACGGTGTTCCAGCCACACAGAACTGGGCTGGAAGAGAGCAGATTACTGATGAATTACTTTATCTGCAGCATTCATAATTCTTCATTCTACTTTATTCTGGTTTACTGACCATACAGCTCCAAAAGTCATAGAACCACATAGTCATTGAATGGTTTGGGCTGGAAGGGACTTTAAAATGATCCAGTTCCATTCCCCACCACACCGCAGGCAGGGACACCTCCCACTGGATCAGGGGGCTCAAAGCCCTATCCAGCCTGACCTTGAACACCTCCAGGGATGGGGCAACCACGACTTCCCTGGGCAACCTGGATCAGGACCTCACCACCCTCATGGTGAAGATTTTCTTCCTAATGTCTAATCTAAACCTTCACCCTTGTGGTTTAAAGTCATTCCTCCTTGTCCAATCACACCATCCCCTTGTAAAAAGTCCCTCCCCAGCTTTCCTGTAGCCCCTTTCAGTACTGGAAGGCTACCATAATATTTCCCCAGAGACTTCTCTGCTCCAGGCTGAACAACTGCAACTCCCTCAAGCCTGTCCCCACAGCAGAGGTTCTCCAGCCTCCAGGTCATCTTCATGGTCTCCTCTGGACTTGTTTCAACAGTTCTATATCCTTCTCATGTTGGGGATTCCAGAACTGGACACAGGTTGGGCATCACGAGAGGACAGCAGAGCAGAGGGGCAGAATCCCCTCCCTCTCCCTGTTGGACATGCTTCTTTTGATGCAGCCCAGGATATGTTTGGCCTCCTGGGCTGTGAGCACACACTGTCAGCTCAGGTCAAGATTCTCATTAAGCACCTCATATCCCACCCATTTAGGATTGGATTTGGATTGATAAAAATAGGATTAGAGGCCTAGAATTTTAGAGTCTGACAATTTCAGTTCAAGCTACAGCTATGAATACTTGGCTATCCTTTTCTGGACAATCTGAGAATTGAATGCTCCCTATTTCTGTGAAGCCCTTGTTGGTCAACATGTACTCGGAAACTTATGTGGCTTATGATTTGTTTTCCAAGCTGAAGAGCTTTTGTTCTGAAGAGCCCTGGCCCCAGGCGTCCTGGTGTTGGAATGTGACAGTGCACCTACAGATCTCACTGGTGTTACAGGAGCGGAATGAATCCCACTTGCATTTTTTCCCCGGGAGGAATAAAAAATAATCACACTAAACTTAAGGTCTTTAAATACAGAGCAAGGGATACTGCTAGATCCTTGTCACTTTAGATTTACTTTTTGAGAAATGAAAGATCAGTTCCCGAAGAATAGCTGAAAGTTTTCCTGTGTTCATCTAACACCTTTTCACTGTCCTTAGGAAATGTGCATCCTGTTCCTCCAGAAATACCAAATGAAATAATGACATTTTTATGTTCTACATTTACTATCAAAATAATACTGCAACACCTGCTCTGGAGTACAATTATGTGTATTGTGAATATAAAGAGGGAGAAGGATTCTTTATATATATGTGTGCTGTGTATATATATATATGTAAGATGTGTATGTATATATACTTTCACGCTTTCATGGCAGCAGAAGTCACTCTGAAAAAAAAAGATAGCACAAAAGTAGAGGCCAGACCTTAAGCTGTTGTGAAGTGTACAAGCCGGCAGATTAGATGAGAGCTCTGGAAGTTACTTATGCAGAATCTAATTTTGAAATCCACTTCTGCACTTCCAGATAGAGAGGAGGGGACAGGAACGACTGCAGTGTTTTGCTTACAGAGCCCATCCTTTTTGTGATCTCTGTCTGCAGCCCATAGGGGGCTGGTTTCAAGTTCACTCTTGAAACACAGATCAAGTATTATTGCCAGCATACATTCTTTCCCTTTCAAAAATTTCACAGGTTGAGAGTCACGATAGGAGCTATAACTTCTGGCAAAATTATGGTGCTATTACTTTTCAAATCTGTTTGTAACTACTCAGAGGTCTAGAGATTTAAGAAATGGCAAAATCTGTGAAAAATGTGTTTTATTAACATCAGTTTCTTAATAGTAAGGCAGTCAGGGGGAAATGAAGAGAGAACAACAAATAGAGATAAACTTGGTGTTATTTTAGTGGATGGAAGTTAAATAAAACCCGTTTTGACTATGTTTTACTTAACAAACAGAATTCTGAACATTTTTCCATCATTCCAGTTCCCTCCGAACCATAAAAAATTCAAATGCCACCCCATCTCTCTTACTAAGGTTTAGTGTTCTCATATGTAGGTTCATGGTTAGTTTCAGCTGCCAAGGGCAAGGCTTAGTGTGGTGCCTTGGAAAATATCTGAAGGCCTCCAACACATTCAAGCATCTTCTAGAAGCACGACCAAAGCAGGGTGTGACTCAGAAGTATTGTTTTTTTCCTGACATTGTTCTCTTCAGATTGGAGGCTGCCTCATGGTTCCAAAGGATGTTTGAATAAATTAGAGCTTTTCTACCAACTTGTGCCAAGTTCCTCACTCTGAGTAGTATCCAAAGTTCCCTTACTGGGATTAACTTCCTTTATTACATGTCTCATATTCTGATTAAGTGTGTAGACACAGAGAAAGTTTTCCTCTGACTATTTAAAAATCAGTGTGCAGGATCTCAACTACAGTCCAAATGAAGATCTTGGCATTACCTGGGAAATGCACTTTGTCATCCTACAATCTCGTTCCAGGCAGATGTTTGTCTCCAAATCCCACTCTCCAATACCCGAGGCTGGATGTAAGTGAAAATATCTCCTTAGAAGGCTAAAAGAATAATTTTTTTTCAAGAAAGCATGTCAGGAATTAGAAAAATGATTCTTGCCTTTTAGTGTCCAGTGCTAGCCAACAGCAAGAAATTCTGTACAGAGTGGGAGCATTAAAATTTCACTAATTATATTTTTATGACAGAATAAATACTTCTTACGGATTGGAATTTCCTGCCTCTGGTTAGATGGGAACCTCGTGCTAGTCTTCCTCAGCACGGTCAGAACATTTCCTGTTTTTGCAGATCATCCAAAGATTTTCTGTGTCACACTTAACATGTTTTCCAAGTCAAGTTGGCAAAAAGGTATTTTAAGCAAAGTGCAAAGCACAGTAGGATGTACTATATAGTGCCATCTGCTGAAAAGTGAAGTGCTCCCACATAAGAATAGAAATTTGTGCGGTTTCCATTAATGCGAAAAAGCATCTCAAGATGGGATGATATTTACTGGCTATGAGTATGTCCCATTCATCCCCATTTAGAACCACTATCTTAATTTACATGATGAATGTGAACAGCCAGTTCTGAAGTTGATGGCATTGTAAGTGATGGTGTGAATAGTTCCCAAAGAATACACTTGAACACATATGGAACATATTTGCAAAATGAAGACTCCACATATACCATTTAAGAAATTTTGCACCTACCCAGAGAGTGATCCTCATTTCAGGCCCAGACATCACATGAAAAGAGCCCGGACAGAAGTAATTTACATGTTTAGCAATCTTACTTCATGAAAGCTGTAGTGTAGCTACCACATGAAGGTTGTTTTCTGCTTTGATACTTTGACATAAGACCTAAGACTTTAAGGCAGGCACTTTGCTTACTCCTTTTATAAGTAATTTTTTGGGGGTTTGGTCCTCTGCTTTTAGAAAATCACTGGAAGTCTTTAATGCTGGCTGCCTCACTGTATTAATTGACTAAAGGTTTGAGCAGTCAATACGTTTTGGACTAATAACTCCAAAGCTGTATATAAGATAGAAGACATGGAACTTGCCTAAGTACAATGTCTTCGAGAAACAAGGCAAGTCTTAAAGTAGAATGCTGTGTTTTATGAGATAAGACAAAAGGTTTAATTTTAAATTTTTGCCCAAAAGTCTTATCTGCATGGGAAAGCTTTCTTATTTAATAATTTATGCAGATACAGTTATAATGATGTAAACAGGTTTAAATTCTTATTTCAACAGGAATTTTTCTTCTGAGGGTTTATGTTCTTGTGAGAGAAGCTACATCATACCAGCAATTCCTGCCAAAATAAGGCTCTCCTTGTGCAGATAAATTGTTAGAGTATGAGGAGATCCTAAAAAGCTTCTTTATTCTTGCTAGATGACAGTTTATTTCTATAATCTTTCAAGTACAAGTTTACCAGTCTATCAGATGAGATTATGCAATGTTTCTAATGTTCATTTAACTAAATGACTGGAAATTAACTGTCATACTATGTTTATTTAAGGCTAGGCTAGAAGAAAAAATATACACTTATTCTAGGATAACAGCTACAGATTTCAGCTAGTACAGGCAACAAGCAAGTAAGTACTCCAGTTCACTGCAAGTTTACACCCTGCAATGGAATTAACATAATATTTAAACCTGCTATATATGCTGTCTGTTTAATTTTAAGTTGTTTTCTTAATGTTGACTTGTGGTTAATTCCAAGAGGAACAGATTGGCCCACTGATGGATGGGAAACTGAAGAATACCTTCAGTACAGGTTCATTCACTGAGATCTGATGGATCAATTCAGATGTCATTCCTTTCCAGTTTATTGCTCATCCCGTGGAGTGTTATTGTGTGGCTGTCTTCACAAGGGTATAGTTGCAACTTGTATCCTCGAGGGACCTGCAGGCAGGGATGCTGAATCAAAGAACTTTGAAGTGGATGAAAGAACATCAGTTGTTGGATAGTACTCTGAGAGACTCAAATATTGCAGTCATAGGAGGAAGCAAGACTTCTCCAATCTTAAGGCAACACAGGTGCCATCTGTTGTGTAGAAAATTCTTGTTCTGCACTCTTCTTCCCATTAAATGGACACAGTATTTTGGTTTGAAAACCCTATTTTCAATAACTGCGCCCACAATTGGTCCAACAATTATAGGATCTTCCAAGTTTTTTGCACCTATCTTGAACTGATTGGATCAGCCACTATTTGCTATAAGTGAAGTGCACCAGTATATTGTTTTGGACTGCTGGAATCAGAATCTATTGCTCAACAAAGGGGTATGTTTTCCAGGGAAAGAGAAAAGAAGGAAAACCACTCTAAACAACAAAGTCTTTTTTTTTCCTATAACAAGCTTCTACTTCTTACTCTTTTCTTTCTGTCTCTTTTCTGTACACACATTACTTTTTACATCAAATTATTCTTAATTTTGTGAAACTTCTTTTCACTGTGTTGGCTTTCAAACTAGTGTTCCTGAATCATATATATAGTCACAGAAAACGGTCCAGCGAAAGGCCCAAAGCCAGAATCTTGAGTGTTTTTGTAAGAGTCATCTCCTAAATCTTACTTCTTACCTTGGAAAAACTGAACCACACAATAGCGAATAGCATGTCTGAAACTAAAAACAGGTTACAGGCAAATTATGATTGTATTTTTCCTATAAAACGGGAAGACAGACAAGTGACCTGTGGAAAAATGCAACGAGGGAGTGGAAAGGATGGAGTAGGAGAAGGGAACAAGAAGCCAGCCCTGCTGTGTTGCCTGACAAAGGACAATGTTGGAACCTCTAGTGAATGCCTGGTCATTCCTCTATTCAAAATAGCAAGAAGATGTTGGAAGGCATCCCAAATGGAGTATTTGGGTGTGTGCCTTCACATGTGCTTAGACATTTTTCATACATTCTAAGAGTAAGAACAACTGTGGAGTCACAACAAAAACATGGTTAAAATAACCCCCAAACCCTCTTGTGAGGCACTGATGCCTCTGTTCTGGAGACAGGATATGGTGAACTTTTTCTTTCTGTTTTTCAGATTTCTTCATGTATAAAAATGCAAAGCCAGAAAAAGAGTTTTTCATTCAAAGTGGTCTTTGCATCTCAAATTCTCTTCCATTGAACCATAAGAGTACTGATAAAATTTTGTTTTAGGAAAAAAATGTAACAAACTGATTTGGAAGAACTTTCCATTTTCTTTACAAAGTAACCGAAATTGTCAAGGAACCTGCTTCTGCATAAGTAGCTCCCTTACTTTGCAGTAGTTAGAATTTTGAACATATTTTAATATTGTACATAACATAGTTCTACACAATAACATAGCACATACATTTCTTGCCTGTGCCTTCATGAATTGTTCCAGCTGAAAAGCTGTTCTTTGACGCTAAAGAGTTTCAGCTTACAGAAATGTACAAGAGATAGGCAGGTAGGACCTGCAAATGTGTACAAACCTAGTGAAGACTCCATAGCTGAATAACCACCCAAATACATTTCACACACTTGGTCTGA
Organism: Dromococcyx pavoninus; assembly: GCA_033558185.1. Taxonomy (NCBI): domain Eukaryota; kingdom Metazoa; phylum Chordata; class Aves; order Cuculiformes; family Neomorphidae; genus Dromococcyx; species Dromococcyx pavoninus. The sequence goes on from JAUMJL010001065.1 coordinate 375,727, forward strand.
GATCTTCCTGCAGTGCCCTGAAACACACAGCAGAGCATTCTTCCCCAAAAGACCACCAAACCCAGGTTTGTAGATTCCAAACCCTAACACCAGTTTAACTGTTCACATGCTGGAATCACTCAGAGTGGCAGCATGGGAAGCTGAAAGAAATTAAAGACACTTTTCCAGACTCATCTTCAACTGCGCTAAACATAAATCTGGTACAGCTGAGGATGCGTCCTCCTGTGATTAAAGGCATGTCCGTCAGATTAGAAATGGAGGCAAAACTAATGCATAAAACCAAAAGAGATTGTGAAGAACAAAAGCAATCTGGTTTTAATCTACTTGCGTAAGGTCTGAATTATGTACTGCATTGTCTGCTGAAGTCAAATGGAGTGTCTAACAGTTCAGAGCTTTGCAGTTTAGCAAGAAAACTCTGTTGTTGTCTCAAATGCAATGCACCTTTAAATTTCCTGTATTTTGTATTAGCAACCAGGTACACCTACAATTTTATTGCATTTCACTTTCCCTAACTTTTCTATTTCTCAAGCTGCAGTACCTGGGAAAGTTACCTCAGTCAGAATCCTGCACAATACCTGTTGCTGCACTTGACATCAATTTTAACGTGTTCTATGGTTAAATGCAGTCATAAATGCATGCAGAGTACATTTCTGCAGCCTGCATTTTTGTAATCGTCATGACATAACTGTATTGTGATCCAACCCAACTCATCTATGTTGGGATGGTTACCATCACTATCTAGTCAAAACCAAATAACTAAACAACTTCTTAATTCACATTTATAATTCACTGAAAGAAATAAAGATAATTTTCAAACATCAGTATATAAACTATCACAGCATTCCTACTATCAAGTGGAATTATTAACTCATAAGTAGAATATCCTGCTAAAATTTAAAAAAAGGATATTTCAAATGAAAGGAGGAAATACAAGCACAATTCTCTATAATTTTCATTCAGAAATCCCACAATTTGGGTGATTGAAGAAATATTTAAAAGTTCTTTCATCTCCTTGAGGCTTTTCTCCTAAGTTTTCTTGGTGATAAGTACCTCGTTTCAGGATGCAAAATATAAATTAGTAGTTTTAAAGAGATTTTAATGCTTCTTTTTTAAGTCTTAGCAATAGTACAGTTACAGGAAAAAAAGCAAAAAAATCTTTTCTATATTGCAAAATTTCACTTTTATCCAAAGGACTGTTGGGCTTTAACAGAAACACTTCTTTTCATTGTACTGTTTTATAGAAAAAAATCCTTAACTAACCAACTATAAAATATTGATTTTAAAGTCTAAAAATATTGCTATAACATTCAATGGACCTATATGTTTCATAGTGAAAAAAGAAAAAGGAAAAATTAACAAACAGACTTCCTCTGCTCTTGTATCGTCAGGATAAGTGTGCCTTTGGATGCAAGTGATAAAACTATACATATGAAAAAAATAGTGATGCTTTAATCAATTTCTGGATTTAAAATCTGCACTGTATAAAAATAGTTTTTCTCTTAATAATAACATCTGTTTAGCTCATTTCTAGGAGTCTATTTCTAAAGTTTAATTCTTTTTTTCCTACAATTAAAGCTTTGTGTGACCTTTCACCTTTCTCTTTGAGCTATTGTATTGGCTTTCACATCTTTAAATCTTCCAAACACTGATTCGCACATCTAAATCTCCAGCAATATGTAGATATAAAACCCATTTTTCCTATCAGAAGAAAAAAATTGCTTTTATGAGGTGCGAACAGCCATGCAAAATACTGACCTAACCTTAGAATTCATGTCAAGAACAAGTGTTTATGCCTTTTAGTTTTCTTTAAGACTCTAAGCTGGGCTATTCAAAGTCTGACACATAAACAAAACCAGAGGGGCAAAAAGAAATTAGGTGAGGCTTATATCTTCATGATACAGCTAAATGTCAAATATTAGTATTCAGATATTTTGAATGAAAACATAGGAAGCATGGGGGAGGTGGCTGTTGGAGGATGCTTGGGGCTCAGTTATCACGAGATGATAGAATTCTCAGCTCTTGGAGGAGTAAGGATGGGGGTCAGCAGAACTGCCACCTTGGACTGCTGGAGGGCAGACTTTGGGCTGTTCAGAAGGCTGCTTGATAAAGTCCAGTGGGAGACAGTTCTGAACAACAAAGGATCCCAAGAGGGCTGGATGCTCCTCAAGAAGGAAGTTCTGGCAGCACAAGAGCAGGACATCCCCGCGTGCCGTAAAATGAGCCAGTGGGGAAGAAGGGCAGCTTGGCTAAACAGAGAGCTCTGAGTTGGTCTCAGGAAAAAGAGGAAAATATATGAGCTTTGGAAAAGGGAACAGGCATCTCAGGAGGACTGCAAGGAGCAGGTGAGATCATGTAGGCAAAAAATTAGAAGGGCTAAAGCCCAACTGGAACTCCATCTGGCCAGTTCAGTGAAAGACAGTAAGAAATGTTTCTTCAAGTATATTAACAACAACAGGAGGACCAAGGAGAATCTCCCTCCCTTACAGGATGCAAGGGGAATAGTAACAAAGGATGAGGACAAGGCAGAGGTACTTGATGCCTTCTTTGCCTCGGTCTTTAATAGGAAGGTAAAATGTTCTCTGGGCTCCAAGCCTCCTGAGCCAGAGACTGTGAAGACCAAATCTCAATGTTCCAAGAAGCCTTGGTTAGAGACTGCTCAGCCAATTAGACATCCACAAGTCTATGGGGCCGCATGGGATACACCCAAGGATATTAAGGAAGCTGCCAAAGCCCTTTCCCTCATCTCTCAACAGTCCTGGCTGACTGGGGAAGTGTCGCTCGACTGGAGACTGGCAAATGTAATTCCCATTTACAAGAAGGGTCGGAGGGAGGATATGGGGAATTATAGGCCTGTCAGTTTGACCTCAATACCAGGGAAGATCACAGAGCACATCATATTGAATGCTATCACACAGTACACGCAGGACAGCCGGGTGATCAGACCCAGTCAACATGGATTTATGAAAGGCAGGTCCTGCTAGACCAACCTGATCTCCTTCTATGACAAGGTTACCCGGTTAATGGACGAGGGAAAGGTTGTGGATTGTGCTGTACCTGGACTTCAGTAAAGCTTTTGACACCGTTTCTCACAGTATTCTGCTTGAGAAACCGGTTGCCCTTGGCCTGGACGGGCACAACCTCTGCTCGGTGAAAAACTGGCTGGATGGCCGGGCCCAGAGGGTGGTGGGAAATGGAGTTAAATCCAGTTGGAGGACGGTCACGAGAGGTGTTCCCCAGGGTTCAGTACTGGGTCTAGTCCTGGTCAATAACTTTACCAATGACCTGGATGAAGGAATCGAGTGCACCCTTAGCAATTTTGCAGATGACACCAAGCTGGGTGGCAGTGTTGATCTGCTTGAAGGAAGGGAGGCTCTGCAGAGGGATCTGGACAATCTGGATCCATGGGTTGAGACCAATGGGATGAGGTTTAACAAGACCAAGTGTCAAGTCCTGCATCCTGGGACACAACAACTCCGAGCAGTGTTACAGGCTTGGGAAAGAGTTGCTGGATAGTTGCCTGGAGGAGAAGGATCTGGAGGTATTGGTTGACAATGGGCTGAATATGATCCAGCAGTGGCCTGGTTGGCAAAGAGGGTCAATGGCATCTTGGCCTGTATCAGAAACAGTGTGGGTAGCACGACCAGGACAGGGATTGTGCCCCTGCACTCGGCACTGGTGAGGCCGCACCTCGAATACTGTGTTTAGTTCTGGAGCCCTCACTACAAGAAGGACATTGAAGGACTGGAACGTGTCCAGAGAAGGGTGAAGAGGTTGGGAAAGGGGCTGGAGAACAATCCTATGAGGAGCGGCTCAGGGAACTGGGGTTGTTTAGTTTGGAGAAGAGGAGGCTGAGGGAAGACATCATCACTGTCCAAAACTGCCTGAAAGGAGATTGTGGCAGAGCGAGTGTTGATCTCTTGTCTCAAGTGACAGGTGATGGGACAAGAGGAAATGGCCATAAGTTGCACCAGGGGAGGTTCAGACTGAGTATTACGAAGAATTTCTTTACTGAAAGGCTGGTCAGGCCCTGGAAGAGGCTGCCCAGGGAGGTGGTTGAGTCACCATCCCTGGGGGTGTTTAAAAAATGGGTAGATAAGTTTTTGGAAGCCATGGTTTAGCAGAAAATGGGTATGTTTGGACTCAATGAAATCAAAAGTCTTTTCCAACCGGAAGATGCTATGATTCTGGGAAATAATTTTTGCAACATAATCACAACTTTTAAACTATTTTTTTCTTATATTTGTCTCTTAATCAAGAGATTCCAGGTGAAAACTATCAATGCAAGGCAATAGTGCTCCCCAGGATGTCTTTCTGGAGAAAGGTCAGAGTTTAAGTTGGTAATGTGGAATTGTCCTGTTATTACTGTTGCTGTTTATGGAAGGAACATATATAAGCTGCTTCCAGTCTCTGGGACATCTTTGTATGAGAAAAACAGAGGGAGTCTACTAATCTCATGTGGACCAAAAGGCACTACAGAGAAGTTTTGGCAAAGTTGTTTTCTCTTTTTCCTTTTTTTTTTTCAGAATAAAAGAATCTGTCACACATCTGATCTGATATTTGATGTTGAATTGGTAATCTTGTGGTGGCATTTGTATCTCCAGCTAGTTCTCATTTGGATACTTCCTTTATGTTAATCTTAATGTTAATCTTAAAATATTCTTTTCCCCAAATAAATTGAACCAAAGAAATTCTCTCTATGAAGCATTACAGAAAAAAATGCGGATATGTAGGAAGTAAATGTAGTGCAGTGGACGCAGCGATGCTGTTTTTTCTGTGGGTAAATGAGATGGTTGCTGGAGCTCTGTGGCATTGAGAGAACATAACCCGTAGGTCGGAATTTCAGACAGCTGTTTGGCATGTTTGTGAGCCAGAGGCAAACCTGTGAAGAAGAGAAATGCATCAAGCTGCACCATTCTTATGACTTGAGTAGAATCATCTTAAAAAGGTTGCTTCTTGAAACAATAATTTAAATGTGAGATTCTTTTTGTATACTCTGTAGAGTTACATGTTAAATAAAACTCAAGAAGTTATTATTTCTATGTATACAAGACTGCAAACAGGAAAATGGTGAAGGATAAATTTTTATATGCAGATGCCCAGATACTGCAATCAGAATGGAAGTTACAATTTAAGACACACTTGTAGAAGAAAAGTTACATCATGTAGCATATTAATACATTTTACATGCAACACTGCTTTCTGTGTAAATCATGCTTCATGCAAAATATTTAACTGGCTGGTTAAGTCATTGTTTAAATGAAACATTAGTGAATGATCTCTGTCTTTTAAGGCCAATACTAGTTAAATGCATATATACATGTATATAAAGCATTAGATGTATATTCACGGATTTATATATATTTCATAGCATATCAAATGGGGAAATGTTCAGTTTCCATTGACTGCCTTAAGAATATTTATAATTTTATATAAAAGTGCAAACACAGATTCTGTCAAGAAAGACCTACTCAGGAGACAGTATTCCAGCTCATAAGTGGATGGTGCATTAAGTAAAATTTCCAGCCTTATTTTACTACAATCACTCATATTTTTGATCAAGAAATAAATCATACAAATATCAGTCCTACCAACACTTGGAATACGCTACTTATTTTTCAAGTTATTTTATTACTTACCTTATTTCAAGACTGCTCCTCTTTCCAAAAGTGTAAATTCAGATGTTACATTCACATGGGGTTATGATGAACTTTTCAGTGACATGTGGAGCTGTATCTTTTAGGACAGTGATTGGAGTATTAGCTGTGCATTGTGGAACATCACCTTTCACAGGAGTGTTTGAAATAATATTCTTTACGCAGTCCAGTTTCTAGATGGAAAAAAACCCCCAAAACACATAAGCATCTTAGGTGAGACAAGGAAAATACGTGGGAAAGTGTAAGCAGAAATCTTTCTTATGCTGTTGTTAGCAAAATGTTGTTTTTCTTTCCAGATATTTTGTTAATTTTATGAAGTATGTAGATATAAATATCTACAATGATGTGAAGTAAGAGAGGAAATATTTAACTTCTGGAGACGGCCATCAACTAACCTGAATCTGCCTTGACCAGATCAAATTACCTAATCTCAAAAGATCTTTAAAATTAGAGAAATCAGATCCCAGTTAAAAGTATGTGTCATCATCAAGTATTTCAGACCCTTTTTTTGACTTTTGCTTTTCCTAGACTTCCATCATGCATCTGACAGCTCTTTTTCAGCATGTGTAGACCACAAACCTGACAATACTAGGAAGTGCCCTTAGTAGAATATTACAATATTTATTATTTAAATATTTGAACACACCATTTTAGTCTCCTGCTGCAAAAAAAAAAATTGTAAAAAATAATTTTTCCAGAAAATTAATTGAAGTTGACTTTTTGTCGGCAGGTTTTGCAAAATAACATTCTGTAGAGGGACAAGAAAAGCAAGCAGATGTGCTCTCATTTTTTCTCACGACATCAGATCTTTCAAAATAGGACTTTATGTAAAAGCATGAAAAAATTCTAAAACAACTTTGGAAAGAAATATACACTCAGTCCTTAATGCTGAAGAATGATGCAACTCAGAGTCTGAGGACTGTAGTCTCTCTTACTTTTTCCTTCAACTTGGATTTTGTACAAGCCATTTAGTATTCATAGTTATTAACTACAAGTGCTAGCGTTTCCATTGAAATAATGACCACTTACATCTATTTCGGATGTTTTGAGTTACCATTCTTTTGCTTTTTATGGTATTTTTCTCTGCAGGATTTTATTCTGAAATTAGCTTTACCATGTACCTTCAAAAAAACACCTTTAACTGGGAGACAGACAGGTTTTTGTATTTCATTTCTACTTATAATTGTATTTTTCAAATTCCAAAACAATTAGGTAGCTGTAGAGAATTATTGTGAGTGTTTACAACTTGTTTCTAGTATTGCTTGAAATAGTACTAAAAAAGCTCAAAAATTAGCTAATATCAGGTAAGCATAAATTTTCTGATTTTCTTAGTGTTCTGAACATGCTTTTGTGGAGCTAAAATAAGCTTTCAGAGAAATGAATGACCTAATTTTTAAAGCCACTTATTTCAGAGAACGTAAAATTCCAAGGACCTTCTATTATGTCTCAAGAATATTCAGGGTAATTAAAAACTTGAACGAGTTATTATTTATATAGGACAAAATTATAATAGTCCTCATAGACTCCTATGGACAGAAAGCAAGGATATACACAGAAGTAATGATTCTTCTGTTGAACAGAGCAGAGAGAAGTGTTTACAGGCTAAATAAATGTCATCTGAGACCTTTATCTGAAAACTCATAACATCCTTACTTAGTTCTTAATATTTAATACGGAAAATACTTCATACTCACATTGGTACTGAAATTAAAGATTCATAGACTTGAAGCTTTCCGGTTAATTCTAGTATCAAGCAGAGCTAATTCCTAATAGTAGTAGGACTCATGAATCCGATTATTAAAACTGTGTTGTTATTTCCTGAAGGCCCATAGTGGTGAGAACTTACCACCTAAAGATCACACATTTCTTTCAAAATCAAGCCTGAGTTTTGCTCACAGCTCTTCCACAAAGCTGTTTTCCAGACTCATGCCTATCCTGCTGGTACTCTTCAGTATAAACCATCAAGCAGCATAAGGCGTGATCGTTGGAGTTGTCATTTCTGAAGCACTCTCTCTCAACTCACCAGCCAGGATAAATACAAACTAATAAACTGATGGGTTAGAGTAGATAACTGCAGAGAAAAACCTAATAATGCACTCTAGCTTGTAGTATTTTATTTATGCATTTAAATAACGCAATACACACAGTACAGAGGGAGGACTGGTTCGACATTCTAACATAGTCTCTTTCCCAGAGAAGCTATCAGAGCGTTAGCGCATTAATTTCACTGAGTTGTCTTCCATTTTTTATTTTGTATATTAATGATGCATTTTGGATTAAGATCTGCTTGTTTGACCACAGATTTGTGACACTACCAGATGGAAAAACACCCTGCTCCTTTCAATGGATGTGGTCCATCTCCTTCGCCAGAAAAGGAGTGTTCACTTCAGCATAGTTTCTATTTATATTCTATTTAGCATAAGCTCTGCAAATGATGGCAAACAAAGCACTCCCTGTGGAACATCAGAACTTCTTCCACTTGCCTGAGGTACTAAATTTCTTGCACTTGGCTTGTTTCTGAAAGAATAAACTCTGGGAAGCTGTGAAGGTCTTTGACATTGTACAGCTTGGCCTGACAGTACACAAATCCTTATTTTAAGCCATCTTTTCTCCTTAATAAGATGGTTCTTCTTATAACATGTAGCAGTCCAGATGGTTTGGGTGCATAGTTCTATATTGCCATGTACCTGAGTCATCCAACTGAAGAGTTGGTGCAGCCCTGTATCCTGCAAGACCCCTCACCACATTGTGCTCAAGGCAAAGCCGTGCTCAGAGATTTTGCTCGAGGTAGTTAGTAAGAGTCATCCTTAGCACATCCCTCCAACACCTGTAGAACAGGTTTTGGAGAAGGTCCATTGTACCGACTGATCTTTCTGGAGTATCTTTTCATGTGCAGATTACACAAAGAGAACTTATTACAGAAGTGAGTGCCTTTATCCAGCTTGTTCCTCTCTGTGAATCTTGATCAGTGGAAAAGCTGCAGGCAGCAAAACAAGATAGCCTGTGACTGTGTTTGGTTTTTACTTTATTTTACACTATTTCCAGAAAGAATGCCATCTCAAACTTCGATGGAGGAAATTTTCCTTTGGCAGATGATGTATAATAGTTTTGGGAGCAGATAATAAATATCCTCTCTTACTAATGCATTCCATTTTATTAGCTAGATCAATATTGCTGTAATTTCTAGCCATTAGCATCTGATCGCTGCATAATACATAAAAATATTTACATTAACACTGATCAAAATTGCAACAGCATATATTAAAATATGAATGACATATAATCAGAATTTTCTGTTTCTACTGCCTCCAGTTATTTGTGACCCCAGATATGAAGTTCAAGTTTACACTTAATAGCACAATTATGTAAATCTGTAATTCTAACACTGAATTACAGCTGGTAATGATCAATAATTATATTTATGTATGATGTGAAGTTAATACTGCCACCATAGATTAATGTAAACAACAAAATTATTTTTGCAGTCAAGAGCTAACAAATCATCATAAACAATGAGAAATAAAACAATCTCTTTGGAGCTTAATTCCTCCCGCGTAGTAAACAGATTTTTTATTTCCAATGAATGTAAAAGCACTGATTAAAAAATATGCATCTCTACAAAAATTACACAACAGCTGTATATGTTAGTATAGTCCCTTTTTAAAAAAAGAATTTTTGAAACAGAGTTTGTTTGACAGAAAGAAAAATCTCTCGAAAGGAATCTGGATAATTATTTTTTGGAAGAGTTCTAGGGAAAAATAAACCCTGAGGAAAAGAAGCAGATTAAAAAGAAAACAAAGCAAGGGAAAATCAAACACAATATTTCATGACTCCAGCACTCTTCAGGGTTCACTCACCTGTAATATCATTCTGATGAAAAGGACAACAGGGAAATGCACGATAGGACAGAGCGAACCTTGGAGTAGCCAGGAGTTGGTTCGAGCAGGTGATACCGAAGGAGGTTTGTTGTTCACTATTCTTTCAAGAATACAAACCCACAGTTACAGAAAGAACTTTTGTTGCCTTTCAAAAACTCCCATATCTACATTTTTCCACCTTGCCTTTGACATTCACCATTAATGTGCAACAGATCATAGAACCATAGAATCTTCTGGTTGGAAAAGACCTTTGAGATCATTGAGTCCAACCGCACCCATTTTCTTTCAAAACATCATCTACCCATTTTTTAAACACCTCCAGGGATGGTGACTCAACCCCCTCCCTGGACAGCTGTTCCAGGGCCTGACCACCCTTTCGGTAAAGAAATTCTTCCGAATAGCCGGTCTAAAACTCCCCTGGAACAACTTATGACCATTTCCCCTTGTCCTATCACCTGTCACTTGTGAGAACAGATCAACACTCGTTCTCCCACAGTCTCCTTTCAGGCAGCCATAGACAGCGATGAGGTCTCCCCTCAGCCTCCTCCAAGCTAAACAATCTCAGTTCCCTGAGCCGCTCCTCGTAGGACTTGTTCTCCAGCCCCTTTCCCAGCCTCTTCGCCCTTCTCTGGACACACTCCAGTCCCTCAATGTCCTTCTTGTAGTGAGTGGCCCAGAACGGACCCCAGTACTCGAGGTATGGCCTCACCAGTGCTGAGTGCAGGGGCACAATCCCTGCCCTGGTCCTGCTGCCCACACTGTTTTTGATACAGGCCAAAATGCCATTGGATTCTACTAGAGAACTGGTAACCACGTGGGAACCTTGTTCTGGAGCCAGTCTTGCCCCACAAGATGAGTTTGCAAGCTTTCAGAACCACTCAATTTTATCTACCACCTAGATGAGATTATGTCTGGTTAGAAAGGAATCTATGCACATGAACACACTTTTGCACCCCTTGAAAGACTGGGTCAAATTTTACCTTTCAGAAGCCGTAAACCCCAAATAAAGATGTGGATGGCTAATTAAAACAGGTTGTACCTGGTCTTCGAGTAAGCAGCTTGTGTGTCTATCAATTTGCCAAGTGGCAGCAGTGCCGGAAGACACTGAATGGTTGGAGAAGTGTTGTTAAGTTATTCTTAGGTAGGAACAGTGTCTGGTCTGAGCTCCAGCAGGCAGTTCCCATTTCTTCTATAAGTAAGGAACATGTTTTCCAAAAATCGGCATCATGACTACATGGAGGGAAATGCTGTCAAGTGTAAAAAACAGGGAAACGGGAACATGCAGTCAGAGCTTCTTACATCTTCAGACAACCCAGGCAAACACAGTTTTAGAGCACAAGCCAAGCTTTTTCTACAGTAGCAAGGGACTGATCTGGAATGGACTGTGGGCCTTCACTGATTTCGGTGAACTTTGTCTCACTCCTTAACTCTGCCTTTTCTCTGGTACATAGAATTTTTTTTTTTAATTTATTGCTGCTGTTGGGGTTCTGAATGACTCAGATCCAGTCTAGGCTTTTATTAAATATTTCTCTCTGCAGAACGAGGTCTAATGACAGCTTTTAGCCAAATCCCCTTATTTACAGGCTTGAAATAACTGTAAGACCATGACTTCTGTTGGAAGCAGGTGTTGCAGAGATTGAAGGAGCATCAATTGCATGGAAGTTGTGAGAATTACTCACTAATACTTTTTCAAGACTTTTGTAAACATGTAGAAGCAAGGAAGGGAGCATATAATCATGTTAATTCTTTTAAAAAATCAATGGTAATTGATTAAAAATAAAATAAAAAATAGTTTTCTATTGTCCTCTTTTTGGTGCTTGATTGATGAAAGAAAGCTGCCAAGTTTATTACCTTTTTTTGATTTATTGTCAGATGTTGCCCTAAGTGGGTGGAAGGTTGGCTCACAACATTTAATTCCAGTTTTTAGGCAGTTAATTTCTACAAGTTGTTTTGAAGATAAGAAGATTAAGAACTGAATATTGAGGAGGGGGCCAAACACCTCTTGTAACAGAAAATTTTGTTTGAACAAAATAGGAAGAGCTGGAATCAATTTTTTTTAGTGCTGGTCTTTCCTTTCATACTTCTTTTCACTTTAATTCCATTCTAGCTACAATATTTCCTTTTCAATTAGCTTTCTGATTAGGAAAACTCTTGCTAAATAAATAACAAAAGATTAAAAAGCATTTAGTTATACAACAGAGGCAAACAGGGAAACCAAAGAAACGGAAAACAAAACCAAGAGAAACACTCTTAGGCCTGAATGAAATCTTACAACAACATTAAGCATAATCCAGAATCTTTACCATAAGTTTAATGCAGACTTAAAGTTTATAAAGAGGGCAAACTGGAGGACAAAGAAAAGAAAAGGAAAGAAAAAAAGAAGTCCTGAAAATGAGTCTGTATGAGGCTCGAGCGTACCAATTTAAAAAATTGTTGAGAAGTCCCTAGTTCCAGCCATGGTTTTTATTCCCTTAGCATCTGCAGGAACGCAGGGAAACCCTGTGTTATGGGGAAGTCTTTCTGAAAGATGTAGTGGCCAGCATTGAGAGTAACTCTGCAGGAAAGTTTGCAGAAATAAATTAAAAGTGTATCCTGAATTATTTTGATTTACGTCCACATCAATTTCAGTGAAAAAATACTAGAACAACAAAGAGGAATCAACTAATTATGCCTAAAATTGAAATAATAATCACTACCTTAAAGGATGAATTTGGTATGGGTTTAATAGAGGATACTTACCCAGTTTATTTCTGAGTAATGACTCATTCTGAAACCTCTCCCCATCCATACTCAATTCAAATCCTATGCCTTAAGAATGAGCCTGGGAAAGCATTTATTTGGGGATCTTTTCTGTTTGCAAAACCTTCATAAAAATTCTTATTATGTCAACATAATCCAGAGCTGTAGCTAATTCTGTCAATGTGAAGGATCAGTAATGTTCAAAATACTAATTATATGGAAGACTATTGGATAATTCAGGCAGATTTTATATCGACCACAGGTAGTACAGTTTAAAACAAAGCAACTGAAGAGATTTTCCCTTTACCTGGGTTTTTGTAAAATGCAGATTTCCCTCCACATCTCACGATATACTTTGCATGTTTTTTCGGATGTTCTTTATCCTGCAAGAATTATTCATTAGTTGGGATGGACCAAGAGGTTTGCATTTATTTAGTGCTCTTCATGTGGTGAAACAAAGAAGGCTGGGTTGGAAAATATGTATATGTTACAGTATGAAAACTTTTATCAGTGTATCTGAAGTAAATAGTTTAAAATACTTTCATTGCTGAATACAGAACTTTAGAAAACATTCCTAGAAATATGTGACTAGAACAACCATTAAAAACTGAACATGGGTATTAAGATAATGGAAACACCATTTTAATTTAAGCCCTATGCTGAAAGATGGTAGTTAAACTACTTAAGTCACATTTACCACAGTAGAAAATAATGTGGATCACGATACAGAGCATAAGTGCACATGTCACTGAAATTTTTTCCATCTTTCTGACAAATTTGGAAACTGATATAAAAAACTTGTGAAGATGCTGAACAAGTATTCAGAAGTATCATACTTGAGGGCTAGCCAGAGGCAAAGAGAAAAGTTATAGTTTTGAGTTTCCTGTTAGTGGCCTGTTTTGATATTTTAACCGTTGCGGGGGATGTGCTTCTGTGCAAAATTGTCACATTCATGAAAGACACCTCGCTATCAAATCATTCAAAACGAAGACCAAAAAATACTCTTCTGAAGCTTTATGTAAAGAGACATATTGCCAATGCGATTCTGAAATGGTGGTCGTATCGCAAGTTTTGACCTCTGCAGTGCAAGACAAGTACGCACTGGAAACTCTTTGGCAGAGCATAGCAACCCTCTTAAAATTGTCATCGCAAAGACATGAAATTTCTGATGATATAAAATAAAATTCAAAGCAAATTTTGTTTTTATGAGGGATGGCTCAGGCACTGCTACTCAAGAAAATAAAGACGGAAGATGACTGTATTTCACTACAGCTGAACACAGAAAGATGTGGAGAGAGTCACCCAGCCAATAGCTTGTGGGTAAAACATAAAAACAAGATTGCAGTGAAAGCTGGTTTGTTTAAAGCCAGCAATAATGCCTTCATTAAGATGATGACAGCTCATAAACAGATGCGAAAATGTATTATGGCAGGACAGGAAGGTCGCTTTCCTCTCTCCAATGCTGATGAGCAGGTACAATCACAGCAAAAAGGTCATTGGAAACGTGCTGAGGTCTTGGTCAAAGAAATTATTTCAAAACAAGGACAGCTGTACATTCAGGAGGTGTCAGAAGCACATTATGAAACCTATTTTAAAATTAGTAAGCCCAGCCAAATTAGCACGACTGAAATACCCATGTTTGGGAGAAAATTATAAAAAAAAGAAAACAACGCCCTAAAGGAATGAGAGCTGCTGGGAAAGGCTAAACCAGACCAACTACTCTACAGAGAAATGGAAACTTTCCCTTATGAAGAATGACTCAGTGGAGCAAAAAAGAGGATACAGCCAGTTTCCACCCCAGCCCTCCATCAACTTGTATATCTTCACAAAGGCAACCCATAACCTGTGCTGAGAGCTGGTATGCCCCCCCCCAAACCTTTAGTAGCAGAACAACATATGTTGTATAATGTGGGATTTTTTTCATTTCCTTTAGTCTTCTGAATTTTTGGGCTGATGGATGGACTTGATGATCTTAGAAGTAATTTCCAATCTTAATGGTTCTATGATTCTAAGATTCTAATAAGGTCAGGACAGGGTTGGCTGATCTCTACCTGGTGGTTTCCTTGCAGGATTGAGTGCCCTCTGGAACTTCGGGATTGCTGCAACCCCTGTGCACCTCTGAAGCACGGTTCAATGGCTCAGAGCTGTTAAGAGGCCTTCATTGATTAACGGTATTGGTTAATGAAGACAGATTGCTGCCCACACTGTTTTACTGTAGTTTCCTGTTTCTGTACTCCAATACAATGCAACACAGGAGACAGTAATGTAAAGATACTGAAATATATCTTAATTTAATGCATATTGGGCATGCCATATTTGGCATGGTTTTTTTGGGGGGGGGATATGGCATTGATTTTGAATGTAGCAGTGAGTCAAATTTAGCAGAACTTTACTCTTTGTTTGGCAGCCTTCCTCAACTGGTTCATCCATAAAAGCTCCTCTGCATTGTATAAAGGTACCAAACAGTTGCTGCTTTGTCTTGGGAAATTACTTGAGAATAGTGCACTTTCTTAGAGTCATAGAATCATTAAAGTTGGAAAAGACGTCTAAGGTCATGACAGTGCAACTGTCAGCCTAAGGAAACCCTGCCTACTAAATTATGACCCACAGTGCCACAGCTACATGTCTTTTTAACACCTCCAAGGATGGAGCCTCCACCACTTCCCTGGGCAGCCTCTTCCAGTGCTTCACCAGTCTTTTGTTAAGCATTTTTTTCTAATGTTCAATCCAAACCTCTCCTGGCACAAGAGGCTGTTGCCTCTCATCTGATCTCTGGTTACTTGAAAGAAGAGACCAGCACCCACCTCGCTACAACTTCTTTTCAGGTAGTTGAAGAGAGTGACGAGGTTTTCCTGTGCTCTACACCAATATTTGCACCTGGAAGGTAGTGCTTCTTGAACTTCAGCACAGTCTTTTCGTCTCTCAGGTGACCATATGCGATCACCAAAACTGTTGTTCCAAGTCACTGAAATTCTCCATTAAGACTCTATATTGCATTAATTTATTATAACTTTGTTAGAGGACTCCACTTTTAAAAACTACATTTTCAATTAAGAATTTGCCCCTTTTCTCATCACTTCAGTGCCTTTTAGCAGTTAGTTCAACACCTGGTGCCTTACCTTCAGCAAATAGCCTGCACCCCTGCATGTTTTGAGCATAAACTATGCATTTGGGGTTGGCTGAGATGCTGGCAAGAATATCCACAGTAAGACTTTTGAAGAGGAACAAGGAAAATTTCCCACATCTTCCAGAAAAAATATAGAGGATTTATTCAAAGCAGTTTTGATATCTGTCTTAGAAATCCACTGTTAACACCTATTATTACTTGTAAAGTACCATTAGCACTGCTAAAATCCCTTTTTTACTCTCAGTACCACATTACTTGTAGCAGTCACATGTAAAACAGCACAAGATACCCATCAGATTCCTTTAAAACACAAATTTAACTCTTAAGTAATCTTTCCCAAAACATACACCCACTGTCCTATGCAATTCATATCAATGCCTTGTATTTCTACAGCAGCATTGATATCATCACTTAAAAGCTGTCAAACAATTAAAGAATGACTGAAAAGGAAGAAATCAACTGGAAAAAATATTTGTTTTCCATATTGTGATGAAGACTTACTAACAAAAAATATATATTTATTACTTAAAAAAAAATAAATCGGTGATTACTCTGTTTTGCTTACTGCAATTTCCTTAGGCGTAACATCTAATCTTGCAGTTTCCCAGCACTTCAGAAATCTGGCATTTGTGGTGCTTTTGTATAGGGAACTGTCAACAGTTTACAAGTGAACTCAGGATTTAGAAGGGAGGCCTTCAGGGAGGCTGTTTTTCTTTTTGTTCTAATTCTCTCTCATTGAAAACCTGGAAAACAAGAGTTTTCACAGAAATGCTCTTTGGGGTTTTTTTTGGTTTTTTTACCTGGTTATGCTAGAGAACCCTCTCATCCCAATCAATAAGGAGAAAAAGCTGGTGGTCAAAACCAAAACACTAATAATTCCTGCAAATGTTATTGCAATATAGTAACTTAATTTACAAATAAACAAGCAACACTCTCCATAACTAGTCTTTTTATCTTTCTGCCATTAAGAGACATAACAACATTATCTAGATGACCACTTTTTTTGCTCTTGCTTTCTGCACAGCACTATTAGGAAAATTTTTTTGTTATTATAATGAAAGTTATATTTTATACCGTCACTGTACTGTACACATCTGTGAATTACAATGCAAGAAAGGAGTAAATAAAGGTTCATTTCAAAGTCACTTTGAAAAACCCATAGTCAATTAATATTTTTAAAACTGTAATTTTACATAGTTCATTGCTTCACAAATTCCTGTCTACCTTGTATTCTGCCTTCTTGTTAAGAAATGAAACTGAAAGAAAAGCCATGCAATACCAACTTTCAGCTGTGCCATCCTCTGACCCCTAGCACTTGGTGAAGAATCAGTTGTTGATGATCTTACTTTGATCACCTACCTATAAAAATCACCAATCTTGCTGGAGTCTGAGGTGTTATTTTGCTGTTAACCTCTTGGAGGTTTGAGTTTATGATCTACTAGATGTGATGTTCTGAGGGAAGTCTTGTTTTACACTCAGATTCTTTACCTCATACCAAGGCCTATTTTTCATACTGTTTATGTCCTAAAAAACCAAAAAGAGTAGGCTGAAATGTAGTGGTAGATGACCATCAAGTCAACACTCATGACAAGTTGAACTGATTTTTCCCATGAGTGAGACAAAATCAGGAATAGCATATATGCTAGAAAGCTCTGAACTGCTAAAAGTAATGGGTACCGAAAAAGCTATGGACAGAAAGTCCATTTCTATCTGCCATTGACTAAAAGATCATATTTCATTTTACTTGACACCTGACTTTTCCTGAAGATCTCTATATTTGGGTTTCTAGTTCTTATTACAACCCATTTTATGCACGAATAAAATGATTTACTATAAAAGTTCAAAAGGTACAATCTGTTGCAAACCATCTCGTTAACCGCTCAATTCAGCATGGATGCATCATGAGAGCAATACATTCTATGCAAGACATTTTACATTAATGGGGCATCCATTTAAGGGTTTTATAAAGGTGCAGAAAAAGCTACCCATAACATCAGCACCCAGTGGTAGAGGATCACACACTGCCTTTGAGAATGACCAAATCTTTCACGTGAATTGGACTTGGTTGGAGCCAAAGTCAAAGCATAGAAGGACTCCTGATATCACCTCGGTTGGAAATTTCTTTTCTGACCGTAACAATTCTATGAATCTAAGATTCTAGTTGCTTCTCAGTCACATTCAAAGCTAAGAGAAATTCTTAACAATACATTGTACACTAGGGAAGTTTTGAATGCCATAATTAAAGCAAAACCGCAACACTGATGACGAGAGCTTTTTAAAATCCAAGCACGGTTCATTGTCATTAGAAGTTATATGAGGAAAAGAAACTTGTTAAAATGGTAGAAAAAAGTAGAAAAGGAATATTTAATGCATGCAGACGTGTGCTCAATTGCATGTAGTATTTAAGGCCAAGCGAGACTATTTAATTTCCTCACATAAAGCAGCTTTGACACTAGAGGCAAGAAACTTTTTTTGACTGTATCTGATATAAGAAAAAGCACTGAACAAAATGGGAGGGAATGAAAAATAGGATATTGTGTCAAAACAAGGATTTTGTGTTTTTGTTGTCAGCCTGTTTTTAAAGCAGGATTGCTCCTACTCTGGAGAAGACAATCACATCACAGAAAATCTTTGGCAATACTTGTCTACACTTCTAATGCCTTAATCTGCAGGACAATGTTCATAATTCTTTATAACACACAGGAACATTGCATTATATGTGACTACACAACTTGAATAGTTCCATGTGCCATCTCATCCCGCAGTGAGATCAACAATATTTGTTTGTGACCTCACCCTTTTCCACAACAGACCAATGTCAGGCATTCAGGCCTGTGATGCCACTACCTTGTGAAGCAAGAGGAGAAGATCCAGCACAGGAAGAGAGAGCTTTTATTTCAAATAAGCCAACTTTGATAAAGGCAGATTTGCCAGAAAACTGCTAGCATATAAATTAACTGTTTTCAACTTGCTCTGTAATACTCTGGAGTTTCCTTGTCCCCTGAAATCATGCACAACATGTCTGCAAACCTCTGCATTTTAATAAGAGGGAAACTCATACCTTCTGTCAGAAATCTCTCCAATGCAGAAATTCCAAACAAAGAACAAAGAATATTCTATGTCCTTGGAAACAAGATATTACTTTGGGTGCAAGTAACTGACATGGGATGAGGGATTGGCAAATCTAAGAGACTGGAGTAATTAGTTTTTTTATTAAAACCTGTTTCTTTGATGCTCAGCTGTATAAAGAATGGTTTGAATGTTTATGTACTCTTAATTACCTCTGTGTCTCACATGTACATTCATGAGACCTACCGCCCTGCTTGTTTTGAATATTGTAGCATAACCGCAGCGAGGATATTGAACTTCAAGGTCTTAATGAATTGGTCACCGTCTTCTTTGGCAGGATTTGGCTCAAGACCCTTGCAATCAGTTCAGAACTAAACACTCCTGTGACTGAAGTGGGAAAAGTGTTATTCTCTCCCTCTAAAACTTTTAACTACAATTGGCCTTAGGAACTTACAGCCAGACACTGATATGGAGAAGGATACTATTATTAACTTTCATTTCTTTTCTTTTCACTTCTTTCCTTATTTCACCCATATTAATTTCAAATATTTCCTCTATTTCTGCACTTTGGCTTCACTGTATTTTTTATTTTCTCTTGCTTCTCCACCTCTTCTTTCCACCATCCTTTTCCCTTCCAATTTGTGTTCTGTCTACTATCCTACTTTATTCTATCATCTTGCACCATTTCCCAAGACAACAGCTCTACACTCTTGGTTCTTCTAATTTTTGTTTTACACTCTCAATACTTTACTCTTTTTCCCAGATTTTTCTCCTCTCCTCTAGGATACTGTATAAGAAATATGTATTTTTAATGCCATACAGCAGAGAACATCCTTTGAGAGGCAAAGACAATGTAAGATTATATGCAAATAGGAAAGCTGGGACAGAGACAAAATTAAAATAAGTCAGTATATGGGCAAATCAGAAAGATGTTAAAGTTTCTTTCTATTTCATTATTTGTTGAAATATTTTTTCTTTTTTGTTTTATTCTTTTTACGTTTCTGCCCCTTTCATTTCTAAATTGATTTTAAATATATTTTCTACTTTTTTTCACAGCAATTCTTGTCTCTCAACCGTTTTCCTGGACTCCAAATACACCAGCCAAGAAATCTCCGTCCTCTATTTGCAAAACTCCAACTCAAAATGGAAGAAACTCTGTCTTTTAAAGAAAAACAAACTTAAAATATTATGGAGTGGGTGAGATCTTGTGGAAGAAAGCTGAGGTTACAGTTAGCAATAGTGTGGATAAAATGATCAGGAACTAAATAATAACTATTTTCTTAAATGTATTTTAAATATGGGGGGTTTATTTCTGCTTTATCCTTAGTGAAATTAAGAATGGCAGAAAAGAAAAAACTGGCTGCCCTGAGGAAACAGTGGATAATCTCTGACAACAATTGGAGTCTTATGCATATCCAACCTAAACTAATCTTCTAATTTTCATGTTTTACCAAACATTAAAGACAATACTGAGTAAGTTTTAATGGACAAGCAACAAATGTGTAAATGGACAGAATTACAAGGATAGAAATCAGACTGCAGGAGACAGCAGGAAATTTTTTTACATAAAACATACTAATTACTCATCAGATCATTCTAGAATTCGATAGTTCAGAGAAACTAAAATTTCAAATCCTCTGACACGACTACTTGAACTGTGACGTAGAGTCCTACCAGTGACACAACTGACAAATCCACACCAGCATGGTTTTCTCAAATGGATAATTGATGTGTTTGTGCCGATGCTTCTTTGTTGTAATTACTGAGCTTATGGACAAAATCGCATGAGCAGATTTTATCAATTAAATTGTTACTTTAAGCAACAAAAAGCAGAATATTCATACTTAGGAATAAAATTCTGTCTCTAACTCTCTCAAATATATGCAGACATTTCAATAGGTGTGGTGTACTAAAACACCCATTTTAATATTTCAGTACAGTAATCCAGTTTTTAATTGTTAACTGAAACTTTAAAACTTTAAGGTGGTCTCTGGATGATACTTATAGCTGCTGCACACAAGTTGAAAGTGGCTAAAACACAGGAGATGATTGTCAAAAATAGTGTGCCATTATGCATAGAACAGTAATTTCATCTGAAAAGAACACAAGAAGCTGAGAATGATTTTCTGTGAGCTGGCATTAACTTAATACAAGGACAACAGCCCAGAATTCACCATACACATGGGTTCAATTTTTATTTTTTAGGTACTTAAAATACCTTAAGCACCTGCCTTGCAAAAAGCTGTTAATAAGCCATTAGTTCAAGGCGTGTAAGATACTTATTCACTTGTAGTGAAGTATGTAAATTGTAACAGAGTAAGAGAAGCATAACCTGATTTACCTTGCAGTCCTAAGTCTGTTATCTTCAGTAGAGTGAAGTAACTCCTGAGGAAGAAATGGGAGCAGTGGAAAATCAGTCCTGCAGATGGCCTTTTAAAGTAAATAAAACCCTGTAGCAAACCCATCCACACTAGAATGGGGGCAAGATTGTATTATAGTGACCAACTCACCATTTCAGCACAACAGCTACTGCTTTTCTCTGTTGGTTTTCCTTTCTTGTTTTGTGTCTGGAGGGAGTGAAACTGCACGCACTAATTTTAGAACTGTCCTGTTAGTCTCGGTGGGATTATCCTGTGAGATTTTGTTATTTAAGGAAAAGAGGATGAACTGACAGAATGAAAATAGAAACTTCAGAAATTAACAAATTAAAACATGGAATCCTGAAAGTATTTTTCTTATTTCATATATAGATTGAGTGCTTCCAAAAAAGCCTTCTTGTGCATATAGCATGTGATGGGCACATTCTTTTATTTTCTAAGTAAAAGTATTATACAAATAATTTAGCTCCAAAATTATTTTGCAAAAGCAGCAAAGATTAAAGATCATTTCACCTACACATCTGCCATCTCATTTAAATTTGCATCCAATCTACAGTGATTATGAACACACACACATGCACACACGCATACACTGTAGCTATCTACTAAACTAGATAGAAGAAAAGATCCTTTATAAATGAAATCTTCACATGTTTCTATGAGAAGCTAAAAACTGAATAAAAGGATCCATCAGGGTGCATTGTTTTGGCTTTCAGAGTGGGTACTAAATACTGACAAATATGGTTCTTCCTAAGAGGAAGAAATAAGTGAAATTAATTCAGTTTTGAACATTCATTTCAGAAAAGATGACAGATTTCTGTATGTAGACATCAGACCACTTTTGCTATGCATAGGATGACCTTCAATTGAACCGCAGAAAGTAAATTGCAGGAAAGTTTCCCGAAAAAGTTTACTGAGGATGTAAGAGATTAATGACCATATTTGTGTTGGACACTCTCCCTTGTACAGCATATTAAGACCGATAGAATCATGTTATTTATTGTATTTTTCAGACCATTTGCAATGTTAATTTATATGAGTTTGATATCGCTTTTGTCTTTTAGTTGTCTGTTATTCTGAGAATCCCTGGGGAAGGAAAGGATTTATATGCTTTGTGTACACATTCTGCAGACTAAGCACTCTGGCATAATTATTTTTGGCACTCACTAACTGATTAAAATATCCAATTTAACTCATGATCAGTAAGATTAAACCTTTTTAATATACCTCAAAAGTAAATTATCATTTGCTACTCAAACATCCCTTTCTGCACATGTCCCCAATAAAGCTGTTCTTTTTTTCGTTAATGTACCTTTTAACGAGGATTCCCTTTTATTTCTTCCTCTGGGCAAAACTGCCTTATCCTTTATAGAGAGGTAGGAACAAAGATGAGATGGAAGCTGACTGTGCTACTAGATGGGTTTCTAATGTCAAACCAATTATAAGTCACTCTTTTTTTTTGTGTGTGTGTTCTGTACAAACTCAGCTGTTAAAGAAAACACATCCCTGCTTTGTGTTTACTTGATGTACAGATAAATGTCAGCAGTTAGGAGGAAATAATATTAAAAATAAAATCATTTGCATGACTCAGAATAAAATTGTACAGGATTTTATTTCATTTGACAATAGCTATTTTATTTTTAGGATATGTTACATTTTAATTTTGCAACAAGGCCCATTAACAATGTAGTGAAACCATGCTTTAGTATTAAAACTTGGAGGGAAGAAAAATAGTGGCTCCAAAGGAACGAAACCCCTTCTGCAGCCCTACATTAGAAAGGAAATGCTGTTTGCAGAGCCCAAAACAGGATGGGCATACAGACAGTTAATGTTGAAAGAAAAGAGTCCGTGACTCCTTGAACCCTACAGATAATGTGCTCTCCTTAGCTGCGGATAGCAAGGGAGTCTAGGACAGTCACAAGACAAAGTTCGTAAATATAGCAGAAAATAGTGGCTGTGTAGATTTTGCAGCTTGTTAACCACCTGGATTTTGTCTGAAACACTCAGAATTATGTATCTGTGAGTCAAGAAGCATTGTCTTAGAAAAAAATGGTCAACCCATCTTTATTTCCTTTGTGATGTCACATATTTAATGCTATCAATTCAACCTATCATCACCAACCCAGCTCTGAAAGAGCTGCATCTAACCTGCAGTAAAGATACTTTTTGATCAATGCTCTTAATCTTTCAAAACTGAGGCAGTGAAAGTTGGACAACAATTCAGAAGAAAAGTTCAACGTGGAATAAGCCAATGTAAAATTAAACACCAACTTTGAAGCTAGCTGCTGTCTCTGTTTCCCTTGTTTGTCTTTCCACGCAGAAAAAAGGTTGTCATAGAAGCAAGCTATCATCGGGGCTTAGAAACTTGGAAAAATAACTCTTTTTGTCTGATAAAACAAAAATAAAACCCGAGGAAACAGCCTCTGAGAGGGCAGTTACAGGCAGCTCTCCATGCCAAGTCAAGATCATTAGGGGACTGCACCCTTGACAGTGATGCAATACTCCATTATCCTCTGATTAAACTGACTTATTTTAAGCACAAGAAGAAAATTCAAGATTGAATACAGTAGGAAACAATTGTTTTTGGCTTATTGTGGCCACGTCTGTGTGTAGAGGTGCCTTCTGGTCTAGTTGCTGAAGGGGAAACAAGTACAAATGTCTTGGCCTTGGCTGTTAGGGTCTGATTATAAGCACTGTGCTAGAGAATTCATGGATTATTCATGTGTAATTACAGATAGCTATTGTGCTCTTTTAAATCATCCCTATGGCCCATTATGGCCCATAACAACTGAAATAGCAATTGTCATAGTAAGGTTTGGGCTCTGTCATAGAGTGTAGACTCTAATCAATAATGATGAATGGTAAAATTTAGCATCAAGCAGGAGAAAGTCTAGTTGCCTCCCACCATAAATCTGTACAAATACCAAGCCGTGCAGCTGCTGGATCTGGAAATTTTAAAGGCAACACTCTCCCTCCACCCCCTACGCATGCACCTCTATAAAAGTTGAAAAAGGAGAAATGTGCAATATGTCAATTCTAATAATCCACATGCTGTTAAGACACTTTTCTATTTATTCAAAGCGGGGTGAACCCTAGGTTGTTTTCAAGGTCAATTCCAGGTGAAAGGGGGGTCATCTGGAGGCCACCTCGGCTCCCATGCAGGTCAATAACGCCTCCTCGCTGCCCCAGAAGACAAGCTGCTCACACCCAATCAATCCACCAACGCTGCCGCTGCACCCAGCGTAATGAACAGTGAATAAATGTAGCCTATCATCACAAAACATGCTTTTTAAGTACCTTCTCTTTTCATGTAAAACCTCTCGCTGTCAAATTCTACATTCACTCATTCAGCAGTGAGTAGCAAAAGTGAGAAATCAGGCTCTCATTGGGGTTGGTAAAAGGTCATTCCTGACAGACACAGAGGTTAAACTGCCGAGTTAAAATACTGTTCATTACCCACTGCAGCTTTTTGCTAACTACACTTCTTTGTGTTACAGTCAAGCAGTACATCAATATGCCCCTCCTCTTAATTCATTAGCAATTGTGGAATTGTACAGAAGGGGGAAAAAGAAGGATTGATCTTTTATATATTTTTTCCATGTCAGATACTTTTACATCTTTATCTACTCGGTGTTAAATACTGTGCTTGTAGACCGTGCTGTCTGCTCGCAATGAACAGTCATCATTACAGGTACTATTCCTGAAGGCAGAGGCGTCCAGTTCATCTGAAACCCCAAAGGTTTGGGGCTGCTCAGGCAATGATTTCTTTTCTCTCACACTTTTAATTAATTGCCCTTTGCTCAGTGACATCTGTATTCCAATAAACTTGAAATTTTTCACTGCAACTACATCCCACTGAAACATGTTTGAAGTATAAATCTAGGAAAAAAATCCTTCTCCTGCAGATGAAGTAAAAATGGTTAAAAACAGACGTAACATGCTAAATTGATATCTAGCCCAGATAAAATGCATGTGACCTGTTCAGTTTGACTGGTTAGGTCTTTATTAAACACTACCCTCACTATAAATCTCAAGACACTCCCTAATCTAATATTTTATTAAGAAATATTTAATGTCTGCATTTTTTTCATGATTAAAGAATTTTGATGTATCCAAAAGAGCCATTTAGAGCAGCAAGGAATCATTGGAGTTCAAATGGAAACAGCAGTGAAGGTTTCATTTGTACCAAAGGCAGTGATTCGGTGGGACTTCTTAACAGTTGAGACCAGTTTCCCAAAATGAAATTCCATTCTTTGATTAATTAATAAGTAGATGGGATTCCCTTTACTGAAATGCAAAGCTTTTGTATTTAAAGATAGCCATCTTAAAAAAATAACCGCACAGAGCAATAGAAAAATTATCTCTAATCGTGAATAAAATAAAGGTTTATTTACATGCACTCTACAACAATAATTTGACTCAACAAATTACCATTGTATATTTAAATCTTTAAAAAATGCATTCAGAGATTTCTTCAAGAAAATATATATTTTTTTTTCCTCCTGTATGCTTTCTCTCTCAGTGGGACTGAAAATAAAATGTTATGACTTAAATCACAAGAGGCTAACATCATTTTTAGCAACAAGGGCTGCATAATTTTAAGACTATGAGTGAGCGGCTGACTTTAACTAAAATGTTTCAGTTCTGTGCGTATATAGGTACATAAATAATTCAGAATTAATCCCTGCAGAGGGGACAATGGGAATCGTAAATTATCCATGTGCCATCCTCAACATTAGAGGCAATGAACCTATAGTAACAAACTATGAGTGTTACTCATTACATACATTTCACAGACACCTTAACCTTTTGAATATTAATTTCCCTCTGCAGCTTGTAGCTAGGCGGCATAATTTTTTCCCTTTCCTTTCCTGCTTCTTTCTGTGCCTTCATTCTTTCTCTCTCTCTCTCTTTTTAACGTTTCCTGAACAACATATCAGTTAAGCTACAGAGTGGGCTGTGAATACTGAAGGAATATTGATTCTTTTTCTAACTAGATAGTTGATAGTTACTAGAAAGCATTTTTTTAAAAGCTAGATTGTTGTTTCAGTAATATTACACGTAGCACTTTATGTACTCAGAGATTACGTATGTGTAAAATACTGACTTAGCTATTTGATGTGGTCTGATGCATCTAAATCCATGGTTCATCACTACCTCTAAACACCAAGAGTGCTTTGGGACCCTAACTGTTCTGATGCTAATAAATTTCACAATCATTTTATGATTTTTCCATTAGAAAGGTGGAAGGTGTGTTCCATCAGAATCCAAGAGACATCACAGTAATATAACTTTTAGTCAGAACTTTTGTCTGATGAGTAAGTGGTACGGGATTTTTGTTTTGTTTTGTATGGTTGTTTTATTTTTAAATCCAAATATGGCACATAAGAATAATTTTTTTCTAAAAACTCCATTAAAAGAGAAACATCAAGTGACTCATCACAAAAAATACTGCACCCCTGTCAGAGACATAAAAGATAAAAGAAATGTATTTTCTTTGGAAGAATTTTTCCAGAAAAGAGGATTTCAAGAACAACACTGAAACCATACTTAAAAGCTTCAATACTAAAACCATACTTAGAGGCTTTTAAACACACAAGAGGAGTCAATGGGAGGTTATGCTCAGTACGCAGCAATTATGAAACAAATTATACAGACACTTGCACATTTCAGGTTTAGCTGAAATTATACCCTGACTGTTCCGTAAACCCTTACTTCTCTTAGGAGACTCCACTGGGGATTTTCATAAGAGGGTTTAGAGGATCAATATCCATTTGGAAAGCTCATGATGCTATTTCTCTTAAAAAGTGGAACAGAACAATACTGTCAGGACGATAATCCCTTGATTTCAAGGGGACTTTATTCACATGAATAAGAGTTGCAAGTTCAGGCTAAGGTATGTTAGATGATTACTATGCATTCTTCTTTCTATGTATGTTCATACATTTTTCTGTAAGCATCTACTGCTCCTTTCGCAAGAAAAGGAATGCAGCGTTGGGTAGATGTTTGGTCAGACCCAGTAAAATATAATAATACCAACTTCTTGCCAGCTGCATCCAGAGAACTGTTTAGGTCTGAGGTAAAGCTATCTCTGTGAAATAAGAGTATGAAGAAAATAGAGGTTCCAATGCTTAGTTCCACATGATTTTTCAAATTATTCTTTTTTTTTTTTCTATACAGGCCCCTTTCAACTGTTTTTGTTTCCCCAGATATCTCTGACATAGTGGGATGGGTGTGGGAAAGACATACTAATACCTTTCCCTACCACTACAGGTAAAGGAATTGAGATGTGCTCAGCACCATTTCTAGCTGCTTCCAATCTGTCTATGCTTAGGTTTAAGAAATCCCTTTAGAACAAGCTTGACCAGAGGTATCCAGTGTTTTCATGTGTGTTTGAAGAACTACTTGTCCTCATGACCTCAGGTTCACAGCAAGGAGTCCTCAGAGTCTGAGTGGTACACCTACACTGGTCATTACTTGATTTAATAATCCTATGCTTAAAACTATCCTACATTGTCATCAACACTTCATCAATAAAATTCTATAATTTCTACATCCTGTTTTGTATTCTTGAGGTTGAATTTTGTTTATACAAGCAAATTGTTACAGTTTTTCATTATTTTTGTTTAGGTGGCAGAACTGTAGGTTCATGTTCCCTAAAATCTATAGGACTACTTACTTTGAAATATGGAAGAATCCACCTTTTTCCTGGGCAAACCTGTTTTCACTGATCATACAAGCTACACATGAATAAGATTCTTCATTTTATTAACTTAATACTGTGTTAAAATGCATGTATCATAACACCATACATGCATTAGTAAATGCCACTGCAGAAGAGTTCTTTTGTGCTTAGCAAGGAAGAAAACTGTAAACTGATTTAGCTTTTTAAATTATTTCAGCATAACCAATTCAGATGCAAAGATTCTCTGTGATGGCAAAATATGAAATAAATTACTGTCCTGTCACCATGTGAAATTCCACTGAAATACTCCAATTTATGCCATTTATTGGAAGACAAGCACTTATTTCTTTCACTATCTTCAGAAAAAATATATCAGAGAATATTCTATGTTAGAAATCAAGCTAACCACAATATCAAGCATGTTTCCAGGCAGAAAATAGGGATAAAAAGTCTTCATGAAAACATGGTTGCATGGTTATGCTAAGAAGAAATGAAAAAAAAATAGAAAAATAAATATTCAAGTGTAAAATTTATGTTAAATGAACTTGCAATAATTGTGTGCTAAAAATATAAATCATGTTAACCTACTTGACTGAGACTTGCATGGTTTCTCTTCTTAGAGAAAGAACCCTCATAAACCACAGCCCAATTATTCAATTTCCCTTACTAATTATGGAAACTACTCATTTCTTGGCCTTAAGCACTAGATGATGTATCTCTGAAGGGCAACACAAGATTCATCATAATCTGTGGCTCTCTTCATTTAATGAGAATAAAAATAAATACTTCAGAAGTTCCAGAGTTACAGGTAACTTTGGATTCTAGGTTGAATTTGATTGATGATTTCTCTTATACTGAATATTATAATTCAAAATATTTTCTGCAGTAAGATAGTTGCAGACATTGCAGTATTGACTAAACACAACAAAGCCCAAGTACATATAAAAAATGAAATTGTCACTAGGTTTAACAAGATTACCCAGCATCCCCTATTGTCCACCATGACCTGCTTTGGTTATCCCAACATGGAATTATTATTTGTCATGATCTATTTAGGAAAGAACACGTTTAAACACAATTCCATCTCATTGCAGATCAGCATGTAAATGCAATTTTCATCTGATCTGGAGCTGTCCTGAACTAGTGGGTTAGGAAGTGGCTGAATGAAGTGGATATTGTCAAGTAAGATCTTAAGATTTGATCTGGCATACATAAGGTATGTTGGATTCTACAATGGGTTTCAAGATGTCACTTTTATATCTGAAGAAAAAGAAGAGTCAGTTACAAAAATCTCCTCTCTGAAACCAGAAAAAGCAGCTCTTGGAAGAGGATCTTCTATATCCAGCTCTTGCTTTGAAGTAGCCATGAGAGGTGGGATCCACCTAACAACAGATATTTCTGCAGCGAGGATGTTTATACTTGTGTCTCCAAAATTACTGAAGAAAATAATTTCTGTGGCACAACAGACTTAACACCAAATCTGAAATTCATTGGCTGGATTACCTCCTAAAAGTACCTGCAGCAAAAAGTATAATTTCCTTTCAACACTGAAGATAGAAGAGGGAAAGCTACAGGATAAGGCTTAGCATATAAGGGGTAAAAATCTCATATTATTTATGCAAAAGAAGTGACCAAGTACAAAGCAATGCTACACTGACAGTCTGAAAATTTTTTGCATATTTTTATCAGACATTTTGCAAGCTCTTCTAACAACACTTACCTCAGGTTGTTTTTCTACAGAGTTTACTGCTGTTGTTATTTTAATCAACTGCTCGTTCTCCTCTCATAAATTTCTTTCCTAGATTTTATCCTGCTGTTTAAGAAATTGAGAGGATTGTCTGGAGCTTATGTTCCACCCTTGGATACATTGATTACAACAGGGCAATCAGCAAGTGTCTGGGCACTTAAACACTGTTATCATAAACATAGCCCCTTATTTCTGAAGTGCTTCGTTCTCTGCTCCGATATAAACATGCTTTTAGTCCTGTCTGCTCGAGGGTAAGGAGGCTCTGCAGAGGAGTCTGGACAGGCTGGATAGATGGGTTGAGGTCAATTATACAAAGTTTAACAAGACCAAGAGCTGCGTCCTGCACTTCAATCACAACAGCACATGCAATGATCCAGACTTGGGGAAAAGTGGCTGGAAATCTGCCTGGTGGAAAAGGGCCTGGTGGTGTTTATCAAGAGACAGCTGAACATGAGCCAGCAGTGGCCCAAGTGGCCAAGAAGACCAAGAGCATCCTGGTTTATATCAGCCATGGTGTGGTCAGCAGGAGTAGGGAAGGGTTTGTCCCCTGAACCCGGCACTGGTGGGGTTGCAACTTGATTCCTGGGTTCTGTTTTGAGCCCCTTGGTACAACAAAGACATCGATGGGCTGAAGCACGTCCAGAGAAGGGTAATGAGCTGGAGCACAGAATTTCTGATAGCATCTGAGGGACCTGAGGCTGTTTGGAGAAGGAGGATGAGGAGACACTACAACAGGATGTTGCAGTGGAGCGGATGTTGGTCTCTTCTCCCATGTAACAAGTGACAGGACAAGAGCAAATGGCCCCAAGTTGTGCCAGGGGAGCTTTTGATTGGATATTAGGAAAAATGCCTTTACTGAAAGAGTGGTGAAAAGGCTGCCCAGGGCAGTGGTAGAGTCTCCCTCCCTGGAGATGTTAAAAAAATGTGTAGATGTCACACCTGGGGACATGGTTCTATAGTCACAGTTGTGTTGAATTGATGATTGAACTGAATGATTTTACAGTTTTTTTCCAGCCTTAATGTTCCTATTCTGTGATTTAATTTTAAGTAGTACTGTGAGAAGCAGGTAGTTGGACTTGATAATTCTTACAATTTCCCTTCCAACTAGAGATATTTTATGATTCCATGATTATATGATTCTATGTCTGAAGCAGATTTTTTAAAAACTAAACAGAACTGTGCTCGTATTGCACCAACATGCACTTTCCAATGAATATTCTTCTAAATATTGTCAAACTCTCTTAACCATAGGTATTTAGTAAAGAAGCTATCGACAATACTCTTGCTAACTTCTGGAGCACATCTGATCTGACAAATGTTAGCCTGCATTGTGCCTTTGTTTGCAGCAAATGTTGGAAAAATCTGTCAAACAGTAAATCAGGTGAATGCTAGTACCATTGCTAAGGGAAGTGGTTTAGGAGTTGGTACCCCATGGATGGGCATCTCAGTATGAGATTATTATCTGAGTAAAATACAGATGGAGAAGTTATAAAAAGTTAATCTTGAAACTTGTGAGCACAGACATATTAAAATAAATGAACAAAATCTATAGAAAAAGAAACAGTAGGTAAGAAAGTTCATAAAAAGGCTGTGGAAAAGAAATAAAAAAATAGTCGGAAATACGCAGTGTTGAACCATCTGAGAGATGGTTTAAATGAAAGCAAGATATCAATCTAAGAAGCAAAGTCTTACCGAGAAATAATGATTATAGATAGAGGATACCACAATCAAGAGCTGGTGAACTTAATAAATCAGAGAACCAAATATAGTATGTTGAAACAAAATTATATGACTGCTCTGCTTATTTCCTGAGTCTGCTTAAGCATGATCAGTTTTCTTTTCAAATGAAACAACGAGGAGAAACAACCTACTAGTTCCTTATTAAAACAAAACCAAATCCAAACACAAAAAAAAAGTTTGACAGAGTGAGATAATTTCAAGCGTCTGGCTCTGTCAACATCAAATGGCAACTGAATGTCTGTAGTAGAGTCAGTATCTGATGATAAGAGAATGTCTGTACTAGAAGCAGCAGCATCTCCTATAGGAATATGAATTGAGGTGGGAAAGAGGAAAGGAGGAAAGGGGAAGTGAGCTAAATATCTCTTTATGGGGAACTGTTTATGGGGGTTTTTCTCTAACAACAAAAATTCATCAACCCATAGAAATGTGCTATTCGGGTATGGTTAGAAAAGCAAAGATAATTACTTGTAGGAAGCTGATTTATATTATTATTTTTGTGAGAAAAAAGAAAGGTTAGGGTGACATTGTCCATGTCTGTTGATCACTTATCTATTTAGATTGTCTACTTGTTGCAACGGAGTACTGATGTAATACTGCATGTTGGTCACTCTTATCTAATTCTGCACAAGTATAATCTTATCTAACTGAGCCCATGTCTGAGCACGCTAGAGAACATAGTTTTAACTCCAAGTTCACAGGCACTGTTGGCACTTGTTCAGTGCAAGTTTGTCATTGTTGATTTTGTAAAAGCTTGAAATTTGCATAAATGTCTTTATAATAGGGAAGGCATAGGAAGTGTTAAAGCATCTTTAATTATGCTTAGAGTACAATGCTGTGACACAACAGTGCTTTTAAGCGCATGTCCTGGATTTTAAACCAGACACATATTGGTATTCTCTTTTTCATGAATAATTTTTGCTAATTTACTACCCAACAAACAATATAAAAAAGCATTTTTGTAACATTTTTCAGACAGTGACCAAGCAAGTTTCTGTGTAGAAAAAAACATGTTCTGTAACAGCAAAACTTATATCCGTATTTGCTAATTGAAATTGAACATAATTGGAACCACAGCCATATGCACAGTATTGTTATTGATACACTGAATGTGCATTAGCTCAGCTATAAGTGCTTCATGACATAACTCCACATTCAAAAACCCCCAAATACCCCTATACGATACTGTTGGAAGAGAGAAAACCAAGGAATATTGGAAAACATAAATTAAGATTCAGCCTTTAATAACAGTGTATGTCACATTAAGATTAAACATTCATTTTTTACTGGATACACATGAAGTTAACATCAAAAAATGCATGCGGCCATTTCCAAGCTAAACCAACCTGCTCAACCCTCTAAATCTTTTATTATTCTTCTAAAGTAGCCATGGACCAGACACTGAGTCTGCAGGTTTAGAAGACTGTCTCTGGATGATGAAAATCTCTAGATAAATGTACAAGAAATCCAAATGCGCAATTTAATTTTCCTAGAAATTGAAATTAAAACCTGTAACATTGAGCAAAACTGTATCTTGTTGTTTCTCAGTAACAAAAAAGTAACAGCAATGCAATGTCAGAAAAGTAAAGAAATATGTGCTATCCAGGAGCTGGGAGTATAAATTTAATTTTGTCATTTTGCTGGGTTCTCATGAGTGGAAGGAGAAGTGACTTCACATCTGGTTTCAGAAACTGAAAGAGCAAAAGCAAACTCATAATTGTCTTCTCCTTGTTCCCACAAAAAAATGTCCGTAACGTGAAGCATACTGAAACTGTAACAGGTAATCCATGATGCTTTTTATGCAATGAGCTACTTAACAAACAAACAAAAAGTAGCAATTTACACACATTTCCCGCATTAGACACTGCAGGAGAAGCACAGATGGGGCATCATCAAGTGGCATCAATGCTCAGTACTCATTTATAAAATGTGCATAATTCTTCCAAATATCTGAAGGCCTGCAAAAAAAACACATTTAAAAATAATGATGGCAATACTGCCACGTATTAAAAATTGCAAAAATATACATGTGTGTGTGTTTATATAAGTGATAAGCCAGGAGTGGTTTTTAGGTCATGGTTGCTTCATAATCTATGAAGTTTAAGGAAAAAAAACATGGCACACGGGCAAAAGGTTATTTTGTGTAGTTAGCGGAATGAAGCTGACCACAAACTACTTTTCAACCAGTCTGTCAGACTTCCAAAGTTTTGGTCACTTGACACTTTTAGGCTTCTTTCATCTATCTAACTTCATTTTTTTTCAGACTACCCTAGCTTAATTTTATTTGATTTCCATGGAAAGCCATCCCTGGATTGTACTTGGTTTTGTATTCTAAGTTTTGTGCAAAGAAAAATTTCTCTCTTTTATGATCACGGTTCACTGCATCATTGCAGCTTTTGAAAAAGAGTTTTAGGTAGTGAAGTGTAATATCTTTTTAATATAATTTCTCCATTTAAGAGCAGCTACTAAAAATCTCTTCAGCATTTAAACAGAAGAAATTACATACTACAGTGTGTTATAGCACCAAAAATGTGGATCAAATGTTCCACTGTTCTCAAATGCATTTTTGTCTATTCCTTCCCTCAATAAACAGAAGCAAAATTCAAAAGGGCCTCTGCAAACCTTGGTTTAAAGCAAAATGCACAGAAACTCCATTTTCATTGTTTTTAAAATAAACTTTCTGTTCCTTGAACGTACTTTTGAGCCCTCCAGATTGGCAAAAATCATTGACACAGAACTATGAAACGAATCAGGTGTATTTTCTATTTTATTAGAAAACATATCAGTAAAATCTCTTGCTTTCTCCTTTGTGAGGGGAGTAAAATCCTGCTCCTGAGAGGCTTTTTGTTGGTTTGTTTGCTGCTGTTGAATGATCCTTGGCTGTACAGTGGAAAGGGCATTCCTCTAGAACTTTAAAGGCAAAGCAAAAAAAATGACATAAAAGCCTTGCCTGGATTTGATTGATGCACTCTCATATTTGAAGTTCACTCACAGCTTTGTGCCAGAAGACCAGGGTCACTCCATCCAGTCCTCTAATGAGACTGTGCATGAACACTTTCAGCTTTGTAGGCCTTATTTTAATCAGAGATTGAGAAACACTCCTGACTGATAGTCTTCAGGATCAGATCTAAACAGAAAATAACATGCTCAATTTGGCTTCTGAAGGTGGGTTGAGCAAATCTTTGTGATGTATTGGAGCATTTGCTGAGTGCAAGTGCACGTGGTATGGTTCCTATTTCTGTCGGCAAATACAAATTTTTCACTCAGCAGGCATAATCAGAGCTAACTCGAGAGGAGAAATAACAAAAACTCAACAGCCCTTAGCAACTCAGCATGGCATAGAGGGATTTAAGACTTTAGCATTTTATCTCTATCAGTATGAAAATGTATGAGGAAATCTGAACTTTGGAAGTGCAAATAAACACATTTAACACATTATAAACCACCTATTCTACCAATGACTCCTGGGTCTTTTCTTTTTCTTTTTCTCCTTTGCCAGCCTGTCTCTCCTGAAATAATAAAGCTGGTTCGTTAACTTGGCTTTAAGTTAAAACAATTTGTTTTGACAGAGTTACTTGAGAGGTAAGGGAGGAAGTGTGCACAATCTATTCTTAGCACCTATAAACTGAATGGAGACAAAATCACATCCTGCATTTCGTAATGTTTTGCTCCTCTGCAGCTCTTATTTACTTCCCTTCACTGAGAGGTGAATCCAATCCAGTGCTTGAGGCTACTGAGGACATGACGACAATAAAAGTGTTAGGTAATGTACTTAAATCTAATATAGGTAATTGCATTCTGCAAAAGTAAAATTCTCTCTGTGCTTTTAACTAAAAATATTTGCTTTACCTCCTAGGAACCACTGTGTCAAAGGAAGTGGTTTACAATCACTAAATTTTCACTCTCTGTGAATGTCTGTATAGAAATAGAGACTTCGGAAGAGAAAAAAAAGGAATATTTACATGGGATAGTAAACCACTAAGGTAATAGAAGAATAATAAATTCACAGGCTTATATTAACACCAAAAACATTTGAATTACTGAAGATTTAATGCAGAGGTTCTGTCTCAGTTTGCTTCCCTATCATCCCTGAGTAACTATATGTGTTTTCTGTATCTTCCTCTTCATTGTTTAATCTGCACCAGTTGCACCTCCTCCATGTGCTGTTTTCCACACTGTGTTAGCATGTGTCCTTACAATAAACAGGACTGTGCTCCTGCCTCTTCTGAACTGCATCATAGAACTGGACATCCCAAAGCACTGCACTTATGTTTTATCACTGGGTGCCCTTTAACGCATTCATCTCCCACAGAAAATGTACTAAAAAGCACTTCTTTGCAACAACAACAGAATGTGGGTGGATTTTGTAGCCAAGCAACTAAATAACAAGAAAAAAATGAAAAACAAAAAGGAAGTGTTTAAGTTGCCCTAAATTTAGAATGACTTCTCTGGTTTTACTGCATATTTCCCCTCAAAAGACAATTTTTGGTAAAGATGTATGATGTTAACTTTGAAGAGACTGCTTCTCTGTGGGGCAATGTAGAATTAGAAATCAGGCTTGTAAGAGAAAACATACTTAACTGTAAAATGACTGAAGAGCCTGAAATAAACTAGTGGATGGCTTCAGACTGGCAGATTTACAAGTGCAAAACAGCAGATTGCCATTTCTCTTCTAGAATTTGCAAAGGCCATACCTGTTAGTGCTGATTTTGATTGCAGATTCTAGGCTGTTAGGAACACTACTTGTTTTCATTCCCTGTGATTTTTTTTGTTATTTTTAGCACGCTATGACAAAAAAACTTTTAGTGAGTAGATCTAACTGCTAATCACCTACTCAGAACTGAGAGCAGCAACCTATTATGAATCATTCTGTGGGTATTAATAGACAATGAGTTCTTTCACATATTCAGGTTTAATTCTTTCTCTCTAGATAATATCCCTTATTTCAATTACAGTGTTTACCTTTTGAAGACAACTAACCCTCCCTCTAATTGCATTATTCCTAGAAACACATTGCTGCCTTTTTTTCCTTTGTACTTTACAGCTCAATATGAAAAGAAGCACCCTTAAATTTTTGCTATCTCATGGGCCACAAGACTGAAGAAGGAAGATGTTGTTGCCCAGACCATAATTTAGTGTCCACATCAACCTGACCTATAACAGATATGACAGGCTTAACTCCTTGCAGAGCGTTCAAGCTGCTGCATTGTATTTCCTAAGGGCAGAGGCTGAATTTGAGCAGTGGAGTAGCAAACTCCCATTGAAGTGCTGAAATTCCCTAAAATGAGGCAGTTCAACCATCCAATGGCAGCATATGTGAGTCTCTAGTGAGAAGCCTGTCTGAGGACTCAGTCTAGAGACAGGCGAAGCTCAGATTGGAGGGCAAGATCCAAACCAGATGTATCATGAGGACAGACCTGCTTTCAACCAGCAGATCTGCAAACACTGAGATAGGGGGTGTACTTCTTTGTGAACCCTCTGCTATGTTTGTACATTACTTCTTGGAATAAAGGAAGATTTATTATTTTCTCTTTTCTTTTTGTATGTGTCAACCACTGGAATTGACCCATTTACATTAGTTCCTTCTTATAGAGTACTCCTTCACTAGCCACATCCTCATGTAAAGCCTTTTTCCTAGAGAAGCATTGACTGCATTGAGGTTCTTCCTAGACTTTCCTTCTCATGTCAAGAATGAGCAGCCACAGGTAGAGTCTTCCCAGGGGAATTTAGGGGAAAGAAGTTGTAACCTCTGGTTACCACCAACATAAAGACATTCTTCAGTGTATTTTCCTGAGAAACAAAAGCTTTTCGGAATATATTAGATCCTCTATCAGTTCTTCAGCATTATACTAAACAAGAAAAAAAATTACAATATTCTTTTTGTTCAGATGACTGCTACTTGTTTAACATTTTTTTTTTCCTTTGGAAACAAACATTGCACCACTCCTCCTCGTTTTTTAAAATACCTTAGGGCTTGCCTGATTTCTTGGGTAATTTCCAGTTTTTATTGCTTCACTATCCAGACTTTGTCCAAAAATTGCTCTTGTTAGAGCCTGAGTTCACTCAGAGTTTCCATAAATATAGATCTATTTACAACATCTAGTGTTTTGTGCCTTTATAAAGTGTTTCCTATCTGATACACAGATCTACCTCCTTTTGTGTAATTTTTCTAATATCAGTTACACTTTCTGTACACTATTTTCTTAAATGTTGCACTTATGTTTCATTTTAAAAAAGGGATCATATGGCAAACATTATCACCAAAAGCAACTAGTTGGGTGGAATTCAGTCTGGCCCATCATCTTTCTAAAACACTGTAGATGGTTACTGGAGCTATGTAAATTAGTACAGTCAAAATAAGAAATCTGGAGAAGAAAAGGTGAAATCTGGTGAAGCGTGGATGGATACTGATTTTAAAAGTGTTCTTATTTCACTGTTACTAACCCTTTATTTGTTTTGCCCCTCTTCCTGAAGTGTATTTGCTGCTATACCGAGAAGCAATGCACATCTGGCTGAGATAATAAAGGATATGAAAGTAATAAAAAGGTCTCGTCTAAAGAGAAATCAGTGCACTTGGAAATACAGGGTAAAATTCGCCTATTAATTTCAGCAGTGAAGATTTATTGAAAATCAATGGGGATACAGTAACAAAACAGAAGAAAATGTGCCCTTAAAAGCTGACTGGGGTGTGTGTGGTGTGCAGTTAGTGGACCTGCTTCTCTTTTGAATCCAACCACTAATTGTTCTCTAAAATAAAGCAAATTATCAAGACTCATAGTGCTGTTGCAGTAATGCCTGCACATGCAACTCATAATATATTAGTATTCCTAAAATTCTTTTCTGCATCATCAAAGTACATACGTAAATCAAAGTGAGACATTCAACTTAGAAACAACAATATGATAAGATCAAATTAAAACATTCTTCCTCTCTAAAGGCAGGAAACATCCTCTTCAGAAAAAGGCTCATGAAAGTTCAAGACAGAAAATTTTAAAGAAATACACTATTGTACTACTACCTTTCTAAACTCATGAGTTTAATGCGTTTGCATCAAAGAATGATGTTTCAGTCCTTTCACATTTTTACAATATACTACTGATTTTGGCTATAACAAATCAATAGAAATGAATATCAATATATTTAAATTAGTGCAATGGCGACAAGTTTCCACCACGTTTGTGAAGATCTGTATGGCACATGATATAATAAGGTGTCAAAAATAAATTAATTTATAATAAAATTATATTTATTTAAATACAGCAGCATGGTATATTTTTTATATGTCTGCAGTCCAAGAAAATCTGTGAGTAGAGTCACCACAAGGAAAATTCTTCGGGGGCAAAACCTTAAAATAATAGAAGTATCTATCTTTGGTGCAAAGCAAACAGAAAGAGGGAAAATCATTTGAACTGATTCTTGAAAAATATCATCACCTGCATTAGGTAAAAAGATACAAATGCGCACTTACCTAACTTCTGCTTATTCGGTACTTTGCAGCCATAGCAGGAGTATTGTTTTCTTCTGTAACTGCAGCTAAAATTAGCATCTCACCCAGGGTAATGAACAACCTGGAAAAGAAACAAAATATGATTTATCGTCATGTTTTGTTTTGCTTAATTCAGCTATATTTTGGCTCTGCTCTTGTGGCTTGAACACATTCCTGTTAGGCTAACAACGAGTTACACTGACCCAGGGACAGTGCCAGAAGCAGTGACTTGGCCAAGATGGCTCCGATTATGGGCCAGGCATCCCCTGGCCAAGCAGCTGCCATGTTCACATGAACCTTCCATCATCATCTTGGGACCTGGTAGAAACATTGCTTCTAAAAAAAAGCACTTTCCTGTAATGGATGTACAGCTCCACATCCTGATATCAGCATTTTGGAGACTTTCCTGTACGATTTGCACTCAGAAAATTCCTGTGTCTGTGCTACTTTGCAAGTACTCAGTAGTGCGTGGATTTAAAAAAAAAAAGAAAAAAGTAATAAGACAAGCTAAACTTACCTGGTAGTTTTCTAGGCTGCTTCGTAAGAAATGAGCAAATTCTGCATTGCCCAATGGACAACAAAATATCTGTGAGTTTGTGTAAGCAAAAATCACACTGTTTGGACTTGTCACTTCCTTCAGAAAAGACATCTAATATAAATAGAAAAAGAATTGTTGAAAAGTTTGCATTTCAACAAATAATAGAAATAAAATCCAGAAACCTTTTAAAATGAAAAGCATTCTTTGTGATGCAATTATAACAAAGTCAGTAAATATAAGTTCATGCTTCATTATCACAGTAAAGGATAAAGAGACATCCAATAAGAGCCAGCAAAATTCAAAATTAAGGGTATGTGAAGTTACGGTACATGAAACAGGCACCAAGTCATTAAAATATAGGAAGCAGAGGATGAAAAGGAGTATGCTTTCCATTCTTAGACACGCATCAGTTATAAATAACTACTGTCCAAACACAAATGTTTCTGAATCAAAGAAAGAGAGAAAAAAAGAAAGAAAAGCAAAGGTCTAACAGCCATGTAAACTCATTTTAAATGTCACGTCTTATTAGAACCCAATAAGTGGAACGTCTGTTTTCCCCTTTGCTTGAGCCATCAAATTTGTCAAAATTTTATGATAATTCATTCCATCATTCCTCAGACATTTAAATGACAGCCAGTCCTTGGGAAAAAAAAAAATCTCTGTAATCCTACTCTTCATGTTAAACTGCCTCTAGAGAGGTTTTTAAAATACACCACATCACAGTAGGAGCAGAGCCCTAAACTTCTCAATTCCACTTATGATTTGCTGCCTTTTTGGAAAATGACAATAAATTGGCTCTCTACTATTCTTGACCTCTTGACTTCTGAATGACGGCTGTCCATGCCTTAACTTTGCTTGTTTAAGTCAGCAGCTATCGTATCACTCTGATCCTCTCCCAGAGGGTCTGGAGATTTAAGTCTCCTGAACGGTTAAGCTCCCCCTCTAGTGTTCACTGCTTATCACATTATTCCTCCAAGAAGAAGAGACATGTCACTTTATAACTTCTCATAGAGACAGTTTCTACTCATCTATAGCTTAAGAGTATAATGGCAGTGGCAAGAAGATTAAAAGGTAAATAAAGTCTTTTAAATGTGTTTTTATTTGCCCTCTTTCAGTTCACTTTGTAAGAACATTCAGAAAATAACAATGAAGATTCTAATTTGAATTAGTGCAAAACAATGCCTGATCTTTCAAAAAATATCGTGTCATGCAGACTACATGAAACAGTCAGCGTTTAGAAGATAAAAAACAGTACAACATTATCCCTAGGAAAGTATCAATTTGCACATAAGTGAGTAAGTTAATAACTGAAACAAAGGCAGAAGAGTTCTTCATTTAAGTGCTGATTACTAATCAAATTGGGGTAGGATCTTCTCGCATTTCTCTTTCTTTACTAAGTCTTGACAGTGATCTGCAAAAGACATCCTTTATTGCTTGAGGGTCAGTATATTCATATATATGTATGCTCGTTGATGATTTGGATTTACTTTAATGAAACAAAATCTAAATGAAAACCAGTTAGTCGCAATAATCAAAATCTGGAACCCTGAAAGGTTAAAAGTTCAGTCTCTTTGTTAAACGCAGCCTCGGACCGGCAGCTACACACAATCCAGAATTTATCGTACTGTGGAAACATGGAAAAAATAAATCCCAGCAATTCAGATGAAGCCACATCAGCATGTCATCTGCAAATCTGAATTGATTTTATTTTTAAGGCACAGTGTTCAATTAAACTGATGAATGTAAAAGCAGCCCTCCCCTTCAAGTCTCCTCCACAAATCCCAAACATAAAAAAGCCCCTTCATAAAATACCATTAAAAATTCAAAGCACAGATGCTGATCTGTGACAGAAAATATTTTGTTGACTATTAGTCCAGATAATTTTTCTTAACTGTATCTACCTGGGATTCATTTAACCAACATTTCTTTTCATATAGCAGCCATTGTTTAACTGCACAGAAATTAAAAAAAAAGAAAAGCTATGCAGATACCTTGCTAAAAATGGGGTTTGTTTTAGATATGAAAGTATCTATCAAATGACCTCCTACCAAAACTCTGATGGAGAAATTCCTGCAGTTCTAAAGATTCTTTCACAAAATAAATGCTCTAAAAAATTATCCTGATTGTGCCAAATCTTTCTTTCAAAGATAAAAAGAAATCATGCCCTGTTTGATAACTTCTACATGGCTTATTTAACTTTTTCCTTTTCAACGTGAATTTCCTTCTTTATTTTTTTCCTTCAGGTTAAATGTTGCAGCATGGAAACATTGAAGTACAAATCTGAACAAAATTAAATACTTTAATGGATTTAGTACTATTTTTTTCTCACTGCATTATTTAATGAACAATTTCAATATCTGGATTTTTCGTTCCAAGGCACATTGAAAACTTTAACTCCCTGCTGGAGTGGACAGTTCTGCCCTCTGCGTGCTTCTGCAAGGTATACACACTGGCAAACTTTTTGTACTTAACACAAAGAAGTGTTTTAGAAAATACAATTGGGAATTTTTGCAAACTTCTGAAAGTTGCTTTTTCTGTTAGTGCTGCCAGCAGAGCTCTGCAATCAGAACACACTTAGCCTGGTTAGAGTGGTGAGTTGCAAGTGCATGTGGATTATATCTGTGCTGGAGAATTTCTAGCTGAAGTGGGCAGAACTATTGAAATTCAGCTTAGTGCAATCTCTTTACAAAAGTGCCATTTCGAAAGTACTACAGAAATAAGCTGCACAAGTGCAAAGGTAGGGCATGGATTGATGATTTTGGAAGAAAACGACAGCTAAACATTAAACTATGAACCTTCATCTTTAATACAATTTATTCTGGGTACAGGGCACCATTGGAAAGAGAACTGAAATATAATGAGCATTGACTAATGAGGGTATTAAGTCATTCGAAAAGCACATACTGATCTCACGTGTAGACCACTCCACACATACAAAGTTAAGTGTCTGAACACACAGTTCCTTGGAATTATAATGGTAGTACCTATCCTGTCAGCATTCAAAAGAATGGGTACAGAATCCTGCAGAAGATTTTTGCTCATAAATTTTGGCTTCTTCAACAGTAAAAGTCAAAATAAAAAGATATAAAGGTTATTTCAGACATCTAGGACTAAAAGTTGGCACATCCTTCAAAACATACACCAAAAAAATTGTAGTGGTAGTGTAGACACAAGATGAATAAGAGAAAGGTTAAAAGTAAAGAAGGATAAAGGGGGTTTATCTACTGTTCTGGACAATCAAAACGCTTAAAAAAAATAAAGGAGATAACAATAGAACTGATAAGGAGTTCTTCATAAAAATGTGTATAATGACTCATTGATTGAAATGATGTCCTGAATATGTTTAAACTGGCAATTTAATGAATTTTTTAATTTTTTTACAAAAACGCTAAAGGTAATAATATGGTTACAATCATATATCTTACACAAGATTAGAAGAACTATTCTTCACTTGGCAGTCTAATGTGTTTACGAGGCATCCCATCTCCTGCAGAAGATATTAAAGCATTGTTTGAAGCAATGTAGAGACTGAATATGAATTAAAACTCTGTTTTATATGCTGCCTATGTAGCTTTCAAAAAAACCCCCAGAACATCAATTGATAGCATAGATATCTAGTTGGAAAAATCTTGAACTTTATACATCAAATCATTACTCAAAGAAATTGTATGTGATTGGACAAAATTCTCCTCAATGAAACCTGCTAAATATTTGAATAAGTTTCAGTCCTCTGAAGTTCTTTTCTCCCTTAAAACCTAGTTCTATTATATAGATATTAGTCTATAAACCTTGCAGGAGTATAACAATGTTGAATCTGCTGTATCTGAAGTTTACATACAAGTTCATTTGGTACGCAGAAAATATTTCCTTCTTGACTAATTTCTCAAGTGTAGCTTATATAACTGCATTATGTTGTCGTAAACTCAGGCATAAAACATCCTGTTGTATCTTCAATTAAATCAAAACTATTTCTGGCTTGTTTATGAGAGTGATGGGACAGAATGCTGATTTTCTTCGAACTCTCTTCCTACCTATTTAAAATGTGGTTTAGGGTATTTCTTCATTACTATACATCCATCTGGCTTCTGCGTTTTTTAAATTTAATACTGCATAACAAAAGCAATTGCTTAATTTCTTTATTTCTTTCCTTAGAGACTGTAAGGGAAATTGTTTGATTTGCTGATAGGCTTTTTGTTTGTTTAATTTGGTGAGAGAGTTTATGCATATGCATATTTGTTAGAGATGTATGGGAAAGAATTATTTCTGGAGAGACAACTTCTGAGTCTAACTCCATGGTCAGTTTCGTGTCCTTTCTTATGTCTTGTGAGTGTTCGTTCCATAATAGAGACTGAGCCTGTGAAGTGGGTGAAACTTCTTTATGTGGCTTTTAAACAACCCTCCTGTTAGTCAACAATTCTGCTGAACTGTGGCCATGAAAGTTTGTGGAAGGAAAGCCGACCAAACCCTTGGAGGGATATCAAGGATCAAACCCTTGGACGGATCTGAGCTGCAGGCCAGAGACCTTGAACCAGACATTGACACCAGTACAAAGCTGATACAACAGGCAGTGCACTTAAAGTAGCACTGGCTTTTAAGCAAACTTGTTGACAGACCTTTTTGTTGGGGCATTTAAATGTAAAAACACACACTCATATATAGTTACTTGCTGGTGCTTTTTTAGGATGTTTTCATCCTTAGATATAATGAGCAGCAATGATACTGTCTTAAATTTTTCTTCCTCTTTAATTTTGCTAGCAAGCAAACGCTGATCAAGCCAATATACATAAGCACCAGAGCTATCCCATTTTCACTATCATCTAAGCTGCAAACAACGCTATCATTGTAACTGTACTTTCACTGGAAATTCACTTTTTCCTTTTTTTTTTGGTTGGTGGATCTTATCCACATGATTCTTCAAAGAATCAATCAGAACCCCTTTTCCTAGTGCAAATCAATCAATTAATTTCTCATGCTTGACATGGTCTGTTATGCACTAAAAGAACACAAAGCACCCGTTTGGATTTCC
This sequence comes from Dromococcyx pavoninus, assembly GCA_033558185.1. Classification (NCBI taxonomy): domain Eukaryota; kingdom Metazoa; phylum Chordata; class Aves; order Cuculiformes; family Neomorphidae; genus Dromococcyx; species Dromococcyx pavoninus. Next base: position 419,791 of record JAUMJL010001065.1, read on the forward strand.
TTAACAACATGTTTACCTTCCATTTAACACAGAGAGTTTGCTAAATTCTTTAGAGGACAAATACACAGACATTTACGCCACTAGCTTCTATAAACTCTTTCCTCTATAATCTGATTTATGAGATCAGGCCTGTCTTTAACCGACCCACCTTCTCTACCTTGAAATACATAATGCTGGCTGCAAAAATTAAACTTCACAGAACTATCAAATTTTCTATACTTTGCAATAACACTACAGTTATTTAGAAAAAGAATTCCCCCAAATACAGTCATTTACTGTAAGATTCAAGTTGTGCTTCTGATGGGCAGCATGGAAGTGATGGTTTTCAAGTAATAGCCTTCTCTTCTTTTTACATCATTGAAAGGCAAAATAGCCCTTTCTGCTTTGCAAGGGTACCTGACACCCAGAGGAAGACAATGGAGAGGAAATGGTCTTCCTCTTCCATATTTAGGTTTGGTTGTTGAGTTGAAGGGAATGATGAAATGATATAACCTCTGGTTGTGACTGACTTGTTCTGGTCTATGCTCTGACTCTGTTCATTAAGAAGGGTTAAGTTTATCAGTTCTCTAAAACTAAATGGTTTGTAATTAGTTTTAATGGTTTATATACAGTCAAGGCCTATTATTGTCAGGTTAGAAAATTTAACTGGCAAAGAATGTATAAGGTTTAACACTTCTCCATAATTTCCAATGCAATCTTCTGCTTGTGAATGTAGTAGCAGGTAAATACAATCTGAAAAAATGATATGTCTCCAAAATTAACTGTGATTGTGTTCTTAGATGCATAGAGCATTGCTCCAAAAATGCTAAAGGGCAAAATGTCTCCAATACATATGTTCCTAAGTTAATATAATATAATTTGAAGATAATTTTGAGAAGTTATTTTCTTCCATGAATGAATATGAATTGCTTAAAGGAACTTCCTTTATCATTGTTGTGAAATTTATGTTACCTGTTACATTCACAGAGTTAATAGATAAGACTGAGAAAAATATAGCTGCTGAATTTTTGCAAAATACCACATACTGAAGAAATTTACTTTTAGGATTCTTTTCTGCATTTCTTTTAAATTTAGGAAAATACTGTTAAAAGATTAAAGGACATCAAGCAACACAATCAGCAAAAATGAAAATTTTCTTAGATCACTTTTTTTGATGGATATTAACCTTTCTTAAGACGTGACACTGCTGAGTTTAAAACAGAAGAGCACCCTCTACATCCATTCGGTACTTAAGTATTCACTGCAAGGTCAGAGTAACTCTACTGTTTATTCTGAAAAATGCACTGATAATTATATTTCATGATTATTATGGGACATCTTCTGATAAAAAGTGATGGTATTCCATTGACTAAAGACATAGTTGTGATTTAACATTAAGTTTACATGAGTCTTTACCGAATACATCCAAAATCATGTTCCATGTCATTGAAATGAGTAATATTTTAACTTAAATCTTATGGCTTCTGTTTCCCAGAGACACCTCATGAGTGTACAGTACAACTTATTTATGGGTGACAGTTAAAGTACCATTAAATTAGAATCATAGAATTATAGAATGGTTCAGTCCAGTTCCGACACTCTACCTCATCTAATCTGGCCTTGAACATGCCCAAGGACTGGGCGTATGAGTTGATTTGATATTTTTTCTGATGTTGGACAGGCTTATCCTTTATTGAGAGAAAGCTATGGCAATATAAGTGCTTCTCCGCATTGTATCTGCTATGAAGAGGTCAGCTGGAGTTTAGACAATACAAAGAAGTCTTCACAACTGTTGCTCATTCACTCTCATATTCCAAGAACAGGACTTGTAGGTGGTTACAGGTGTAATATTGTGTGTGACTACAATGTCTTTTTCTTGGAATTATATTTGTCAAAATTGGAGAGAAAACATAATCCAGAAATATTTGACACAGTTGTTCTAACTTTTTTTTGTTCTGTTATGTAGGAGTGATTAAAGCGCTTAGAAGGGAAAAGCAACAGGAGTCTTTTTTTAAAGCTTGTAAAGAGGGCATCATATTCTTCAGGCTTCTTGGTAATGAAGTTGCCAACAAAAGTATGTAATCCTCAGTACACTTTTAACATCCTGGGTTTTCCAGAATAGATCAATCTCCTCCGAAGTAATACTGTACTTCAACATTTCTTATACAGCTGTGTCTATAATGAAATACAGGAAGCCATGTCTCCACAGCCAAAGATCAATATGGCAAATACAGAGATCTTCAAGGTATGTGATACAAACCCTGAAAAATATCTGCTCTTCTGTTGAGAATGCTAAGCAATGGATGCAGGAAAGGAAACCGTTATGTTTACTTGAGTCTGTGCAATTTTTAATGAATTTATCCCACAAAGCTGTTAGAATACTCAAATACTACTGAAATAGATTCTGACTTGGCTTCAGACAGTGTGAGACAAACTGAAGACATGCTAATCATGCCTCAAAATTAATGATTTACATGACACTCAAAATACTTTACTCCTTATCACCAAAATGCTTAGCATCATGTCAAGGAGGAGAATGGATCTGCCATTTGTGCCAAAAATATTACACAGGGTAAAAGGACAGTGTCTATTGACTGTTATCTTCCTATATCTTCTGCTTATTTCAAGATTTTTGGTCATTTTAATCCCATGTAACAGCAGTAGATGCTGCATGGCTTTGCATAGAAGATGACAATTTTAAAATCTTAAGTTAGATACTACATTGAAATAAACTAAGACGGTTTATCTGACTTTGACAGCTAATCCTATAAAAAAAACCCCACAGCCTCCTGAGAATATTTCACACGTCACTCGTTTTATTCTTGTGACCAGAAAAACTTTCACACAGCATTTTAACAGCTGCAATGTTGGGTCGGGCTGCTCTAAAAACTGAGATGATGTTCCACGGGCAGTATTTAAATTTGACTTGAACCATGCTGATCTACGCCAGATGTATTCTGACCCACCTAAAATTTAAAGTGACTTAACACCTTGTGTCGTAAAGCAACACAAAGCTACCTGTGATTCTCATACGTAGAGACAGTTTGGTAAAAGCAGACCACTATCGGCCTGTTTCGAATCAGCCTCAGTCATAACAGGATGCTGAACACTGAGGGCGTAATATTACCAGGCTGCACTGTACAGAAGAGACAGTGTACAACTCTCTCCCCCAGCTGTAGCCACATTGGCTTTTTCTCAGGGTGCTGAGCATCCTGAAGACTGGACAACCTAGTTCTGCTTACAGAAAGGTTAGAAGACTGTGGAGCACCCTCCAAGCCTTGAAGAAATAACGTGGTGATCATACTGCCCATCTAAACTGCAAGATGTTACTGACCTTAAGATTAATTCTCAAGAAGACTGTAACTTTACAATTTTTCCACGCTTTTCTAAAGTGTATTCTGTCCACGTTTTCAAAAAGTATTGTTGATAGTGGGCATCTTGATTTTGCTTCACAGAATTGAAACATTTTCAGGCTGATTTTCAGAGTTCACAACATCTGCAAAGAGGCCTAATAAGGGAAAATTTGGATGTGCAAAATCCACTCGTGGGCCTTTGGCCCTCATTATACAAACATTTGTGAGAAAATCTTGTGAAGACACCTAGCTCCTGTATTGTTTATTCCATACAACTTCAGAACAATACAATACCACCAGTGCTAACCTAGATAATATACCTATTAACTATCTCCACCAACTTGTAATTTTGTTTTGTCTACTACAAATTCAAAAAATTAAAACCAAACTGCTAAACTTCTGCTAAAGTTTAGCATTTAAACAATGTTATCTCTCATTTATCTGTATTAGTGTCTGGCTAACACACACAGTGTTTTGTGTTTGTGTTTAGCCTCTCTTCTATGAAGAGTTGAAATCTTGGCCCCACTGAGGCCTAGTTCTGTGCCATCTTGAGACTGGGACCAAGAACTTCTGGGAAAAAATGTCAAGAATACATTCCGATTGGAATTAACTAAGAGTACGAAGAAAGACGGAATTAAAATGACTCCTTTTAAAAGGAAGGTTTGCTTGACAGTTCTTTGCAGTAAGCATATTACTTTGTTTTCTTTCTAAGAGTTTTGTGGAAAGACCAGCAAGATATTGCAGATAATGTTGGAATACAATTGAGAAGCAAAGTTACTCTCCCTACCATGTTCATTCACAATCTAAAAGAGCAGAAAGTTTATGTGGTAAGAAACAAGCAAGCGCATTATCTTCTATAGTATCACAACAGATAAATATTTTTTCTTGAATTGCTCACTAAACTGTGAGGGTCACAATTGCCAATCTTATTCAATACTGATTGTTAGAGAAAAAAGAAGTCCACAAATGAAGACAACTCCTGGCTTCTAAACTTGTGTGTTGGGGGGTGTAAGACTTAACTTTTATATATCTTTAAAAATGTGCATGGGAAAACTAGCATTTTCAACTAATAGATAGGAGATGATTTCAATGAACGGTTTGTACTGTTTGCTGCCTTAATGTTCTTCAAAATGCCTTTTGTTCATTCCATTATGTGATTGTGTATTATGCTGCTGACACTCTTCAGTTTGATATTGTTAATACACTGAAAATTACTCTTAAAATTGTCCTTAGGAAACAAATTCATAAATATGTAGTCTATTCTGAAGTCAACATAAGTGAAAATCCAGTAACTTGAAATAAACAGAATTGCACAAGATATGGGTGAAACTTAAGGTCATTTTACGTTTAAATTAGAATCAAATAACCATTAAAATCATTTACAGAAGACATCTGGGCATTAAAACTGTATTGCATAAGAAAATTTTTCTCCTTTTCTTGGAATCAACATTAATACAGTTGCCATGCCTAAATTACTTCTGAAGATTGCCTTTTGTATTGTAATGGAATTGTTGTTCAAACGTGGCTTACTACATAAAATTAGAGCTTCTATACTGTTTCTTATGCTTTTGTGCTAGTCTATAAGAGGTTTAGTATGTCCACACAAGTCACAGCAGATTCTGCCCTCTGGTGCCCCTTGGTCTGTTCTGCTACTGCACTACTCTGTGCAGACTGGCACCAAGAATAAATGCAGGTTCTGCGACTGAAAGGGAAATATATATATAAATGTGGAAATACATATATGTGCAGGTCATCTATACACTTTAAATGTAACAAGAAAAAAATATCACAAAAAGCTGGTCAATATATTCTAAAAAGGAGGTTTTTACTATGCAGATTGATATTTGAGGGTGAACCAGAAAGACATCCGTAAACAGATACTCAGTCTGAACATATTTCCACTAAAACTACTAAAAGACATCCAAAAAATAATTTTCTAAAAGGAATCACAGGGACAAGAGAACATGGACCTTACAATAATTATTACTGTTTTTCAGAAATGGAGACTTCTTCCTATCCTTATCAGTAAAGCAAATTTAAAACAGATTGTTTTTGTCCAATATGTTTAACCTATAAAAGAAGACATTAGCAGAAACCACCAGATTAAAGCAGAATGTACTAAGATGCCTAAAGTGTAAAAAAAAAGTGCTAGCATTCAGCAAGGTCTGAACTGTTCTTTGAATTCATTGTTATTCAATATGATTAAGTATTTTATCAGGATCTACATAAACAGAACCTGATGGATACCTTTTGTCAGACTGCATTATTAAACTTTTAGCTGAAATGAAAAAAGAAACATGGATATTTTCACCTGTTCTGCTTGTAATGAAACAGAGTATGTTTTGTATATTTAAAATTAACGTTACAAGAAAAGCAGTTCATCTGTACAAACCTGTCTGTTGGTACATGGCTGGAAAAAAATCCCATTTAAAATGACGCTTTAGTGTTGAATTACAGCCATTTCAGTGTGACTACTATGCAATCTTATTCTCTTTATCAGTGTAAAATGTTTTCTAGCTTATCAAAAATCATATTTTCCTTTTTCTGGTTCATTTGTCAGTAGAAATACCAGATAAGCCAAACTAAAAAGAAAATCTGTGTCCACTGGTTGAATGCTAAGAAACAGTGCTTTCTTTTTCTAGGAAGAAGTCGCCTACGTGTACTCCTATTGTCCTTGATTTGCACTTTATGTATTACCCATGTATGCAGCCACTAGTGCAAAAATAAGGAACCTCTGTGAGTGTCTATATTAAACCAAAATATTCTATGAGGAAGTATATTACAACACATATCAGTGTCAAATATAATGATCCACATGTTCAACAGCTGGCAGTTTTGGAATAACAGGAACATTGGAAACTGACCAAAGATCGAAGTGATGTTCCAATATGTTTTTTCCCAGTCAATGTATCATCATGTTTGAAACTTTCTGCTAATCTCCTTAAGTTTCTTGAAGAACAACAACATGCACATATAATCACTTTTGTCTGTACTAACATGAAGCAATAATATGTTAAACACCTATTCATCCAGAGAGAACCAGAGTCAATAAAAAGCCTTCATTTCAGCAGAAACAGAAGCGGAAACAAAAGGACTTAATGAAATGATCTGTTTACAAAATGCTAAGTGAGGGTTCTCTTGGAAAACTGCATTAAATCCTATTCTATTTTTTTAATGTGGCTTGGAAAGCTTTCTCCTGAAGTTCTGCCTTGTCTTTGCAAATGCAGGGATGTGACTTTTAAAAAAAAAACTCTTCTGAAACCAAACCTGAAGGAAAAACCGTTTTAGCTCCCCCCCAAACTTTGCTATGGCTCACTAAATAGCCCAGAAGAGATAAATCAAACCCTGAACTGTAACCTTACACTTATATACTTGTTAAATGACTTTTTTACAGTCTGTTATTGCTAGAAATTGGATTGCTTTTAAACTAATGTTGTCTGGCGGGCAAAAGTGAGTGAAACCGCAAAGCCTGGAGGAACACTAATTACTTGTTTTAATTAGCAGCAACTTTCACTAGAGTATAATCTCCCTACAGGCCACTTTTCAGTAGGTGTGGAAGAAAAAAAAAAGATGTAGAAGCAAACCAATAATCTCTTATTTGCCCCTAAATGACAGCCATGCTCATACTCCAGGGCAAGCACAGGGTTTAGAGGAGCTGCTCACCCCGGGAGGAGCTGGGCCTAGACCTTTAGCAGTCATCTGCACAATGGACCCCCTTATTTTATGCTGCTACATCAAAAAAGTTTTTCTTTTGTTACAATTCCCCCCTTTAAAGGGCCTTAATCCCTTTGTTTTCCTGGCTGGTCCACGTGAATTCCTCAGGGACATCCCATTTTCCACAAAGATTGCAATGGCTGGCCAAGATTTCAGCCTTTTTTTTGTCTTTTGTTTTTTAATTTTCCCACTTTCTGGAGAACATTAAATACCGCTTTTCATTCCCCTCTCCATAGGGGGAACACCCTTAATGATGACAGAGGGAGAGAAATTCCTTCACTCCCACCGATGACACCATTTTGATGCTGAGAGGCATCTCCCCAGCCCGGAAATCAAACATGACTTCCAGCAGGTAGACAGGTCTGAGGGTCGTGGCCTGAGAAACAGGGGGGTTACAGGGAACTCGGCTTCCCACAGCAAATTAAGTCATCTGTGAAACCTTTTTCATTTACTGGGGGCTGGATTTATGACTGCTTTTGAGGCCTGAAAGAGTTTGAATACAGATGTTCCTCATTGAGAGTACATGGTCTTGCGTGGCTGCGTGACAGACTCGGATTATTATTATTTCTCTTAATAATAAGTGATGTAAATTTCAAGGCAGAAGAAAAGAAGGAGACCTCTGTTTTTATTATTGATTTGAAAAAAAGGGCTAGGAAAAATAGTAATATCTTCATTAAACATTGCCTGGAGTCATAAATGTACACTAAAGCCCACTACTCATGTAAATATATTCTAGGTATGTAGAAGCCAACGTGGCAATTCTTTTAATTCCATTAATTTGGAAAAAAATATTGTTTTTAAGAAGAAAAAAATAATATCCTCATCACTGATTTGTGTTACATTATTCTAAGCAGACTAAGTTTCTCGAATGTGACATCTCCAGAACATGAATCTGGGTTTTACTAAACTGTAGAGGTATGCTAACTTTTGTCCCATGTCTGGAGAAGATACCTGTGAGGTCTGGACTTTTTCATACCTATTTTTCTCTCTTAAAACAAATGCAGAAACATGATAGCAAAAGGATAAGTATTTCTCAAGGATATGTTAATGTTTATGTGTCAACCCTGATTAACTGGAATTTAAGAAGTAAGATGTAGAAAAATGTTTTCCAATTATGAATATAATTTTGTGTGTATATATACACATACACAACTACACATATATGCATTTTTTCAGGACATTATATAAATCAGTGTATAACATCAAATTTGTTGACATGCATCTGTCAGTGGAGCATACAGCACAGGAGAATCTGTTTCCAGAAATGCAGGTTATACAGATGCTGGAGTGAAGGCTGCCACTTTCTAATCAAAGTATTCATATTTTGATCTTTATTAATCTAATGCAATGATACAGAAAAAAACCTGGCCATTTTTAACCACTGCTTTTTATTTGCTTTGGATTCTGCCTTACAAAGTTGCAAACCTGTACTTTAATGCCTCTATGTGAAAATGTTTTGCAGCATTATCCTTTTGTTACATTTTGTCACATAGAGGCATTATTGCCACCTTTCCTAATATATTCCAAAGTGCACTTTGTAGTGTATTTCAAACATGAAAGTAAATAACTGCTTTTGTAAAATAAAAAAAGAAGCCTCCATACCCAGAAGCAAAAATGCCCACAAGCTATGGGGAAAAACAAAAAATAAAATCACAAGGGCAAATAGCAGAAAGCACCAGGGAAAACTCTGGACAGTACCAAACAATGGATTTTTATTCGTGTCATCTTTGCCTAAGAAGGAAAAGTGCCATTCCTCAGTAAATAACTTTTTTTCACCATCCGGGGAAGAAAGAGATACACAAGTAGAAAGGTATTCTCTGAGCAAATTAAAGCAGCTCTCTTGTCGTGCATCTAGGCTGCATCCTCAGTGAGAGATGGGAGTCAGTTGTGGGTAATAAGAAAAGGAGGTTTACAAGCGCTGCAAAACAAAATATTCGGATTTCTTTGCACCCACTCTTTGGAGGACTGGGGCCGGGACGGTTTTGGGCCGGGTTTGCTGCGATTTTTGTTTTTTTGCCACGGTAGGCATGTGCTGGATTTCATTTTCTCTTTTCTCTGCCTCCTTGTGCTGGCTTCCAGAGAGTCGGTTGCCAGTAAGAGCGAGACTGAGGAAAGGAGAGATTTGAATGAAAAAAGTAAACATTACCAACAAAGACTATAATTGAAAGCGGCTTTGTGAACAAGGGGTGTTGTCGGAGAGCAGAATGGGCGAGGGTGGGGCTGCCTGGGGCTCTTTGTCTCCGCGCACACTGGAGCTGCCTGTAGTGCTGCATTGTACTAGGCAGGAATTTACCATCTCACCAGCGGGCTAATAGCTACCTCCACAAACAAATCGAACTATCAGGCTTAAATATTTATAGCTATTTATGACTCCATTTTAATAATTAGTGACCACCTCCACTTTCAGGGCCTATTTTTTTCTTTTTATTTTATTTATTTTTTCTTTTACATTTTATTCTGTGGACTGTACTAATCGCTTGTTAGTCTGCAGAACACCACTTCTGAAGCTGTTCAGGGGATGCTCTGCCACCCAGAAACGACTCGGGAAAAATAGCTCTACAAATATTATTCGTGGTGTTTACAATGATTCAGAAACATAGTTTCAGATTACCTACTTGGATGGTTAGAGATCTTTTCTCTATTTTTTTTTTGTTTAGATTTTCTGCAAAATTTTTTATTTATCATAAATTCAGTGTCATCCGATGTGTGTAGGGTGGAAACAGGGAAATGGAAAAGATGGAAAGATGTAAAAGAAAAGTGAGCCTTAGAGTGCAGATGATTGCTACTAATGAATAACTCGGTTGTGTTTGAAGGAGTTTGTGCAAAGAAGTACAGCAGAACCTAGTGTATAGTGTGTTATTATCCTGTCACTAAATGATATGAACTGAGGCTTAGAAATAATATCACAAGTAACTTTCATTACATCATTTTTAATCTAATTTATTTACCTTCAGGACCTAAGCAAAGATTTCAGTACAGCACATACCTACAAAGTCTCCTTGATTGCATGACCTTAAGCTTGAATTCTTTTGTTAAAACTCTTTCTATTTTTAAGCTATGGCATGCATACCAATACAAATAATTAAGCCAATGAAAATCTACAGTATAATAGATAGAGCAAAATACACTCACAAAAATCTCACAGAGAAGCATTGCATTTCATTTTAAAACTATTTACTGACTCTGGCTCCCCTGTCACCGTGCTTTTCTATTAGCCCAGGTGCTGAGGTATAGTTTTGGTTCCTGACTTTCTTATTATTGTGGTGAAGGCAATAACAGTATTTCTGTTAACACGTTCTCTTTTACCATAGTGCCCCCATAACACTGAGATAAATCTCATAGCTCAAAAACAGGAAAACAGGAGACTGGTTAAAAGGTTTCAGGGAAGTTTTCAGTTTATGAAAGGCTTCACTTTTGAACATTTCTTTTTGTTTGTATCTTTTTTAAGGGTCTGATCTAATACCTGTAGGAAACAGAAGGATCCCAGGTGGCTTCATTGGGATTTGAATACGTCAATAAGTCCTCTCTCCTCTCTCCTCTCTCTACACAGCAGCTACACCTGAAGAAAAGTCACCATAAATACCCTGTGAGATCAGAACACAGTGATTTTGTAAACAAAATCACTCAGTGTACAGCACAGGCAGATGTGGATTTGCTGCATAAGCAGCAGGTTCAACACTTTCTCCTCTGAGATTCAGTGTGATCAAATGGTCATACGTTGAAAGGGTCAGTGTCTGAAGCATACTGCAGACTGTAGTAGCTGCTGGGTATTGTGGAATGCAATTTTTAACCCAAGAGAAGAAAGCACTTTGTTTAATACTTTTCATAAAAAAGCGCTAATAATCACTTCCCCTACCTCTATGCAAACATTTACATCTTCATCTAGCAATATCTTTATTCCATCTGAATTAGTTGTCAGGAAAGTAAAATGATCTTTGTCTGCATTCCACAGTGGTAGCAATGATGTGTTTAAATGTTCACTTACTAGTTATGAATGTTGGATATGTATAGAACTAGTCTTAATTCTAAGTTACAGTTGACCTTCTTTTCCCTTAGGAAACTCACAAGCAGATTTTAGCTGTCAGTGCAAAATAAGGCACTGAAATAATGTTTTCATATTTTAACATTTTCTTCTACTCTGAAAATAACTAAACAGGAAGTGTAATAAAGACAAAAGCCAGCACATGGGAACCAAAAGAAGATATTCTCTACATACTTATCAGTTATGAAATATTGATAAGGGCTGTACTATTGGAGACTGGATGAGGCACTGAGTGGCATGGTTTAGATGATGGTGTTAGTGTTGGTGTTAGTGCTGGGATATAGGTTGGACTTGATGATCTCGGAGGTCCTTTCCAACCTTATGATACTGTGTGATACTACACATTCGTTTAAAACCACGTGTGATTTCATTAGTTCTCTTTTGAAAATTAAGAAATATTATATTCTAAATGGAAGAGAAGCACAAAAGAAGGGTATACTAAAATCTATTTTATAAAATATATTAATATTTAGCCAAAATGAATGACCTTTTAGAAGTTAAGTAAAGCCGCAGAGAGAAGAATTTTCTGTGTGGAAGTTATAGCTTCTGCTATGCCCAAAGTCAGACAACGTGCTACTAATAATGCATTGAGTATTTAAAATCTACAAAGGCCTGGTACATTTTTAAAAGTGCTTGAATGATTTCTCATCACCTGTTGTACGAATTTCAGAATTTTGCTATTTCCTATTTTTCCTCAAACTCTGGTAAAATAATAATCCTCCACGTGAAGATTAGTACTGTCTATGATGTCTTTCTCTTATCTGCCAAATTTTCTTTCCTCTTGCTATCAGGACCTGCAAAATCCAGAGATAAACTATTTGGGAGGGAGCTGAATCCAATACTTATCAATCATTGGGACAGGCTTTAATTATAAGGTGTTTAAATAAAGTTAGTTGCTGATCAATTCTGTCATAATGACTGATAGGAATTTTAGTCCGCTCACTGAGACACAGCTATTGGGGTCATCAGGACTCTGGAGGACCTTGCAAGAGCTTAAAAGGGAATTCAGGTTGTGAAAGATAATATCCTCCAGGTCTGCATCTCTCTAATCTGGAGCCTCTGAGAATTAAAAATTACATATTTCCTTCACTGTGGCCCTGGAGGAATGATGGCCTCGCAAGTCTCTCATGAACTTCAGGCAGTCTGAGTACCCTACAAATTTGACTTTTCATTTTTGAAGGTGAAACAAGAACTGCAGGGTTCACAAGCTGGAAGTTGGTGACTCTATACAGATTTGGGAAACACTGGAAGTGTCAAACACCAGAAGTTCAAACCTAAGCACTAAGGAAACCCTTATTACTGGGAGCAAGCATTAATCACATGCAAAGAACACAGTTTTAGGGACAAGAGGATCTCAGCTTTAAGGATGAAGAAAGCTCTTCCATTGCAGGCAGTTATATTAGCAGTGGAACTAATTGATAAGGGAATTTGATAGGTTTCTCTACCACAGTATTTACCCCGTCCCACTTCATATTCCCATAGAGATGATAACTTTAGGAGCTCATTCTCACCTATCTACCAGCTTGGCAACAAGAACATCAAGACGGATTTTGAGCAATGGGAGTGCTCATCCTGCATGTTGACTGGGCAGCCGCAGTCTGGTAGCTGCTAACTGATCATCTTGTCACTAATTTTAAGGAAACCTGCAGAAACTGAGCTATTTTTTAATCTTTTGTGAATGTGTGAAATTTCTCTGAAACCTGTTGAAACTGGCCAACTGGTCAAAAATTACTAAAGGCAAACTAACAGGCAAGACAGATGGACGACACAGCCTTATTTCCCTGGAAACCAAGCTGTGTCTTCATATCCCAGCTACTGTTGCTGTAGTTATTTCCTCACATGTGTAAAGTTAGCGACCTTCGCAATTTTCAACTAAGTGACTTGGTGAGACATAGCAAAACAAGGTTTTTGGTGACTAGAAAGAAAATTAATTTTCTCATTCTGAATGATTACCTGTTGAATGATCCTTCAAACATACCTACAGAATGTAGCTTCTTTTTACCAAATATAACAAGTTTTTTTGACTTAACTAGTTACTTTGGAACGAGAGATTTACCTCCTACCTTTTGCTAATCTACTTCCCTCACTTATGAGCAATATTAAACCCATTTTCCTGCTTGTCATCTAGTCACACACAAGTTTACATTTATACTCCAGCACTTGTCTGTATCTACAGTCACTATGCATAAAATACTTTCATAGAACTGATTTGCAAAAAAAAGACCACCTTACTCTCTCCTTAAGATCAATATGTATCATAAGGCTTATAAGAGACCTGCCAGCTACTTAGCCAGTTCTTTTGAAGGATCTGACAGCTCTTTCTTTTTCTGTAAAAAATTCCCATGCAGATCTGAGCAGAGTCAACTACGCATATTAAATTTCACTTTTTTTTCCCTGCTGCTTTGGGTTGTAGGTTTTTGGGGCCTGAGATTGCTCCTAACAGCTTCCTCCTACTCTTTAAAACTTTAAACATTGTGTACCAGCTGCCAAATAGAGCTTGTATCCTGTGTAAGGTTCTTAGGTCAGCCGGTATCAAAATAGTGAACACAATAGTGAAACAAAATAGTACAGATTTCTCATTTCTATTCAGCTGGAAAGACTATGTTGCCAGAAAACATATTGTGATTACCTGCAACCTTCACTTCCAGTATCATCGGAAAAGAATAACAAGGCAGCAAAGTAGTGTGAAGATGAGAAAGAATTTCTTCCTAATTTAGCTGAACACTGAAAAGTCTGTCTATGGCTAGTAATTCCAAATTATTACTAGTCTTTGTCAATGAAATGGACTGTTCTACAGGTATGTTTCACTGCTGGTGAGAACCCCACAGAACCCCGTAAGCACTGGGAAGAAGATTTGGCTCAGGGGCCTTTGTGAGCTTTAGTTAAGGAGTGAGTGATAAAAAGGATGAGTTCATTTTAAGAGTGAACTTGAAAATATTCTACAGAGGTGTAACATTCACACGCCAGAGTAAATATCACAAAGCGTCTTTTGCTTCTGAAACCTAACTGCTGTCATAATGACCATCTGCTGGCTGTAGGTTTCTAACATTCCCTGACCTATGACATTTATGACAAATTACGCACCAAAGTGCTAGAGACGGCTTGTTAAAATGAAGCCTGAGGCCCACAAGTTCTCAACCCCTTTTGTCTTTAAAAGCATGGGTTAAATGGGAACAAGAAGTAGTTTGGACGGAAAACAGACATAGCAACAGCTAAAAGGAAATGAAATCCTAATCCTCTAACCCTTTGACTTTTGCAGCTTGCTGCACAGCAATGTGCTTTCAACCATTAAACTACCTTAACCTTCTGAAGAGCCAAATCAGTTCAAATTGACTGAAAATTTGCACATAACCACACAAACCTTGATTGATTCCTATTTGAAAATTGTATGGAAGACAACCATTTAATGCAATATTTTTAACCAACAAAATGTGTTTCACAGTCACCTCCAGTGCACAGTATAATTGGTGTCATATAAAAGCAATGTGAAGAAACACTTTTCAAAGTCACAAAGTTAGTCTAGCTGTAAAACTCACTAGTGCCAGTTAGATTTAGACAGATCTCTAGAGTTTCCTCAGGGCTAGCTAATATGTATAGGAATTAAAAAATATATTCATTCTTTTTAAGTCTTCTTTGCTACATTCACCAGCTCATCCTATTGTGCTGCTTTTGGGTTTTTAGCTTTAAGACACCAGAAACTCAACTCTTGTTTCAAAATTAAGGGTTTTTAATTTAAAAAAAATGTATTCTGGATTTAGTTTAAAAAAAATCCTGTTTTAAGGTGTGAAGCCTCTCAAGTTCCAGCAAATGCTACAAAATAGTTACCATAAACTCAAGGAAATACATAAAAAATACAAGATACACACTCACATTATATTTGTAACGCTAGCAGACTATGCAGTAAAATGCCAAAAGAGTAAAATAGCACATATGGATAGGTTGAATCAAGCACTCGTTGAAGGTTCATAACAAAATTCAACTCCCTTTTTTTATTCTTTATTTAGAATCATAATTGAAACAACGTAAGATAATGCATTGAGAAAGCCCTCAGAAATTAACAGTATTGCTAAGTTTTGATAAACATATTATATTGGGCTAGAAGGACCACCAGGATTATGTATATGAAATCTTTGTACATTTCCACATGCTTTTAGAAAAGACTTTTTTTTTTTACATGACCTTTATATCAGGTAATGACCTGTGGAAATAAAGAAGGCATTACATGATAATGTTATGTGACTACATGATGGTGTTTGCCAAAACCACTGTAACTTTTCAGTGCTGCAGGAGTCAACGTACACATCACCAGCTTCACCAGCAGAACCCCCCTACCATGTCACTTTGCTGCACCAAGTTAAAACCAAAAACCTAAATTTTACAGAAGTATGCATACAACTGAACAGGTCTTCTAATCCTTCCTCCCTATGGGCTTCTGTAATCTGTGTTTCTTTCCTCTTGTCATCTTCAAGAAAGAGGTCTCATGGTTTGGTACCTCTATGATATCCCTGGAACGTTTGACTTTGTTTGAGACTGTATCTAGCCCTTGGCTTCTCCTTTCATGAAGTAATGCTGCCCTGAAATGAATGAAAACCATCAAAATGGCTATTGGCAGGAATGAGTTTATTTTTAGTCACTTGCCCACCAGAGAATCCACCAGGACTGTCAAATGAGCTAGCAAAGGAAAAAAAAAGGTCGTACAAGGAAAAGGTGCACGTAAAAGGAGAAAGCAGAAGAACGTGATGGATACAAAAGGCTCGTAATTCAGGCAAGAGCTGAAGCAAGTATGAAAATCACTCTTTCTGCACTTTCAGATTAAAGGCTTTGTTTAAATTGGATATGCTTTTAATTTGCTTCTGTTAGAAAAATACCAGACATGATCTTCATCTCCATAAAGCCTCAGTCACCTTAATTTTCTGCCACATTGATTTACATGAAAGGAAATTCAGGAACATACAACTTAGCTAATGTCTGCTAAATTGTTACCTACAAAGATATATGGAATCACTCACTGTAAATAAAGTAGCCTACATGTAAAATATCTCTGGGGTATTCTTATCTAACTTTAAAAATGTAGATGAGACAGTAAATTATTTTCCTGTCTGACACAGGTCTATAAACTTTTCTTCAAATTTTCTTTCCACATCAACATAAAAGGCAGGCTTTGCAAAGTTTCTTGTTTCTTTCTCCCAGGAAAAAAAAAAAGAGGAGAAGAAAGGGAAAAATAAAAGGGACTGAGACCACGATAACAGACATCTCTGTGAGCTCAAGCATTCACGTAGGGAACAGAAGATTTGGGTTTTGTTCTTGTACTGCCAGTTTTCACGTTCCAGTACTCTACTCCTTTGTTGAAATAGTTGTGTGGTGGCAGACAAAATACCAGTGACTCAAGCTTTGTCAGGGAAAGTTTAGGTTTGATGTGAGGAAAAAGTTCTTCACTGAAAGGGTGATCAGCCATTGGAATGCGCTGCCCAGGGAGGTAGTGGAGTCGCCGACCCTGGAGGTGTTTAAGGGGAGATTGGATGAGGCACTGCATGCCATGGTTTAGATGATGGTTGGTGTTAGTGTTGGTGTCAGTGTTGGGTTATAGGTTGGACTTGATGATCTCAGAGGTCCTTTCCAACCTTGTGATACTGTGATACTGTGATACTTGACATAAGCACGAGTACAGGGAGAGGGTGATAGATCTTAATTCCATAATTATTTATTTCTGGAAAATGGAACAGGTTCAGCTGGTGAGATTAAGACCTGGATCCACTTTAAATCACTCAGGAATGAGTTTCAAGCTTGTCTCTCGGTCGTCTTATTGTCAAGTGAATAAAGTGATCACCAGTCAATGGTGCTGGGTTTGATCATAAAATGTGCTAGGAGGCTGAGGTATTTTTCATGTTCAGCTTGCTGTGTTCTTCCTTTCTCCTCCTCACTATTCCTCAGATGTTTGGTTTTGATGAATGGAATTTTTTTTTTAAATTAAACCCATAAGTCAGAAATGTCTCTGTGCTTACTCTTGGCTAAAAAGAAATTATCATCTTTGGGTAATTCTAAGGTAGAGAGACTTCAAACCCATATAATTTTATTCTTAATTCATCTTCAAATATATTTAATTTTATTCTTAAATTAATTGTAGGGTTTTTTTCCGCATGCTTATGTAGAAAAATAAAGCAAGTAGTGCACACTTAAGGATGAAATGTCTTGGTAAATATGTAACCTCCAAAATACAGGTATAACTTATGTGACCTCGTGTACTGAGCATGACAAGTCATGAAACTACACCAGGAAGAGCATATCCAGACTCTGGACAGAGTAAACACAAGTTCATAACAAACGGGCAGCAGAAAATCTCTTCTACCCCCACTAAAGAGCCAATGCCAACCTCATTATCCTACTGAGTCTTCCAGTCTTTTTCCACGACCCAAGCACATCATGTCTAGCTTAATACAAATACCGCTTCTAACAGTTTCTGTGTGTCTGTACATAGCACGTCTTTGATCTTCCAGATAGTTCATTCCTATAGCCTTAGAGTTCCTTTCCTCTATTGTTCAAAAGATATCAAAATATGGATTTTTAGGAGTCTCCATTTTCTGTGTCCTCTGAAAGTCATATCCAAGCGGCTTGATCCTCTCTGAAGTTAGTGCAACAGCCCTTAAAAAAACCTCAGCACGCCATAAGGTGCCTCTACGACTGTCCTAAGTTAGAAAACTTTGAAGACACTGAAAAATATGGGCCATTGATTTTGTTTAGAAATTGCTTTCTTTATGAATCTATATTTTTTGGGCTGTTCTAAATTATTTTGTCATGAACACGTGTGAAAGTAGAGAACACATAATATGTTACAGTTTGTTTGCTCTCTATTGCTTAAAAGACATCTGTATCAATACTATTGAAGATAGAAACTTAAAAGTATGCAAGTCATGGAGGAAAAGATAAAACAGTTTTCTGTGTGAGCACTAGTCCTCTAACTATTGTGATTATGGTGCCGATCATGAGCTGTGTATCCTAGTTCAAACTGGGAAAACATATCATGACGTTAAGGTTGCTACAAGTCCTGTACCAAAGAAAACCACTTTTATTAGAGACATTGGATTTTAAACACTTCCCTGTTTCTCAAAACAAATTAATCATTGAAAATATTAACAAGCAGACTTATTTATGGAGTTACATTATCTCTAAACAAGTTAGACAAGTTAGACAAAAAAGTCACTGAAATCCACTTGGATATCTGAGTAACAGTCTGATTTCAATTTTGCAAACACTACTGTATACTTTATTGCAAGTGATCTTTGTAGTTTGTTGTTTGCAAAGAAAATCTCGTGATTTGAGGCTGTCGTGGCCCCTTCCCTCATATGTTTTTTGTAATCTACTAAAAACATAAAAGCAACCTTGTGACTAGGGCCCTGTCTACAAATAGCAGCAATAAAAGGCTCATTTTGCATGCTATGTAGAGGTCACAGATACCAAAAATTTTTCCATATGGGTTGGAGACTCTTTAATCAGATTTATATGAGCAGGTTAGCCCTTCCTTCCAGTAGGATTCTTGTCCTCAAAGCGAATTCAATACAACCAAAGGCAAGACACGTTACAGCTATTGCCTTGTTCTTCTCCCATGTGGAAGATAACAGCCTTATTTTTTTAGATTTGTGAATCAGATACTGCTGCAGCAGGACACTGAGACCTAGAGCATGCTACAGCTTTCCCCCTGCTACCCATTTGAGCTTATCTGTCCGAAGGTCTTCTAGAGAAATCTTTGCCATACCTCTCTGTCTTGGTATCTTCTCTGCCAACAGAGAATTGCTTTGGTAAAGCATTGCTTCTCCAAAGCATTTGACAGAGTAAGGTTGATGTCCTTGTTGGGGTGAACTTGGTAAATTACAAGTTGTGCCAAACAAGACATACTGAAGGTGTTCTTTTATAGACATAATCTAACTGGAAGTGGTAGACAGAGTTCAGCTCTGGCAGTCTTCTCCTCAATGCCTTGATACTATGGCTGGTTTGCCTATGATGGAGCTGGGAAGCTGTAGGAATGACATGGGGCATGTTCTAAAGAAAGTATTTTCAAAATAACAGTGTGTGTTATCTGTGATTCCTTCTAAAGTGAAGGATAACTCTTCTGGTGGACAAATAAAATATCCAGGCCCTGTCACCAAAGTATGATCTCGCATCTATGGTACAGGTTCATATTTAGCGCTGCCATTGGTATGTTTCACTGGCATGATCTGTTGAGGGTGCCTTGTTTTTCTCATGGATCAGGATGAGTTAGGGCTATAAAAGTTCTCTGAGATCACTTCTGTGTTATATAGAGACCCCTTTAGGTTTTCAGCATGTAGAGTAAAGTCAGTGGCTGAAGTATTGTGTCCTTCTATTTCTCAGATACATGGAGATAAAAATGCAATATGTGGAGGTGTTAGTGATAACTGATACAGGGAAGGGATGGAAGCAGAATTGCTGTGGAATTACTTAGAATTACTGAAAAGACACCACTGGATGCATGGTGTGTACCTGAGAATGGGTGTAACACCAAGTTGGGACGTTCCCACTGGGGAGAACAACTTTTGTCCTCCCTCTGTAAGTGGCTGAATAAAATCAACAGATGCACAGGCACATGTTGATACACATGTCTCAGGATCCCTTGTGATATGAAGTTAAAAATACACTGTTAATATAGTTAGGTATTACTGTGAACACTTCAGATACAAGAACTTAGACCATTTTGCATGTAAAGGGCATGCGTATTTTCCAGATAATAAGAGCCCAACTTTTCACGCCTATTATACTTCATCATCATAATTAACAACGTTTCACCTTCATCTTCATCTTCAGGAATTTGTTATGGAATAAGGAATCATTTGAAACTCTAATTCATTCATTAAAAAACCCACCTGGTCAATTAAAGCCAAGTTGAGTATGTAACATTTTTTTTATATAAATTATATGTTTATGAACTTTAGATCTATGGCTTAATTTGTGGCCAGCAACAAGATTTGGGTGGTATAAAAAATCATTAAAAATTCTTATTAAAACCCTAGTATAATCTCTGTATTCAACACATTTTGTTTTCTCTTTGAAAAATCTCGTCAGTGGGTTTAAGAATTTCCTATGGCCCTTTGGTTTCTTTCTTCCCTACCTTATACAGAGAAGCTACTGTCTACCTTCATTACAAATTTCAGGCCATTCCTTTTGATGATTAATGGCAATTACAGAGAGCCTGGATAATGCCCTTACTGTACTCTGGACTCTTACAACATTTGCTGTTTTTTTCTTTACAGCCCTTTCTTAAGTAGTGATGTATTTACTAAGCTACATTTTGATTTTATTTTCCTAAACAAGTTTCTAATCTCTCTGTTGAAAAATTATAAACTCTAATACAAACATCCAGGACTGGATATTTATTATTGTTATATTTCAGTATGATAATATTTTGGTGCTGAGCATAATTTGGAATTCACTAAAGACTTGCAAAATGAGCCTATGCACACCAAGATGTTCTACTGCAGTCATTGGGAGTGTGGTGTAGAGAGAAAGTGCCATTTTAGAAGTGTATATCAAAGGCAGACAAGGACAGTCAACCACTGGTGCTGGTGCTCTGGAAGCACTCCACGAACAGCTTCATTTGTGCGGCTACACCAGAATTACCCTAGCAATGGTGTATTGACTATGGATAACCACAGAGTGACAATACGAAGATGAAAGCATTGCCTGTAGGAACTGGTAAAGACAAATCAAGCTCGTGGATCTGGCACTGTTAGGATCTCCTGGCATAGCTTCCTGTGCAGCAGAGCTGCTCATCAGGAGCTCTGGCAGTGGAAGAGCTTTTACACCTACAGCTGGTCTGGAATTCTCTGATAAAGAAAGGTTTCAACACAAACATAACAATTCATCAAAGAGGGAATGTTTCAAAGCAGAACAGAAGTTTGAATGGATTAATAAAGCTTCCTTTGTCTCTACTTTGTTGTTGTGTCTATGCCCCCAAATCCTGAAACAGGCGGTCCTCTGAGGTCAGGCTGCACTGTCAGACTCACACGTGGTTTTCCTTCAGCTCACCAGTAGCATTTGAAAACCCTACAGTGCAATTGCAGTATAGGCATTAAACTGACCAGGTGGATCTCTCAAAACCTGATAACCTCAGCTTCTGTCCGCACTCAACCTATCTCCTGGTTCTTTGTCAGGGACTCAGGGTTAAAACTGAGCCATAAATTTCTGGTGCTTGAGGTTTAGGTAACTCTAGCTGAAAATTATTTGAAAATATTCTGTGTTAGATATTTGCTTATTTTAAAACAGAAAATATAAAAATAATCAGAAATTATTTTCTTGGCCACGTTTAATGGGGCCTTGATCAGCCTGATCTATTGGGAAGTGTCCCTGTCCATGGCAGGGAGCTTGGAACCAGATGATCTTTAAAGTCCTTTCCAACCCAAACTATTCTATGATTCTATGATTCTGTGATTCTATGAAATATCTTCTAGAAGTCCTTTCCTTAGTGAATCTTGTATCTAAATTTTGAGATGCTGAACCAATAACCGTCTTCACAGCTGTGGATGTAACTAATTTTTACTTTTTGAGATGCCATGAACACAACACTGCTGTGTGAACTGCAAAACTGTAAAGTTTGGTTCTCTATCTCAAAACATGTTTGCAAAGGTAAAAATTGGAGACATATCTAGGTTGCCTGTGACATTGTATTTCATAATTATTATTTTTAGTCTTTGTAGAGTCAGCAACAACTGTAGAGATTATAAAGATGCAAACATTTTATAATAGAAATAAACTAAAGGTATTATTTTTGTAAAATAGCTGCTTATTTAACACTTTTATTATCTGTGCCTCATCTTTTCTTAGTTTATGTATTCTTAAACATAAACAAAAAATACCACCTTCTTTTCTACATAAAGCTTGGCAAAATATGCATATTATGGTTAAAATTACTTGATATTATCCACAGTTTTACTACACTTGCATTGCCTATAATTTTACTAAATTGTAACTATTTTAGCTGATATCTTCCAGATTCATTCTTTGAGTTAGGATGCAATTTGATATGAAGGGTCAAAGGAACACAGCTAATGAGAATGGGGAGCAAATGTAATTCTTGTATGGTTAATACACCTGGCTTTTTTTTTTTTTTCTAAGAAGCGCTGATGCCTTGAAGCATGAGGTGGGACTTGTGAACCAGTGAGACTGAAGATCTGTTGGTGGGAGAGAGGAAAATGCTGAGATAAGATGACCGCTGGAGACGGGAAGGGCAGTAGAGCTGGGATGGATGAGAGGCCAAAGAACAGCAGGTTAAAACACAACCAGGTGAACAAATGTGAACTGAAAGGAGGAAAGCTTGGAGAGGATGATGATTATTTATGTCTGATAAGAAGAGCTGGAGCAACACCATATGAGAAGGAATTGAAGCTAAGTGGGAAAATTGTTTGAGATTAGGATGAGATCTGGTCTCAGATGGAAAGTCCGAGGTGAAGAAAGTACAATACAGAAGGAAAATGGAGAAAAGAGTGCAAGCCAGGAATCAGATAGAGGTGGGATACCTTGGCGATGAAAACTGGGAGGACAACCTTGTATTCATCCCTCAAAGAGGCTCTGTAAAACTATTTTAGCAGTGTTGCACCCCTTTCTGTGTTGTTCTGGTTAAACTGTAATCATGTACTGTTATTGTTTGTTATTTTGTCAATAAAAGGTCTGTGAGATTTAAAGCTTCCTTTCCTGTCACAGAAATATAAAGGCTTGTGAAATCACAAGCGTAGACAGAATTTCTACATTTTCAGTTTCCTTTTTTTTTTTTAAAATTGATTGAAAATCCATCTAA
Organism: Dromococcyx pavoninus; assembly: GCA_033558185.1. NCBI lineage: Eukaryota > Metazoa > Chordata > Aves > Cuculiformes > Neomorphidae > Dromococcyx > Dromococcyx pavoninus. The sequence goes on from JAUMJL010001065.1 coordinate 442,679, forward strand.
AACCATTGTGGTTAAAAAATCATATGTGGAGAACTTAGAAAATATCACAGTTAAGTTCGTTTATGCAATCATAATCCACCTGCCCTGTAAATATTTATTACTATAAAATCTTTACTTGTATAACTATATATCCTTTCTGAATTTTTTTTCTTCCTTTTATTTATTTATTTTTTTCTCTAAAGAACTACAGCTTTGTTCATTTAGTAGATAAAAGAATGATGAATGAACATGCTGTGCTGATGGAAACTCCCGTTACTAACTAGTCTTTGTTTATCTTGTTGTAAAAGTGTGAAGACTTGCATGAATAAGGTAGAGGAAACTATCAAATACTAGTCATACATATAAAAAGAAATATGGAAATAGTTCTACTGTCGCAAAAAATTGCACTGCTGCAGATTTCTAAGAAGAAAGACTTTTTTTTTGTAATGTTTCTTTAAACATTTATCCTACACAAATTTATTTAGTAGTATTGGTGAAAATATTTTGCCGTCCCAAGTATATGGAAAAGTTATTTTCTGTTCATCCTTCAGGCAGTGACATTCAACATGGTTATGACAGCTGACCAGTTTCTAGAATGGAGAGAAGAACTAGGAAGGATAAGGTAGATTTCACAGACTGTGAGTAGAAAAGAGGAGTCTCTGAGAATGTTTTGTAGGATGAGAATTAACACATCAAAAATTTCATATGTTAAAACTGCAGTAGTTATAAAGATGCTACAGCATAAGTCACGTCCTCTGGAAGTAAAAAAAGGGGAGCTTTCAACTAAGTCATGTGAGACTTTTGTTACGCCATGTGATCACTCACACCAGGTCAGTTTTGGGGCACTGTTTTAGCAGAAAGTGTGATTTTTAAATACAACAGTCCCTTCACTCTTTGTATGGACTTAGAGAAGAGACCTCTTAGACTCATAATCCCATTAGTTTTCCTAGTTTTAATGGTTTGCACATAAGATCTTATAATGTCACTAATGTATAGGTTCTTATTGTACGAGCATTCCTTCTGAAATTAGTGAAAATTGCAGTAAGTAAGTCAGTACTGATTCCAGGAGGGAAGGGAAAATTGCCTGAAATTGCTGTTTGACCTAGAACGCAGAACTACAAGTTTGGTGAATTGAGCATATTAGCACATGCAAACGTGTCCCTTACTTATCCTTGTTTTCACTCTATCTCGCAAAAAAAGAGTGGAACCTCCATCTTCATCTTTCTTCAATGTCCAGATATTTTACAAAAAGACTTCCTACCAACAGAGCAGAAATGAAATAATCTGCATGCATGCCCATGAGGTTCTATTATCAAGAGCTAAAAGGTCTGTTCCTGTTGCTCGTGCTGATGAAGTTAAAACAATACAACCTTCTTTCTATTTCACAGTAATTAAAATGTTAATTTACTAAGAAGTTTTGCCACTTTTCTTAAAAGATTTAAATTTCAACTTGTAAATATCGGATTTTGAAAACCAACAGCCTCACAGCGGGATATGAAATCTGTGAGCCTGGATAATGCCTTTAAAACATTCAGAAGCAACAACAAAATACATTTTTGGACATGCCAGAAGGAGTTAACTGTGATTAATTGCTTTTAACTCCAGCTCATTTCACGATTAAGATTTCTGTCTCAAGGAATTGTCAGTATAAAATGATATATCAAAGTTTAAATATCAGTAATAAAATGGTACAGGAAGATACTTTGTGACTACTTAGAACTGAAAGCATTTTATTGAAAAAGGCCTTGTTTTATTTGGCAGCCATCCATGGCCTCCTACTGTTGACAAAACTAGCAGCAATTCCTATTTGAAGTGTACCAGAAGATGATCCTGCTCAGCAGAAGCTGCTGCTTTAGAGCATTTACAGAATTTATCTCTAAATTAATATTTTCATCGAACACTCTCACTATACACCTTACATAATCTTTAAATTATAGGAAAGTGCTAGAAGGGTGTTCTGAGAGTCGGCTGCTGAAGTAATGCTGGAGATTTATAGCTCTCTGAAGTCGACATTTGTGACTGACCTACAGCACACCAGGGCTGCTATTTCCCTTTCCTGATTCATGATAAGTGCAGCTGTCTGCAAATAAGCCTCCAGAGCCTGTTAATGCCCAGTTCATTCCCTCATGGTAAATATGCACATCTCTGGCTTCACTTTTTAATGCTTTGTTGCTGTTAAGTTGAATAGAAAATTAGATTTTCTGTTTTTTCCTCCTTTAAAAATAAATTTTTCAGGCACAAAGGTAGCGAGGACTTTAAAGACTCCAGTTCATACATTTATGTTTCTGTCTAAATAAGTACTAAAGAAGAAAAGAAGCTATTTATACACTAAAGACTGCAAAATCATATTTCACTTGCTTGATGGATTTTTAATCTCTCTTAGTGTGGTCCCCTAGCTTCCTTGCATTTGTTGTGTGAAGCATACAGAAGATACAGCTAATTAACACAATCATGTGCAGGATGTTATGAAAGTAAATATTAAAAGGAAAGAGAATACAAATTTTTAAAATGTAAAAAAAAAAAAAGCTAGCGCATTTGTCATCCCTGCCTCAATTTGTTTTCCATTAATAAAATATACATTGTTTTCCATTTGGAAAATTTTCTAGCGGCAACACATCCAGCACACAGCTCTGTCTCTAGAGATGAAGTCTTTGTTTAAGCACGGGTGCTGGGTTTTTTGTGCCATTGTCTAATCTGTCAGATTGGATGAGCATGTGTGTTTAGGGGTGCAAAGATGTGCGGCCACACCTGCTGTGCAAAGCTGCGAACTTGCAGCTCTCCCGATCATTACAATGTGTTGCGCTTCGAGCTCCTTTGTTGTGATGGAGCTGCTGGTGGTTGCGTGGTTGAAGTGTCACAAGTGTCAGACCTCATTACAGTCATCATAATTGCTCTAAAACAACCTCTTATTTTGGCTATTTAATATTGAAGAGTAGGAAATTAAAGGCTAGGTACCTAATAGATTTTGTGACGTTCGATGCACAAAAAATTCAAAAGCACAAAACAAAAATTAAAAAGATCTGTTGATACGGTAATGTCCGTTATTCATCTGGAGTATAGTTTTTAAATGATGCCATTGTGCAAACAGGTGACAAGCCATCTAGAAGGCATTTTAGCAACTGATCAATATGTTTCATGGAATTATTTCTTAGAGATATAGTACAATGTATTTTACAAACCACAATGATTCCTTAGGCTTGTTTTCACTCTTTTTCCACATTAATATATTACAAAATCCTTTGTCTTCAGTGCTCCATTGGGTTTAGCTTTCAATGTTTATTTTCAGGAAAAATGAAACAATCTTGTTGCTATTTGAATCACAGGTTCTGTATTAGCTGATTAGAGAAAAACAGCTATAAAATTTGGATCAGAGTTTTGCAATGTTAAATGGGATTACGCCTGGGTTGAGGCAATCCCAAGCACAAATACAGGCTGGGCAGAGAATAGATTGAGAGCAGCCATGAAGAGAAGGACTTGGGAGCTCTGGTGGATGAGAAGCTCAACATGAGCCGGCAATGTCCTTGCAGCCCAGAAACCAAGGGTATCCTAGGCTAAATCCCAAGAAGTGTGACTAGCAGGGGAGAGAGGGGATTTTCCCTGTCCACTTTGCTCTTATGAGACCTCATGTGGAGTCCTGTGTTCAGTTCTGGAGTCCTCAGCACAGGAAGGACCTGAAGCTGTTAAAGCTGGGACAGAGGTGACTACAAAGATTATCTGAGGACTGGAGCATCTCCCATACAGGGAAAGGCTGAGAGAGTTGGGGTTGTTTAGCCTGGAGAAGAGAAGGCTTTAAGAGACTGTTTTAAGCCTTCCAGTACTGAAAAGAGTTCCAGGAAAGCTGGGGAGGGGCTCTTGATCAGGGAGTATAGGTGTAGGATGAAGGGGAATGGTTTTAAGCTGAAAGAGGGGAGATTGAGATGAGCCCTTAGGAAGAAATGTTCTCCTGTGAATGTGGGGAGGACCTGGCCCAGGTTGCCCAGAGAAGTGGTGTCTACCCCAACCCTGGAGGTGTTCAGGACCAGGCTGGATGGGGTTTTGAGACCCCCCAATCCAGGGGGGAGGTGTCCCTGCCTATGGCAGAGGGGTTGGAACTGGATGGACTTTAAGGTCCTTTCCAAGTCAAACTGTTCTATGATTCTATGATTCCAGACTGCAGCTTTGGTTTAAGACCTAAGGTAAGATAATTACTATATCTTGCAGTCACTCTGATTAATACAGTTTTATTCAGAAAAGTGAAGAGGTAGTGACTTTAATAGGAAGCTGGGAATGCATGCAGAATATAGAAGCATAATTCCTGTCAATAATTAAGATATTTGAAGGGAATTGTATTTTGTATTTGTATTTTGAATCTGCATAGCATGTTGAATACGCCTGAACACATTTTATCTCTATAAATAATGTCTTTGGCTTTTATTTTTCTTCACAGATTTACTTCTTAGCAAATGTTTGTTAATGGCTTTAGGGAAAATTTCACTATAATCAAATAATGGGCTATCATCATTAATTAAAGAATACAGCTGATGATCTTTATGAAATTATGCTTAAGTAAAATCTACATATGTTGTAACTCATAATTCCATGCAGCCCACCACAGGATTAATTTGTTTCTAATTCAGACGGGTCTTTTTAGATACCTTAGACCTGCATGGCCTCATTAGTTCAGGTGATATGTGACAGTTCAGAGGTTTCTTAAAACAGCTGTAACTTGCATAAACAGACTTCTGCGACAGCCTGCAATGCTCGCTGTTATCAGGTTAGAATTTCTGGCTTCCACCGGAAGTTGTTAGGCACCAAAACTGAAATACATGGACTTAGTTTTCATCCTAAATTTGAGGAAATTCCATGCAATGTCAACCTCCCACAACACCACAAGGGGCATGAAAGTAAAGCTTACAGGATCACCCATACAAAATGCTCCAGTGACATCCAAAATGTATCAGGTACTGTAAAAACACTGACTTATGTTTGACCCATTTCATTTCTCCTATAAACCCAGAACTGCTATTCTACATAGGCAATATTGTTTGCTTTTTTCACCTTCTCTGTCAACGATTCACACTTGCCATTTGTCTGAGATCCAGTCCTCCTCTTTTACCAACTTCTCTCTTTCCCTTTTTCCATCAAAAAAAATCTCAGTTTCTCACAGGAGGCGTGATACCCTCCATAAGAGTGTTGCATCACTCTGAAGAACAACTGTACCCTGTCACAGAGATAACAAAATGAATTACCAGATGCTAACATTGCTATCACCTCTACAGCTAGAACTGAAATACGAGTTTAAACCTTTAGAACATAAAAACATTCGTACAGAGTTAGCTAAACATACTCAAAATTCTTAATTTCTTCCTGTGTGAAAAGTCTGAATTATTGATAAAGATTACAGATGTTTGTTGTCATGTAATGACCTGAGAAGGCAGCAAAGTGCTAAGTGAATGGTCTCTCTCAGATGCTTTGTATGACTGGTTTAGCCATGGATTGACACACGTCCAGAGACCATATTTTAAAAGCACTCTTCCTTTAATGTCCTCTTTTCACTATAAATGGTTCAAGTACTCTGCTGTAAAATCCCTAAAGGATGGACATTAGCAAACTTTCCTGGTTATAGCCCTAAAGAAAGTTCTATTTTAACTCATTGAAATAGAAGGACTGTATTTAACTCAGTTGCAGGATAAAACTTAATTAAAAACCAAATCTTTTTTCCTTCCTTAACATCTGAAGACCCTTGAGCTCCTGAACTGCTGTGAACTCAGTTACAAGTGACTCTGAGGTGATCTTTCACTCTGCTTTGGTGAGATAAATGTAATAAACTTTTTAATAAAATAAATAAGACAACTTATGCCAAATGGGATTAAAGGCCACAGAAGATCCACAAACACATATGAAACTGCTAAATTCAGATTTGATCTGAATTTTGTGGCTCAAACAGATCTATTTGGAACTACAGATAGAAAATAATTCATTAATTAGGTCAGTTAGAACGAACAGAAAGCATAAAACAAAAAGGAGAGATGGACCTCCACAGAAGGACTCCAGAATTTACAGATTAACATTATAAACATTACAAACAGGTAATTTTGATTGTGCCATTCGTTTTCATTACAACTGGAATTTAAGATAAATACTTTTGAACTGCAGTACAACCGTGAAAGCAGAGTAATTTTCTCTCTCTGACTTCATGGTTGCTACAGAGAGCAGGAGAGGCTTGATAGCTTCCAGTAAACAAGGGTTCACAAGAATGAGTATGAATGAAGTACCACTTCCCCAAAACCTGTGGAAGGGACAGGACAGGGAGCTTGAACAGCCAGAGGCTGCCACCAATCCAGACTTGCTAAAATACACTTTTACCAGTGATTAGAAGGAATAAGATGAGACTTGTGCTAAAGAGCTTAAAATGTAGGGCCTCTTTAGCAAATGAGTGTTTAGCTGTCAAAATCAAACCTTTCAAGAAGAAATATTTCTTGTTGGTTTTGTTTTTTTGGTTGGTTTTGTTTGGTTGGTTTTTTTTTAAATTCAGAAATTATCTGAAAGGCTGGGCTATGTAGACCAAAGTTCCTCCTTCATTTCTGGAAGGCAAATTATGCCTTTTGAAGCTCAAACACTGGGGAGAAAAAAGCTACTACTGTACTATTGAAAATTGTAGCAACATAACAAAGAAAGAACAAAACCAACAAATCCCATCCACCTTATATAGGAATTATGACTAATGTGAACACCATCTACCTTTTTAAAAAAGATATACAATCTCTCCTGTGAAGATGTCATTACCTCTTCATTGATTTCCAAGTTGAATGAAATTTTAACATCTCTGAAGGATAAGGGTTATATTCAAAACAGAAAATGCAGGTACAACTGCCATGCAATCAAATAGTTTACAATAATCTGAAACCCGGGAAATAAATTAAGGCTTCCCTTTTTAAAAACATTTGAATGTGTTATTGCTGCTAAGCACATTTTAAATTTTATAGCTTTTGAGGGAATGCTAACAAGGCATTCTACTTAGGGGTTCAGTGTTGATATTGCATGGGACTGTTCGAATCAGAACGAATGAAAACTATGCTTTTCAATCAATATTTATTTTTTTCTTCATTGTATCTCAAAAAGTCTTGATTTAAATATCTTAATTTGGGGTACTAGGCTGCCTAGGAATAGTCTTTGATTATTTAAAAGCACACTTTTCTCATAACTTTATTTCCTGGCTTTTATGACTTGTACACAATTCATATCACCAATGGCCTGACCCATTTAGAAAACTTCTCAACACACATTATGTTTTACATAAGAGATCCATAAAATGTTGGTTCTTTTGCATTAAGTTAATGAAAACCTGCACTAAACCACAAATTGCTAAAAAAAAAAATAAATATTAACAGTTTCTAAAGACCATTGTATCAGTGATAAGTATATCTAGATCAGCTAGTTGGAATCAATATTCTGACTTAAATTTTTATGTGCCAGATTAGTCTTTATATTTGTTTTGATAGAAAAGCAGGCAACAGCCTATTTCATGGACAATAAATTCAAGATCATAATGAGGAAATAGTATTGCCTCAGCTAACTGCACACAGATTGGAGGGTCGCATATTTGACACAGATTTAGTATGGCCCTTAATGAAACTATGTACTTGATTAGAGTTACTGTCTTTTTTAGCACTAAATAGCTTTGCACAGAGAACAAGCTCATTTCAAACAGGGTTAAGAGAGTCACTCTGCTCTAAAAGAATATAATCTCCAGAAATTTTCAAAAAGTTCTAAATTTCTTGTGAATTGCTTCCAGTACTTTTTTATGCAAAAACTCTGATTCTTATCTCTGAGATATGGAGACAAATAAAATCTCCAAAGATGAAATCCTCAATGAAACAATATGTGGCCATATTATAAGATCTGTGTCATTTTATCTTGAAATCTCCTTTTTTACCACCTTATCTTCTCCGTTATTTGCACTTTCTTGCCTACAATGCTCCTAGTCTATGACTTTCTCAAAATCCCCCCTTTCACACCACTTGTCAATTTCCCATTTCAAGATCTTGTTTCCTTTTCCAAGGCATTGGTTTCCATCTTCCAGTTCTTCTTGTCTTTATTTTCTCTCTGCTGTTGTAGGTTGCCTTTTCACTAAATTTAATTTTTTCACCAGAAAACGTAACTTTCTTCCTCTATTAGCTTTTATAAGAATTCACATAATATAGAAGCCAATTTGGAGGGTGAAAATACTGCTCCACAAAGACCAACAGCAGATCTTGTCCTGGGTCAGGACTTTCACCTAGGAATGTAGGTAGCATCACCAACAATTTCAACCTACAAAACAAGATTGGGCTATTAATTCATAAAAATGTATTTCTATCTCTAATATAAAAGATCACAAATGACTCATGCCCTATTCCAAACCATTTCCTAATAAAGCTTCATGGAGAATAATCCATACATATCACATATGGAATCTGCATAAAATAAGAATAATAGCGTGCAATTTGTAATTCTTTACAGGTGAAGTATCCAACATGTAAAGAGCAATTTCCAGCTAAGACAAGCTTAGCATAGCTTAACTGGGAATATAAACCCGTTCTGGCTGAACCTTCTAAAGATGCTGCCTATGTGTGAAGTTGATTCTCATTTTGAACGTTAACTGTTACACAGTTTGGGATAACAAAATTCCCTGACCTCAGGTTACAGCATACATGGGTGTTTTAGCCTCAAATCCTGTCAGTTTTGTGTCAGTGCCACAGGAAGGTTTACAATCAACTTTGAAAAGAGCATATAGGAAACACACTTCCCTCAATGGTATCTAACCTTATTCCTTGGGGAAATATCCATATGTCCATACACCCTGGGATAAATTGCTTTTTTGCCATACATATAATTTTTGTGGTCTTGATGGGTCGATGCCTGAGAGTAACCACTTTACTGTTAAGACTGGATATAGTGAGAACTGTCATGTGCTTTACTTTTGCTCTGTATTCCGGGTAAAAAGATTTGCCATCATGCACCCTTAAATCTGTAATTGCAGGCCAGCTGTGTGAATATGAATTATTGGAATATGATTTATTTTTCTTTGCATCACCTTGGCAAGGCATTAAGGACAAGTGTTATCTTCTATTAAAATACATTACCTCTCTCTATATAACACTTAAAATTTTAGAACATTATTCTACAACACTACTGCTAGAATGTTTTAAATGCTTTTTGATTCCATGTTACTTTTAATCTTTTCCTTTTTGGTTTCTCTTTGTGCCCTTTTGCGAAGTATCACTATAAAAAGCATTGCCATAAAGCATCTGGCATGGTTTATGCCCTTTGTCATTCTGTGTTTCAGACACAGGGATGGTGTTTTTCTCAGTGGTTGATAATGCAGGCCTTTTATGTGCAGAGTGATGACCCTTGTTTCATTCACCACCAGGGCTTCTATTTTTGTGTGGGATAACAGAAGTATGAAAGAGGAAAATAACAAAACAAAAAAAAAGTTCTTTCAGTTATCCACCCCCCTGAATATAACTGGACTCCAGAACTGAAACATAAGTCTGGACAATTATTAGAAAACATACTGATCCTGCATCTAAATGCTGGGCCAGAAAACTAGCTTTTCAGCAAGTAGGCAGAGTCACAGAACAGCCCATTCTGTAAGGGATCATAGTTTAACTTTTGAAACACCATTCCTATTTCAGAACCTCTTGTGAAGAGATGATATTCTCAAAACATAGGCTTTCAGGATACATGGGTTATTTCTCCATCTAATATTCAGCCACAACTGGATGAATTGTGCAAAATTGAAAACAAGATTTCTAGGAAATTATATTATCAGTTTGGAGCCAAGAGCAACACTGAATGCAGGGCCTAACCTGCTTCTTCGGATGTAATTTTTCTGACACATGCCAACTGTAATCTCCCTTTTCTTACTGAGTCTAACAAAGCCTCGTTGTGGAAAACTAACTCCAATGGAGATTAACTGATTTACAATCACAGAATCATTTCCACTATTTCTTTACATTTGTTATATAAGTTGCAGAGCATGACACAGGTAAAATCCTGTTGCCTGCTTTGAACAAGAAAACATTTCTATTGCGCATGCCACAAAGCAGTAGGAAAATATTTAATGTAACAGTAAAGTTCAGTTTTCTACCAGCTCTTCAGTACAACAAATTTTTGTGTTTGATATCCTGCATTCTTTTCTCTGAGAGGGTAAAGCATTTCTGTGAGTGATAGTAATCTATTTTTCCATCCTAGCGGGGATACATTAACCACGAAGCACTCTGCACACGTTTATATTTCTTAGCATAGAAAAGGCAACCAGACATACACCATTAAAATATATCAATGAAAAATAATGTCTTCTTTTAAATTAACTAATATCTACGTTTAATGAAGCTCAGTTTATAGTGATTTTCTGGATGAAGTGCTCTTCTTTCAGCCTAATTATGTGCACAGTTTTCAGACAACAAGGAGTGTCTTTAACATTAGATAAGAACTGAGGCTTTTATCTCAATCAATAGTCTTTAGCCTTTGAACTCATGTCAGAGGAAGACCAGTCCGTCACATTCAGTTCTACCTGACCTCTTTCTTCTTAATGCACACTGTCATTTACAGAAGGAAAACACACAGATATTCAGTATATAAAGCAAGTAAACTATTTAAGGCATTTTGTGTACAGGAGGGGATGGGATCTTTTATGGCTATAAAAATGTGTGACTGTAATGATGATGTTAAAATTTTCTTGTTTCCTTTCACTGGGCTTTGTGTATCTCAAAGGAGCCCCATATGGTGCTCTTTGTCCGTGTCATTACCTCGTTACAGCCGCTGTCTGCTAGCCAAAGGTAGAACACTGCAGCTGTAGACAGTGATACAACTGGAATTGTCTAAGGTCAACAGTGCCGTAATTACTTTAAAATGTCAGCGTACAATAAAATACAACAGTTCATCTGGCAGAAAGCAAATTAGCTTTGACCATAGCGTAATTACCCTTTTCTCAGCACCATTAGAAGAGATCAAATCTCCACATTCAGTGTTTGAGGAAAGGCCATCAGAGTACACTCTACCTGACAAGGATGCACATTTGCCATTTTGAGATGTAATTAATTGTCCCTATAATAGAAATTTTTATATTTGACTCTGGAATTGAAATGTGTAATAACCTGGCTTCTTCATATTTAACCATTTCCACTCTGAATAGATATGCATTGCAAAGTGAAACTAAGTGATACCAGCACAATGAAAATGTCTCAATCACTCAATTAATCAGTAAAAAACTGAAGTTATTTTTGTCAATTAGCTTAAGCTTAATTGCCCAGCCTCATCAACATGGTGTAAATCTGGGATGACTTTACTGAAGCAAGTAACATGACTGTGGATTTGTACAGGTTGCTTTGACTTTGGGATCCAGTTCATTATGTTGTATGGGCTAGAAAGTTTTACCCAAAGGAGAAAATAAAACAGGAATCCAAAGGCACTGTATAACATAAATAAATAATTACTTTTCCAAACTACTTTCTCCAAATTTCTGTTTTCAGTCTCACCTTGATAATTTAAACTGAACCTCACCAGTACTTATTAGAGGCCAACCTCAAAGCATGAACTGAACTTCACCTATAAACTCTTACATACAATGGGACAGGGCTGATGAAGAGCTCTTCATCTAGGATGTTGAGAGAAATGTCTCCTGTTGAACCAGTTACTTCTTCCAGAGGCATGTTGACAGCATGTTTGCGTTTATGTTCATCAGTGATGCAGTAACTTGGTTAAATGGGGAACGAATGACAAGAAGCAGACCAGTGACTATAGCTGCTGTAGGGCAAAGCAAGGTGCCTTGTATGCATCTTCAATTTCAATACTATTTAAGAGTTTTGAGGAAGCTCTAAGCTGACATAAAATGTCTTAAAGTGTCCAAGCAGTATTCCGCTGCATGTCTGAATGTGGACTCACATGGAACAACTATTTCACATCAGAAGTCCTTTATGGAGTATTTAGGGAATTCCACCAAATAGAATATATTCATACCTATTGTGCTGTGTCTTTCAGTTATGTTTGCAGAATATAGAATTGCAGTGTTGTATTGTGACTCTAGAACTAAAATATGGAAAGTCTTATTCAAATAAAATCCTTGAATATGCCTGATAAGAAAGACAAAAATGTTACAGTGCATGCTAGAAATACTAGAAAGTACATAAAAATTGGTTTTAAAATATTTTTGCTTTGGAAAGCATATATTTTTATACTCAAAAACATATTTGAAGTGCAATGCAGCTTATAACACCTTGAAAACTTAAAGAACTTCTAGACTTAGTTGTTACTTCTCATCATGATTCTTTGACAGGTTCTATGTAGCTCATCTCCCTACAGTCTTTGCCCTGTCTCAAGTGTCACTTGCAAGCCCATGGCTCATAATTAGGCAATGGTATTTGTACACACAATATGAATGTAAACAGAGCCTATTTCAACTGAAATGAATTCTCAGCAGGCCAAGGCTGGTATTACAAACTGGTAAAAGCCTGACTTTTTGCTTTTCTTAATAAAAAAATAAAGAAAAAAAAGAAGAGAAAAAAAGGCAGAAATTCAATTCTCTGTAGCTTTGCCTGCTTTGTGTCCACAGACAAAGTAAATGTGTTTCACTCCATATACATGTGTATGTTTGAGGGTGCTACTGAAGATCTAATGTGTCTTTCCACATCATTGGATCTGTAGTTCAATCTTACTCACGAACTCATCAGCCCTTGCACTTAGAATGGAAAGTTAATGGAAACTCAGTGCAGTCAAGTGGGAACAAGGAGGAAAACACAAAAATAAATAAAGCCAAATCACCAAAACTAGGTCAGAACATATCTTAGCTCTTTATCTCATTTTGAAAGTCTATAGAGAAATGTATAAACAATAGAATTTTTAAAAAATCTGATTCTATGTCATAAATAGGAAAATTACAGAAACAGTCAAAACACAGTCTTAAAATTGAGTATAACAAAAGTACATTTATAGAAATACCTGATAAAGCAATAAAAATAAAAGATGTAGAGGAAAGTAATTATGGGATGAACAGACCCCAGTTGTACTATATGAAAGAACATATATTGGTGTCACTAATTGATACAATGACATTAGTATCATTTAGTCAGAATTTTTGTGTCGATTGCAGGATGACCTGGATTTGCCTTCAGAAACACAAGGGGAAAGGGAAAGAAAAGAAACTAACAAACGTTGCAGAAGCCACAACAACTGAAGGATAAAAATACCTGCAACAGTACTATCCCTAACCTCAACAATTATGCCTAAAAAATCCATCTGTGAGTAAACATCAACTAAATAAACATGTATTGAACCTGCCTTTGACCTCATGTATGTACATTGGTACCATAAAATATGTTTAAATCCAAGAAGTTCAATTGTACACACATTCTAAAGGAAACCCAAATTAGGAGTATCTGCTTGGGCCACACTGACAAAAGGCAGAACACAGGATGAAAATATAGAATACCTGTTCTTCACTGGGCCTGACTGAGAAGGAGAAGGGTTTGAAAAGCAAAGATTTTTCAGTGACGTTTACACACATTCCTGAAGTAACTCTGGAAACTTGTCCTTGTGTAGGTTCTGCATTAGACCTTGTTGATTTTTTTGCTTAATTTTAATTCTTAAAGCTCATCCACAGAGTGACAGCATGTTCATTTAATTCTCTGCCATCAGATGCATTTATCTGAGAACTTACCCTTTGAAGGGGAATACTGATGGCTTTACAACTATGAAATAATATTTTCAAAACCATTTTCTGTTTATCAGGATTACAAAAATTCTAGAGATATGTAGGATAAAAACTTAAGACAACTGAGTTCACATCCCATAGAAACATGGGAGACACACTACACACCTTACGTTTTCCTTTTCTGGTGACTGTGCCTGTTCTCCCAGGTAGTATCTTCCCATGGTTTCCTTTCCAGATGAAGGGAGCTGAAGGCAAAGGGGAGAAAAGGTTCGTTGATAAAAGGTAAAGTCCATTGGATGCTGTTTCGCATTACCTTATCCAAGGTGTCTTCCTTAGGTAATGGCCTTATTGAATTATTGATAACTCATTCAGGCTGCTGAATGAAGATGAGCCTTCTTCAGGGCTCTGATCCCAGATGAGACTCTTAACTCCTTTCTGCCTCTAGGTAGTACTTACAGAAATAAGGAAATTGAGGTGTGCATGTAGTTTGGTAGGACTCATATGATTTAGTTACCTGAATTACACAGACACCACATGGAGAAGTACAGACTGAAAAAGAAACAGCTGTTGTAGTCTTTTCTCAAATGTGACAAGTGAGAATCTGGGATTCTCACTCATATCACAAACAGGTTCATACATGCATGTAGAAAATGATATGTACAATGTTCTGAAACCTCTCTCATTTCAGTAAGTTTTAAATCCTTATATAGAAGCATTTGAAGTTATTTTAAAGGAACGGTCAGAATAACAGCACATTCGAAAATCATGTTAATAAATTAATACATACATATGCATGCGTATGTAGTTTCATATACATGTATATGCACACGTGTTGTGAATACAGTAGTTTTAAGGTAGATTAATCAATTTAGGTAAATCAGCCTACTAGTACCAGTGGAAAAAATTTAAGCTGCATATTACTGTGGATTTCACTTATAAAATGTCCTTTTGCAATGAAAGTCAGACCCAGCATCTGGTGACTAGCTTTATTTGGTTTATGTCTAAAGACCAAATGCACTTCAGATTGCTGGTCTGTAACTCTATAGAAGGGAAGAGAGAAAGATAATCATTGGAGAAAGGGGTTTGGTTAACAACAAAGTGCTTCTGATGGATTGAAAAATTTTGTTCAGGCTTCTAGTTTGCTAGCTTTGAGAGAAAGAGGAGCGGTTCCGAGGTTAGCATGTGGTTATGTGTAGTACAAGTGTCTCCTGATACTGAGTGTCATTGCCTGCATTAGATATTAAATATTCGCTGTTTCCTACTCAAAGAGATAGACAGATAACTACTGTAAACAAAACATGACATGCAATTTCATGATGTTCAGTATGGTCCTCACTCTGCATTCATAATAGCACTTTGGTTTCATAAAAAACTCCGTAAGTTTCCAGAGAAATCCCGTTACATACAACATTAAACATTATTTACATTTAATTAGGCAAAATCAAATCCTGCAAGTTAGTTCATTAGATTTCTCCAAGGCCGGTTGTTTATGTAAGCACTGAATCATTAATATGCAGCTACTTCCATAATTATAAGGCTGTCAGATAAGAAACCTGCTGCCTTGGACAGATAATGAAACTTGGAGATAGTCACAGATATAAACTTTGATTCAACTCTAATGTGTTTGGAAAAACCTAGTCTGAAAATGCAGAATCACTTTTAGATGCAAAGTAGCAACACAGAAACAAAGCAATGAATCCTGCATTAATGAAACTTAGACGAGAAAGCCAAAAATAAAATAATGGCTGCAAATTCTTACTTCATTTTTTGAAAAGAGAAAAAGTCCAAGAGGTTGAGCTATAATATTATGTGTAATTCTAAATTTATAAAGGTGGTAAAACCATATTTTCTTCTTTACTGGGAAAGATTTTTTTTTGATGGATCTTTATTTAGGCAACATCATCTCTGAGGGATATAGTGAAATTCAAGGTGGGGCTGGTATGTTCTCACAGAGTACAATCCAGGCTACTTGGCAAAGTTACTTAAGAGGGGAAAGAGGTATCAAATCCTTTCACGTTTCTTTTTCTGTCTTTCATCACACCTTAACTCACCCCACAACTACCACAGAAATGTAATATTGACTACAGTGAACTCCAAGGATTACTCTAACTCTATATAAAGATCTATCTTCTATCTTACTGGAAGATCTGTCTTCAAAATGCACAATTTTCATACTCCAACATGGGTTTCATTATAGCTGAATGTTATTGAAGACAAAGGCAAGGCATGGAATAAATGTTGGCTAGCAAGTCAAAGGACTCCTCTCTTGTGATACCCCAATTGGAGTCCTGTGTCCAGTTCTGGGATCTCCAGCATAAGAAGGATTTAGAACTGTTGGAACAGGTCCAGAGGGGGCAATGAACGTAATCCGAAGGCTGGAGCAGCTCTGCTATGAGGACAGGGGGTTGTTCAGCCTGGAGCAGAGAAGGCTCTGGGGAGACCTTAAAGCAGCCTACCAGTACTGAAAGGGGCTCAAGGAAAGCTGGGGAGGGGCTTTTTTACAAGGGCCTGTAGGGATAGGATGAGAGGGAATTGTTTCAGATTGGAAGGGGGAAAGATTTAGATTAGATATTACAAGAAATTCTTCACAATAAGGGTGGTGAGACACTGGCACAGGTTGCCTAGGGAAGTTGTGGATTGCCCCTCCCTGGAAGTGTTCCAGGTCAGGCTGAATGGGGCTCTGAGCACCCTGATTCAGTGGGAGGTATCCCTGCCCATGGCATGTGGGTTGGAACTGGATGAGCTTTGAGGTCCCGTCCAATCCAAACCATGATTCTATGACAATTTAACTGGACTTCTAAGGTCAGTTTCCCAGCTGGATACTCTCTCAGTGTACTTCATCTTCTGAGGCTTTTCCTTATTGTCCATATTACATTTAATTTTTAGATCTTTGTGTAAAGATGTATATAAATTTATATACGTATGTGTATAAACTTGTACGTGTTTTCTTCATCTCTCTTACATTATGCAAGTCAGGAGACGGTCAGAGGCTGCTTTGGAAACACGTGGTTTTGATAGGGTGATTGGCCATTGGAATGCACTGCCCAGGGAGGTGGTGGAGTCGCCGACCCTGGAGGTGTTTAAGGGGAGACTGGATGAGGCACTGAGACTGGATGAGGCACTGAGTGCCATGGTTTAGATGACGGGTTGGTGTTGTGTTGGGCTTGATGATCTCAGAGGTCCTTTCCAACCTTGTGATACTGTAATACTGTGATAGTTTCAAAACATGGCATTCAACCTGTCACAGAACAGTATGAGAACACGTGGGGTGTTAGCCAAGGCCCATGTCCTTGGATAGTGGGATGAGGCAGAAGGCAGAGGTCAGCCTGTCATACAGGGTCTCCAAACGTTTTATGTCAAGCACACAACTGGGATGTTCTGCACTCTGCCTCTGGGAATTTTCACCTGTGTCTATCAAAGGAAAGTTCTTATCCCAAGTCACCTCCTCCTATACTCCTAACTTTTGCTACTGAGATGTCTTTTCAGGTTAAGCAGAAAAAGATATATATATATATATGTATGGTATATTATATCTGTGAAGCTAAGCAGATATTATATCTGTGAAGCTAAGCAATCACAAAACCCAATTTTGCAGAAATTCCTTTCTCTAAATCTTATGTGACCATGCTGGTATATTCATTAGTTTGAAGAAATCAGAGCTTTACATATGCATTCATTACCTAAAGCAACTTTCAATTTCAGCAGTTTCAGCAGTTTCACTGGTTACTTGTATTCACACCAATTCACTAGATGGAATTATGTTTCTAGCTCATGAATGATCTATTGGCCTTTTTCACATTTCAAGTTAGTAAGCACTCTTCCATCAGAAAAACACTCCCTAAATCAATAGGAACTTTTTTTTACAGTTAATGGTCTTCAAAAATGTAAATCAGATGATTCTAGAGAAGAAATAGAACATAAACTGAAAATAATGTTCACTGGAATATTATGGAGCCTTTGGCTTTGTGATCATGACTCTCTCAGACATTTTTTAGAGATAAACAAAAGGAAATCTTGGGCAGAGTAAGTCTGTATTCTACAGAGGGTCTGTAAGGATTGAATCTGTTTTGTTTAGTAAGGGACAGGAAAGACCTGGCAAAGCAGAGTTCTGAAAGTTAGACTAAATCCTTCTTCTGTGAGAACAAAATAATGTTCACTGAAACTAGATAAAAATACAAAAGGAGTTATCTCATTAGGTGGTGCACAGCCTATAGAAGAATTTGACACTGAATGTTATTAAGATTTAGATGAGCAACACTGGGAATACGTGTTTGGCTATGCATGTGAACAGCGAAATTCCCACAGGTTAATAGAAGAATAGAGATTAATAGCAAAAAGATTATACATATATTTTACGTCTGCATAGCTCTGAGGTATTCATATAAATACCAATAAAAAATATCTCTTGCTGTAGTGGTGGCAGGGGTTTCTCAACTGTTCAGGCAGCATGTGCTGCTTAAATCTTCAATGCTGTTCTCCAGCAGTAAAACACTGTAGGTAGTCAGCTGTCCCCACTGCTCTTCCTCCCTCACAATTTTTACCCTGCCTCTATTGGCAAACATGGACCATAGCACTAACCAAATGCTCATTCTCTTAAGGCTGTCATAAAAATTATCCTCTGCAGTATTTCTTGTGCCCCCTCAGGCACATTATACGAAACACTGCAGGAGAGAAGATGAAAACCCAAACAAACAACTAATCCAGATTATACAGTAATTCTTGTATGAGTTTTTGTTCATTAAGGCATTTTTCTTCCTTCCGTCAACTCCATCTTCCTAAACTGCACTATTGCAACTCATCTGTTGATGCTCGGTTGCATCTAAAAAGAGAACAACCCCTGGAAAGGGGTTAATTGACTAATAAACCCTTAGGAAGCAAAAAACTAGACAAATGAAGTGGCAGAGCAAATCCAAAGCCAGCCACATGCTCATTAAAGCCATGGGGCATGTTCAAATAATTTGTAATATTTACAGCAAGCAGTTCTTGAAAGATCTGGTATCTAAGACTGAGCAACTTGCTGAGATCTGTGTTCTGTTAAATTATTCCTCTTGAGTTCACTACTACTCATCCATTGGCTTTCAGTGTCAGATGTAGAATCATAGCATCTTCTGGTTGGAAAAGACCTTGGAGATCATCAAGTCCAACTGCACCCATCATCCGCTAAACCATGTCCTTCAAAAACTCATCTCCCCATTTTTTAAACACCTCCAGGGATGGGGACTCAACCTTCCTGGGCAGCCTCTGCTAGGGCCTGACCACCCTTTTGATAATGAAATTCTTCCTGATATCCACTCTGAACCTCCCCTGGTGCAACTCATGGCCATTTCCTCTTGTCCTATCACCTGTCACTTGAGAGAAGAGATCAACACTCGCTCTGCCACAGCCCCCTTTCAGGCAGCTGTAGAAAGTGATGAGGTCTCTCCTCAACCTCCTCCAAGCTAAACAATCCCAGATCCCTCAGCCATTCCTCGTAGGACTCATTCTCCAGTCCCTTTCCCAGCCTTATCACCCTTCTCTGAATGCGCTTCAGCCCCTCAGTGTAGTGAGAGGCCCAAACTAACCCCAGTACTCGAGGTGTGGCCTCATCAGTTCCATGTACAGGGGCAAAATCACTGCCCTGGTTCTGCTGGTCACACTGTTTCTGATACAGACCAAGATGCCATTGGTCTTCTTGGCCACCTGGGCCACTGCTGGCTCATGTTCAGCCAGCTGTCAAACAACAGCCCAGGTCCTTCTCCTCCAGGCATCTCTCCAGCCACTCTTCCCCAAGCCTGTAACGCTGCACGGGGTTGCTGTGTCCCAGGTGCAGGACTTGGTTTTTGATCTTGTTAAACCCCATCCTGTTGGTCTCAGCCCATGGATCCAGCCTGTCCAGATCCCTCTGCAGAGCCTCCCTTCCTTCAAGCAGATAAACACTGCCACCCAGCTTGGTGTCATCCTCAAACTTGCTAAGGGTGCACTCAATCCCTTTGTCCAGATCGTTCCAGCAGGACTAGAGAAGTTATCATCCCCTTATACTCGGCACTGGTTGGGCTGCACATTGAGTACTGTGTCCAGTTCTGGGCCCCTCAGTTTAAGAGAGATGTTGAGATGCTGCAGTGTGTTCAGAGGAGAGCAACGAAGATGGTGAAGGGTCTGGAGCACAAGCCCTATGAAGAGCAACTGAGAGAGCAGGGGATGTTTAGCCTGGAGAAAAGGAGACTCAGGGGAGACCTTATTGCTCTCTATAACTACCTGAAAGGAGGTTGTAGGCAAGGCAGGAGCTGGTCTCTTCTCTCAGGAGACCAGTGACAGAACAAGAGGACATGGTCTCAAGTTATATCAGGGGAGGTTTAGGCTTGATACTAGGAAAAAACTTTTCACTGAAAATGTGACTGGTCATTGGAATGCGCTGCCCAAGGAGGTGGTGGAGTCATTGTCCCTGGAGGTGTTTAAAAACAGATTGGATGAGGCACTTAGTACCATGGTTTAAATGATGAGTGGGTGTTAGTGTTGGGTCACAGGTTGTACTGGATGATCTCAGAGGTCTTTTTCAACCTTGTGGTACTGTGATACTGTGGTCATTGATAAAGATATTGAACAGGACTGGGCCCAGCAGTGAACCCTGGGAAACACCACTCCTAGCCTCCAACTGGATTTAACTCCATTCCCCATCACCCTCTGGGCCCGGCCATCCAGCTAGTTTTTCACCCAGCAGAGGCTGTGCCTGTCCAGGCCAAGGGCAGCCGGTTTCTCAAGCAGAATACTGTGAGAAACTATGTCAAAGGCAAAAGTCAAAGAGAAGATCCACAGATGCTAGGAAGTTTTGAAACACAGTGCAAGAAGAAGTGGAAGTACATAAACCAGAAGGTATCATTCACTACAAGATCTCTGTCTCATGATCTCATTTGGGGTGTGAATACTCATGGAAGATCCAAAGACTTGAGAGAGAGAGGTGGAGAGCGAAAAGCTCAAAATTCATTTTCACAGAACTCTACCAAAGCACTGAAGACAGTGGTAGATGTTTTTGACGAAAGTTTTCCAGTTTTCTCCACTTTCCAAACTCGACACAACCTGGGTTTAGGGTTTTTCCCTCTCTTTTATTTTTTTTTTCTTAACCAAATGAACTTCCTTGCCATAGGGACTCCCTCTACCTCACAGCCCTCAAACTCTCATAATTCCTGTGTAGCATAAACTTAACCTGGGTCTTTAAAAACCGCAATCAGAATAAAATCAATGTGTCTTTAGCACAGTAGCAGTACAAATCCTCTACGCTTGTCCATCCACTTCTCTTATTACAAACATGCAAGTATTGCCTTCCTAAAAGCACCTTTCAAGTAATCTGCCTTTTACTAAAATGTGAGTAGTACTGTGTACTATTTTAAAAATGGCTTGACAGAATTGCTAATGTTCTCATTCCTTCAGGATATTTCCTAATACTTGTAGCCTTTTCATGTTTCTAATTAGGCCAGTAATGGTCCCTGAAGTTAAACCAATTAAAATTATTTACTGTGACACACAGTGTGGAGATAATTATCTGATATCTGAATCCAACTTCTGCTTACTTCGCAACATTACTTAATAGAAAACAGGGAAACTGATGCCCCTGCTTTCATTTTACTTGTCTACCAAATGTGTTTGCCCTATAGCAAACTGTTTAAATAAAGCATTAAAATCTTTGTTGTGCTAATCAAAATGTTTAAAATCCACTCACACTTCCTTTATAGTTCTGAGAAGCATATAAAACTCTTACACATTACCTTTTACATTATAGCTACTGACCAATGTAGTAATATATCCACATTGTACATAGATAATGCAGCTTATGCAGTTTCTAAAAACATTTCCAGCTTTTCTGTTTCTCTTGAAAATGTACATTCAACAGAATAAAGACTTGAAATTTTTAGGCTTGTGAACACAATAAGGTTATTTTTTACAATAAAAATGTTTAGGCTCCTGATATGATTTAGGTTACATGTCACATTTCCCTTAGCTGAGTTTTTCTGGTAAAGAGAATAGTTGGGATGGGAGGCTTTTCAGATGTACCATGTTCCATAATTAAGCATTTTAAATTTAGTTCACTTTTAACTTAGTAATTGCAAAACCTCATGGAAGGGGGGAAGGGACACAGGATGTAAAGGAGCAGAATAATTCAGTATAGATGGTGTTTTTCACTAACACAACTGGAACCAGAGCATGTGCTCAGGAAATAGGATAAAAATAAAAATAAATCAAATATTCTCTACACTGCAAGTTTTGCATTTGGAAACAATTTGGTCTGTTTGCAAAGTGAAACTGGTTAAAGTCTTCACATAGAAACTTGAACCAATAAAAGAATTTCTATTTTTGCTGAAATCTGTCAAATGCTGCAAATTGCAATAATCTAGAAAGGTGTTCAGCAAACTACAGGGACAAGCCAAGACGACTTCCACATGACAGGATAACATGCCGGTAGCATAGACAGTGGGAAGATGCGGTGTTTTCATTGCCAAATTCTCTGAGCTCTGTGGCCAACCTGAAACCTAAATGGAGTGTTTATGGGTTTATTTATTTCTAACTGAACATCATGTTTTTACACTTCTCTGGTAGACGAGAATGTGTACACAAACTTAGTGTGCAAGATATTTGCTCTTCTTTCAGGCTGGGAGAAATGATCCTGTGGAAACACGTGCAGAACAGACAGCAACACAACTTGCTTCTCTCCCTGCTCCAGGGATGCGAATCTGGGGGGATGAAGATAGATCCGCATTCTGATGCTCAGCCGGTCACTGGACTGCCTGAACAGGCAGTTGGGCTGGCTCTAACTCCTCGCTCTGTGATTTTTCACATCTGGCCGAAAATCTGTACCTTGACATTTGAGGCATTATCAGTGAGATTGTGGTTTGCGTATGATGCACAGGAAGACATGTTATCGACTCACAGAACTTTTTCTTTTGTCGTGGATTTTACTTCATTCAAGAAAAAGAAAAATATGAGGCATACCTTTAGACACAACCTCCCCTCTAAAAGATTTCAAAGCAATGATATAAATTGAAATACATAATGAATAAACATATTTCTACATCATCATTATCTAAGCCCTTCTACTTCCTTCAAATTTGCATACATCACAGTCTTTATTGTGCCATCAAGTTGACTCAGATGAAAAAAGGAACTGCAGACATTGTTAAGACATTGCTCTTACAGGGAGATAATTTCATATTTTGGCCAAGTTCTCAGTCCTGATAAGGCGGGTCAAGTTATCTCATGGACAGTACCTACTCTGTACATCTTCATTTACTTAATATTTCTTTCACCCTCTTGTCATTGCTAACTAATTCAGATACTTGCATTCTTTTATCTTTCTGATCACCAAAGCTAATTAATTCTTGTCTGCCCCTAGTGCTGCTGAGAGTAATGGAATGTGCACCAGTTCCTGTCACCAAGGAGTTAAAAACTCCTCAGCCTTCGCTCTAGAAGGTTTGCTCCTATGCCCTTTTAGACAATGACAACCTGTTCAGTGTTAAACTAATTAACATTTCAAAAACTAGTGTTAATCAGTAGTACTAAGATTCATTGGGAGTCCTGTTCTGTCAAGTTTTTCCACTTGGTCTTTTTATACCATAACTTCCAAATTATTGTGTTAATTTTAGCTGTTGTTTACTGGATTGGTAACACAATGAAGTATTACAAAACTAGAGTCACTAGAAATACATCACTTATCTGGTTTTTAATACCTCCCCTAAAAACTGGTCTTTATACTGCTGTTCTGCCTCTTTCTTTCCCCCAACATTCTGTTGAGCAGCAGAGTTGATTCTCAGACATTTTTATTGTTGTATTAAAGGATGCATTAGGTAACAACAGATCACTCCTGTCTATCAGGAGAATGTTGTTGAAATCTAAATTAGACCTCTCCCAAGGATCTTTCCATGTGATTATTTTTCATGTTGAAAAGAATAAAAAAGTTTATTTCCTGTGTTTGCAATTACAATTTTAATAGCAGAATGATCATAATTTCACCATATAGAAATCGGTGAATTTTTTGGTATTTTTAAAAAATAGATTGCTTGGGCCTGTTGTTGAATGCATGTTCTAATATGCATTTGGATACAGTCTGGGTGCTGAAGAACTTTAGCTCCTGCAGAAATAGATTGCAGTGGAGAACTATTCACAATTAATAAAAGGAAAACTTTGCTCTCTTGATCGAGATTGTAAAGGCAGACAGCTAGATATCAGTAGAAAATGAAGAAAAGGGTGAGGGAAGGTGCTAGCAAAGTCTTCAAAACTGTGTGAGTAATCTATCTTTGCATTATGGAGCACTGATAGAAGAAGTGACAGTCTGCTTTTGCTAGATTCAGGTTGGAAAGAGTGGAATGTGTACTTACTGTGTTACTGTGGACAAAAAATTACTGTGAGGAAAAGGTTTTACATTTTTTCATATTTCAGTAATTCACAGCTGAAACTTGAAAAGTGATGATCAACTCTTCTAAAGAGTTGTTGCTATCAACTGGTTAATAAACAGAATCCTGAAGCTTACAATGAGTGTAACCAAAGTTTAAAGCAATAGGAATGAAACATCTTAGAGGAAAAAATGAAGTTGTCATGTTAACTAAAATTCATATTTACTAAGATACAGAGGTAGCTCAGCTGCCTTGTAAGAGGAACAAACCCCTCCAGCCTCATTTATCGGGTACATTCACCGGCGTGCTGGAAATTCCACAACATCATGGTGAAAACAGAGACTCTTACTTCAGATGTTATATACCAATGACACTGAAAATGGCGGCAAATAAACTTCTTAAGACTTATTTTGGAGTTTTAGAAAGAAAGCATCCTTTATTTCAGCACTGCATGAGTGAATGATTTCCATCAATAATGCCGAAGGAGACAAGAGCTGGTTGCAGAATATATATCTAACTTACACGCATATGTATGAACTCTCCCAACAATCTCATGCATATTCCACTACTTTTCAAGGACTAATCTTAATATTATTATGAATTTCACAACAGTCAAGTCTCTGCCCATTAGAGCTTTGACACCAGCTCTCTGGTGAAGAAATATTTTCTGGGTACAGCACTACTTTTAAAAAACATACTACCAGAAGAACAGAATGTATCTGTCTAAATTTCACATATACTTCCACTTAGATATTGTTTAACTGAAGTTAGTTAGAAAACCAGTTCAACAGAAAAACAACTCTACTTAAGTCAAAATATTCCACACTCTGCCATAACAACCACTTCTTGTATTACCAAGGCAGATGTAATGGGCAGATAATTTAGAGTTTGATAGGGATGGGAAGTTCTCCTGTATAAAGACAAGGACCATATTAGACTGTGCCGTTGTAGGGGAATCCCTGAAATTTTTAAACTGTGTTTCTGGTTTGCTCATGGGCTGAGAGCTAAAGCTCAGTGGGAGAGTAGAACAGCTCCATGGTATTGTGTGGTACCACAGATGACCTTACATGTCCACAACACAATGGAAGTGGTAGCTTGATGCCAAAAGGGAGATTGTGGCAAGAAGAGTAACCTTCGATAACATGCTCATCATACTAGTTTAAAGGTAGCCTAACAACAGACTTCATTATTCTAAACACTGGGCTTCACCCTAGGCATAATCACGTCATTCACATTAGTCCCTTTAGCCTTACAGTATTAATCTTAAGCCTTTTAAATTTAGTTCTTTAATTTCTATTGCATCCTGGCTGTATAATGGTCCATGAAAAAAAATGTTATTTCGTAGGCAGTGAATCTAAAGGGAGACCAGTATTTATGTGGATATCAGATGAAAAACACGTCATGCTCACTGAATTTGGTTTGATAATTCAGTTTTAGTTTGGAAGCTGTATAATATCATATTGAGCTCTGTTGTATCACTGGTTCAAGCATATCACAAGGCAGCCTCTCAGCATTATTTTAGGATCATTGTTGTAGCATTCTGCAAAAGTATAAGTCAGTTCATTTAATTTCAATATCCACATTTTTTTTCTTCTATTTGGTATTAAACACACATTTCTCAGAGGAAGTAATGGTGTTATAAATGTATCCTTAAGTTATTTTTTCTAAAATTAAAGAAATCCCATCAATAGTCAACAGCCCTGCTTGATACACACTAGTTCCAGGACCTAGATCTTCTGTTTCCTTCATTTTATTTATAGATATTAGTTTCAATATAATTTATTTTAGTCCTATAAAATTTGTTAAGTCAAAGAGTCTACAAGCACTAGTGAAACCTTCTATTTTACCATCAAAATATGTCATAATTTCATTGAACTGAATTTATTCCTTCAACTCTGGCTAACTAGAAAAGAAACTTCTTGATGAAGGTCATGTAATAGTCAGGTGGCAAGGAATCTTAATAAGGCTGTTTTCCTATGAAGCATATTGCAATGAAGTTTTCAAACTTTGAATTCTTTTGCAATTCCAGTGGAACTGTGCTTTACTCTGAGTGTGCATCCAAGTGATTGTGGTTGCTGCGCATATATTTGCAAAAACAGCAACTTTAAGAAATACATATGCATAATGTAAGGTAAACTTGTAATATTGACTCAGAAACAGCCAAAGTTTTCCCCAAATTTGTATTCAGGAAAGTATATATAAAACAATTCCTTGCATGCATTCAAGTTTAGTACTGGGCATTAATTCTGGAACACGTCCTTTAATTTGCTCTACGAAGAAATGAAGTATCAGAGAGATTTTTCTCCAATCAACATGCTTTGAATGGGTTAACTGTAGTGATTTTTTTTCCTACATCTGAAAAAAATTGTCCCTTGAATGTCTGTCTTCACCCTTTTCTGCCTTGAAGTACAAGCATGACCCATGAAGCCTGAAGCAAATATAAAGAAAAGCGGCATTGTTGTGCAGACACTCTAAACAATGGTACAGAAAATTTTTCTCAGTGGATCACTGATTCCACTTCTGCCTGACAGAGATGCAAAACCATTTCAGATTGAGGAGTCATATTAGTTTTGCTCTTTTCCATCTGTTTTTCTTTCACATGACAAAAGTTAAGCTCAGATGTTACGATTTTCAAGAACTTTCAATGTTAGAATGAGAATCACAAAGATCAAAAGAACAAATTATTTACCTAAATTTTCCCCATTTTGACAGCCACTAGTATGAGGATAGACCTTCATTCTTGGTCCTTCAGAAAGCTGTAGGACAGTAGGGCTAACAAAGCTATTTAAAGAATATTGCTAGGTTGAAATAGCAGATTTGACTTTAAGGGTCTAGAGACTGGCAAATACCTGCAAGGTGTGTGTTAAGGAAGCAGAAATGAAAGCAAAGAAAAAAAATTTGTAGGCAAAACTGTAGTGATGATAAACCTAATGTCTATCAGGGAGGCTTTCGCATTCACCAGTTTGCTTATCCAAATGTCACTTTTTATGAATTTCACCAAATGCTGCAAACCACGGGCATTTAAAAGATAAAGTGTAAGAGTGAGAGAGAAGAAAATCCTATCCTGTTGCTAGAAACTTCCAGGTCCCTACTAAGCCCATGCTCACAGGATCAGTCCAGCAGTAGTGGTACACAGCAAGGGAGGTCTTTCTCCTTTATAACACCCCTGTAGACCAATCACAACTGCTGTTCGTTACTCAGTCACAACTGCAGAGAACAAATCCAGAGTGTCCTTCCAACACAGAGGTGTTGAAGTGCTTTGCACAACTTAAAAAAGTTCATGAATACAAAAGTTTATTTTGTGTGAACTCCTTCAGACTTCTCTTCATTATAAATATAGCCCTGATGTGTGAGTTTTTAATTCCCTGTACACAGCACTGCCTGTAGCTGTGCAAATAAATGGCATGGATTTGCTGAAAACACTTCAAGACACTCACACTTGTGCATCCACAGGAGGAAGGGAGGCCAGAGAAGCTTTTCATGCTGTCTGAGAGTAAAGCGATACTTTTTCTCTCTTGCACTTCAATGCCATTAAACCCATGATTATTTACACTATGGGAGCATTTCTGACCTCTGTGGGCAGTTTAAACTTTTATGTTTATCCATTCTTTTCTCCCAAACAAAGTTCTTGCAGTCATAATTCTTCCTCAGTGAGGTTCTTGGAGAAAAACATAATACTTTTATGTGTGGTATGGGGATGAAGTGAAGTGTGTGTCAGCAATTTTGTGTAAATAATTGATCTTATTATGCTTTGCAAGTGAAAATCCATACATCTGTATTTTTCACTGAGATATATTTCTTTAATGGTGATACTGTAAACCACTGTATCATGAAGTTTTTGCTAGACACCATTTTTTAAAGAAGAAATCTGTGAAGTGTGTCGACAACTTCATTTATCCATTTTTATCCTCTCTTTACACGCCAGATAGAAAGGGTATAATCCTTCCTAGTGTCCAAGCCAACCTTTTCACTCAGAGAAGATGAACAAAATCCTCTTGTGAGTGGACAAGATCAAGGTTTCACAGACTCCTGAACCTTTTCTGTGCTCTCGGAAGATGACACTGTTGGATCTCATTGTAGAGATTAGATCTCAGTAACTAAACAGGTATGTATCTCTTGCTTGGTGAATCTGAAAAAATCGTGTTCATAAGCTTCAGCAGTTATTTTTACAAGGTCCTGAGTTTTTGATACTCTCTTGACACTGCTCCTTTTTCTCCTGAAGCCTATGTTGCAGCCATGTCCAGGTTACCCACTTTCATTCTAACTGGTCTGGAATTTTAGCCAGTTTTCCTGGATGCCCAAGGGCTGAACTTGGCAGCTCTGCAGCCCAGATGCTGAGATGTAGCATGTAGTTTTCCAGCAGCAGCACCTGGGTGGCTGGCTGGCTCTCGTGGTTGAAGACACCCTATGCAGCTGGTGAAGGACTAGCCTGGTGGTCTACCTAATGCCTGTGAATGTTTTTCTTATGCATTCACATTATCATTAACTTATCCCCACTGTGTGCGTGAATAAAGGCTCTGAGAAGCTTCTCCTTTGAGATCTTTGTAGGATATCATGTTTATCATGCTATCATGTTTCTTCCCATTGTTCCTCTGCACCTTCTCTCTGCTCACCCTTGCTAGCCTTCCTCTTGCACTTCTGTTTCCGCTCTCTGGCAAAGTCATGATGAAGTTATTTTGTGGTTAGCATACAGGTTCATAAGACATTTCTCTGTGATAAAATGCCTCATTCTTCTTTCAGGTTCAGGGTCTAATTTTAGAGCCAGACCACCACAATCTCCAGTTCATATCTCATATTCCATTTTCATCATTTGATTCAAAGAGCAAGATACTATAGTCAAACCAGTAAGATTTTTGTCTTTTAATTTGCATGGATTTCTGGTTTCAATATAGTCCTCAGGAAATCAGACATACCTATTTATTTTATTGCCTCTTCAAAATAAGATCATATGAAGCAGGTTGGAAAAGTTTTCATTTAATACTTATTCTCTTCTGCCCTAAATTATTTTCCCCTCCATACTGTAATCCAACAGCCCCCAGAAATAAACTTTTATGTTTATGTCTCTAATACCCTAATGTTGACAGAGTTTCATATTCCTTCTGTCTTTTGCACAATTCTCTTCGTGCTAATAGTGAGCATAACAAATAGGTATAAACTATGCTCCTGGCAAAGTCTTACAATGGAAAATGAGAACATATTTTAGCAGTACTTAAATTTGGGTGGAGTAAAGCAGCAGATTATTCTGCAAATACATGGGGGATTTTTTTTCCCCCCTCTCCTGTGTAGATATCTTTCTGATGTGAGCACAAAAAAATGTAAATGGGCTAGATGCCCTTGCTGTGCAAAATATTATACAACTCCCTATATGTGACACCTATCTCACGGACAGGAGCTTACAATCCTCTTCATTAATTTTATCACTAGCATAAACTTTTAATATGCATATGATCAGTATATGGGACTTCCAGGGCAGCTTAAAATTACTGTAACCTGTAATTACTGCTCCTGTACTTGATTATAATAATCTGGTTGCAATTATTCAGTGATTTTAATACAAGCCCCAAGCTACATAACAATAATTCAAGTGCAGTGATTGGGAACATGTTTCTGTTTGGCTGTGAAATGATGTTTTAATCCACACTGATTCAGGGATCTGGCTTTAGTTCTATTCGTGTAATTAAGGCACATTTATACAGTAGAATAACTTTGGTTTGAAGTGAATTTAATTAATGCAAAGACTCTATATAAGTCAAAATGGATCATAAGCATGAATTCCTTAGATAGGAATAATAAATCAAAGATAGCAGTACTTGGATGGTTCGGCCATTACAATGAGCAGGGTAATTTTTAGATAAAAATGAGTAAGCGCATGGGAAGTCAGGAGAAACCTGCTCACTACAGAGCTACAAGATATATTTGAGCTGGGGTCAAGAATCGTTACTGAAAGTTTTATTTCCACACTCTTGACTTAGCCCTGAGCTTAAAACCATGATCAAAAGTTGGAATTTCAAATACTCTGGTAAATGTTTTATCCTGGTAAAAATTTTGAGTGAGCCTAAGTTTTAAATGAAATCAAGCTCTGAAGGTTGTCTTGTCCATTGCCTCCTAGACCTTAATTTCAAAACCAGACTTGGTAAAAAAAACGTTCTCACAACAAAATCAAGGAGTCTAAAAAGTGTGTTTGGAGAACTTACTTATGCCAAGACTATTTTTCAGGAACAGGAACATTTTGGCAAGAAGATTGCACTACAATTTAAAATCTCCTTTCCAAAAAGGAGTAAGATACTACCAAAATGCAAATGCCCCATGGGTAGACTTGTTAAATGAACGTTACTTTAGTATCTAATATATAAATTTTTTATTTTGTATCAGAAGCATATTTATTTAATTAGAGAGTATTTCCTACATGTAACTGGATTTTTTGGGGGGCCAAAGAGGACAGCAAATTGTCTAATTACACAGTTCTTTCATTTCTTACCTGAACTGAAAAAATTTTGCTGACCCACAAGACAAAAGGAAAGAATGAGTTCCTCCATTAGCATTCATGGCTGTATGGAGATCACACGCACTTTTCGCAGAGTGACTTCCCGGGATTTCTGTATTTGTAATGGTGCTTGGGAATGAAAACATTTACAAAAAAAAAAAGAAACGCAAACAGAACAATACCTGAAAACAACTTCCAAAAATGCACTAATATAAAATCATGGAGGTCTTATTTCAAGCTATTTATTTGGGAAAAACAATTTTTTTGCCAACTACTACTACCATCCTCCCACATACACTTCTCTTTTCTCTTATTGACATTTTTGCTGGTGTATAATTTTCTTATTACCTGTGAATTAAGCCTTTTTGGCAAATCAATAAATCGCTTGGATACTGATTTGGTTTAAACTGTGTGTACAGAGATTTTTTTTTGTCTGTGACACACAACAATTACAGAGAAAAATTGGTATGTATTTCATATAATAAATTCTGAAGGTAATCAAATTCTGACACCAGGCTTTAGGTACTTCCAAATCCATTTTATTGTCATAAGACTGATTTGGTATCTGATCATCTGCTCTAGGAGAAACCCCTGCTTTGGTGAAATATCTGATTTTGCAATGTACCTTGCAATTGAAGAAAATTAAAGGTATTGAGGTATTTTTAATTTTTATTGAAAAATAAATTTGACATTTGTATGAATGTCAAAATGATTGGTTATGTGCCAAATAATCAATTTTAGCTTTCTGATTGTTGGTACTGTGTGACAAAAAACTCTTGAGGAGCTCCGTTAATAGTGGACAGAAGCTGAAAAGCACTAGGTTGTACGTATGGGTTTTATGACCACTCTTACTACTGCACACTAACTTCAAAAATAATGTTACCAGTACGTACTGTATCTACTGGTGCCTCTTGCTCAGAAGCAAATGAATCATCCTTAACAAATTCATTGTAGCTACTTAAACTGACAACAAATATTGTGTCATTGTGTTGAAAAATACCTTTATGTCTTGACAGGAAGGATATATCAAAAGTTAAAGAAGGAATGAGACTGTGGCTACATGTGCTTCAACAATTTCTTGTGTTAAAAATATTGATAAAATCTAAATAGTTGGTTTTTATGTTCAAATAGTCCACATATAAAGTAGGTCTCAATACTGAACTGTGTATATCTTATGAGAGGAAAACCTGGTATAATTGAACATTTATGCTTTTTTTCTTGGCTAAAGCTAGAGAAATTTGATAATTTTTTATTATTTTATTGATTTTTTTATTTTAAATTTTATTTTATTTTGTTTTATTTTTAATAAGTGCTGCTGAACTCTCTTTTTTTTCTTCTGATAACATTAATTCTATGGTAATATATCTGAAAAATCAGCATGGGGAAATAACGTGTTTTCATCACTGAGGGCTGGATAAGTCACTGCTTAAGGCTATTCCATGAGCTGTGTGCACCAGAGCAGGTAACGGATGCAGTAAGAAATCTTTGCCACCTCTTGTTACATGGTTATGAAAACGTGGATAAAGTTTCTTTGAAGAATGAGTTCCTAATGTATTGACATCTCCTTACATGAACACCAACATCCCTTTCATTGATGGTGAGCACCAACGGATTTTAAAAATGCTGTCTGTGCCTCTACGCGTTTAAAATCAGCACTTAGCAGATGACAACGTAAGTATTTTTATGGAATCATAGAAGCACAGAATGGGTTGGGTTGGAAGTGACCTCAAAACCCATCCAATTCCAGCCCCCTGCCATGGGCAGGGACACCTCCCACTCAATCAGAGGCTCAAAGCCCCATCCAACCTGGCCTTGAACACCTCCAGGGATGGGGCAGCCACCACTTCTCGGGGCAACCTGGACCAGGGCCTCAGCCTAATCTTCCTAATGTATAATCTAAATCTTTCCCTTTCCAATTTAAAGCCCTTCCCCCTCATCCTGTCACTCCAGGCCCTTGTGAAAAGTCCCTGCCCAGCTTTCCTCTAGTCCCTTCAGGTACTGGAAGGCTCCTGTAAGATCTCCACAGAGCCTTCTCTTCTCCAGGCCTCTGACCATCTTCGTGGCCCACTCTGGACCTGTTCCAGCAGTTCCACATCCTTCTTATGTTGGGGATTCTAGAATTGGACACAGGACTCCAGGTGGGTTTTCACAAGAGCAGAGTAGAGAGAGAGAAGCACCTCCCTTAAACTGATGGTATATTTATCAATATATGTTCATTCATTTGTAAAAATTATGCTCCTTAAAAGTTCTGGCAACAGAAATTCAAATATTTAGCAATTTACATGGCAGTAACCAGGCAATTGTGAACCCAAAGACAAAAATGAATCACAAATTGAACATGGTCGCATTTGTGGAAATTACAGAGGTCTTTGCCAGCATTCCTCTATTCCTCCAGTGCATTAGAAGCATTGGTGGTGGCAATGGTAGATCCAGGTCTAGAAATTCAGTTAAGAAATTGTCCACCATTTGTGTAGATGTTTTCAAGAGCATTATTAGCACTGTCCAAGTTCCAAAGCCCATTTTGTGACACAATATTATTTATTTAGACACTGAATCTTCACTTTGCACTTTTCCTGAAGTCTCAAGTAACAGATTACTAGTAAGAAACATATTTTAACAGTATTTTAAAGGCCTAAATTACTGAATTCCCATTGTGATTGTGTAAAATGTGTAGACATATGCACTTATAAAAATAAGAAATTAACCAAACCTGTAACAGACTTGTTTTTCTGACAAGAAAAGAGATGAATTTTCAAAAGCTTAAAAAATTCCTCTCTCGTGTTCTAGTTTATGATGATATCTTTTCTTTGCTAGCTCAGTCAGTATCTAGTTCAGTTTAGATTACTGACAGGGCAAAGGTTTGAACTCAGCTTCAAAATATTTGTCAACTCTGCCTGTCTACTCTGTAATGATCACAGAAGTGTGATCCTATAACAGGGTGTTATCCAAGAAGAAGTCCTGTACTAAGATTCACTAATTAAGGACTTGAAAAGTATTATGCTTTTATTTTTTTTCATTTATTAACTAAGGTTGTGTGATGTGGGAAACAACTTTTTCAAATCTTTTTAGAACTAATGAGCACATTTCAAGAGATTACTACCTTGTCCTCACCCTAACCAAATTCTCAACCACTGCTCAAGGGAATCACATGAGTACTTGACCTCTGTAAGATTTTAAGAAGAAAAACAAACTTCATAAAACTTAATCACATTAGTTAAAGCTGTAAGGATGTTTTAATGCCCCTCCTAAGCCACCCAGTTCCATTACCTGAAACCCATCAACAACCCTTCCTTACGAAGAAAGGAATGAATCAAATTGAAAAGATTTGTAATTGAATTATCCTCAGTCTTGAGGCAATTAGAACCATTTTTTATTGGAACACCTAGATATAACCTTGACTGCTTCTAATTAGTCCATCAACTCAGATAATAAGAAAATGCAGGAACAATTTTACAGTGTTGTAAAAATTGAAATGAGTTCAATATTTTTGCATGTGTGTTGTGAGAGAACAAGAATCAAATGGTGTGTAAAACTGATACAAAATAAGTACTTTAAGGAGTAGTAAGGAACTTTTGTTCCTATAAATAAAGTTATACAACCACTGCTTTAATTATCCAGTTCTTTTTGCAATTTGCCAGGGTTTTTTTCAGATTTTCTTTCTTATGTCAATAAACGGTTACTAAAATTCTTAATGGAAAAGCTTCAAAATTATTAAGTCTGCCAAAGTTCTGAATTGTGACTCTACTAAAAATAACATTTTCCCGTGTCTTTGTTCACTGACAGTTTTTATGGAACTTTCAGTTTCATATTAGAGTCAGAGGTAAACGCAGGAGTGCACAGTTCTCTACAGCAGCAAGTAAATGCAATAATGTGTAATCAAACGCTTTCCGTTCCACCTTCTCCTTATATTTAGAATTCCAAAATTTCTCTTGCAGTTTTTTCCTATTGTTTTCATATCAGAAAAATACACTGGCTTCAGAAGACAAGGTGCTATTGAGGTAGATTTTCATGGAGATCTTTCTATATCTATTGTTATTTGAGTGTGAGTGGTTATTTTCATGCTTTTTTTTTGTGATTGTAGCTCTAGAGTATGGGAAAATCTTCAAAAAGCAGATCTTCCACATCTTTGCATTTGCTGTGCTCTTAATTTAATGTGAAAAAAAAGGCTTATGGACAGAATAAAAAATGTTAGCTGTCACAGAGGAGTGCAATAATATAATGAATTGTCCTTAATGACAATGTGCATTTAAATGTGTTGAAACCTACCTACTCCTTCAAATAAGAACTCTTACCCTTAGCATACGAAATTTGTGAAGTTTGAGCTGAAGCTTAATGTCTTTACTCAGTCTTTTAAAAAATTGTTTCAAGCTACTTAAAGTACATATTGGCACAGTGGGAAACAATGTGGGAAGTTGTTTTCCTACTTGTATTTTCCATGGAGATCATTATTCTCTTCTTTGTAACCGTAATATACTTTGGCGACAGTGGAACCCAGAAGAGAAAAATGAGCCATGAGTTCTCATCTTCACTGGAGATAAACACGGGAACTGTACTTCCTAACACTGCAAATTTCATTCTTTTCATCACAAATCTTGCTGTGTGCAGTGTTTGGCGAGCTATTTGGGTCACATGATTGTTCAACCTGTTGACTTTTTTATTTTAACAGTGACAGTTTTTAGGTCAAGGGTTTCAAATATTTAAAAATTACTTACAGACCTAAATAACAGTAAATATTGATCAAATTGAGCTTTTGAAGTTAGTGGCAGCTTACAAAATGTTACCTTTGCTCTCCTAAGTTACAGAAAAAGAGTTGAATTTGTGATATTTGGAAGATGGGGAGCGTGCTCTGTGTTCACTTGATGAGTTTTTTTTAACAGTGAGAAAATAACTGTGTTACAGAAATTTATCATAACTAGTTAGCAATGCCACCTCTGTGCTAGCTCTGCTACTAGATTGAATATTAGCATTTTGTGTGATGTGCAATATCCTTGAAAACCATTAACGGGCCAAATAGCTAAAAGAATTTAAATTATGTTATCTTTCGAAAAGTCCCTTCATTATTGTTTCAAATGAAGCTTGACTTTTTTGTTTGTTTGTTTAGTTTTGGTTTTGGTTTTGGTTTTGTAACACTGTACTACTACACACGTTTCCCTGTTGGATATCCATATTTCAGAGGGACATCATGGTACAGCTATATTGAGACTAAATTATATATTGCTATTTTCTTTGACCTTGATGCAGTGAAACAATACATTAAAACAACTTTGCCCACATAGTATTCTTTATTGACCAGCAGAAAAGTTAATTACTTTGAAAACACTTTTCATATTTATTTCCTTTATTTTGAAATTAATTTGGTTTTATAATGCGACAACAAGTATCTAATAGAAAAAATGATCACTTGAAAAAGTTATTTGAGGGTCAAATATATCTAGCAGTGATTTTTTCTACTTTAGATCTAAATATACATGCCTAGCTCTGCTGTGGCTATATGTTCCGCATTTCTTGTATTAAAAATGTCTGATTTAATGAATAAATCACCAAGGAATTATTGAGATCTAAGTTGCATATTTTTGAGTTAATGAAGGCTTTGCACTCAAGTCACACAGAAATTGGTATTGGTTTTCTCCTTGGTTCCTCATGAAAATACTAATTTATACGGTTTTATTTTTATACCTATTTCATTGTAAGTTAGGGACCTAAAATTTTTTTCAATCATCAGAGGCAAAAGTTCATTACATTAGAGTGTTTCATACATAAGAAATGCACAAAATTTTGTGGCATTTCAGGTTTTGACATGAAGTTTAGAAGCAAATTGTAAATAAGATTTTAAAAAATTCTACCTGAAAAAGGAAAAGCAGACAAAGTTATTACTTAAAAATAGTGCAAAAAACAATTTGATGATCTTCTTTATGATTAACTTTACTTGTGAGCATGAACCACACTATTGTCTGTCTAAATGGTAATATGCATCTCTACTAACCACCATGTCAGAAACAGTGGAAATCATTAAAGTCAATATCTGTGGCAGATGTATGCACAGCAATGAGGTATATCTTGAAAAAAAGGAAGAAACAACACTCTGATGGAGAGTACTGGGGGAATTGTGGCAGATGGAATGAAATGATCCAAACCTGAAAAATACTAAGTCATGATCCCCAGTACAAGTGTGTTTTTATTTTACACTCATGTCTCATCAACCACTTCTTGGACATCAGCTGCTTTCAGCTCACATGCTATCCCTTGATGCGCAACTCAGTGAATCCAAAGAGCAGCAGGTCCTCCTAAGACCATTAATAATCCAACTCGTCTGTTATTAAAATCTTAATGTGATAGGAGTCATATCTGTGCAGTTGCAAGACAACAAGAGGAAAGCCTTCTCTAACCAGAGAAGCATCAATACGCTGCTTTTATGTTCCTCTGCTGACAGATTACAGCGAGGTGAAAATGCTTCACTGCTCTCACACCTTACATTTGCGTTAGCTATGGCATGGCATTAAGAAACAAACAAGCCATGAGTTTCTGAGAAACTAGATTGAACATTTGGGTCAGTCTCCCTCATGTACCTTGCAAACCCTTCAACTTTGCTTTTTCCATGAAAGGTTAGGTGTTAATGACACTGGGGCTTCGTAACAGTTCAATTAAGTAGTAATAACAGAGTAATATAGCAAGATAGATGAGTACAAAAATATGTTAACATCTATCAAAAGAAAAAAGACGGAGTCATAGATTTATGTAGATTCTTAAACGATTGAAAGATTAGACATATGGGTTTAAAATGTGCCACAGCAGAGGCAAGGAAAAGGCAAGCTGTGAACTTTAATATTATCTTTCCTTCAATTTATTTACTAAAGCTAATAGGAAGCGTTACATCTCTCTGAATAAGGGAGGTGTTTTACATACGTACATACAAAAGGAGGTGTTTTACATACATACCCTACAAAACATCGAAATTATGTGAAACCAAATAAAACTAATAAACTTGAATACCAACAAGATAAGAACGCATCATAAATTACTAAACCAGAGGAACAATAATCCTGGTTGGCTGCAAGCTATCCAAGGCTAAGACTGAATACAGAATTTACTTCCCTATGGAAGTTTCACCCTCAGTTACAACATCTGAGTGTTTTACAAATGCCATCAATATGTTTCTGACTGTACTTCTGTGTATCTACAGAGGCAGCCAGGCTCGTACAACTGAAGGTGACCCCTAATTACAAGTGCTATACTTAGCATGCCTATAGGTGTGTTTTCAGAATTGACTCTTTTTATAGCAGTTTACACAAAACACAACTTCTACCTGTATTTATTTGGAAAGAAGAAAACCCTATGACATTGGAGGATTTGCAATTAATGGCCACTTTGGAAGAAGTGATTTAAATGACTCTCTCAACATCACAGGAAAAGTATTTTATAGTGATGGATTCAACTCTGGGGCCTGGCAAACCATTTTCTCCTTCCTTGTCCATTCTCCAAACTGTATGCATAATACCACAGAGATCCTAAGCCATGTGCATGTTTTTCCAGAGGGAGACTCTTCTGTGACCAAATAACATCATCTGTTCTTCCTCCTTTTGTGCTTAGGGTACTGAGACAACCTCATTCTAATAGGAATGAGGAATATGTAAAGAAAATACAAAGAAATCTTGGTTTTCCTTCAGAGGCTCCACTGTGGCAGACAGAGTTTTCTGAGAACCTGCTTCCCTTCATACCAGTCATTTGCTGACTGTGTCCATGCTCATATTTTCAGGTGCGAAATTTCTTAAGCTGCTGCTGGAGAATAATCCTTAATGGAAACAGGAAACATCTCTCTGATTACAGGATTGTTCTGAAACATTCAAGTTATTTCCTCAATTATGGAGGGCATATCTTCCAAATCAAATGTTTACGACAATGGCAAATGACTGCACTTTTTCATGTTTGGTCCTAGGAAAATGCTGAACTTTTTAACCAAAACTTATAAGGTATTTAGTTTGAAGACTGCAGTGCAAAGTTTTCCTCTTGCTGGCTCAGGCTGGACAAGATAATATGAAGCTGAAAATTAGGTCTTAGAATGATGAATATAACTTTGCTTTGTGAATAATTCTGAAAGCAACAAAAAATTGTCTCTTTCTCCTAATCATTCATATTTTTTGTCACTTGATCCAAAGCCTGTAAAGGATTCCATAAGGAGTACAGGCTTAGTTCCTACCCCAACACTTTGTGAATACCATGCAACTCCGCTCTTTCTCCTCTCTGGGGGCAATGGCAAGGGGGGGCATCTGCTCTACTGCTCCTTTGCAGAAACACTGGAGGACCTTAGAGCAAAAGAATTTTCAACCCTCTTACTTTGCTTGAGCTCGTTGTGGAGGCAAGTAAATGTACTCTTTGTGCCATTCTATTTGACTGAGTTCCCAACAAACATCTGCTACAAGGTCAACAACTGCTTTGCTTTTAAAATCTTGATTGAAAACACATCAATAGTCACAAAAAAATACACCAAGATGTTTTGCCAATACCTCAGAATCCCTAACTGGAGATTAAAATGTAGTAAGTGAATTCATTAGATGTCAAGTGCACTGGTCATTACTCTGGAAGGAAAGGAATAATTCTATCTAGCAGTTGTAGGTCACGCAGATAAATTTTTACTTTTTAATGTAGTATTTAAAATCCTCTGTCTCTGTTGAGAAACTATAAATATCAGCTTTCTTCATTTTCCTCTCTGTATTATGGTACTTTTGTATGTATTAAAAAAAAAGAAAGATGAAGAAAAGAAATTAAAAAAACAAGAGCACCTCAGAAAGCACATTCTTATTTCGGGAGGTAGAGGAGGAAGAGATGCACATTAATCTGTATAACCAGAAGAGATAAGAAGATCATAAAAAAGTCAATGCACAACATAACCCTGAACATCTAACATGGAGATATGGGACAGTTACAGATTATTACAGCATAAACGGCATTAAAATACGTGACAAATCAATGCTAAATCTCAAATTATACTTTATACAGTAACCTCTCTCTTAAAAATAATAAAAACAAACTGAGAAGAAACTGTGAAGGCTTAACTTTAGTCCTGATTTTCTTTCATTACAATACAGAATAATTCAAAGTCAAACACTATGTGATGTGATTTACTTTGCTTTTATGAAAGGCATTATAGAAATGTCCTATAGAAATGTCACTCTATTGTATCTTACTGTATTTAAGAGTTAACTACTGTAGTACAGCCACAAGAGATGAATATATGTACTGATGTGATCAACCCCATCAATTACTACTCACCAGCAGTTAATGCAAAGCACTCTCGAGAAAAGAGACTCGAAGACAAAGGAATAAACACATTATTAAAAAAGGGGCTGCATTTAATACTAGATTTTTTTCCCATTCTAGGAGAACCTTATACTACAGTATTTTCTTCTTAATAATAACAGCCTTTCATTTAAATGATGCAATCAGTATGCCACAAGCGGTTTCTTTCTTTGGTAGGAGGAGTTAGCAGCTCCAACATTCAATTGACCTGTTTCCAAATAATCTACAGGAAAAAATGAAGATTAAGTCTTCTAACAAGAGCAGTTTTCACAGTCTAGCATACAAAGAGAAGGATTCGGTAAAAAGATAGAGGGCAAGCCGCATTGTGCTGGCTCACTTAAATCTTATTTCCAATTCACTAAATGTGTTATTTGACTTGGCAAGTGAGCTGGTATGTGTATTAGATCAGCAGGGAGCCTAATCAAGGAGATGCCAAGTTTGCTGCAGCCCCTCTGTGCAGCATTAACCTCAACTAGTGACCTTAAGCAAAGTGGGTGGTTGAACCCAAAAGAGAATAGCATTAACTTTTACTTGAAGTTCAGCCTGATTTGAAGTCTCCCTTTGTGCGTTATTCCAAAAAAAATGCAAAAAGTATTCAACAGAGCTGAATCTAGTCTGCTCAGCACCATCTTCACATGCAAGGCTTTATAGAAGCCTGCCTCCATTAATGCTGACACAGGCAAAAGAAATGAAAAGCATTAACTCAGCTAAGGCACTTGATTTTGCAGCTGCAGAACAATTCACTTTGTAACCCAGTAACTTGAAGCTGGCGCCTTTTTTTTATCCAGATAAACTGCTAATTTGTTAATTGCGACAAGAAGTATTTTCAAATAGTAGAATTTTATCAAATAACAACAAAAAGCATACAAAATCCATACATTCTATTATCTGTTTACACCCCCATTTTGCTAGCCATTTAGTGTACATATTTTTTAACACCTTCTATATTTACAGATGCAGAAAGAATAGTCTTAGCCCTTTCCTTTCCAATTTTTCTGAAGTATGTTATTCCTAATGCCTACAGCATAAAAACCCTTATTCCAAATAAGGACATATTTTTAGAGTAAAAATATTTAACAAAACCCGATTTTTTTAAACATTATAAGGGATAAGGTTTTTACAAGTTTAAGATTTGGGTGCTTCGGTTTTCTGACAATTTCTCACTCTAATTTTAGTTTGTTGCCATATTTGTAAGATGTTGTTCATTACCTCTGTTTCCAGTAACATCAAAGTTTATGCAAACACTCTTTAAAACATTTTTTTTTATCATTCTTTTCCCAGGTGTAGTGTAGCTTTTCTTCGCAAAGCTCTTTTAGGTTGAAGATGTGGCTCAGAGAATTTATTATCAAAGTATGTGCTATAAATAAGGTTAGTAGACTTCTCTTATAAATTTTCAGTGTTTTCATTATTTTCCCATTCTTATTTTTACAGTTTCCACGCTTTTAAGCTAAGTAGTAGCATCAGTTTAATATCTGATTCTCCATCAAGGGAGTTTCTCTCTCTCTACCAAAAATCAGTTATTCAATTATCCTGTAATACTCAGTATTTTATATATAAACCTACATATATGTACTACATCTATTCAATTCTTTCTCTGTTAGAGAAAAGAAGATTTATTTAACTTTTCAAACCAAATGAATCAAGAGATATGCAGAAAATAAAAGGATTTTTCTTCAAAGGTTTCCAGCTACCTGTGTATAGCTCTGCTCCTCTTGTGCAACAAACCTGCATTTCACATTTCACTTTTGCGGTGCCCTGTGTATATCTTGCTCCTTGCTCTTTCCCAAACAGGGACATGTGAAAGACAGTAGCACCACATTCAGTTTTTTTATTCCTCTATTACACTGTGACAGTTTTTAGTGTCCAAAATTCCACCACAGCCAAAAAAACTAGATTTGTTTTGCAGAAAGCACCCTTGGAGCAGGGTATACTTAAGGTCTCCTACTCAACAACAAATAGTAGGTTAAGTAGGCTTTTAATATAAACAGATATAAAATGTCATCTGTTTCTCTAATAGAGTATAATAGCTTTTTTCATTGTGTAATGAACAACCAGAAAAAAAAATCCATTATTTCCTGTACATGCAGTAGAAACGATTACTAATAAATAAACACAAGATATACTTTAAACAAATTACTTTTATCTTCAAGAATCTCAGAGAACGTCCTAAACTTTCACCTGTCTTAGGTGCTCTAAAAAAGGTTTAATTTCTTGATAAGCTGAATGGTAAAAAAACTAAATTACTTTTGGTTAAAAACTCTACATGGTTAGACCATGTAAACATCCTTATTCACCACAATGGATGAGAATTCTACAGTGCCCTGATGACTAAGCAGGAACGTAGCAGTTGTGCTATACTTGGAAGATAATTACGTGAAAGATGCTATAAAATAAAAAATTATGATGGCAGGATGAGGATCCAGGAGTGTGTTGAAGGCTCTTGCTGGTCATGCTTTCCTCAACCTCATATTGCTCCTGTTTGCCCAAACCCCGCAATGTCTTAACCAGCTTCTTTTACGGTTACCTACCATATCACAGGAAGGTAAATGGGAAGAAAAGATAGAAAATGATC
The DNA here is from genome assembly GCA_033558185.1 of Dromococcyx pavoninus. Classification (NCBI taxonomy): domain Eukaryota; kingdom Metazoa; phylum Chordata; class Aves; order Cuculiformes; family Neomorphidae; genus Dromococcyx; species Dromococcyx pavoninus. The sequence goes on from JAUMJL010001065.1 coordinate 485,038, forward strand.
TGTCAGTGACATATACATGTAAAGCTTTAATTTCTGATTAATTTCTTCAGCTGACTGACAAATCACCAGGAAGTAAAGTCTATAACAAAAGTGCTAACCCAGGCTGACCCACAGCAGCACTACTGGGCACCACCAACATATTGGAGAGTGTGGCATAAAGGAGAGTCATATAAAGAGAGTAAAATGAGGGGTTAAAAGTCACACCAAACATACTGGAAAGGCCTGCAGGCTCCTCAACCTTTATTCTTTAATTGGGAGGAGAAGAGTTTTTTACTAAAGACTAAGTCTACAATGTAGGCTGGCAGCCCAACTAGGCAATACCCTTGATTTGTGCAGTTTGCAGCTGTTCTCTTCTGAAGTCTTCATACAGACCTTTTTCACAAACGTAGGAAACATTTTTAAAAGTAAAAAGGTATTTTACTAATTTTTTTAATGAAATCTTGACTTCCAGAGATAGTTGAAGCTGGTAATCATTTGTAGACTCCTTTCCCCTTCCTCACTGCAGGACTGAGGGCAGTAGCACAGCTGGCTGTCAGCTCAGCCTTTATCACTAACACCAATTATTGGTTAAAAACCCCTACTATTAGTATCTGGCTATCTTTCTTCACACAAGACATTAGGAAAAAGAAAATAAACCCCTAACCTTGTGATAGTAAATGTGCCTGATTTTGTGTTTTAGTGCAAACCTTCAAATAAGAGGATGTCACAAACCATTTTATCTTTGGTTCTCATTTAGAGGTAGAGTTTTTTTTAAAAAAAAAGTACAGTGTAAAAAAAATCCCTCCTCTTATGTGATCTTCCTGGCAGGTGAAGATTTTTCACTTTGGTGAAAAATCCATGACAAAGACTGCAAGCAAGAAAATTGAGTGTAGTCACAGAAAAACATCTGTAATTCTGGATTCCTTCACAAGGAATAAATTTAATAAAATCAAAGACATTTAAATTAAATAAAAAGTTTATTTTCCACCCACAAGCACTCGAGTTAGAACTGGGTATAAACTCTAAAATACATAATCAGCATTGGCCAAAGATATGTCCTGAGACACAGCAGGACCTGAGAGAAAAAACAAGCAGATTTTTTTAATCAATCCAATACTTCATTTAGATGGGAAAAGAGTCTGGATGATTTTTATATTAGTAACAACATTTGTTATTGTGTGGTAGACGTTGTTAAGAAGACAATACTTACTAAAAATTACTAGTGCAGAGGCTTTGTTAAGTCTATTTAGAACAGGGAGCATGGGCAATGCATTATACACCACCATACAGTGACTTTTTGTGTGCTTACAGACACCATAGGTGTCAAGGTAGATAATAAACTGTCAGGTTTTGGGTTATACCTCAGTCATGGGAAAGGTTAGGAGATACCTTATTTTTTGCGTACAGTTAAATAAGTGAATCATGCAGGAACATCTCTAGCTCTTCAGGCTTCATTCCTGATTTGCCTTGACAAAAAGAAGCAGATTTCACCAAGAAGAAGCAATACTAACTCTACCCAAATTAATGATATTTTTATCAGGATGTTCCCTCTTCCAAAAGAAGATGTGTGAATTCAGTGGGATTTTTGTCAAATGCTGAAGTTATAAAGAGGTTTTGGTTGGTGATCTGAACGTGTCAATGTGTCTTTATGTGTCAAAATAATTTTTTTTGCCACTGTATGCAGACTTTGGTGCTAAAAGTCAGGTAATCTATGCATAGAAGAAAAATATGTCTTGGAAAATTGTGCCACATCCCCCAAACACAGAAATAAATACAGAACATTATTAAAGCGAAAATGGAAATGTTGACTGTAACTCAAAAGAAAGTACTCTGGCTGCAGTAGGATTCCTTTTGCCTGTGTTTGATCTCAATTGCTTATTTAATTTTCATAGATTCTGAAGAGACAGGCTCCTCTAGGTGTCTAGGTAAAGTCCTGTGTTTAAGGGCTGGTTTCTTTCTGAACTAAGGTCATCAGCTGAGGTCAAATGCCTAACTTTTAGCCCAGGTGTGGTAAGATGAAATCCAGTTGTACAGTCTTGCAGTTCTTTACAAAGTTACATGCCAACACAGACCTTCGTTGTCTTGCCTATCTCTGAAGAAGACAAATGTTACAACATGGTCATACAAAATGTGGAGAATAAAATGTGAAGATGAGTTATAGGAACATAACTCCATTTGTTTCAGATTAGTTTTTTAGGATTGGCTTTTTTGGTGGTATTTTTTGTTTGTTTGTTTTGGAATCGGAGATTACTTCTGTGTTTATAAAGAGTTTTCTTAGTTAAAAATAAAAAGAACTGCTTTTCACGTACATTGTCAGTTTAACAGCTCTGGATGGACAATTCTCAACAACATTGTGATCTTCAGCCTTCCGTAGTGTCTCCTACAGGCTTCTATCCAGGGTAAAAAGAGAATATGCTGTAAAAATTAAGTACTTGTCATCGAAACCAAATAGCATGGTGATAAAAATACAAACCTTCATTCTGAAGCATTTGTACACATGAAAATACATGTTCAGTTCAATTATTTTACCAGAATTCTCTTTTTTTTTGTCCTAGTCTTTTTTCCAGAACAGGCCTGTACTTCGGGACTGTTGACTGATACTTGGACAAAAGCTGTATGTCTTGCATGAACAAAGTTATTTCTTGAAATCATTCAGGATTATTTCTAGAAAAAAGTGTTATCCATTAAATAATGAATATGTTGACAGTACCTGCCATACTTCATCATAGACAAGTTATTATAGTCAAGGTCACCAAAAGGAAGCCAAACACAAATGTTTTCGTTTCTTGTGATCTGGTACATTTCCTACATCACTACATATTACATTCAAAGTGCCTAATTAAAAGTGATGTTTTCTTCTATTCTGGTTCTAAAATGCAAACCTTTTCCTGTCATGTATTTCTATTACACACAGGGAATCAATTAATTCGCAATAAAAAATCAATTAATCCATAATTAAACAAATAAACATAAAATAAACATATTCTCTATTTTTTTAAAAAAAATTACTTGCTCAATTTATTTGCAGGAAAATTTTAGACTTGGTAAACATAAACAATTTCTATGTGAATTTGTTCCATGTTTGGCCCTGATTATTCCAGGTCCAGTTCCTGAAATCTGCCACATGCAAATAAACAACTTTGCCTTAAGCCGTCTTCCATCTGCACTCCTCCCAGTATTAGTTCATAAGATATGCAAGCCTCCACCTTTCCCTTCCAGTTGCTGTCTTAAAATAACCAAATTCTTAGTTCATTTTAAAGTATTATGCTCTGAGGATGCATATGAGTTCAGCCAACAGACATTAATTTAAATTTATTTGGACATAAAATTATGGTTCTGTTTGTATAAGTGTAAATCTATCTCAGCTTACTTTCTCCTCTATCAAGAGGTTTGTATTGTACTTTAAGAAATGAAGTTTGGTTTGTGAACTAGTTAGCAACCTTCCTCCACCCCCCCTCTTTTCTTTTAGAAGAAAGAAATCAGTAAACAAAAAAACACCATCTATCTCCTCATAAATTCAGATCAGAAAGTAATTTCTCATAAGAAGTTCAAAAGAGGCTAGAAAATAAGAATCCATTTTTTGAGTTTGGGGCATCAGCTCATTAAGGGTAATATTGCAAGCTTCCAGTTTGAAAAAGGCACTGACTCAAATATGTAATAATTTCACTTTCAAATTTCTTTTATCTCAGCTGCTGCTACTTCAACAAATACAAGTGCTTCAGATATAATAGGCAGACTAATGAGCATTGCATCTGATTGCTAAAATATTGTAATACTTCCCAAGGCATAATGACATCTTTTTCAAAATTAAGAAAACAGAATAATTTTCTTCTTTATTGCTGTAGTGTATGACCTCAGCCTAAACTGCGAATCCAGCTCTTCCTGGTACAGTTGAAGAAAGCAGTGTCTCACTAGGATTAATTTTGGTTTAGGAAAGTTTCTAATTTGCTTTGGTCAGTGTGTTTCCTATGGCTGTAGTGAATTTAGAGTCCATCATGTGCTTTCAGAAATCTCCAGTTCTCTCTGTTATATTTTGATAGTCCTTATAAATGATTATTTTTGCGCTCACGATGTTTGTAGTCTGAGAATCAGAAGAAAAAAGTCATTTAAATGTTATGTTTCAAAAGGAGAGAGAAAATTGTGAAGAAGCTTGAAAATCAATTCCCAGGAGACATAACAACCCCTCTCAGCACAGCCCTTGTAGAAGACATCTGTAAGAATATTCCTGAACCACATCTTATTTCTGTAGGATGGGAAAAGGCAAGGCTATTGTGAAGGAATCCTCGTACTCCAAGGCACAAAGAGTTTGAGCAATGTGTTTTATTTTAAGTAAACTTTAGAGAGAAGAAGTCTAAAGCCAAAGAAGGAATAAAAACATGGAAATCCAACTTTGCCTCCCTTCTCCCTGGTCTGTAATTCTGTGTTAAGGATTCAAACAGCCCTATAGAATCTTTCCTGAAAATCAAGATGAGAATAGTAACTAATGCGAAGAGTAACTGCTGGATTTTTTCCTAAGACTAAAACTCAGCAGTTCAATTTTCTCAGCAATTCCAATTCCAAGGATTTCAGTGAATCCAAATTTAACCTAAAAGGGCAATATCAGTAAAATGCATGCTAATGTCTGACACTCTTTGCTCAATAAGGAACGTGCACGATGCTTAAGACTGGGTGAGGATTTTTAAGAAACACCTTTTACTAAAATGGAGCTGCAATCAACAAACAGTATTGACTATTCAAACAACTGTAACCACTCAAACCTGTATAAATTTAAACTGTTTCATAGTATTTTTAAAAAAACAAACAAACAAACAAAATGCTCAACGTGACCCACAATATGAGACATCTGCTGTCCTCAACAGTAGAGAGCAACCAGCAGCATCTCAAGGGCCTCGTCATGTAATTCAGAGATTTCTTTTTTTTTCTCTTTTGGCTCTCTTTCATTTTGGGTTCGAAGACATCAAGGTACATCAGCCTGCAGGGAATAGCAATTTCCTTTTTCCTTTGCAACAAAACAAGTGTAACTTTTAAAACTGTTTATCTTTGATCAAAAATATATTACTTAGCACACTAAGTAAACAGCTGTATAATTTGTCATTGAAATTATTGCTTCCTGTGGCTATTTTTAGTGGTTTTTACATTTGCTGGGCAGTTGGTAACAAGAGCTGATATTCTTGCCATTTGTTTTTTATTTTTGTAATGATCTTAGAAAAACCATTTTGAAATATGAGCTGTCCTTTAAAGTAATGGATAAACCACCATGATTCCAGGAATTATATGCAACTTCCTCACTTAAATAATCATGGGAACTCAAGCAACAGCCACAACCCACACACATACTCCATGAAACCATACAGAACACATATATTACAATTCTGTGGTAAAACATTCACCCAGGAAGTCCAAGTTAATGATCAGAGTATAAGAAAAAACAACCACCCCCCCTACCCCTTCTGTCTCACCTCATCAACTATAAAATCAAATGCTTTTAGAAGAAGTGTTTTAGAGGAGGGTTTGTAAAATCAGTGTGTCGCTTTATTAGACTCTTAAGATTGTTTCTCTGTGTTTTTCTTCTTTACTAAAGCAGAGGTAATTTGCAATGTGCTATGTTACTATAACTCATCTTCTTATTTTGTTTTTCATATTGTATGAGGCCATGGTGTAATGCTTGTTTTTTCAGATCTATCACTTTGTTTCATGATTCCTTGTATTTTCTTGCCATTTTTTCTCTTTGGCTCTCATTTTCTGCAGGTGTCACCATCTGAAGACTGCTGTGGCATTATAAGTCAGAATGCTACTGTTTACTGATCACAAATGTTAAGACAACTATCCCTCTTCCCTTAAATTCTATGCAAAACATTTCATCTGCTACTTGTCCTTTTCTGTCACAAAGAGAACATTTTTTGTCTTCTTCATTGGTTCCAAGGTAGTTTAAAATTTGTGTCTTTGATTTCTTTGCTATTTAAGAAATCCACGTTTTGCTGCAAGGAGATGTAAATTAGGACATCAAAATACATTTCAATTCATCTACTTCTTAATATTTTTGAGGACGCATTTTACTGTTAGAAATGAAAAAAAAAAGAGAGTAGCCCACAAAAGATATGCCTGACACTTGGATGTTGACCCAACCTAGACAATCTTCAATTTATTCCTTTGTTCCAACTCTCCCTTGAAATATTCCTGACAAGGGCTGATCTTACCCTACATAAACCTTTTTTCGAACTCTATACCCACAGAGGTTACTTGTCACTGATCTTATTTCTTACTTTAGAACAAAGATCTCCAGTGTTTGGAAAGTAGCAACACTATTTGAAACACCATCTACTCCATTCCTTCTGTGTAATCTGCACAACACTCTAAGGTCCTCATACTGTCTGTGTGTAACACAGTTAAAACACAGTCATTTATAGCTGCAGAATATCTTTATTTCATCTAAAACTAGAGCTCACTACTGGGTTGCTGTCCATCCACTTTTGTTAAAAGACTAAGAAAATTTTGCAGATAAGCTACAGTCTAGACCCATGTTTTTGTTGTTTGTCACATTCTTAGCTGAATGTATACACATTTAAAATGTGCTTTTGATCCAAGCTGAAAATTTGCCACAATTATAAAAAACAGTTAACTTTCTAGAACTTGGTATCATTGTTTAGAAAATTCAGATGATACCAGGTCTTTGGTCATCTATGTTTTACCAAAACACGACATCTTAAACATCCTTAAAGTGAAGAATATATTTCTATTTTTACAGTTATTATTAGGAGAGTTAGAATTATCTATAAGTTCAACTGTAACATTATCTTGAGAAATGCGTACAGCAGGTTCTTCTGGGGAAACTCCAAGCTCAGCTGACAGCAAGCATCCATTAGCTGTTCTGAATTATCTAGTTTTGCAGATATGCATCAACAATGTAATGTGAAGGGTTCTTGTTTTCCCCATCTTTTCGTCGTAAAAGCAAGCCCTACATATCTTCCCAGGGCAAGAGAACTTCTACTGGCAAATCTCAGCCATGAAAACTTGGGATTTTTATGGGGTTGATATTATTTTTTTTCTTTCATAGAGCTATACAGACCAGAATATTTATGAAACACAGAGGTTATGAAAGGAATTATCTCACAATAACTCTGTTAAATGCTTCTGATAACTCATCCACTAATACAGGCCAGGTTTTTGAATGGCAAGAGGTATGGATCAGAAGTGGATCTGCAAAACAGGGTCTTTATTTCCAAAGGGAAAGTGAAACACTGTACAATTTTTTTTTGTTCTTGGCTTTTGCCTTTTTAAGCATATAAGTTAGAATTTGAGGATGCAAAAGTGATGGCACAATTTAATGTGTCAGCCACCTAATCAAGACTGTTCTTTGGAACTTAAAATGTAGATAAAACAATACATTAACAATACCAATAGCAACTGCCCATGATCGATGATGATGATGTTAACAATACAGCTCCTCTTCTCTGAGGAGTGCTTGATAAGGTTTAGAAAACTTTAGAAGACAAGACCTGGATAGGAGAAATTAATGTAGTTTAGGCTTAAAATCAAATGTAGTTTAGACTTAAAATATAACCGTGTTTACCTTATGCAGGGCATCCATGCATAAACACATACATGCACTTGAACAAAGTGTAAGAACCCAAGTAGACATGTGAACAAAACTACATAGTAAGTCTTTTGAACTTTGTAGAAGAAGCAGCTGTGCACTTGCAGTTGTCAAAGTCCCCAGCTGTGCCTTCTGTGTAAGATCATGCGATGTTGTCTCCAGATTGTCAGGAGAACGTATTAATTTTGCACCATTTTCTGTTCCCTTTACACTCTTTGTCATGAAAATGAGCATGTATAATGAAGAGAACATGAGAGGCATTAACATTCGGTGATAACTCACTTCACTGTCAAAAATAGTGGTCACACAATGAGAAGTGGCATGTTTATCCAGTCTCAAGGCCAACATAGGCATGAAGCCTTAAAATGGCATGGCACTGCTACATTGCATTTCTTTTGAAAGGATTAGATCATATGCAGATGCAAAAACAACATTATGATTGACAACAAAACAAAAAATATTTTTTAGCAATTTGCCAATGTTATTAAATGAATTCCAAATTTCCCTCTTTTTTTTTTCCAAAATTTCAAGAATCACAAAGTATTTTTGTCTTGAAACAATCTTATCTGTGTATCACTGCCAGAATAATTGAAGGAACGTTGTGCCTAGAATACAAACCTCCTTGAAAACGAATTTCAAATTTCTTTGTGACAAATTACTTCTAGCCTAGTATTTGAAAGAGACCCCTTTCTGTTGTTGTTTCTGAAACCTAGTCTTCTGTGTGCCATCATTTAACCCACAGAATATTTTGCAGCTAGACAGTAGGGAATGGAATGAAAAGAAAATGCTGAGCAATGAAAACACAAACATTATTTGGCCATCTGAATTCAGCTAAATAATTTTCAGCTGATTTTGTATGCCTGAACATGTAAATCACTTACCCTGACTGCTGCCAACTGCTGCAGTAGCAGCTGTTCTGCCTGGCCTCCAGACCAGTGCCTTCTCCTGTCCCCAGACACAAGTTGGAGGGGTAGAAGTTTCCTCCAGCAGTTGACAACCCACCCTCTGACCTCCTGAGGAGACAAAACACAACCTCATAACGACAGTGATGTGATTGCATCATGCAGATATGAAACAGAACATGACTTCCCCCTAATGCTGTATAGAAAAAAAAAGAGCAAAAAACCCCAACACACCTTTTTCTGCAAGACCTATTCCCAGTCTTCCTCTAATAAGCTCCAGGGTCTACTCATTGATCTGGATCTAAATCAGGATTTTGTGTAAGAAGAGATGATCTGATAACTCTCTACCACTTAATCTGTCTCCAAACCTTCAAGGATAGATTACTGGTTTGCTTTCCATTCAAAAGTTGGCCATGAGGGCAGCTTAGCCATTCTCCTTCTGCAGGTTTTGATTATAGGAATATAGGACACTTTATCTATCATACAGCAGTAGGAATCAAAAAATCCTGTAACAGTAAGACAGTAATGTCCTCAAGGCTTGGGCTGGGAGAGAATTCAATCCAAAATAAACCTGAAGAAATCAAAACAGCTATTTCTTCACAATCTGTGTGCTCCTGGGAAGACAACTAATGATCACCCGGTTATATTAACGCAGCGGCAAATGCACACATTCTATGTATCTCTCCCTAGTTTGGAGATACTGTGTACTTCTACTGATGCTTGCTCTCTCTTTGACTGGAAATGCAAGGTGAGGGAGGGAAAATATGGCTGAGGAGGATGTCCAGAACCATCATATCCAACATCTATCTCAGAAGTGCACAAACAACATTTTCACAAGTTGACCAAATGCCAAACAGCTGAATTAGAAAGGGCAAGAATACCAGTAAAACCATGTCTGTCTTCTGGTAGATCATTGTTAACAGCACTGCTCACACAGCAAATGAGTTTTCCCAACAGTTTCTAGAAAATCTCTCCCATAATTCTGTACTTTATTACCTTTCCTTGGATGACTATTACACTTCCCCATACACTGTTGATATCTATAGTTAAGTATACATTAGTTAGCTAGTCTAGAAGGTCAATTTTATTCTGAAAAAAGAGGAAAATTAGTTTCTTCCTTGGTGTTTGTTTACCTAAGTCTCATCTAAATCTTGGATTCTTTACAGTAACCCCCTGTGCACACTGCAGTTTTTTGGCAGTCATACAGTGTTTATGTTCAGACCAAACACAAGGCTATCAAGGAAGGGGACTTTTTCATTCCCACCTCCTGGATGGATGTAATAAAAATAATTTCATAGACCGTAAGGTATTTGCAACCATCTTACAGTACCTGGAAGGTTAAAGGAACGACTATTAAAGGATGTCAGTTTAGTCCTCTGTCAGTATTTGCAATATTTATGCAATTGAACAGAGTGAATCACTGGATGACTCAACCTCCAGAACACCACAATAACAGCAAATAAATAAATAAAGCCCTTCCCTCACACCAAAAATCGCACTCATACATGCATCCTCACTGAAAAACCTGATTGAGAGCAATTTGAATTTTTAAAATCTCATCAGCCCTGCTATAGTTCCTGTGAATAGACTGATATGATTTGTCAAATCTCTTTAACCTTCAAAGATGATTAGGGAGTCTTTTTTGTTGTTGTTGTTGCTGCTGCAAAAATGGGTGGATAAATTTCCCAGTAAGTTTTGGAGGCAGGCTGGTAGTAGGTACAATTAATTCAGCACATATCATTTACTGCATCCTCGCTTCTTTCACAGAAATCTTTGCCAACTGATCCCAGGCAGAAGATTGGCTTTGGTTCTGCAAGCAGCTGCTCATCTTCCCACTTTGCTGGAGGTAAGTTGTCACAGTAAAGCAGCTGCTAAAAGAGCGGGAGGGAGACACCGATGAGCAGAAACAATTGTGTTGATAAAAAAAAAAAGGGGGAAAAATAGAGGAACAACAATCTCACTTTCTTTAAACAGATTGGTTTATACTACATCTTATTTGCCTAAAAAGAAACAGTGTGACCACAAGTTAACCTTGAAATATGTGAACTCTTGGAAAGTTATTCAACTCAGAAAGCCAGCAAAAACTAAATCTACAGATGAGATATTATTCTACTGATAACGAGTTCAGTGGTGAAATTTGACATACTCAGAGATCTGAGGTTTGTGAAGATTCAGTGCAGATTTAATCTCATCTGTGCTTTAAATGCATTAGCCTGGTTTGCAAGAGATAATAATTTTTTATGTCAACATTGGTATAAGTAAGAGCTCTTAGGCTCAAACTCAAAGAAAACAGAATTGGGGAGAACTCAGAAAAACATCTGGAATCCTGGAAGTCAAGAGATAATAAAACCCACAATTATAATCTTCCATGTAGCAGTAGTCAGCTAAGATCAATTATATTCTGTTTAGAAGTAAAGGCCTGTCTTCATAATTTTACATGAATAATCAGGCATGACTTAACTATGTCAAGATAAATTCTCATTTATCATGTGTGATTAGTTCTTTTTTAGCACATTTTCAAGCTATGGATTTTTTTAAGTGAATTATTTTAGAGGATATTTTGTGACGATGACACCTTTCACTTTGTTAACAACTCCAGAATACTCATTGTGCTCCTATTTCAGAAATAAAATAATAAAAAACCACCACTGAAAGGTCCATGTTGCCAAACACCTATTGGAGATGTATCACATTCACAACACTTTAAAATGCAATTAGTTTAGGGATATCTTAATTTTATTTTTTAGATGAAAGCTGTACTGCTCCTCTAATAACCTGAATCCAGAAAATCCCAGCTTTTACGAATGATAACAGTACCAAACAGCTAACAAACAAATAGTGCACTTGCATGGGCTTTTGTTACTCAGGCAGCAGGGTAATGTACATTCCTGCAGTGGAAGATCTCAGTAATCTACATAAAGTAAGCATCTCCTCATTAAATATTGATAAAACGAAAGCAGTCTCAGAAGGCACAGAGGGATACCTATCCTAATGTTAGAGCTTAAGAGCGTAATGTGATCCAGGACACAAAATCAGGGACAAAAACCATGAAAACGTAGGAAATGTTATGTTATGAGATATATATATCAGTGTAAGTTAGTACATACAATGATGTCGGTAAGCTCAATACCCTGATTCTTCACTTGTTAATAAGGCAATGAAAAACTAATTATAGCACAGGCAATTAAACAGCAAAATTGTGTGATATGTAGGGAGCAGCTGGTCCTCACAAGTGACACTTTGTGCAAACTGGTCCTTCAAATATGTGAAGCAGGGGCTGTGCAGCAGCAGGACATCGTGAACGGTGGCACTGCTGGACTGAGGAGAAGTCTTCTCTTTGTAGGCCCCTATTGTATCTGGGGTGTAACAGAGAGACCTATAATCTAATTCTGGTTACCCCTGTGTTCACTGGACAGATTTTGGGTTCTTTCTAATAGTACATTGACACAGCAAATGGATGAGCCAATAATTCAGAAAATTATTTCAGGCGATAAACTTAGTATGTAGGTTTAAATCACATTCCCTTTTTTCAGAGTTACAGAGATTGTGTTCTTTAGAATCTCTCTGCTTCTTTTGGGCCTTATCTTTTTTTGTCCTTTTTTTCTCCCAATTAAAGTTATAATTTTGGTTATTTGTTATTAGAATGAGATTAATTAAACTGTTTTTTCTAGTTAAAAGAAAGTCCATAATATTAATAAGCACTAGAAGAAACAAGACACTCACCAAATCTAAACTGGCACAACTAGGTGGCATACATATGTATGGTATTTACAAATTCATTAGAATATTTTTCTCTCCTTTCTTTCTAATTCTTTTTGCCACAAACTTAACCTATTTTTCTTTGTTCACTCACTGTATTTTTGTAGTATATGTGGAAGTTCTTTTTTCATTTTTTTTCTTGGTTTTATTCTTAGGAGACATACAAAAATGGAATTGATACTTCATTATCAATATTAGGTTGATTAAAATATACATCAAAGGCAGAATGTGTAGATCTGGATATGAAATCAACAATGTCCAAATGAGTTCAACAATATCCTACAATTGTAGGTCATTAATTTAAGCTACCTTCTTCTCCAAACTCTCTCAAAGTTTGTCAGATCCAGAAAAAAACTTAAAAGAAGAAGTGCTCTCTCCCCATTTTTAGAGATGAAAAACTCACTTGCAATTAAGTTTTGGAGACTAGAAGTCTTGATGTGTAAAAGCGAAGTAGTGAGTACACATTGGGGTTGTTGATCTGCTGTTAGTGTGGCAAGAACTTGATTTTTTTTTAAATAACAAATGACAACTTTGGCCCATTCTAATCTTTCCCCATTATTTCAACCTTCTTTTTTTATGAATACCCCCACTCACAGTCAGCATGAAGTGGTAAAATCTCTGCTCCTCTTTATCTAGCCATGTTGAACAAAGAAAGCATCCACCTCACTTTTTTTCCCATGCTGCACCATTTTACAGAGAGAAAACTTAATTACAGCCGATTTTCTAAATCATAGAATCATGTGGTTGGAAAAGACCCATATCTGTCCACTTCTAAACCAGGTCTCTGAGCACCTCATCTACCTGCCTTTTAAACAGCTCCAGGGATGCTGGCTCCACCAGTTCCCTGGGCAGACTCTGCCAGTGACTGAGAACCCTTTCAGTGAAGAAATTTTTCCTGATATCTAATCTGAACCTGCCCTGTGCAACTGGAGGCCAATTCCTCTCGTCGTATTGCTTGTTATCTGGGAGAAGACACCAACACCCACCTCACTACAATCTCCTTTTGGGTAGTCGTAGACAGTGATAAGGTCTCCAGCCTTTTCTCTAGGTTAAAGACCTCAGTTCCCTCAGCCGCCTCTTGTAAGTCTTGTTCTCCAACCTCTTCACCAACTTTCTTGTCCTTTTCTTTGGGCAAGACATTTTCTTTTAATTGAGACAATCTAGTGCCTCAATATTCCTCTTGTACTAAAGGACATGTCTTTTCATGTGCAAAAACTACAACAGAACTGTGAGCAAAGCTCAAATTTCCCAACCCTCACTTTAATCCTTCTAGAAGCTCCTGTTTTCCTTGAACTCCTCTTCCTCCTCTTATTCCTTGTGTGAGCAGCTGGATTAACTGAAGCTGACTTGACTGTGGTAGAGGTGCTTTCCATTTGAAAGGAAACATTTGGCCATAAAATATGGGATCTTTAGCAGCAAACACAAATCTGGAGACTGCCAGATCAAGCTTTCACTCCTCTCCGCGCCTCTGCTCCTGGACCATGCTGACGTAGCTGTGTGGGGTTGCTCGGTAAATCACATCAATGAAATGGCCCTGAACTAACCCTCCAAAAATGTCTATTTTGTGTTACCCGGCTTATTTCAATGATGTGATTTAGAATATGAGGTCTTCTGTATCACCCCGTGTGGCAAAGGGATCAGAATGAATGGTAAGGCAGTGACAAGGTCCTTTGCCAGATTTGCCACAGAACGTTACAGAAATTGCAAATACTCAATTTATCTCCCTGGAGAGTTTTCCATCTCACAGCTTCACTGATATGTCTCATTCCAAAGAGTAATTTTCTGCTTTCCTTGCTCACTGGTGACATCAGATTTCTGTCAGACAGAAGCAGACAAGCTGGCTGGCCTTTTTTCCATTTGCATTTACAGGAAAAGTAGCCAATGCTACAAGGATAGCCAACTCTTTGAAGCTTACCGCACACAAATAATGACAAGGGAGACATGAGAATAAAAGGCAAACTGGAAAACAGAAGATTCAAGTCCGGTTCCAGTTTTATGACCTCCTGGTCTCAGCTGAATCAACCCTGGGGGAACTGATGGAGGGAAAAGCAAAACAAGGTAGTCTTGTCTGCTCATACTTCAGACAAAAAGGAATGAAAGGAAGAAAAATAAATGTCCACGGACATTTTGAACCCCCCAGAGGATTGAAAACTAGTTTGATTTAACATTTTAGATAGCATGCAGCTTAATAATTTACCAGTTTCCCAGGGACTGACTGATATCTATTCATAGGGTCTTTGTTTTGTTTCTTGGTCTTGGTAGGTACTTGGAGCAGTGCAGGTGATTTGAATTATCCTATATGTGGAAACTCTCAATTCATGGTAATTTATTATCGATGCTACTATATGGTAAACAATTATTTAGCAGTATTTGTCCATCCTGCTATTAATTCTAATTTCCCAAACCTTTCTTAGTGTAAATTTGTGTCAAATCCAGAATATTTTCTACTGCCAAACTCCATACTGTGAAAAAAACCCCAAAACCCTAAATAGAAATTAAACAGAAGTCTACATTCTCAATATTTGGCTTAATGTTTGCAGTAGAAACATTATCAGACAGTGTGGGGAGAATATGTAATCATTGTCTGCCATGTGCCACTTTAAAGTGCAGTGCAATAATATTAATTCTTTCTTCCTCCCATTTACTTTTTACCATCAATGTTCTGGAAAAAAATCCAAAATCATCTTCAACAGCCAAGTAACTAACAGGTGTAACTGATGAAAACAAAACCTTGGAGGTCTGCAAAGGATGTTGAATCTGAAACTACAGAAACGTTTAAACCCCAAGCTAATGCTTAGATTACTGAAAAATAGTTCCCAGGTCAACAAAGCTCAAGCTGTTCAGGCACCCACTGGGATATTTCCCTTTGTATTAGTGTGCAAACAGGAAGTTAAAAATAAGGGAAACCAGATCAATGGACTGCTATAGCACATTGCACCGTGAAAAGCCCAAGCTGGCAAATATCAGGCCACAGTTTTTAACACTGTTTGGACATTAAATGATGAACATTGCCCATATTTTACTGTAAGATAGAGAAAAACACACAAAAAATACTGTAAAAAAAGACTGAAAAACTGAATGTTTCAACTTTAATAATCCATTACATCTGATGATTTTATTATCATCTTAGGAGATACATTTGAAAGTGGTGCAGCTGGGCAAAGCATCTTTTCTCCTGTGTGCTCTAGAACTGCTGGGCTATTTCTGAGTGAATTCAAAGTGAATGAGAAATTCTTGATTGACAGCTCTGCAGAACATATTTACCCACAGAACAGGTAGAGGCTAGACAGCAATAATGAGCCCTGGCCCCCACCTCAACCCTGACCTTCAGGGGCAGGTGAGGAGCAGACTGGTTTGTGTCAGGGTCAAATTCCATCAGCTAAGGATATTTTTGATTGATTCTTTTGCTTTGTTTATTGTTGGGGTTTTTTTAAGCAACTCTGTTGCTTCGGAGAAATGAGAAATCTACCTCTGAGGGACACGAGGATTTGTTTGAGCTAGGGCAAAGAAGTGATTCTCCCTCTTCTCTTTCTAAGGCACAATGCTGGGGTTTTTCCCCTTCCTTTCAGTTGAGTTTAGCTCCTTAGGGTAACCCCTACTATGATTAAGCTGAGGTAGAAACTTTTGATTGTGAAGTAGTTGCCAATAACAATTATTGCTTCTACTGCAGCTCCTATGCGAAGTCCATCTCTTAAAACAGTAATTAATGCCCTGAGGTAGTAAAGCCTATTCCTGAACTGGTATGAAAAAGTTATCTCTCACCCTTTTTTTTTCTTTCTTTTTCATTCTGCTGAGGCTTTGTCTTGCTCTTCCTTTGCCTTGTACTCTTAGGCTTGATTTTTCCAGTTAAAATAGAACAGCCATCTATCCAATGTGAAAATAAAGGAGAAATACTGTAAGATTTTACAAGGAAGATTACACATTGCTTGTTTATTTGACATTTTAATTGCATATACGATGCACATATCTATATAAATTCCGTGTTTTAAATGTCTAAATGAAACTGAGTTTTTCTTTATAAGTACGTAGGGGGATATTTAAGGTAATTACTAAACTGGGATGCAGATCCTTAATCAAAGCCCATAAAGCCTGTGTGAGGTGCAATCGCATTTAAAAGGAAAGTATGACTCCTCAGAAAATGAATGACCAAAACAACTTGAACACATTCAATTTCTGACACTCAGACCAGAAGTCTTTTCTCATCAACTTACACCAGAGCACAACCTGGCAAAAATAGTCTGTGAAATAGATATAATTTGTTTCATAAACTATTCATTTTTCTCCCCTCCTTTCCCTCTCTCCATCAAAAGTGTTTATTAATGATATACTGGTAATTAGCAAGGCAAATTAGGTATATACTGCATCCAAAGAAAGTGAAAAATGTTTGGATGGGAAATAGGACAGAAAAATAAAACTGAAATTTATTTCCCGAATTAAAAACTTGCGGTTTTTCTCATGTAAAAGGTTAGTGAAAAGGTCTTGAACAAGTAGAAAAACAGAATGCATATTTTATACTGATAGATGTTTCTAAGATACATGGAAACAAAGCAAAAAGTTTAAAAGGATTTATTTGAAATCATATATATGCATTAAAAACTACTGCATGATAACTACCCTTAACTACAAAAGAAAAGCATATCTAAGTGCAAAGACTACTCTAGAGTAACTTTCAACTACTGCCATCAGACATACCTGTGGTAATTTGGTTCTCAAAATGCAAAGATGTCAGGTTTGGTTTTTTTCACTTTGCAAATTTATTGTCTGCAACAGATCAGAGAATGCCACTACACTGGAAATAGACCACGCAGCAAATTAAATTCTAGTCAATACGAAAAGTGGTTTCCTGGATTTAAAATGCTTTGTGTTAGGTTATATATATTTACATTCAATTGTCATCTTTTTTCTCAACATTGTAGAAAATACTACTTTATTTAGTTTCTTAGACAAATTTAAAAAATAAGTTTAACACTTGATACCAGTCCGACGTCCTAATTCACTCTAATCTTTCATCTTATTGCAACATAAATTAGAGCACAAATGAGAGAATTGTAAGGCACTGGATAAAAATAGGAAAGTTACACTATAAACATAAAAACAGTAATAATAAGATTTGTTTTATTCTTTATTTACATGATCAATGACAGATAGGAGGAGAAAATGAATGGGCTACTGCTTCCATCCCTAATGAGACATGAAGTTGTATTTAACACTTAATATAAATTTGTAAAAATGTATATAATACAACATTGGCTACTGCTTAATGTTTGTTCTATCTGCAAGTATGGACCTCTGCCCTCTGACACTGGCAGCTGGTTTTGCCTCCTTCATAGCAGTACCAATCAATACTTTGTGAAGTATTAAAGAGAACACCAAAATCTCAGGGAAATTAGAGATGAGATGATGAGATGGATAGGCCTGGTTGGTGATGCAAAAGAAACAGAAGACCAAAGAGATTAATTAGTTTTGAACTAAAACAATATCTGAGAGATTTGTTCCACTTCCTCTGACCTAAGACCAATACAAAGACAAATACCAAGAAAATCAACTTCCATTAAATATTTCTTCGTTGTATTTGTATGGATCCCTATTTACAATTTGAGATTATATATTTTTTTTTCTTCAACAATAATATGTGCAGACATCAGTATGAAGACCTAAGTGGAGATCCCTCAGTCTTTTTGGAGAAGACATTGTAATAATTGGAAATTCTCTCACTGAATCAAGCAACAAAGGATATTTTAAGTTAAAATTTAGATTCCTAAATCAGAAAGTCTCACATGCTGAGGCAGCTCAAATTTTCTTTTAATTGCTCATCTGCAACTGACTCCAGGGTTTCCACAGGGATAACCTTTTTTTTTCAGTGTAAAACTTTCTGACGGCAGAAGCTGAAACCTGCCTGAATTTATTGTGGATTTTCAGATGCAAGATGTCTTACTTCTAGTAACTGACTGCCAGACGCATGGAAGCACCAAACGTTTCTATAGTGTGTGCTAGCGTTAGCTGCTCAGCACGGGCACAGCGAGTCTCCCCTTGCTACTCAATTTTGCTGCACACGTGATTTGTAAAATCATGTTAAGTTGCAGTGAAACCCTGTCTTTACAAATACGTCTGATTTTCCCTGGAAGTATTGAACTGCAAGCACTTCATAAAATACATGTACGCATGTACATATTCCTGTAATTTCAGACAGCAGCACAGCAGCCCTGAGCAAGTACGTTATTCTGTAGCTCCCAGTCTTAGTTTGTGAGTATCATTTCAAATCATAGAATATTAGAAACTTCTGGTTGTAAAAGACCATGGAGATGACCGAGTCTAATGATGATCTTCTGCTGCTAAACTATGTCCTTCAAAAACTCATCTCCCCATTTTTTAGACACCTCCAGGGACAGGGACTCAACCTTCCTGGGCAGCCTCTGCCAGGACCTGACCACCCTTTTGGTAAAGAAATTCTTCCTGATATCCAGTCTGAACCTCCCCTGGTGCAACTCATGGTCATTTCCTCTTGTCCCATCACCTGTCACTTGAGAGAAGAGATCAACACTCGCTCTGCCACAGCCCCCTTTCAGGCAGCTGTAGAAAGTGATGAGGTCTCTCCTCAACCTCCTCCAAGCTAAACAATCCCAGATCCCTCAGCCATTCCTCGTAGGACTCATTCTCCAGTCCCTTTCCCAGTCTTGTCACCCTTCTCTGAATGCGCTTCAGCCCCTCAATGTAGTGAGAGGCCCAAACTGACCCCAGTACTCGAGGTGTGGCCTCATCAGTTCCACGTAGAGGGGCAAAATCACTGCCCTGGTTCTGCTGGTCACACTGTTTCTGATACAGACCAAGATGCCATTGGCCTTCCTGGCCACCTGGGCCACTGCTGGCTCATGTTCAGCCAGCTGTCAAACAACAGCCCCAGGTCCTTCTCCTCCAGGCATCTCTCCAGCCACTCTTCCCCAAGCCTGTAACGCTGCACGGGGTTGCTGTGTCCCAGGTGCAGGACTCGGTTTTTGATCTTGTTAAACCCCATCCTGTTGGTCTCAGCCCATGGATCCAGCTTGTCCAGATCCCTCTGTAGAACCTTCCTTCCTTCAAGCAGATCAACATTGCCACCCAGCTTGGTGTCATCCTCCAACTTGCTAAAGGTGCACTCAATCCCTTCTTCCAGATCATTGAAAAAGATATTGACCAGCACAAGACCCAGCAGTGAGCCCTGGGGAACATCATTTGTGACCGGCCTCCAACTGGATTTAACTCCATTCCCCACCACCCTCTGGGCCCGGCCATCCAGCCAGTTGTTCACCCAGCAGAGGCTGTGCCCTTCCAGGCCAGGGGCAACCAGTTTTTCAATCAGACTACTGTGAGAAACGGTGTCAAAAGCTTTACAAAAGTCCAGGTACACCACATCCAGTCTTTCCCATGTCCATTAACCAGGTAACCTTGTCATAGAAGGAGATCAGGTTGGTCTGGCAGGATCTGCCTTTCATAAACCCATGTTGACTGGGTCTGATCACCTGGTTGTCCTGCATGTGCTGTGTGATAGCATTCTGTATGATCTGCTCTGTGACCTTCCCTGGTACTGAGGTCAAGCTGACAGGCCTATAATTCCCCAGATCCTCCTTTCGACCCTTCTTGTAAATGGGAGTTACATTTGCCAGTCTCCGGTCAAGCAGTACTTCCCCAGTCAACCAGCATTGTTGAGAGATGAGGGAAAGGGGTTTGACAAGGACCTCCACCTCCCTTAATATCCTTGGGTGAATCCCATCTGACACCATAGACTTGTGGACGTCTAATTGGCCGAACAGGTCTCTAACCAAGTCCTCTTGGAACATTGAGGGTTGGTCTTCACATCCTCCTGGCTCAGGAGGCTTGAAGCCCAGAGAGCATTTTACCTTCCTATTAAAGACCGAGGCAAAGAAGGCATTAAGTACCTCTGCCTTGTCGTAATCCTTTGTTACTACCATTTCCCTTGCATCTCCTTGGTCCTCCTGTTATTGTTAATATACCTGAAGACACATTTTTTGTTGCCTTTCACTGAACTAGCCAATTGGAGTTCTAGTTGGTTTTTAGCCCTTCTAATGTTTTGCCTACATGATCTCACCTGCTCACTTCTCCTGAGATGCCTGACCCCTCTTCCAAAGCTCATATATTTTCTTCTTTTTCCTTAGACCAACACAGAGCTCGCTGTTAAGCCAAGCTGCCCTTCTTCTCACTGACTCAATTTACGGCCCACGGGGATGGCCTGCTCTTGAACCGCCAGAATTTCCTTCTTGAGGAGCATCCAGACCTCTTGGGATCTTTTGTTGTCAGAACTGTCTCCCACTGGACTTTATCAAGCAGCCTTCCAAAGTGCCCAAAGTCTGCCTTCTGACAGTCCAAGGTGGCAGTTCTGATGACCCCTCTCTTCATTCCTCCCAGAACTGAGAATTCTATCATCTCATGATCACTGAGCCCCAGGCATCCTCCAACAGTCACCTCCCCCACAAGGCCCTCTCCGTTCACAAACAGCAGATCCAGCTGGGCACCTTCTCTAGTCGGTTCACTCACCAGTTGTGTCAGGAAGTTATCTTCCATACACTCGATAAACCTCCTAGACTGCTTCCTTCCTGCTGTGTTATGCTTCCAGCAGACATCTGGAAGGTCGAAGTCTCCTACAAGAATGAGGGTCCGTGATCGCGAGATTTCTCCCAGTTGCTCGTAGAAGAGCTCATCAGTTTCCTCATCCTGGCTGGGTGGCCGATAGCAGACTCCCAGCACTATGTCCAAGTTACTGTGGGTTCCACTGATTTTAACCCACAAGCACTCAATCCTATCATTCGCATATTTTCATTCTACACAATCAAAACCTTCTCTAACATAGAGGGCAACCCCAATGCCTCTCTTTCCCAGCCTGTCTTGCCTGAAGAGTTTACAGCCACCCATGGCAGCGCTCCAGTTGTGCCAATCATCCTACTACATCTCCATGATGGCGATTATATCATAGTTTTCTAGCCTAGCAATGACTTCCAGCTCCCCCTGTTTTTTGCCCACACTTCTTGCACTGGTGTAAATGCACTTCAGCTGGGCTGTTGTTTCCACCCCTTTCCTAAGTGGAATAGGTGCAAGTCCTGACTGTTTACTGTCTACTGACTGTAACCCACCAATAACCTTTGAATTCTCGCTGCCATCTAGAGTGCTGTTCTCCACTTCCACTGAGGTGGCAGACCAGGGGATCTCACCACCCATTCCCATGATTTAATCTATCGAGCCCAGTAATGGCCCCCTCCCCCTTCCAATCTAGTTTTTCAATTTTCCATTTTTTTCTTAGTCTAAGGGGGTTTTAAAACTTTTGGTATACATAAAATTTAGTTGCTATCCAAATCTGATGGGAAGATGTAGACATCCCTAAAATTTATCGGTCTTCAGATGTCTGCGAAAATTTCTACCAGTGAGATTCACACCCTGAACAGAAGGGTGTCTGAGGGTATCTGAGTCATCAGTATTGTCTTTTGCCCCATCAATAGCTATCTGAAACTTTATGCTCATTCATAGCCCTCTGATATGATCTGTTTTTATTATCAGTTACAAATCTACATACTACAAAACAAACCTCAACTGAAATTAAGATCAACATCCAATATGGGCGCTCTTTATGGTCTGAGAAAACTTTGTGGTAATGTCTTTTATTTATCATACATTCAAACTAAGCTAAAGACAATTTCAAACACAAGGGGAAAGCCTGGGAAATGCAATGACATGTGGCAGTGTGTGGCTGCTGTAGATATTTAGAAGCATAAGAAAAAAAAGATCTCAGTAATAAGTAGTGCTAGATTTTCACAGAGGTCTGAGCCAAGTAACCCAGGTTTGCTTTGTTCCCCTCTATATGTCAACATGTGAAGTTCTGAAGAGCTTGAATAGAAAACTGTTTACTCTTTGGGTCCTTGTAGGTCATTGCTGTCTGAAAATTGAACCAACCAATATTGCATCATGTTTCTTAAAATTATGTGTACATACACATAAATATACTAACCAAGGTTGTCATAAATGGATGGCACAGAACCAAACTGTCAAGAAGGTTGAGCTGAAAACGTGATCGCCATGATCCATGTTAAAGTAGAATGCTGAAGAAGATCTTCTGTTCCAGCTTCCAGTGCATGCCATTGGCACAGTCAATGCACTAAAAAAGGATGCTGAAGTCAACAGCTTTTGATCTTTCCAAGTTATAGATTGGATAATAAATGATCCAGTGACACAAATGGTATATTGAAAGCCAAGAAACCATTTTTTCTGTAATGAACTGATGAAATAGATATAAATTTTTGGGGTCATTTCAAAATTAGTGTGATATATAAACTTAAAATTCAGGTCTTTTTTAAGGTCAAGTATAAACAAAATTGCAGTATGCATCCAAACATAATATAAAGTATTTTATTACAAGATGAAAGAACGCAGATTTTAATATAGTAATTGGACTTCTGGCACTGTGGCAAACTATCATGTATGTAGGAAAAATTAAACTTGTTCTCAGAAATATATATCTGAAGCATTTGAAAAAAACATAGAATTATAGAATTATCTGGGTTGGAAGAGACCTCCAAGATCAAGTCCAACCCTTAATCCAACACTGTCATGATTACTAGACCATGGCACTAAGTGCCACATCGAATCTTATTTTAAAATCCTCCAGGGGTGTGAATCCACAACCTCTTTGGGCAGGCCATTCCAATGCCTGATTACTCGTTCTGTGAAGAACTTCCTTCTGATATCCAGCCTAAACCTTTCCTGGCAGAGTCTAAGCTCGTGCCCTCTTGTTCTGTTGCTGGTTGCCTGGGAGAAGAGTCCAACCCCCACCTGTCTACAACCTCCTTCCAGATAGTTGTAGAGAGCGATGAGGTCACCTCTGAGCCTCCTCTTCTCCAGGCTAAACAACCCCAGCTCCCTCAACCTCTCTTCATAGGACTTGTGCTCAAGTCCCTTCACCAGTTTTGTTGCTCTTCTCTGGACCCTCTCCAGCACCTCAATATCTTTCTTGAACTGAGGGGCCCAGAACTGAACACGATACTCAAGGTGTGGCCTCACCAACGCCGAGTACAGGGGAAGGATCACTTCCCTCGTCCTGCTGGCCACACTACTCCTGAAACAGGCCAGGATGCCATTGGCCTTCTTAGCCACCTGGGCACACTGCTGGCTCATGTTTAGCCTCTTGTCAATCAGTACCCCCAGGTCCCTTTCCACCTGACTGCTCTCCAGCCACTCTGTCACCAGCCTGTAGTACTGCATGGGGTTGTTGTGGCCAAAGTGCAGGATCCAACACTCGGCCTTGTTGAACTCCATCCTGTTGGACTCAGCCCATCCCTCCAGCCTATCAAGGTCCCTCTGCAGAGCCCTCCTGCCTTCCGGCAGGTTGACACTCCCTCCCAACTTGGTGTCATCGGCAAATTTACTTATGATGGACTCAATCCCCTCATCTAAATCATCGATGAAGATGTTAAACAGAACTGGACCCAACACTGATCCCTGAGGGACACCGCTGGTGACCGGCCGCCAGCTGGACGTAGCCCCATTCACCAGCACTCGCTGGGCCTGGCCATCCAGCCAGTTCTTAACCCAGCTGAGAGTGCACCTATCCAAGCCATGGGCTACCAGTTTATCCAGGAGTATGCCGTGGGAGACAGCGTCAAAGGCTTTGCTCAAGTCCAGATAAACTACATGCACAGGCTTCCCTTCATCTACCAGGTGGGTTACCTGATCATAAAAGAAAATCAGACAGAACCTGCCCCTCACAAAGCCGTGCTGGCTGGGTCAGATCCCATGTCCATCTTGAAGGTGCTGTGTGATTGCACTCAGGATGATCTGTTTCATAACCTTGCCTGGCATTGTGGTCAGGCTGACAGGCCTATAGTTGCTCGAGTCCTCCTTGTAGCCCTTTCTGTGGATTGGCATGACATTTGTCAACTTCCAATCATCTGGGACCTCCCCAGAGAGCCAGGACAGTTGGTACATGATGGAGAGTGGCTTGGCAAGCTCTTCTGCCAACTCCCTCATCACCTCGGATGGAATCCATCAGGTTCCATTGATTTGTGTGGATCCAGCTGGCTCAGTAATTCATAGACTGTTTCCTCCTGGAACACAGGGGAGCCATTTGGTTTCGTGTCTCTATCTGTGAGTTATCCTGAGGGGCAACTCTCCTACTGGTGAAGACTGAGGCAAAGTAAGTGTTGAGTACCTCAGCCTTCTCCTCATCCCTGGTAACTTTTTGTTTCATACTGAAATTAAAAGTTCAAATGTTGATTATAAGGTGAAATTTCATGCTTACATCCAAGTTCATTATGAAGTAAAAACAATATTAAGTAGCTCTTTAATGATAAAAATATCTTTAACTAGATCTCTAAATAATTTTCTAATGGTGTATGACTAATTGTGAAATTTACAATTTTACCATGACTAATGTTTGAAATCTGTCATCTTTCCTCATGATTTACACAAAGTCCTAATAAGAAGTACAGAAAGTTGGTAATGTGACATGAATAGCAGCTTGTATTGTATTTGCTCACTTATTTTAAGAGAGATATTTGTCATTACATTTTGTTAGAGCTGTTGGTGTACCTATGATTTCATCATTGGAGTCTATCAGAAGTCTGCCTGTGCTAACATGACCAAACATATCCTTCTCTATTTATAAAAAAATATATCAATCAATGCAATGCTATCACAAAAGAATTAATCAAATATACTCTGGAAGGGGAAGGCTATTGAATTCCTTAGACTCTCATAACAAATCTTCTAGAAAAGCAGGCAAGTTTACATAATCTAATTAGTAGTACCCTTTACTTACAAGGAACTCTTATTTCCAAACTCTTATTTTATGTTGGAAATCCTTAACACGTTGGAATTTACTTGAGTTCTACATGTGTTCACAGTATCACAGTATCACAGTATGACAAGGTTAGAAAGGACCTCTGAGATCATCAAGTCCAACCTATAACCCAACACTGTGTTTCTTACAAGTATAGGCTGGAAACAGCATAGAAGGTAGTAAATTAAAGTAAAAACCAAACCTGAAACTGCTTGAGCTGTCTGAAACGCTTGTGATGGTGGTGGTAGTGAGACTATACAAACCCCAAATTTTATGGTTTTAAATCATGAATGTATTTTGAAACACATCTCCATCATGACCTTTGAATAGAGAGAAAATATGTCTCTTGATCTGGAAGCATTGCACATCGACATGGAAAGTTACGAGCTGCATACCAGAGGCATCTTCCAGGAAATGAACCTAAGATGTATTTTCTTTAGAGAGAAATAATTTTTTAGCCCTCAGCAGTGATGACCATGGTCTTACAGAGATACTAAGACAACATAATTGCACTTGGAGACACATTTCATCAGTAACTGAGAAAATTAAGAAAAATCCAGGCCGTTATAACAGACTGAGGAAAATCAAGGTAATATTACCTCTGAATCATAATGAAGATGAGTGTTGAAGGACATAAAGGCTTGTTGGACAGGAAGGAACTACTTGGCTGAAAAAGTGAGTTTGTTTCTTTGTCACTGTATCCTTCAGTGTCCTCCCCTTTTACAAAAGTGTCTAGCTGTCTCTGTCCTTTATTTACAATTTTTGCTGTGATGAACCATCTTGGCAACTTGCTTCATACATTTTACAACTCTTGAACCCCCCTCACCCCTATATTATCATCTCAGCATTTTATCTTCACTGGAAAGAATATGTTTCTTATGATAAACATTTCAGACAGTTGTCACAATATTCTTAAAACAGGAAATCATTTTGGTAGTTCCCCAAAGCACCACCTTTAGGTTAAGGTGGTAAGATGGTAAAAAATGATGGTTTATACAAAGCTGTTATTGATCTGTCCTCAGTCCTTGTTGGTGACATCTCTTAGAACTTTCTTTACCAACTATTCAGGCATGGACTCTGTACCAAAGAGATTGTATTGTTATTATTTTTCATAGTCTGTGCTAAATCCCTTGCTACTCCCTGCTATTACTCTTTAATATGCATGTTTGGTTTCAGCTCATTAACCACAGATTATTTAATTTTTATAGGTTAAGCCCTTCACCTTGCTACTTCCTTCCCTTCAGAAAATTTGTGAAATTTTTGAGATTTTATGTGCTGTTTCCCTGTACATTTTATATGCATATTGATCTGATGACAATAATACTTCTCCACCTATTTTTTAAGGTAAGGCCACTGTATAGTTCAGTATATACATTGGTGTTAGTGGAAAACAAAAAATTGATTCAGCTAGATTCACTGTAGGGACTGTATGGGAAGTTTCACATAAGGTAATTTCGTAAGTGAATGGATAAACTTGTAGAATCATTATTTCCTTCCTTTGCTGCAAAAAATAATTTTAGGACATTCCAGGGCTGGATTCATCAGTATTACCAGTGGTGTTTCTGTTACTGATTTCAACTGTGTTGCAAGCAGGAAGGCTTGTACTGAATTTTATCCCCAGAAAGATAATTTCTTCCTGTCAGTAGAAATCTAGTACCCCGTGTTGCCCCTATCTTACAATTTCTGACTTTAAAGAGTATTATGAATGTAGATTTTCAAATAAATCATAGCTAAGGGAGTCCAGAGTGTTTTATTTTTATTTTCTTTTTCATGTAGCAGCAGTATCCAGAGAGTACCATGTGAAGGACACAGGGATAATAACTGTATGTGAGAACTCTACATATCCTCTCCAAAATTTTATTTCTATTAAATGTGATTGTGACCAGAGAATCTTTCTGTTGACATCAAGTTCCATTTCTCTAGAGTTGTAGTTACTCTAGTAATTCCAGTTACTCCAGCACCCAGTTTTCTCTATTCTTAACAAGTGAAATTATTTATTTTTGAATCTACAGACTTAAAATTTCCAATGAATAATCCATTAATGGTTCAGAACAAAACTGGTTTAGAATACTGGAGTTTGTAACAAAGAGTGACAAGATACTTTATTATGTGCATCAGCAGCACACGACTCCACTTCCGAGCTGTGGATGATGAGAGGAGATTCTGCCAAGTACTGCGTTATTTTTTCGGAATTTGTTTGATTCTAGGAAACTGTTCTTTATAAAAAATGGAAATAGAGGAAAGTGTGGAAAACGCTGTAATAGGGTCCAGGTATCTTTCTCAGAGAAACACATAGAGTCATAGAAAAGACATGGAGCTTAGAAAACTCCTCCAAAAAAGAAAAAAATCTTGATGTCACCTCTCATGGGAAGTTTTATTTTCCTAAATAAAAGTGAAGTATTATAGGATAAGTGCATGTCGAAATTGATTTATCCCTGTTTTGGTTTTCAATGGGAACATACCAGTTTACTTATCCTGAGTGGGTTTTGCATGCTGGTCAGTTTTCTTGATAGACTTATGTCAGGTCCTTAAAATGTATCAGTTGCAGGACATTTGAATATTCACGGAAAATTTCAGAGTCTACTTGTACTTCTCCAGGAAAAAAAAAATCTGGTAGAAAACTACATCTGTGATTTTTCCTGTGGGGGAAAAACACGATCTCATGGTCCCAATGACAGTCTGAAGATCAAGTATGTATTCACTGAGAAACAGGAATTCTTGGTAAGAGATTTTGTGTATGTTTTAGAAAATACAAATTCTATAAGGATTGTAGAAGGGATATTAACACATTGGTGACTGAGCTATAAACTGCAGCACTGCATTTCTCCTGAAAATGTTTTTTAACAAATGACCCCTTTTCTGGAGTGTCAGATACTAGTTCTCAGGTGATATTTAATTTTCGATAGGCTCATCATGGAAACCACATTCTAGCTCTGATGAGCAGGAAATCTAGTGAGGTTCATTACTGTTGGTATTTAGAGACAAAAAAACATTCCTAAATAATTCAGCCAGACAAAGAACCAACTGGATCATAATGTCAAGAGTTCTTCTGTTGACAAAGGAAGTCAATGATGCTGCAGATTTTCTGACACTTAGTGTGTTGATTGACATGAAACTGTCATTATTTTCCACCATATATTTTGAATTCTCTGGGAAACATAAAAGAGTATGCAAATATTCTCCTTCATGCTTTACAGGATATAGCATTTATCCTCCCAGTGCTCCAGCCAAAATCAGCACCTGGATGAAGAGCAGCTGGGTAAAGCCGAACCCAGGAATATTAATGCCAGTTGGAAAAGGGAAGCTCTCAGAACTTGCCTCTTCAGTTCATAATACCTGCCCCCAAACCCTTAAAATCCTAGTTATCATTTTCCCCATTATCAAAGATCTGGCTCTTTTACAGGGCTCTTCATCTATATAGCATTTCCTACTCCACTATTGCTAGCAGTCCTATAAAAGATAGCAAGAATGAAATTGCCTATCTTCCTCGAGAAATATTTTCTCTCGTTGTATTTACACTGTTCATTTAGGTTAAAAGGACTTACATACTTGGATTGGAAAGAAACCAGATCCATTTATTATTTGACACCCATCCTAACTGTCACTGTCCTATCATCCAGTTTCTCTTTTCATAATAATTATTGCCAGAGTTATAATTGTCCTATTCTTAGTTTAGTTTTCTTCTTCCTTTCCTGCTGCATTAAGCCACATATAGTTTACTGACTTACTTTATTATCTGGTGCAGTAGAAGTTTTATATTTGCTCTTTAAAACAGGCAGCTCCAGTGGAGATGAATCAATTGATCTTTTCTTTTTAAGTACAGAACTTAGATTTTCAGGCTCAAATTTACATTGCTTTACTTTTCATTATTATCTGTAACAAACACCTATTTACCAAAGAGAGAGATAATTGAAACATTGCATTTTACCAGGGTATTTTGGACAGGATCTGTTAAGAGTTGAACAGCAAATACACCCATCTAGCCAAGTAGCTCCTGTGCAATGCAGTTTAAAAACAGTCCCTACATGACGTAGGAATGGGGCACCTCGTACCAGTGTATAGAGTATTTTATTTCTTTCCAGTTTATTTTCCTCATTTATATTTTAGTTCAGTAGCCTGCAGACAGTAAGTCCATGTACAGGGGCCTGTGGGAATGATGGAGAGGGACTCTTTATCAGGAAGTGTGTAGTAACAAGAGGAGGAAGAATGGTTTTAAACTGAAAGAAGGAAGATTTAGATTAGATGTTCAGAAGAAATTTGTTACTGTGAGTGTGGAGAGGTCCTGGCCCAGGTTGTCCAGAGAAGTGGTGGCTGCCTCACCACTGGAGGTGTTCAAGGCGAGGTTCGATGGGGCTTTGAGCAACCTGATCCAGTGAGAGGTGTCCCTGCCCATGACAAGGGACTAGAATTGAGCTTTAAGGTCCCTCCCAACCCAAACCACTTTATGATTCTATGATTCTACGAATTATTTCATGGACATAAGACCTCTAAGGGAGACGTCATTCACTTGAAAGCAGCTCATTCCACTCCAAAATGATTTAACGCTCTGATAAAAGACCTTTATGATGTCATTGCTCCCTCCAATAATGGCTGTTCGCATCCATCTTGTCCTATTACACAGGAAACTCAAAATTTATCAAGCAACTAGTGTGAGGTTTCTGGGAGTTTGGAGGTAGCAGTAGCATACCTCAAAGTCAGTTTTCTCCCTCATTTCTCTCCAACATAGAAAAGAAATTACGTTCTTTGTTTGTCTTTATTACCATAATTAAAAATAAAAACCCACCAAACTTAACAAGCCATCAACAGATTTAAAATGCTAGGTGTGTAAATGAAATTATTTTTCTTTGTATACATGAAAAAAATAAAATATTTAAATTGTGTTTTGTACCACTGCATAGAAAGAATAAGTGTGAAGATGAAGGATCCTGGATAATAAAATTCCTAGGCTGGACACAACTTGTGTAACTTTGCATGTATCTTCGTTTTCAACTAAGAAAATTAATGGCATAATAGTTACCTGCTTTTAAAAGATGCATAATTGTTATTGTAACTATGAAACCAGGATTCAGAACAGATGAAGAAACAAACAGTATAGTAGGACCTGAGAAGGGGGTTTGACTAGTTGGCCTCTAGAGATCTTTTTGAAACTAAATTATTCTATGATTTTGAGTGCCCCTGATAGATGGAAGATATTGCTGTCATGTCATTAGGAGATTTTCTACTTTCAGTGATTCAAAAATTCGTAAATAAACTGTGTTATGAGTAAAATTTGATGAAAGATATTTTCATTCTTTCATACCTTCATTCTTTCTCTAGTTCATAGATACACAAATTTTTATTTAGGAAACCATTCAAAGTATACTAGTGAGAATTTCCGTCTCCTTTCATTTCTACATTGTTACAGAAACATCTTAATAAAAAAACATTGAGGAGTGATTAAAAGGAAAATATTTTCCATACAGAGTCCAACGACAATAAGTAGAAATTATTTTTACATTCACCTTATTTAAGAGGCATGATCAATGCTTTTTCAAGAAATAGGAATAATCAATTCAAATAACTAATTGGAGATATTTGTTATAAAATCCTGGGGAGCGAAGAGGATAGAGAAAATAGAATTGCATACTCTTTGTCTCTACGCTCACACTCAAAATGAGTGTCTACTACACATCAGTGAACAGGCTGCTTAAAAGCTTCTCTGCTTTGCACAGTCCTAAGAAAATCAAATTGCATAGCTTCCAGCTATGAAGGAAATGAAACAATATTTGTGTAAGCCTGAAATTTTAAGTGTTGTGGTATGTAGAAGGTAAAACAGTGTGTTTTCATTCTAAATCCTTTCTTCTTCCACAGAGAGAAAAAAGAAATTGTTAAACTGTGGTATCACAGCAGAGGATAAGAATACAGAAAAATATCTGATTTTTTTTTTTTAGTGGTTTAAATAGTGGTTGCTCAGGTTTGCCATCAGAAAACAGACGGTCAACCATGCAAACCAGCAAGCTACTCTGACCTTCTCCTCTTTGGTCCTCAGGGAACCAGGATGGGGTTTTTTTGGTGGTTTTATTTTGTTTCATTTGCTTTTGTTTTCTTTTAAGAGAAAGCCATGGATTTTTATTTTTTCTTTACACTGGACGGCTACACATCACAGTTACTGGTTATCTGCCCACGATTCCCTGTATTATATTCCCCAGTGAGTCCTCTGTAAGAGAAAACCGATCGTTTTAACTTTTCCAGGTGCACACTTGCCCTTAAATTTCTTTTTTTTTTTCATCTTAACCCATAAAGCATCAATAACAGAAAAAAAGGGAAAAAAAAGAAACTGAGCATAAACCCGCTTAGTGTCATATAAAGCGGGGAAGAACAGATTCTTCTCTTAGTCATCCATTAGGAACTTCACCTGGCAACCTTTTTCATATTTCATTTCCATACTGCTGAGGGAAATGTATAAGCATTAAAACTTATTAAAAATTGTGATGTAAATGTCATTCTGATTCACTTTTTTTTCAGTTAGTTTTGATCCTGAAAGTGCTGTCTTTTTCCTGTCCCACCCTTCCTGTCCCATTCATAAAATCCTCAGGTGGTCAGTTTAACTAAAGCAGCTCCAGGGATGCAGGAGAGCAGGATGTGGGAATTGACATGGATGTCCAGGTCAAGTAGTAACTGCGTGGTTGCACTTAGGGCCATATGGGCGCTTAGTGGAAAAGACAGTGTTGTACAAAAAATGCTGAGCATCCAAGAAAATCAATAATTTCCAATTAAGAAACAAAAAAAGGGATGAGTTCAGGCCTAGAAAGTAGATCAGGGAATCACGGAATCAGAGAATTGCTTGGTTGGAAAAGACCTTAGAGATTATCAAGTCCAACCTGTCCAATACTAAGTCATATCCCTGAGCACCTCATTTACTCATCTTTTAAACACCTCCAGGGATGGAGTCTCCCTGGGCAGCCTCTTTCAGTGCCTGATAACCCTTTCCATTAAGAAATCTGAACCTCTACTTGTGCAGCCTGAGGCCATTGTGGGATGGGATGGCAGAACTACCAACAATTGGACAAAACCTCAATAACCCTACCGTGCAAAGAATGGATCTACACTTAGGTGTTGAGTTTTTGACAACAGCCATCATAATGAAATAAGATTCACTCCTAAGAAATATTAACTGCCATTTGGAAATGTCTTAGAAATACCTTTTTTTCAATGTTAAAAGGGGTAGGAAGAGAGAAGCTAAAGAATGCATGAAGAGGACAGGTTCAACAAGTTTTGAAATTTGGCACAGGAAGGAAAACAAAAGAAAGAAATCTATTGCTCTTTTTTCTTTTCCTCCCTGTTCTATTATTTGATTAATGACAAACCATGTAGATGACAAGTAATTTCTCCTATTTAAGTGCCAAAATTTTTATTTTTATTTTAGGTATTCACAAATGAATTTACTGTCCTTGTACGTGGGAGACTAATAACATTAACTAGAGCCAGAAAAAGCTTAGGCAGGCATTGTGCAAGATTTTCCATGTGGCTCTGCCAGAGCAACAAAATCTTTATCTTTAACGCTCCTGCTAGTATTCCAAGCCCAGGGTCCTTTCGTTTTGCAGATATGAGAAAAGCTTCACTGGTCTTAAAAAATGTGTAGTATAAAATAAAAGGAATTCACTGACATGTTAACACCATGCTAATACCATGCCTGAGGCCAGGCAAAAATAGGTTGAGGAATGTCTGAGGGTCATTTTCCTTGTGTTGCTGGTCTCATACACAAGTGGTCAGATCAAGTACAGTCCCCATGTACATAGGCAAGGTGAATAGAGCTGAGAAAATATATTTGTCTGTCTTCATTCTTCCAAAAGATTAGGTAGATCCAGCTTTTTGCTCCTCAAGGAATCTGTATGCATCCCTGCAGGGCAGGTACCTCCTCGGACCTCCCCCAAAGACAGGGAGACGACAAGGACAAATCAGGGTTTTAGCAATCCTCCAGCAACAGCTAGAATTCCTAAATCTCTAGAGATTATTTCTACAACCCTTAAAAGACCCTTTCTACGTCCTGTAAAGGATCATTTCTCCAAGGCTGTGTGTTACTTAGAATAATATAATCATCTGGTTGAAAAATACCTTTGAGATCATCGAGTCTAGCCGTACCTCTCCACTTACTAAACCATGTCCCTGAGAAACTTGCAGCACTACCAGTTTCTGCTTGGAATGCTGCTTACAGTGGGCAATTCAGATGTGAACAGAGTATTGCAGTGTGTTTCTCCAACAGAGGAGTATTAAGATTGACTGGTCTCCTCCTCATATCTACATAAAGCTACCTGAAGGTCTCTTTATATGTGCTGCAGAAACCAATTCATAAAATCCCTGCTCAGTGTTGGGAACATCTTCCGGGTGAGGAAACAGCAGGAGTTTGAGACCAGTATCATCCCATTAGCAATATTTAATATTTTCAGTAGGAATGATTAGAACACTCAATCCACTACAAAGACATATTATGGGTAAGAGAATCAGGTGGCTGGTAATATGAGGGGAAAAGGTTGAAAGAGGAGAGATAGTGTGAAAGAAAGACATACTGAAACTGGAATAACTTTGCATTCAATGAGGCTCTGTCTGCCTCACACTTGGCAGCTATTTATATATTTCCCTGTTATTCCTGAAATTATTAATGATTTGGAATGAAACCAAGGAAATATGGTATATGTTATTGTACAGACTCCCTAGCCGAGTCAATCTCATTGTTGCACAACTAAATCAAGGTAGCAAGCCCTGAGCAGTGGTCAAATCAAAGACTGAACACCTGGCTCTCATTTAGTATGAGTTTACTACTGAAAACAATGTCTTGACTTTCACAGCCGAAAATTTTATGACTTGTCTCAGCAGCTCACAGCAATGCCTCCCCATCCTGGCTAACTTAACAGCAGCAGAGCGAAGAAGAACAAAAGCATTCCATAAAGATCAATATAATGAAACTCTCTCACTATTCAGTGTCTCCCCCTCCAGAATTGTGAACTCAATACCAATTTTTTAAATAAAAATAAAAACAAAATAGAAAATATGGGAGCAACGAAACTGTTGAGCTGCTTCCACCCACACACACATATATAGTGATAAAACCAAAATCTGACAAAAATATTTACTCATGGCAGGACAATGTAGCTTTTTTATCCTGAGGTATCACAGTCCCACAAAACATTTTTCCTGCTAGTAATACTCTCCCCCGATCCCTCTGAGATTCTTAAAAAAAAAATCATCATACTAAGATGCTGCTGTTTCGTGGGAGCTTTGTTTTCCCTAGGTGAGTATGAAAGCTTTCATGGGAAATGAGGAGGTTCATAGTAGATCAGAGCTTGGATTTCTAGCTTTGCTCAAAAATCTGAAACTCCAAAGCAGCCTCAAACTTCCACATTTGAAAAAAAATCCCAGGGAATGAGAATTTTGAGTTCTTATCTGAGAAAACAAGGTTGAGGGGAACAACCATTACCACCACCATCAAAATTTCCTAAAAAAAATGCCCAGACCAAATCCAAGTCTTTCAATGTGGCACTTCAGCATAAAGCGATGAGGCACCCTGGGTTGTCCTGAGACCTAATAGCCAGGCTCTCTGCCATATCACTGGGTGCTTGGCAATACCAGCAGCCATGGCCTCTGCAAGCCTCTCTCTTGTGTAGCAGGAAACCTGGAAGCGCCGGGAGCCCTGATGCAAGCTGGGTCTCCCAGGGCTGCCAGGCAAGCTGTTGGGGAGGTGGGTGAGCTGGCAGCAATCCTGCCGGGTTTCTGTCAGAAAATACGTGAAAATCTGCATGTTTTCAAAGAACATTTAAATTTCGTCAAAACAGTATTTTCCAGCACAATAATTTTTCCACCATGAAATTTCTGTTTCTCCGTTTGTTAATGTTGTTCTGCTTGGGTTTTGGCGATTTCCCCTTCCTACCCTGTAGATGACAAGCTCTGCCTTTTATTTGTTGTCTCTATCCTCTCACTGCTTTGAGACAGAGTCTGCATAGAGGACAGCGAGGAAGCACCCACCTTTCTGTGCCATGTGGAAGGAAGGAAACTTCCTCCTCTTCCTCTTCGCCTTGCAATTTACCCCTCTCACACACAACATTTAAATCCTAAATTAGCATGTGCACACCAGCATCCAACAAAAGGTCAACAAAGTAAAAACTGAACTAAACTGTCCAGCTATTCCTAAATAATTTTATAATGAATTTTTCTCAACACATATATTACTGGTTTAGCAACGGTTCTCTCTGCCATAGGGCTCTCCAGAGCCATGCTAATCATTCTCAGATTTAACAAAAGATAAAAGAAAACCAAAACCACACAGAAAACTATTAAGAGAAAAATATTGTTGCATGGTAGTTGCAATTATAATAATGTAAAGCAATATGTTTCTTGAAATAGAACAGAGCATTCGTATAAAGAAGTGATAGCTCCCCTTTGCTCTCATATTAACTTACATAAAGACATCATTCATCCATGGCATTCCCTGCTACAGGACATTATCGTGGGAAGTATTGATTTCCAAAGGATTATTTCTATGAATAGTATCATTAGAATAAAATTAAAAGGAATATGAATATTCATGTTTATGACAAACTGACTACCTGCTGAAGAAGAGCAAACCCTTCAAAGTTTCACAGAAAAAATAAAAAAAGACAGCTTGGAAAATAGGAAATTCTGATTTCAGCAGCTCTGTTTCTGACACTGACTCTTTCTACAGCCTTGGGCATGGCACCTGAATTCCCTCTGTCTCAGAAACAAGGATTAACTACCTCTTTTGGCTCTTTGAATAACTGATTTTTTTTCTTCATGTTTTTAAAGTGCTTTGATAATGAAATCCAAATCCATAATAATCCACGACATTATGACTATATTAGCGATTTTATTTCCTTTCAAAGCATTAGATGCTGACTATCATTAGGACACAGAAATTATATAGAAAAGTCACAGAATGTTAATCTATAAGGAAGTTTTCAGGTTTATTTTTTCCCCAGCATTTGCCAATAGATAACTTCCACTAAAGGAAAAATTGCTATAAAATATACAATAGATATTTAGCTCTCAAAATTATTGCTGTGGCAGAATCCGATACAGATGTAGTTATACCACAAAGATTTTGCTTCAGCAGACACAAATTGTAGTGTTTGGATGCATGTAGAAACTTCACAGCAAAGGAATTATTTTGTCCAATAAATCTTTTGGTACAAACATTGTCATCTTTCAAACCTGATTTTATATCTCTGTTTGCTATTTTACAACAGAATCCCCTCCAAAACTGCTACCCTCCGAAGATGGCCATGCCATAAGCACAATAAAAAGCGAAAACATAGAATCGCAGAATCTTCTGGTTGGAAAAGGCTTTTGAGATCATTGAGTCCAACCACACCCATCATCTGCTAAACCATGTCCTTCAAAAACTCATCTACCTGTTTTTTAAACACCTCCAGGATGTGACTCAACCCCCTCCCTGGGCAGCTGTTCCTTGGCCTGAGAACAATTTCAGTAAAGAAATTCTTCCTAATACCCAGTCTGAAACTCCCCTGGCGCAACTTATAGCCATTTTCTTTTGTCCTATCACCTGTTACTTGAGAGAAGAGATTAACACTCGCTCTGCCACAGCCCCCTTTCAGGCAGCCATAGACAGCGATAAGGTGTCCCCTCAGCCTCCTCTTCTCCAGGCTAAACAACCCCAGTTCCCTCAGCCATTCCTCGTAGGACTCGTTCTCCAGCTCCTTCCCCAGCCTCATTGCCCTTCTCTGGATGCGCTCCAACACCTCAATGTCCTTATTGTAGTGAGGGGCCCAAACTGACCGCAGTACTCGAGGTGTGGCCTCACCACTGCTGAGTATAGGGTCACAATCCCTGCCCTGGTTCTGCTGGTCACACTCTTTCTGATACAGGCCAAGATGCCATTGGCCTTCTTGGCCATCGGGGCCACTACTGGCTCATGTTCAGCCAGTTGTCAACAAACATCCCCAGGTCCTTCTCCTCCAGGCAGCTCTCCAGCCACTCTTCCCCAAGCCTGTAATGCTGCTCAGGGTTGATGTGTCCCAGGTGCAGATCTCGACACTTGGCCTTGTTAAACCTCATACCATTGGTCTCAGCACATGGATCCAGCCTGTCCAGATCCCTCTGCAGACCCTTCCTTCGTTCAAGCAGATCAACATTGCCACCCAGCCTGGTGTCATCCCCAAACTTCCTAAGGATCCCTTCATCCACATCATTAATAAAGATATTGACCAGGACTGGACCCAGCACTGAACCCTAGGGAACTCCCCTCGATATTGGCCTCCAACTGGATTTAACTCCATTCCCCACCACTCTCTGGGCCCGGCCACCCACCCAGTTTTTTACCCAAAAGAGTCTGTGCTTGTCCAGGCCAAGGGCAACCAGTTTCAAAGCATAGGTACATAGACACA
The DNA here is from genome assembly GCA_033558185.1 of Dromococcyx pavoninus. Classification (NCBI taxonomy): domain Eukaryota; kingdom Metazoa; phylum Chordata; class Aves; order Cuculiformes; family Neomorphidae; genus Dromococcyx; species Dromococcyx pavoninus. The sequence continues at coordinate 522,484 of JAUMJL010001065.1, forward strand.
AGTGGGACAGAAACTGCTTTTATTCCACTCTCCCAGAGTGATCTGTTCACATTTTTTTCAGTATTGTATTACGTTTCTGGACTGTTTCATCATGGCGCAAATGTTGAGTTTATCTCTCAAGTGAGATTGTCTTGTTACAGGTGATCTGGTTCTTGAATGACCTCGACAAAGAACAATTTTGTTAATAGCTTGCCTGCTCAAAGACGTGTCACTTCAAATCTATCTTGCATCTGGATCTCAGCTACACATAAATGCCCTCATCTGCAACTCCCCTTCCTTAGACTGATGATGGTTGTTCTGCTTTGGAGTCAAAAGTCTCACAAAAGACTTACTCAGCTGGTGGAATTATTTCACATAAAAACAGTTATACAGAAATTTTATCTAAATGACCATCATCTTTCTTTCTATAAACCTTATACTTGCTATTTTTGCAGTTTTCCTTGAACACCATAATCTGTTAAATTTTGACTGAAGTGAAAACACAGGTAAAAAACATTTCCTACAGATCCACGTATGCAGGGAAAACGGTGTGAATATATCTCCTCTGAGGCATCATCTGACTTGAGGAGGCTTGCGCATGTAGTTCAACATCTGTGAAAACTCTGGGTGAACACTATTCTTTCTGTATTCCCAGATATAAAGGGGGAAATTAATACATTTTCCTGAGGACTGTGCTGGATGTTGGGGAGTTTTTAATGTCTGCACACTTACATATTTATAGTCCTTTTATGATTCTGGTGTTCCCCAGCATTTTCAGTGGGACTAAAAACATACAACCCCAGTATGACCGTAAGCACCTAAGTTGGGCGTTGGTCCAAGGAGTCTTTGCTAAGAACTTTCCTTTTACTTCTTGCTTTTGTACATTATTTCTTATGAGGATAAAATGGATGATATGTTATTTTTCAAAAATCAGATAATATACAGGCTATATTTTGAGCTAATAACAGAAGACACTTATTTGATTTCCATGTTATGCGATCAGGAGATATTTTCAAGAAAACACATAAACTTTATTATTTGTTACTGATGTGGTTATGAATTCTACCTTTTTAATCAAGGATTTATGAATTTCTGGGAAGCTCTTACGACTAACTTCAGTGATTCTTGGGAAAAGTTCACCTCCTGTCTTACGTGGTGCATCATGAGCAGGGAGAAGAGGCAGAAAATGTGATCTGAAGACAAGACATTTTTGCATTTGAGAATGTGACTTACAGTCATTGGCACAACATCAAGAGGAGGTCCTGGCACACAGCAGAGGTAGCAAATACATCCTCTAAAGAAAAAGAGTATCAGATGCTGCACAATGCACAAACCTCTGCAAAGAGACAGATGGAGGGTAAATGCAATATCCAAGTAGAGGAAATAACAAGAAAAAGTTATAATAAAGAGTTGGAAGGAACTAACAGTGCTGAAAGGTTTGCTGAGACCAAGCTCAGCTCACTAGGAATACAGTCACATTGGTAGAAGAAACGTCATTTAAAGAAAAGATAAATGTCTGTTTTACGAAATATACTGAAAATTATTCTATATAAAAGAGGGGGTGTTGACAAATAAACTTGATAAACAAGCTGTTGATTTTTCAAGGGTCAATTTAAATAAAATCTGATCTAGAGGAAAAAAGCTCTTTTCCTTGCTAGCTCTATCTATAACCTTGAGTGAAGGGATGCCAAAAGATTTAGGTGTTAGGTTAATTTTATATATGCCTGTAAATTCTCATAAACATACAACTTTAAGCCAATAGGTATAAATATATCTTCAATAAAATCCCTTCTAATGAGATTACTGTTATGTTTTATTCCAGTCGGGATTCCGAAAGAAGAGGACTCTTGCAAAGTGATGGTTAAGCGTGATGGTTTCTGGCTGCTCTATCATCCTTTCACAACCCATTCCCTTCAGCTGGTTCACGGGCTTTTGCGACCACTTGCTGAACTAAGCCAGTGAAGTATTCTGTCTGAAAACAAACAAAAAGAATAACAAAACACCAAGCTGAATATAATAATAGTAACAGCAACCAAAAATAACCAACTGGTTAGTTAATGTAATTCCTTAATCCATTTTGCTATAAGGCTGCAAAATATCTGTGAAAGAACCCACATGGTAAGTAGGTGGAAATGAGAAAAAAACAGAGTTGAGGATTTCTCTTTTTAGGGGCTGTCACAAGTTACACTCGCTGAAAAGGTTTGTCTAACTGTTGCATTACTCTACATCCTATAAATGCGTGGTTATTTACTCACAAATGAATACTGACCTAGGGCTCAGTATGAATTTCAGAAGAAATAAAGGGCCCACCTCTATGTAAATGTCTGGCTAACATATTTTGATCTCAGCACTCAGTAATTACCAAGTAGCTATTTTGTTCTCATTGCGGGAACTGTAAATAAGGGATTTATTGACAGATCCCATTTCTCATTTGATGAGAAAATACAGCAGAAGAATGTATGCAGGTGGTCATGGAAGCATGAGTGTTAAGATGAAATGGGGATGTGATTCATGATTATTTAGCATAGCTTAGCCAAATAGATTTAACAAACAAATATAATTTAATACTGCCATTACAATGCACTGGAATACCAAGTTCCCTTTTTTTTCCGAGAGCTTATTATTAACTATTTTAAAGGTTTTCAGTGAGTAAACAAACCACTTTAATTTAATGAATATCGATGATATATGCTAATAAAATTCTTCCTAAAATAATCTTTGCTTCTGCTAAGAAGGAATATTTTTGGCAATATTCCCCCCTTCATGTTCTGGCATTTCAGTTTCTAATTTTGATCTGAGCTAGGATCAGTATAGAAAACCTCATATGTCTGGAAATATAAAAAAGTAACCAAAATAATGTGACCAAGCATTTCCAATTAGTTGACTTTTTTGTTTTTTTGTTTGTTTGTTTTTTTGTTGGTGTTTTGCTTTAGTGAAGTGTTAAGGCAATTTGAACTCTCTCCAGGTCTGCGTGCACACAAGCTGCTATTGTAAGACGTGACTTTTTGAGTGACTTATTTCTTAAAAAACCCCGTGACTTCTGTAGCCCTCTGATTATAAAATATTTTTCAGCACTTTTTGTTGTATAAGCAAGAGAGAACATGCTAACACTGTCCCTTGTGCCATAATCAATGGACTAATTAAAAAAATCTGTAACCCTTAACATGACTACGTGTCCACCAGCTATGCAACTTGACTTTCAGATTCTCTTCGCAAGGTTGACAGCTAGAAAACCATTTGTTTTATTTACAAAGTACCTACTTGAGAAAGAATTCACTGAGACACAACAAACATGAAATGTCAGGATATCTTTACAGTCACTTTTCTGAATACATTTTGTGTTGTACAAAAGAATTGTTTTTGCCATATTACATTCACATCATATTAATCAGCTGAACCAGTTCTATTATGCCTTCCCTTCTGTATTTCAAATACCTCAGCAAGACAGAACAGATTTATGAATCTTGAGAGTAGTAAAGTAAAAAAGAAGGAAAAAACCCAAACAACGTGTGTTTACAGTGCCTAAAATGGAAAGGCCTGAGAGTACTCGTACGCAAACAAAATTAGAAGTTGCTTTTCTGAAAAAGAAAAGCTTGAAAAACACCATGGTTTAAGGCTTTACAGAACATATAATTGTACTCAGTGTAGGAGGTGAAGACAAGAGGCAATTTATTCTGCAGCTGGTTTAGAAATAAACACAGCAATGGAAGATAAGGAGTGAAAGAGGGATAAATCCTCCTGTAGCAAACTTGATGGACAGACAGGATGCCATGAACAATGCTGTTGCCTTTGTAAGTACAGAGTGATGTGGAGATACCCTGGCATTTATACTGTAGACATGGTCCTTAAAGATTTTACACCTCCAATTCCTTAGAATTATCAGCTATCTCCAGCCTGTCACTCATCCTGGCAATCTTAGATTTCTAGCTTGCAGGCCAGGGAGATTATTGACAAAGCAATCCAGGGTGATATAATACACCCTGACAAACAACAGTGAGGGGGATTGTGTTTACCACTTCCACTACACCAATTCAGCTAAATTAATTTTTAACGCTGAAAGTAAACTTTCTCTTGATAAGCATTCGCTCCCCTCGTGCTATTGTTTTGTGGCATTACCCCAGCTGGAGTAGAGCAGCAATACATTTTGATGCATCTAATTTAACCTGCTTGCCCCTAATAGAAGCGAGATTTCTCATACAACCAATAACTATAAATACAAGAATTCTGGCACACAATGAAGTTAAAAAAAGGCAAGAATGTTTCAACTTTAGGCTTGCTTCTCTGTCCTCACCTTACCTACCTCTACTGGAACTGTAGCATGCATAGTATGAACTTTAAGATCACATAAGGTTGAGAGACGTAAGCACTGGTGAGAACCTACAAAATAAAATTGGCTCTGAGATGACTTTTTTTTCCCCACCATGCTTTTGCCCAAAGGCAATTTTTAGCTTTCAGGTTATACAGTCTGTGGATAGGAAAAAAATGGTTTTAAAGAGCTGCCAGACCCTTAGCAATAGGGATGACTGTACATGCTGCTAAACTTCTGAGCTGATTACTTAGACTAGTTTCATAAAAGGGATTATTTTATGAATTCAGGAGGAAAAAAAAATCACTGATTTAGCACCCAGTGCTACAACTGCAACTCATGCAAGGAGTGGTGTTGTAAATGTGAGAGAAAACATTACATTTGCCTACTTACAATTATTGATGAATCTCTTCTGTGTCAATTTTATCAGACACAGCAATACTAACCCAGAAAAAAATTACGTGCCAGGAGTTGGGTAATTTGCATGAGATGAAGTTAATAACAAAACAGAAGTAACAATCCAAATCCTGACAGTCTTCCAAGGAGGAAAGTGTTAGACAGCAAATTGCTACTCATTCTGAAAACCCATAAACTTGCCTAGAGTTAAAAGTTCCTTGACATTGAAAGTACTATTACCAAACTTCAGGTTCTTCTTTACATCTGATTTTGCAAACTCAGGACAATTAGCCTAGTCACACAACTTCTCAGACGTTTTAATCCCGGTAGGAGAGTATTGTGCCAAAAAAAAAAGGAAAAGAAGAATTATTGATAAGAAAATATACACTTGATATGCATCCTATGGTAAACGCTTTAAAACATTTCCAGCACTTAAAACTAAGTTAAGAGGACATATGTGTTAAATACTTATAGCAGTTGTGCACGTAGGACCTAAGCAATTTCCTCTTCAGTATCTGTCCACTGACTCGTCCTTGATGACAAGGAATGAAATTTCTGATACTTTTCTTAAAAACACAGCTCCATTAGGTAACTTAGGCCTCTTTACAGTTGTTGGAAACTTCAGCGCGAAGTTCCTCTTCTTTTTAGCAAAACAGCAGCAAAATTGCTTAAAATTGTTATTATTTAATAAGAAGCATGGAGAAATATCTAGAAAATTGGGATTTTTTTTTTTTAATAATTAAGGCTTTTCTGTCCAATGTAAAAAGGAAAAGAAGTATTCCGTCATCTGAAGAACAACTCCAACATATGGTTCCCTGCAAAAATTCTGATCTCACATCATGATCCAAGACTGAGATACAAACTCTTCCCACGTGTAATATGGTTATGGTCTGGTTTATGACTGCCTCCCCTCAGTGTTTGCTGGCTGTTTAATTAAAAAACCTGCTATCATTCTCTTCTTTCAAATACTTAAATATTTGGATCGGTTTTGGGCCAGAGTGACCTTCCCTGTTTCCTATATCTGAAACCTAATGATTCATGGGTTCTGTTGATACCTTGTTGAGTGCCTTCCAGTGAGGGCACCTATAGCTCTTTATTTGAACCTCTCAGTTGTCAGGGTGAAACTTTCTCTCTCCACTTCCCTCTGAAATATCTTTCCACATTTGCCTTGGTTTTAAATATTAATTTATTGGCTTGCTGTATCTTGGCAGTGGATATTATTATCACTAATAATCTTTGCTAATAACCTTTTAATATGACTACAACTTTTACATTTTAAAGATGTGTTAAGCATTAGGAAAAAAGTCACTGTAAGTCATTGAGACTCAGACTCTAAGACAATTAATTGGGTGTGGCTTGATATTCAAGTATAACCACTTTGTCAGGGATAAAAATATTTGTAACTAATCTAATTATAAAAATACAAACCTTTGCTTGCTGCAGTATGAAAGATTGGAAGGTGATGTTACATATATGTTCTGACATATAAAAACAAGCTATTCCACTCTTCCCCTATGTATTTTAGGAAAAGTGGTATGGAGTTCCATACATACCTTACCTCTCGAGTCTTACTAATAAGCCAGGCGTTTTTGAAAACTCTCTCCAGTCGTATTAGTCACACTTGCTACCATGAATTAGATAGTCAGAAAAAAATAAAGATCATGAACAAGTTCTGCTGTGCCATGATTTCTGGAGAATTATCATTTGATGACTCCTTTCTAACCTGAATTAAACGTTAATCACAGTGGTCCAGCACACCTGAGGCAGCAAAATTACACAGCTTTAAAAAGTAATTTTAACATACAGAGGTAGATAAAGAGTTGCACAGTTTGGAAATGGATAGCTTCAACATTGTTTTTTTATGTTCTGTGAAGTGAAGGTAAGGGAGCATTAATGCGATAACACAGCAGTAGGAGTAGAAAACGTTATTCTGTGTTACCCTAAAACATTAATTTTTAAAAAATACTTAACTCAATGACATCACTGTTATGAAAAGTTGGAACAGGTTTAAGTCTTTAAAATTTCTGCCACCTGAAAACATCTAAAATGGATTTTGACCTCTGAATAAGATGCAGGTATAAAGGGCAAATGTTATGAGATGAAGAAAAATCCTACAAATTACAACAAGGAAATATAACCTTGATTATACTGGATGCTGACAGAAAGCAAAACTGCCTGAATTATAATAATGATAATTTGTTAATTTTAATTCTTTATAAGGAGATGATGGTCGAGTTCCCAAAAATCCTTCTGTTAAAAATTCTCAGTATAAATCTCTGATATACTGTAATGCTACTTCATCTCTGCTGCCAACTGCGCTGGAATGCATAAAGCCCCTCATTAGTTCACGCCTCCGCTTACAAGGATTGCTTTAACAAAGGGATCTAGTGTGCGCTAATGACTCTTAGAACTAAGATATGACTGAGGCAAAACAATAAATACCTCTGTTTTATTAAAATGATTTGGTAGCAGCAGTGCAGAACTGCTTTGTATTCGCTTTTCTCTGCATGCATTTTAGTTCAGGCAGAAAACTAGGGATGCACTCCAGAGAAACACATAATGAGGTCAGATGGAAAATCTTGTCTTGTTTCAGATATGAATTCAATCCGTCCTTTCTTGCATGTGAGACAATATACACAGAAGAAAATGCTGCTGACATTTTTTAACTTCACTGACACTGAAAATGTTTTCTCTTCAGCTTGTGCTTTTAATCTTCATCTGAAATATTATATATAGAATTACTGGAGATGGCCATAAAATCAGTTTTTGTTTACCCATTTAACCTCTGTGTTTCATCTGCTGCTCACTTAGCACCGCTGCTCAAAATCGTTTTGATAATTTTGTCAGTTAATTCACATTTAGCAAAGTGCAGGAAAAAAAATGTGCTAGATGTAAGGTTGTCACCTTTTCTATTACTGCGCTAAACTCCTGGGGGTCTGCAGATTTTACAGGGAAAAGCGTGGGGGAAGGGCTCAAAAACTCTGGAAAAGAATATTGGTCTTGTAGTTAAAAACCTGGAGAACTGGAGTTCACCTGTCACAAGCAGGTACTTCGTTCAAAACTATTCCCTAGAGCCATGCTTTGCTATTGAGCGTAAGTCAGAACAATGTGTCAAGACTTGGAGCACAGCTCTTCAATGTCTAACACAACTATTAGAGAAAGAGCTAAAAAAATTTGGTTGTCAGCATAATTTGAGTTTAAAATGATTTTAAAGGAATGTTTGATTCCTAATTAGCCTATTCAGTGCATTATAATGTACATTTATATCCAGCAGTGAAGGAACCCAGGGTAACTTTTTTATGTAGCATACCTTGTATGCTATGTAACTGCCCATGGAAAACAACAAGGATAGCTAAATCAGCTATGGCCTTTAACATGCACAGGTCACATTACAGAAAGTACTGTATTAAAAAAAAAAAAAATTGAGCTGCACTTCACCAAAAGGGACCATTCTTCTAAAGATATCCCTGCTATAATGTATTTTACCTCTGCCTGTAGGAAGATAAATCAAGGCTCACTGTTAAGATTCCGCACCTCATTTTTGGCTCTTTTAGGCCTCTGTTTTAGTATTGTCCGAGTGACTCATTATGTTGAAAGAACATATTAGTTGGTTACAGTGCAAGGAATTAAGCAGCTTACCAATGTCATAGAGAGGACTTTGCAGAAGGGATGGGGTTCTGGCCAGTGGTCCACTCTGGTGCTTGAACCATAGCATCTTTCTCCACTTAATAGAGATAATATTGTCTACATTTCTTCAGGAAAATCACCGGAGTGTTAAATAGCGCAAAAAAGAAGACGAGTGCTGTAAAGTACAGCATGAGCGTCAGTTACCACATCACCCTTAATATTTGTGAAAGGTTTATATATCTCTGTTACAGGAAACTATAACAGTAAAGGGAAATACACCTTGAGTTGTATCATCTCAGAGCTGGGAAGCGCTATTCAGGTCAAGGGCTGGATGTCACTGCCCATGATTTTCACAGCGGTGTTACCGTGACTCTGTGGATCTTCCAATTATAGGTATTTTCAGGACCTCTCTGAACTTTTCTGACTATACTCTTTGCAAGGAGACTTAACTGTGAGCCAGAGCCTGAACTGGTCTAAATTGAGACAGTGGCACTGAACTTAAGTAAAGGTGAGTGCAAATGAAATGCTTTAGAAGTACAGGTTCTGACAATTCCAGACACTATCAAATTTTACAGGGTAGTAGCATTCACATCCTAGTTTTCCCTTTCTTTATTTCTAACTGTGTATAAAAAAAAAAATTACATAAGCAAGAACTGCTACAGTTGTAGGACTTTTCATAGCTCAATTATTTTCTAAGTTAAATAATACAAAAATAAAAATCTCAGATCTCATAAAAAATACTACTATCATAAAAAATAAGAAAATACCACACTGACAACATTTGTACAGAAAGCAAAAATGAACCACAATTGTTTTCAGACCCTATAGCATTCACCTCAAGACAGAGAACAGTTCTTGGAAGAAAAGAGGTTTGCCTGTCACGGCATCAAAACCAAAATATAAATTACTATATTTAAAAAACAAGTTGCAAATGTACTGCAAGATTGGCTGTAATATGAAATTTAAATAATTTATTACAAAAATATTATCCTGTACATTGTAATTTTTATATGAGAATTAAAGATAGAAAATAAGCCAAGGATAAAAACGTGGGTTTGATCCTAGGAATAGTGGAAAGGTATGAAAAGGCAGGGTGAATAGGAATAGAGCCAGCAATCATATCATCCGCCAACCACAATGATGTTACTTCATGAATCCATAAATTTGCAAGTGAAAATTGTACAGCTTTTTCTTGGATTTCACAGCTGTGCATTTGCAGCTTAAAAATATGTAACTTTTTTTTTTTTTAAATTGTGCACAAGTGTTTGTGGTTGTCAGCTAGATGTTCAGTTGCTGCAGGGAAAAAAAATCCGAGTGGCAAAGCCCACATCAAGAGAGTCTCATCTGGTTGCTGAGCTGGAGATCACAGCCCAGCTGATTAAGTTGTCTGTTAAATGATGGAGCAAAAGTGTTTTGATTATTAAATGGTGTAAACTGATCAAAGCAGTGCAAGACAAACCTTTTTGGCACAAGCTAAGGTGCCTTTCTCAATGAGCAGGCAATTTCTTCAGTCACAAAATATGAACTGCTGTGCATGATAACAGAATTAACTCTTTGCTTGCCAAAAAAATAAAAATGCCTAAGGATTTATTCTGAAGTAAAACTGTTCTTTCTCTATAAGAAAAAAACAGAAATACAAGCCTCATCGATTCAGAAAGACAAAAAAACCCCAGGTACAGCAGCCATGATAGAGGATTTTTTTAATATCTGTCTGAACAGAAATAAACCTCTTACTTAGATGGACACAATATTTTTCTCTATTTTCATTTGCTCCGAACCATTAAAAAAAGATAAACATGGAATAGCAGATTTTTGAAAGATTGGTATTTACAGAAAAAAAAACAAACTTTCTTTTCTCAGACTGTTATCTTTAAATCTCTGTTTGCAAATCTAAAAATCTATTCCAGTTACAATTTTTGAAAGGTCTCTGCTGCGTGAATGACTTTTAAAGACAGAGAGTACTGAACATTTTATATGATGTTTTTAGAGTTTTGAATATGTTTATGTGTGTGCAGAATGGCATTAAAAATTAATATGCATTAAAGAAAAAAGCATCGCATATTCCACTACTGTGTTAGGGACAATGAGGTTAAATCATTCAGCTGGGTCTGAGTTTTTGACAAACCTTTTTTGGTGCACAAAACAAGACCGTAGCACAAGAAAGTAGATTTGAGCTAGCATTGTGCTTCCTTGATCAGCCGAACGTTGGTCAAGTCAGTAGGTGATTATCTGAGTTTAGGTTACCTCTGGTTTGTCCCTTTGCACTGGAAAATATTTAAATCTTTCACATTTGAATATGTGGGAATATTAGTCAACAGATCAAGTCTCCAGAAAGAGAAAATACTAATTTATTGCAATATCTCTTGTATGTTAGTATTTGGCAGGAAGAAACCATATGTCCATGCCTACTCTTATTTTACCTAAACAAATTAAAACTCATAAACCTGACAAAGCTCTTCCAGTTTCAGGATGATTGAAAGTCATTTAAGATTATGTAAACAATACTCTACAGGTTTAATAAGCCCTGTTTAGTTATGCTTATAAGTATGCTTTCAGTGCTTTCTCCAAGTCACCAACTAAACCCAAGTATTTATTATCTCCACGCTGTGTGTGATAAAACCAAAACAATCAAATCATTAAAATTTGGAAATATGAATACAGGTAAAATATCCAAAGCACATATAGTTAATTTTTCTAACACAACAAGGACAAAATTTTTCTTTGGTATTTGTTCATAACCATGACTACACATCTCCCAGCAGATCTGTCTTGTGCCTGACCAGATTTCCAAGCTAAGCAACTCAAAAGAACTCGGAAACTCGGTGAAAACTCTAAAGCTAAAAGAACAGACTCAATGACTTTCTCCTCACCAATGAGTTTGATACAATCATTAAGGACATATAAAGAGAGGTAGTCCAAAATTAATTCTTCCCATAAGTCTGAATTATTTCTGAAGCAGAGGTCTTAATTGTCATCACCTGTTACCGAGAGTCTCTAGGTGTTGAAGGAATCTCTATGAGAAGAGCTTATCATTTTGTAATGCTACACCACTAACAAGAAACTCAAATGAACTGCAGGGGAAAATTACATGAAAAACAGTGAAAGGTGACAAGGTTTGGAAGACATTAATAGAATATCACAGGAGCCAACTTTTGGCCAGCTTGGTCATTATGAAAAGGTTAGAAAGTAGAAAGCCTTTTTTAAAACAATGAATTTTTTCAAAGTGATACAAAGTTAAAAACAAAATTTATGAGATTGTGACAAGGTATTGTTCAATGAGGCTCGTAAATACATCTTATTGACTTTGCCAATCAGTCTCACATTTGACCAAGTTTATGCTCTAACTTAAGCAGTTAATTGATGCTTCCTATTTTCATTCAAAAATATAGGGCTGCTATGTACAGTATCAATATGTCACCATTCCCAGCTTCTCAAAATATATGTTTAAAAACAAGGAAAGATATTTTTTGTAAGTTTATATCTCATCTGGCGTGAGAACACCTTTCATACTGAAATGCAAAACAAGTCCCGGTGTTTGTTTTTTTATACTTTTCCCTTGACAGAAAAATCAGATCTCTACACGAGGAACCCCTGTCCACAATATATCCTGGAACAGATCTGCAATGAACTGAAAATATTTGCTACTGAAATCTGAGCTTAACAATGTAGGAACATTTTCTGTACTTGAATTCCATTCTTGATAATAACAGACAATCTCTCACAATTCAAAGGCAGTTCTGCACTTTCTCAGTCTGACAACTGTTGTCCTTGTTGGGGTAGTACTCTCAAGATAAATTATGAATGCAACATGAAAGCTGTAAAATTTGTTGTATCTTCTATTATCTCCATGTTAAAGGCCACAAAAGCTCTTCAGTGAAGTCAGCCATTAAGAAATGACAGGTATTGCTATCAGCCTTCTTTATAGCCTATTACCTGCAATGACAGCAGCTGCTACACTACCACTGTACAGCCTATCACATTATTTGCAGCTAAAGCCAGCTACTGTGTCATTTTGACTCATTTTCTTGACAGTGCCATCATAAATCCATGCAGCTGCAGGGTAACTGTCGGCTGCCTCGATTATCTTCATAGCCCGAATGAATCTTGAAATGTGTGTAACAGGCAATGACTGTTATGGATCAGGCACAAGGGCCATTCTCTATCCATTCTGTCAGGTCTGTGAAGCAATGCCTACCACAAAGAGAGTTCCTAAACTACTGTCATGTAACCGAGTAAAGTACCTGAACTTTGAGAAATCTCACAGTTCTGTGATGAAACCAGAAAGGTTGCCTGGCCTCATGCAGCTTCCCGAAATGACAGTTTTAAAAACCTTTTTAGGTCTTCTGTAATCTTATTGGAAAGCTTTCAGGATGGTGATATTATTATTATCATCATCATCATCATTATCATCACTACTACTACTTCTATTATTATTATTATTACTACTATCACTGCCACCACCACCACTATCTAAATATCTATCTATCTTCATCATCATCATCATCATCATCATCATATTATTATTATTATTATTACCACTTTTTACATTATTATTTTTAAACAGAGGTTTCTGATACACAGACAAACCTGAACACCCTTATAAAGCAAAACCAAATCAACATCAAATTACATCCCTGGAAAGGCTGGAGGAGCTTAGTGGAAATCTTCTCAGCAACAGCAGTCCCAATGAATTTAATATAGAATCATAAAAAAAATAGAATCATTTAGGCTGGAAAAGATCTTCAGGATCATCAGGTCCAAAAATAAACCTAACACTACCATACTTAAGAGTCTTCTGATGGTAAATATGCTATTGTTTCTAATAATTCGTGATTACTTCTGCTGAACACAGTCCTCTGGGCAGAAGAAAAGGGTAATGAGATACAACTGTGTGGCATATGGGGCAAGGTGGGCAGGGCAAGGTGAAGACAGGTGAAATCAGTGGTGTCAGTAAGACACAAAGTAATGCTGAGAGATGCCGGAGCACCTGTAACAGAGCATTTCAGGGCCAGAAAAAAGAGATTAAGGTACCAATGTAGACTCAAGCCATCCTTTTTTTGACATATGAGTTCAAATTGCAATTGTGTTATACCTAAAAGTGAATTTTATGGTGTCCCTGTTACCCTCAAACATCTGTCTATAGCAAGAGAGTACAATAAATTCATCCAGACTCAGCCTACCTAGCTTTGGGCTACAAGTGAAAAGCCTAGAATAGGAGTTTCATTGACCTCAGTCCCTTGTGTAGTCAACATACAAAAATAAAACATCCAGATTAAGTTCACCAAAGATCTGAACAGGCCTAAGTGTCGCATGTTGCAGTCCTTGGATTGCAGAGACAACTAAGGACTCCCACTTCCTAATTTATGTGCCCCAGTTAGGCAGATAAAATAAAATGAGATGCAACTGAGATGCTCTGTGCCTTGACAGTTTCTAATTTAAAAAACTCTAAATTTTTATATTTTTTACGAAAATGATAAACTCAAAATATTAAAAGTTAAGTTAAAACTGGAATAAAATAATTTTATTCCCCTTGTTGAGCAGCTTTTATCATGTACTAATACATATTGAAAATATCGAAAAAAACACGTCTGTCATTTTTGCTGATCATTCATAAATCCTACATCGCATTCATTACTTACAGTAAGACTGCATAAGCAGTAATTTTTGTAAACAATATGGCCTCTAGTCTACTTGAGCCTCAATTTAAATTCCAATTTTGCCATTGTCATTAGGGTTTTGTACAAGTCCTGTTTTTCCGTATTTAGAAAGAGTGAACCTCTGACTCATCAAAGTATTTAAACATTTGTGCTACTTCAGACACGTAAATTTCATTCGGATTATTGACATGCTTAGTCTCATCTTGTTGAAGGCACAGCGCTGACTCAGACTTAACTGCAACACCTCCTATGGAAATGTGTTAAACAGTGAAATGTGATCTTCACAATGTGATTTTTGGCGCTTCTACAAGATTCTGAGGTTCAGAAAGTTCATTCAAACATGGCCTAGAAGTACTTTTTTAAAAAGCAGCCTGCCTCAGATACATCTTTGAGGGCTTTAAGAGGGTTTTGATACATGCACTTAATTTTAAATTGATAAACCATAGCCCATAGTCAAGCCCAGGACCACGTTTACATAAAAATTTGTCTGAAATCATACAGATGCTCTTCCCATTTAAAGAAAATATGACTTTGGTGGCTGTGTCAACAAACGGCTTGAAGGACAGCATGTGTAGAGATAGAGGACCAAATGCCATGTGATATAAGTGGGATTAACTGCTGGCAGTGTTTTTATAATGACAATTAAATTACAATTCTGCTTTACATCCTACCACTTGCAACTTTTAGTTTCGTCTTTCTTCTACAGATTCAGTGCTATAAACAAATCCCAGCCAATTTGTCTTTTCAGTAACACTTCCTCCTGCATTTATTAAAGTAGGACAAATTCATTTTTGATTGATCTCACTGGAGTTAGACTAAGTTTGAATCTGGGCCAAAAAATTCACATGTAATTGGATTTAAGATTTAATATAATATCTGAGTTGAATTTTTACCCAAACTAAATCAGCACTGTGGATAAAGAAAGGACCATAGGAAATGGTATGACCCACTTCCTGTGCCTGTCCCCTTGCTCCAATAGATGATTTTTAGAACGTAAATTTAATACAAATTAGTAATAGAATAATTTACTATTACACATGAATAGTAAATGAAAAGGATGATTTACTATACATACATTTCTGTTTAAATACAGCTTTACTTCTGGCCAGACTGTCTTAACTTCCCTTAAATTAAAAAAATGTTATACTGGTAGGTTAAACACTACTGTAGTTTTAGCTCTTGCAATACATGTTAAAACAGCAAGATTATTCTAGTCAGAATAAGGTAAAGCTTTTGTAATAAATTTTAAAAAGTCTTTTAAAAAAATCTTAAATATTCACAATAGCACAAGTTCAGATTGCACAGACAGGACACAGTCCTGCAAGACATGGAAATTCTCTATATTCTGAACAAAGGTGTGGACAGACACATTATTACATATCTTTTCATGGTAGCTCTGAATATCTATGGAAGCTTCTATGGAACATTTTCCAGATCAATTAACCAGTACTCGTACAAGTAACTAAACTTTGTTCTTTCAACTGGAATACACATTACCAATAGTTTAAATTACATTTTAAAGCTCTGTTTGGTAAATAAAAAAATCAGTTTTATAAATCAAATATTATGCTGCATTAATGTTTCATTAAAACTAGGATAAGAAGCCTATTCATAGGGCTACTTGAATACCAACACTTGCCCTGCATGAGCAACAGCAGTGATAAATACTGTTTAACGAGTTGTGATAGACCCTGGGCCATCGCCTTTAAGGAAGAATTCTGCAATGAGACATAAAATAAAAATATCTAAATCAAAAGCATCCCACAGATGAACTCCTACTTGAACCTTTAAGAAGAATTGTTGTTATAAAGTAAAATATACTGTTAAAATCTGGTAAAAATCTTGCAGGGAAAAGACTCTTGGGGAAAGAAGATGCAGGATACTGCAAGGAAACAACATTTTTAATTCTCTCTAACCATTGTTTTTATTTCAAGCAGCACCAATGTGTGGATGTAGTGGCTCAGGACCAGTGCCCAGGAGATTCAGCCATATTTTCCAAAACCTGGATTTTGCTGATATGTTGGTTGCAGTGAGATTAGGGCTGAAAAAAAGCGACATACGCAAGTCAACAGTTTACAAACCTAAATATAAGATGATACACACAAAAAAGAGAAGCAGATCCTGGGACCTATTTGCATAGTCATAAAAGATGCTGAATAAAATGACCCGTGTTTTCAGAAATGTATATAAAGATATACATACAAAATAATACATTAAATATATTCATTAACCATATATATTTTACATGCACAGTCTAGAAATATTACCAGAAAGTATTTAAATTTGTTTTTTCAATATTATTAGTGTTTAGTACATATAACCAATAAGTCAAATTGTCCATTTACTTGTTATCCATTCTCTCTCCAGCTGGTAGGTCTCGTTTCACTTCCTGGCAGAGATATTCTAATTTATCCAACATACAAGAATTCTGGCTTCAAATCAGTAAACACAGTGGTTGTATTTCCATTTCTCTGACTCATTACATTAATCACGATTGCATACAGTATGAGAAATCTGTCCATCCTCCTTTATGTGTTACAAATTAGGTGAGGTCTTTCTGGGCTCTGAGAGCTTTTTTAATGAATTCCAATAATTAATAAATAAATGGGGAACAATTCCTTCTAGTTCTAGCATTTTCTCAACCAAAGATCTCAGCACTCTTTAGTCATCTACTAAGAAGAAATTCAGTGGAACTGAATTTTCACTTAAACCACTCTTTCTTATCTGTTTGGTTATTGTAATTGAATGGAAAAATCAATGAACCACCAGCATGTAAAAGATTCCATTGAAAACCATTTCAATTCTACTTTAAAGAACAGATAAAGATGGTGGTTTCAGATAATTGCTCCTGAAACAGCAAGTTCAATGCTTCAGATTCCGACAACAAACGTGGTCATGTAGGTTTCTTGTCTTCTCTGAAGCAAAACCCGATTCATGAGTTCACATGTCCATTTTTCAGGCTGAGAGTGTTGTGATGAGCACATCTCAGGTTAAAGCAGAAAGAAATGATGTAAAAAGTTTAGGGTAACAGAGCAGCTCCCATAGTGGTGTGACATTGGTGGTACTTTCACCATCAGTGATTCCAGCAGCGTGCAGAGCTCTGGCTGAATCTGCTTTGGCACTTCTGCAAATGAAGTTTTAGAGCCCAAAACAGATATTAAAACTCTTTAAGCATTTTGAGTTTGCCCACTCTTTCCTGTTTTCCTTTAATGATTTAAATTCACTCACAAGACAATGACCTGGCACATTTGTTATGCTGACTTTCTCAATGTAGGTGCATTTTCCATGAAATATTTGTACATGTTGAAGCCTTTTCCAGTTCCAGGTTCATACTTCTCCTGACTTCTCAATGTTACCGCAATGTTTAATATCTCTGCATTTTGTATAGTGGTCAGAAGTCTGTAGACAAAGTTTTTTGTAGATGAATCTCACAAAATCATTTCTCAGCTATTATTTACCAGAAATTCAAAGAGAAAACACAGAAAAAGAATGTCTTATAGAAAATCTTACGTGTGATATGAATCTTCAATGCTTGGACTCACCAAGGTGGTAAAAAATTAAATCTGTATTGAAAATGTTCATATGACCACAGATCATTAAACGAGGCAGAAAGTGATAAAACCACATCCCTTAAAGGGCAGCCCATGGACACATTCCGTGTCAAAAGGTGATGTGGTCAGGAAAGATAATTATAGATTAGTAAATGTAATATGCTTGCTATATGTTTTTGTAATAGGCTCTTGTTTACCAAAAGCTACAGGGGACAACATTTCCAATTCTTTTTTCTGGAATGTAGGTATGAAGGTAATTAAATATGACCTAAAGTATCCATCCATGGTATTACTAGTTAGAATCAGGCATTTGTGGCCAGTTGCATCACGTACGAATTGAGAAAAAATACCTAAAAAACAGTCAAATAATATTTAGTATATTTAAATCTGCGATTTTTTTGTTTGGAGGATTTTTTTTTGTTTGATTCTTTGTTTTAAAATAATGTCACCTCAGTCAAAAAGTACCACCATTTAAAAAATATGTCTGATCTTATTTGTTTTTTTTAAACAATTCTTTTTTTATGAACAATCCTGTCGTTAAGCTGAGATCACATCTCAAATTTCAGATGTGGTGAAGCAAAAGTCCAGTTTTCTTTTCTTCTCGTTTTTTATTTTTTTAATTTTTGGCAGTCTTCTTCCAAAATTTTGGGTCAACACCTATCATAATTATGGTCACTCAAATTTACTTCAAAACAATATCACATGGTTTATATGACTAATCCATTTTTAATTTATATTATCAAGTGCTGAATAACAGATAAATTATTTATTCCATATTCATAAGTCCGCACTGGGTTTAAAGTCACTGACCAGTTATCCATTGAGTTTGAATGTAGACATTCTGTGTACGGAAAGAAAATAAGTATATTGTTGTACATTAATAGATGCAAAATGTGTTCTCATATTTATTTTACAATTATTATTTGTATTGAAAATTTTGGTAAGAAAATATTTCTAAATATTTAGCCTGAAGTATGCAATATTGCTCCGCTAATATAATTCATTAATCAGATTCAGACAGTTTTAACTCCTGGAAAGAAAAGAAAAACACGTGCAAAATTAAAATTTCCCTGATGCTTTTAGTAGAATAATTTTAATTTGCGTAGGGACTTTCTTTTGGCTTTTTTTGTTGTTTTTTTTTTTTCTTTTTTTGTTTTCTTTTTCTCCTTAGCCCTAATTTGTGTTTCGTTTTGATAGACGACTGAAGGTATTGTCATTAAGGAGTTAATTACATGTTTAAGTCTGAGGTTTGTGGCCAGTCCGGCCTGGACAAACACCTTCATGCATCTTGTCTATGCGGCGTCAGGCACTGAATGAGATATAGTGGCTGTTTCAGGAGAAAGAATAGATGCTTCATGATGTAAACTTCCCACTCCCTCTGAGACACAAATGATTTATAGGTAGCAGTGACTATGCTGTCAAGTGTCTCACAGGACAAAGTAAGTGAATTATTCAGTTGGTGATATTTTAAGATTATAAGAGCTAAATCATGAAAACACTACTTCATTATTGCTACTTATCATTTCCCTCCTCTATAGAGCCCTGAGGAGAATCAGCTTTTGCCACCTACACATGGTTTTACAAGCTCTTGTCCAGCTGACACTCTACCACTGCTTTCAAATATTTTCAGTCGCTGCTCCCCAGGAACAAGTTCTCTTTTTTTTAGGCATGACCATCAATGCTGTGGACCCTATATTTGGCTGTGTTGAAACACATCGTTTATTTCTATCTAGTAAAACAATGCACAGAGGTAGATTTTTTGTCAATGTCGTCTGTTATATTCATTATTCACCACTTTTCCAGTCATTTTGTCGTCAGCAATCTCCATGTCTAATAATCTTGTATTTTCATCCATTTATTGTCAATATAATATTAAATAATTTTGGATTAATTACTAACACCAGAGCTCAAATTAAATCAAATATCTTTGGGAAAAAAAAACATGAACATTCACAACTATTTTGTACATTTAACGGTAAACCAAGTTGTAATCGATTAACTTGATTATACTCCATGTTTGAGTCATCAGATTTCATTCCTGCAGTCAAATGCAGTAGATAACTCAGTAACAGGCCCAAAGATTAAATATATTAGCAAAAGACATCAAAATATGAAGTATTATGAAAAACATTAGTTTAGTAATATCTACTTTTCATAAACCGATGCTGGTTGGCATGATACCTTTCTTTAATATCTCATTAATTTTGTTCCTATTGTCCTGCACTATGCAGTCTGTTGTTTTGCCTTAGGAATAATATTGAATGAGCAGGTCTAGGGAAGTCTAAATCAAAATGTTTATCCTTTATTAAACGTCATTAAAAGATCGGATTTCTTTCCATATTCTTGGTTTCTTTTTTTTTTTTCTGACTTTCTAAGATTTACCAAACTGAATACGAGGTAAATGGATTTTTTAGTAAAATATAGTTTTGACAGTTGCTTTCACATCCTCCATTATTCTCTGAAAGAAAAGCAAGTTGCTTGTTGTATACTAAGCATACACTATCTAGGTTTTCCTTTCGCTATAAACCGGACTCATTTATTGGATATTTCTGCTTTCTCTAGATAATAAATTTATCAGCTTCATCCAGTAATAGACTAGTGTTATGTATATACTTGCTTTTTCCTAATCTACTTTTAAACCCCCAATATTAAAATCACTTAACGTGTTCTTTTGCTTGTTACCTCGATAACCTTGTCCCACTTCCTTATTTTGCAACTCAGTCCTTTCTGAATACTTTATAACCAGCCTTTTTTTGCACTTCACCAGCACATTCTTCAGGTGATTGAAAAGCAACACTTGCCTCCAGTTAACTTCCAAGAATCTTCCAAAGAACTTCCAAAATCTTGCCTGCCTTTGCTACTTGGATGAAATTAATCTCCTGGGAGATCACAGTGGTACATTCTTCTTCAGAAGTCTCCTGAATTCTGTAAGTTATCTATAACTGTGATTTATTATGTAAAACAGCGTTATTTATAAGTGTCAATATTAGATTTTATAAATCTTTTTTTAATCTTCAATTTATTTGAGACTAAAAATATTTTGCTGTTTTGTTTGAATATCCTATAAAAAAAGAATATCGTGTTTGGAGGGTTTGATTTTTTTAGCAAAGAAAAATATGAATATGTCAGTAATTTTTTCTTAACAATTTGTATTTTTATTAAAAATATGACTAGTGGAAGCCATATTTTTTTTGGTCTTACTACCTCTTTCAGCTCAATGTCCTGATCTGCTAAGTGTGATACATTTGCCATGACAGATCATAATCATTCTCAATCACATCATTCCTCGTCCTGTATTAATACCATGGATTGCCCTAACCCACGGATTGCCCTGGCCTTGTTGAACCTCATGAAGTTCACACAGCCCCACTTCTCCAGCCTGTCCAGGTCTCTCTGGATGACATCCCATCCTCCTAGAGTGCCCACTGCCCCACTCAGCTTGGTGTTGTCTGCAAACTTGCTGAGGGTGCCCTCGATTCCACTGTCAATATCATCAGTAACATGATTAAACAGCGCTGATCTCAGTACGGACCCCTGAGGACACCATTTGTCACAGTCTCCATCTGGACATCAAGCCATTGACCACCACTCTCTGAATGTGACCATCCAAACAATTCCTTATCCACTGACCACCCCATCCATCAAATTCATACCCCTTTAATTTAGAGAGAAGGGTGTTGCGGGGTCGGTGTCAAAAGCTTTTCAGAAATCCAGAGAGATGACATCCATTGCTTTTCCCGTGTACACTGATGATGTCACCACATCACAGAAAACCACGAGGTTCATCAGGCAGAACTTGCCCTTTGAGAAGCTCTGATGACTGTCTTGAATCCCCTACCTGTCCCCCATGTGATTTAGCATAACTTCTAGGAGGATCTGCTCCTTGATCTTTCTAGGCACAGAGGTGAGGCTGACAGGTTGGCAGTCTTCCTTTTTAAAGATGGGCACAATGTTGCCCTTCTTCTAGTCACAGGGGACTTCCCCTGATTGCCAAGACTTTTCAAATATTGTGGAGATGGGCTTGGTAACCACATCATCCAATTCCCTCAGGACCCTAGGATGCGTCGCATCAGGTCCCACAGACTTGTATACGTTCAGGTTCCTCAGGTGGTCATGAACCTGATCTTCCCCTACAGTGGGAGGAACTACATCTGCCTGATCCCCATCTTCAAGAAAATGAAATTATTTTCAAGCTTATTAACCCTTTTCTTTCTGCAATGTAGTTGAGACTTTCAGGAACATTCAGAGCAAAGACCTTCAGAAGAAATTGAACGGTTTTCCATTACAGGTTTCTGGCTTTTCTGTTTCTCAGCGTCTCTATCCACAAACATGGCAGAGCCCCAAAGAAAAGAATATCAATTTGCAGACTATTTTGCAGAAGAAAAAAAATCTATTTTACCAGCGGGAAACCCAACATAGACAGCTTTGAGAAGAGCTCCACGATATGAAAAAGGTTGGAAAGGGACATCAAAATCCACAGGTGGAAAAGTTGGCATTAAATGGCAGTAAATACAAATTACTGAGGGATATTTACTCATGAGGCCTGAGGGAATGCTCAGAGCCCTGATTTCTGGCCCATACATTTACATTTTTCAGTAACTGGTATAAAAAGATTAGTAAACATAAATTTAGCAAATGAATGAAAATAGAAAAATTACATCAGGTTTTAAAAAGACTGTCAGTTTTCCTTGTATTTCTGCAAGATGAATTAAGTCCATATTATAGTTAACTTTCGATTTTCTTAAGGAAGCTTTATTTTTTGTTGTTTTGTTTTCTTCTATGAAATCTAAGGAATTTTATTATTTCTTTTTCAAACATGAAGAAATGCTGTGAAACTAATAGCAGCAGTGTACACCTCCTGTCAGAAGACAGTTGCATCCTGTACATCAAGCCAAAAGGATATGACACCCAAGTAGGTATGAGATCTTTCCGTGTAGGGAACTAATCCTAGGGATGGCATTATGAATTTTTTCTCCTTTATTATTTGTAAATAATACTATATTGTAATGTGATTCAACAACTGACTTTTTACGTTGAACCAAATTTCAGTTTCTGTGGAAGATACATATACTCAGTGAAAAGTTTTTAAGGCAGTCATAAGCCATCAAAAGCCAAAAACTGAGTTAAAATAAAAGCAGTAACTGGATTTCTCTGTACTTTCTATTTAAAGTTTCTACCTTCTTCCCTGACAGTCTCTTATTGCTATTAACATACTCACTGTGCTACAAAATATTTTCTAACAAAGGTAGCAAAATGTTCTAATTTTTTCACTTAACTTCATCTAGAAAAGAAGAATGTCCCATCAATGCTTTCCCATAACCTATAGTTAGATGAAATGTTTGTTTCTTTAATAAATTTACATTGACCAAATAACATTACAGTAAATATATTTCTAATCTACTTCAGAGTACCTGTACGTATATTACATGTGCATACACATATGCTTCTCATATATATGGAGGAAAAAAGAGAGGTATTCTGATACAACGTGCCTAAGAAAGTGAATAGATCAAGAGAGTAGGTAGGATATATGTTATTAAAGCAGATAACGGATACAAGAACATATAAAGAATACCACGTAACTGAAATTCTATCATAAAGAACATTTCAATACTCCAAAACAAGTTGTTTCATTTGGTAATAACAGGTTGTATTAATCAGCGACACATTCTGCATTTAAACTGTAAAGTCCCATTTGAGAAAATAATTCTTTGGCATTAGTAAGAATAGAGAGGCAACAACTTTGTATTCCTGTCTGGTCCCCACTTCTCTTCAGGTCTTCTACTGAGGGACACTGTGCTACGCGCAGAAAATGAACATTATCACCATCTGTTGGCTGTTTGGTGATGTATACAGAATGAGGCAATGACTTGGCTCCTAAAAGCAGGTGTCTGTATTTAAAGAAAATAACAAAACCTCGAAATGAGGTCTAACTGCCATACTGACTGGATTTAGAAGCAGAGAGGCCAAGGACTGGACTGATTTGATGAAATAATTAGAGCAATAATCGGAGGAGTAGGCTTCAGGATTCCTGAAACCATGGGTTGTGAGGACAAGGCAGTGGGGAAAGAGAAAGGAGAAACATTTTCTTAGAACAAGGCAGGTCTGAAGCTTTCAGTCTCTGTTTGTAACTGCCAAGAACTAAACAAAAGCACACTGGTTTTACCAGATAGCTTGCAAGAATGGCAAGTATTTTAATTAAGAGTCTGAGTCAAAACGCATTCAACATACAAGGTCCAGTTCCAACTTTCAGAGCTACAGATGTATTGTATGTCCTCTTGCCTTTGCTTCTTACTTGTTCAAATCCTGTTATAATACAGCTGTACAGTACAGCAAAAATATTAAACTTACCCAACTTTAGAATGATGGAAATATGCAATAGGCTGTTAAACAAATGTGAAAGCTTAAAGTGACTTGAATTTCAGGCAATAAACAGAAACCTTACAATTAAATGCAGTATCTTTACACTTTAAATATATGGTCATAGTTAAATCCTATCAGAATTAGTTCTTATTAAGATTGTTTACAAGAGAAAATATTTATGATGGTGAATAAATGACTCAAAATCTAGTTCTATAGCTCGAATTTGAGTAATTTTTATAAACAAAACCAGACTAAGGCTTTTCAACATCAACAAGTCTCTGGAATTCAAAGAGGGAAAAATGCAGGAAAGGAATTGAGAGAGAGTAGCAGAAGGATGTGGGAGAACTGAGCAAAGGGCAACTTACACTGAAAATTAGGAAACACATCCTAATGTAGATTCCTGTTATTCTTTTTCCATGACACTCTAATAGAAAAAGAACTGTAATATCGATTATGTAAAGAGAGGCCTAATAAGATGTTTGATCACAGAACTGTGTAAAGAGAATGAAAACAATGGATTTTTATTTTTGGTCTTTCTGTTGCTAACATTTTTTATCCTGTCTCTGAAAAGAGTTTCAGACTTTTGCAGCTTGTTACCTGGGAACTAACAAATTTTAAAATATATTTAGTGTCTTTCAAAAAGACCACATTTGTTACTTCTGTTGATCAGTCTTAGGAATGACTTCCTTAATGACTGGAAATGGCATAATCAAATTATAGATCTGATAGATATTGAAGACTGCAGGAGATATTCTACGTATTTTTTTTAACTTCAATACATTTTCAACAACACATTCAGCAAGAAAGGGTAATCAAAAGAATTTTGTATGCTGAAACAATATGATGCCCCCCCTTCCCCAAACAACACCCACTTTTAGATCTAAAGTGTGACCTCTCAAACATTGTTCATTAGCTGATTTGTATTGAAGAAAAAACAGGGATTAGAAAAATCCACATATATTCTTAAAAGACATGCAAAGAATTTCACTTTGGTTTGAAGTACACATTAGGTAATTAAATAGGAACATTAAATAACTAGAAAACTAAAGTTAAGAAATTAATTTTAGTCTAAACCTATGTTTTGAAAACATAATTTTGAAGTGCACAAAATTACATAATAGAGTTAAAAATGTTAAGTGTTGTCCTACTTGAAAGGTACCACTGAAACATGTCATTTTTCCCACAGTGCCTTGTAAACTATTTGTTTGCTGTCGAATATGTAAAATCCACTTAGAAGGCGACATTACACCATTCCCAATTGTTACACTCATCACATTTCTCCCTCCCTAATCCTGTTCTTTGAATTAAAGGAAGAGAAAAAAAAAAGAAAAATCTGCTGAACACTAATTACTTAACCTTACCTCCTACCCACTTTCTCTCTTTATTCTGAGATTTCTTAAGGACTATAATGAGCTGTCCCCACACAAACAGGCCAAATTAGTGGATAATTACTGCTGGGTCTGTGAATGTTCTCACTCCTCCTTTCTTACAGTTTCACAACATTACCAGAACGGTCTGTCACCTCCCTACCAATTAGGCACAATTACTACTTTATAACATTAGTGGTGGCAGGCTTATTATGTTGGAGGATATGTAAAAGCAAGGGAGGTTTGGGGTGAGTGGGCAGTGAATCAGGCCAGAGGAGGTCATTATCACACTGATAAGTTCTATACTTCTAGCTTTATTTTTATTTTTCAAGACAAAAGCTGTATACACATTTAAGAAGAGAAAAATTAAGGGTATTTTTGGTCTGGTTTTGGTCTTTTTAGATTTTTTTAAACAAACAAACCTTCACTATTTTTTGTGCCTCCAGGTTTTCTGGGTGGTGACGCTAACGCTTGCCCAAATTTGTTTCTTCTTTCCTTGAAAAGATGTGTTTTGGCTGACAGAAAAGGATCTGTTTATCTGGCTTTATCAGGCTGAAGTATATATATCAACTATGTCATGTCAAGGGAGTTATACTGACCTCAGAGTGCACCAAAACATTTCCTTCCAATCTGTATTTAAACAAGGAAATTCAGGTCAAGATAAATCTATGTTAAATGCTCAGAGTAGGGTGACTTCTAATCTTTTCTAAACAGTACTAGGTATGTAGTTAATTTCTCACTTCCCTGAAAAAAAAACCCAAACCCCCAACCTCCCCTTCAAAAAACCCTGCCATGCCCTGGAACCTCCTTTTTATGCTTTACTTTCTAAATGGCAGATAAAAGAAAATCTTTAATATTGTTTGTTTTACAAGACACATTTCTGAGAATGAAATGACTGTCAGAGATTTAAGAGGAGTCCAATTTTAGGCTTCAATTATAATATATGTTATATATATACACTATATCATCTTCAATTATTTGCTTTAGAAAGTCCTCCATCAACCCACTTCTCCTCTCCTCCTCTTAGAGTTTGTAAGCTCTTCTTCTGATGCTTCTATTGGTAATTACAGGATATTTACTTACAAATAGTGATAGAAAAAATAGAGAGTTTTACATGCTAAGCATTGGGTAGAGATATTTAGTTTAAAAATAATATGGAAATGTTGCAAAACTGTGTAAGAACATTGGAACTGGGGAAACTTTTTCTATGCAGGTGGAATAATCTTACAGAAAATACAAAGAACACAATCCAATAAACCTGCATCTGTATTTCTGGCTTGCAGAAACTTATTCATTTTTTCATGGATTTTTTTTTAAGAACAGATTTTTAACTACAAAGACCTACAACTGAATATGAGAGGCATTGTTATACTATTCAATTTCTGTATTCATACTATGTAGTGGAGTTAGCAGTCCCAACATGCCTATTAAACATTTTGACAACATACTATCCAACAGCACTGGAATTGCAAAGGGTCTGTGAGATTAGATTTGTCTCACTGTGCAAATTGAGCTGAGGCAAACAGTGAGAAGTTCATCTACTGCTCCCTCTTTTAAGCTCCTGAATTGTTACTTTTATTACGGGTCCATTTGGGCTATAAATATCTCCTGTGGAATCTATGACCTCTAATTGCTGTTGGGTTGCTGTCTGCCTACACTGATTCTTGACAACCAGATCTTTCAATAGAAGAAGAAATGAAAAAGGTTTCAGAGGGGAAGTGACCTGGGCAGAGTAAAAGACAGCTGGAGTAGGCAGTGTCCTCTTCAAATGTGCTTTGAATAACACCATGAATAACACGATGAATAACATCCTTCCATAGTATATTATTTGTCTGCATGAGTCAAGTGTCAAAGTATCTCAGATCTTTCTTTTGAAGTTGAAAATCATAGACTTACAGGTTTATGCCCAGAATAGACTGTTGTGTGTTTACTTGCCTCCAGTCTGAAGTGTTAGTAAAGTGAAACATCTGGTTCAATTGTTTTAAACAGCAGTCCATCCTTCTCTTGGTGTGAAACATTAAAAGTTAAAGTATAACAATGGTATAATCCTTGGGAAGGTGACACAAATGATCTTTGGATATCTAAGTGGAAAATTCTGTGGATTCCTCAACTTTTTTCCTGTGTATCACTGATGGCTACATCCTTTTTTACAACATGTTACTCTATGGAGTACAAACAAACATGGATGTGTAAGAGGATTTGTTCCATAGAAGTCAATGGCAAACTCATTTCAATAGCTCCCAGATTTTACTCATTGATTCAGCATCAAAAATTTGTCTTCTGAATGGACTGTGTAGCTAGTTCTAAAACTGCTCAGCAAGTCATGAGCTTAAGAAAGAAGGGAAAAAATAAAAGAAACAAAGTTATAAATTATTTCAGCTGTATGTAAGGTTCACAGCTTGGACTAAAGCTTAGAAAAGACAGAAATGACACAGGGAAAAATGATGGACAAGTTGCGTGCAGAATCAGAACTGCCTTTCCACTTGAACTGAATGAAAATAGTAATTATTGATGAACCTCATATGGTTCACGGCAGTATATAAAATTCTTTTACTTATCTAAGTGGCATAGTTAAAACTTTTCAGATTGGGTATGTTCTAAGAACAAGTCTTCTTTTGAGATTTTAACAGTACCTGGGTTTCAACTAAGAGTCAGAAGTTATAGCATTCATGGTCACACTTACGTAGCAATTTCATTGCTTGTCTTCAACAAAAAAAACCCTACAAGTTTTGAGATTTTCTGACAAAAATTTAAAAAGAGGAAAAACTATGCTGCATTTCTGCTTGTAGCATACGCTGAACTCTTGTTATTTGCTGCAGTACTGGAGAAAACCTATCCTTCCTCTCAATTGACTCTCAATTGATCTGCTTTTTTTTCAAAAATATCCAAAATTTTAGATACAGTTTACAAATTCTGTAGGTCCCAGTAGGGTGGGTTTTGTTGCTGTTGTTCAAGATCCATGAGGGGATAGTTATCTTTTGAGATTGGTAATAAATAATTACGTCTCATAAATAAATCTAATGACTGTTTTGTTAAAGATACAGGAAGACTGTATCTTCAGACAAACTGCTGCTGGAATTAACGTGACTGTTGGCAGACATGTGCTTTATATTTTGTCTGAACAAATAGAACTTCACCAACCTCTTTACCTGTTTAGACAATACTTACTGAATACATTCAACATGCCTGCATATGTATGAATATCTTATTGTTGCTATGCACGAAGTGTGTCCTAGGTGAGTAAGTTAGTAAGAAATTACAACCCAGTTGCTCCTGTTCAAGGTGATCCACATGGTTATTGCCAGCAGACAAGTCCGTGAAGGTCTGGAGTCTTGTAAAGGGGTTTTAAGCAAAGTTTTTATAGTCATATCACAGTTGCACGATAGTAATCTCAGCAAAGAATATCTTTGAAAGTAAGCGTTCCAAAGTTTGTAACCCCATCTTTCTTGGCAGTGGCTGGAGGAGATCAAGGCCATCCCATTATCTCAGCTACTTCACCTTCCTGAGAACCCGCACTGTTTCTTTCCACTAGGACTTTACAAATTTTTTATACACAAGTGGGTCTTGTAGCATTAAAGACAAAGAGCAAAATGTTAAGTGTTGAAGCAACGTAGCCTGAGTACCATGTTTGTTACACCAGAAGTAAATCCCTTGCTTTGCTATACTATAACTTAAGTGGCTGCAGAACTTACCTTATCATGCCAAATTCAACTAAAATACTCTTGTCAAAAAGGAATAGTAGTGCTGTATTTAAAAAAAAAAAAAATTACCTGAAATAGTGTAGCTTTTATGGTCGGGAAAAATAAAAAATATTCAGTTGTGTCTACTTGTACTCCCAATTTGTCTATAAAGAAAACCTATTTTGTAGTACTATCACTGTGTCTCCTTTTA
This sequence comes from Dromococcyx pavoninus, assembly GCA_033558185.1. NCBI lineage: Eukaryota > Metazoa > Chordata > Aves > Cuculiformes > Neomorphidae > Dromococcyx > Dromococcyx pavoninus. The sequence goes on from JAUMJL010001065.1 coordinate 551,621, forward strand.
TAAACAATAATTTCATTCTACAATTTCTGACTTGAAAAGAAAATCAAAGTGGCCTTTTCTTAACACAAAGTTCGTATCTATCTTTAATGCAACATAAAAATATGTTACTGATTTCACAGTAAAATGGTCCCAAGGAAGTTTTACAGGGCTAATTGAGAAGTTCAGATATAAATGTAATTCTCTTTATTGTCAAATAAATGTTAATTTAATATTTTTACACACATTGCTTCTGTTTTTAATTTGGAAAATGACAATGAAGTAGAAAACGTACTGTAGGGAACAATTCAGAGTTGCCAGAAAGATGAATTAGCTGACCTACAAAAGTTTCTTGTTTTTAAACTTCCACTGCCACACTCCTTTGGTACAGACAATAAAACTAGTGACAAAAGTGGTATGCATGCCTTAATTAAATTGGCTGGTTTACACTACATAGCTGCTAAACCAATATATACTCCTTAGGTACTACTTATAGGTTCTCAGAGGAAACTCCTTTTCTACCTTGATCTGACACTCCAGATGTTGGGTGGCAACATCTAGTTTAAGGCTTTACTCAATCTCCATGATTTTGGAATTATTTCCTCTATGTTTTTAAATCTCACAAAAAATAATATGTACTTGAGCACCTGGTTTGCAAGCAGATACATAAAGTAAGGGGACAAGGGATGCAGAACAGAAATAGCAATAGCAGACATTTATGTTAAAATCTTAGGGTATTTCAGCCTGTGAATGAGTACTTCTTGAGACAACAGATCTTCTCATCTTGTAAAGGAGAGATCTGTCCTTTATGTCATTTTTGACCAAAGAGCTTTTGGTGTCTCTGGGTTGGGTTGGATGTTTGGTCAAATCAAGAGCCCAACCTCTAGGAATCTGGTTGCTGCAGTACATTGGAGCAGACAGGAGGAGATATCATTTCCTTGTTTTATCCCATTTCCTATATAGAGGAAGAAACAATCTCTGTGTAGGGTTTTCTGCCCAAGTCTACTGAAAGTAGTGTATTTTCACGTTCTTAGTGATTTAAATAAAGATACATAAAAATAAAAGATCACATCTTTCCCATGCAGGCCAGACTGTCTGGCTCAGAACTCCTGTTCATAGTTCTTTCTTTCTTCTTGAGATGCTTTATGCTGCTGGATTGCAGTAATGCTTCCTTTCTCCCTCACAAGGTTCCAGCCTTTGCTTTTACATTGTGTGGTTATGTTGGGCTTAGTTTTGCTGATTCTGGGTAACATATTCATAACAAAACAGGATACTCTTTGTGTCTCATTCACACTACTTATTTCCTTTGCCAGCATAATCAATTCTCTAATTCTATTAAATACGTTACAAACCAAAGAGAGTGGATAAACTGATTTAGGCACAGTTTTCCACAAATCACATATTATTCCTTCGTAAAAGATAATCATGCATTCATATATTGTGTAAAGTACAAAGAAAAATTAGAATGTATCAATGTTATTTGTATTATATGTAATGTAATGCAAATATAAAATACATATCACGTTATCACTTTTCAGATTCATTGTCATATAAGTGTTTTTTTAATCCTATAGCTTATGTAGAAGTGTCCTACAAATAACAGCTAAGGATGAATTAATCTTCCTATTTTAAAAGTTTTATGGGCCAAGCACTGTTTTTGTGCTATATAATCCTTTTCAGTCCTATAGTTTATGTAAAACTGCCCTACAAATAACAACTAAGGATGAATTAATCTTCTTGTTTTCAAAGTTTTATGGTCCAAGTGCTCTTTTTGGAGCACTCATAAAGCTGGACTGAGTCCATAAAATTGCACCTGAACACACACACCAACTTATGTTTAAGTTCAGACTTTTTTTTCATTTAAAAAAAAAAAAATTGAAAGAAAACTTAGTAGTTTAATGCAAAAAAAAAAGGTATACTTGTAGGCTTACAGAATGTTAAACGTTGCCTGTTCTTAGAGTGTTAACAAGAATGCTCAGGGTTTTGAACTTCATTCCAGTCTCTCCACACTTACTGTGCACGAACGCTTTCTCTCCACTCCTATTCCACAAACTTCTTTGCATTCATTTTACCTTTATTTTGTTCATTATTGCATAATATTTAAGAAATATGGCTTAAAATCAGAATCAGACTTTCCACCTCAAAACCTTCGCCTGACACAAGCAGTTCTGGATAGTACATGAAGGAACATTTGCACTACACAATATGCTGGTTTTGTGACTGCTGTGTGTTCCCTTCACTGTTTTCCATCTACAGTCCAAAAAGACAGATCTCCAGTTAAACATCTATGTAAAAAGGTATGGCAAATTTAACCCTTCTTGGAAAACACTAGAGTAAACCTTTCTTAACATGTATGTGCTTGCAAACCATGATGAATAACAACAACAGGTTTTAAAAGAGAATTCAGAGATAAGACTGACGTTTTTTCTTGCCCTATAGTTTTTTTCCTACTGTATTCTCTCTGTAGGCTATTGGTAATACTTTATTAAGATTTCAGATGTCCTTTAATATTTATAAATTTCATTACATGATCTCAAAATATCTCACAAACTTTTAAATTGGATCCAACATAAACCAAACCAAAAAACCAAGAGGTTTCTCTTGGAAAAGAAGGAAATAAATATTCACTTGCTTAAGTAGGTGCATGTCATCTCAGGAAAGATAAACTGAAAATCAAAGCCATTAAATATTTCTTCAAGGACACATCATATGTGAGGGACAGAGACACAGAGAGAACTTAGGAATCTAAATTCTCATTCAGCTTACATTCTATGCTGATATATATTTAGATATAAACTGTACACATCAAGAATACAAATGTAAGTTTCATCTGCTGATTTAGAAGTAGATATGCAGTGTATCACAATTCATATTTCTTGAATTTTTTAATTATGCAATTTCACCACATTGCTATATTCAGACTGGTCTCTGTGTGGTCATAGTTGTTAACTACATGTAAGTCTTACCACTCAACTTTCATCTGTGTGGTTTAAGTCCAAACATGAAATATTTTCAGTATTAAAAAAAAATAATAATTAGTAGCTTCTTATTTTGTCATGCCTTCATTAAAATACTATGTCTTCTCTGAGGCCTGTATGAAGTAGTATAAAATTGATTTATAGTGCATGCATTTCCTTTCATCCTTTCAAACAGCATTAAAATGACAATTTTCTATTATGTAGTGTGTTCGTTTTCTTGATATTTAAAGGTTGCCTTTCTGTTTCTAATTGTTAAGATTAAAACAGCAATCAGTTTCTGAAATATCACTCTTCTTTCTGCTCCTAAAGCCAGAAAACATCTAACTCATTTGCAAATACTGCACTTAAACAAGTGGGTGTGCCAGTATTAAATGCATGCTATATCCACGATATGTCCAGAGAAAGCACAGCGAGAGCATTTGCCAAGGCTGTAATTAATGCCCTTTTCTCATTTGGCCAAAAAGCAGTCCAGTATGATATTGCTAATTTGACATTCTTCCCTTGTCTTCTTTCAAATGGCAACTGAAAACTTTACATGAAATTAAAGTATTCAGTTCTTACTATTTTTTATGTAGCTGTATCCAATTTACTTATGCATATGTCGGGAAATAAGGATTCCCAATATCTTGAGGCACCAAGGTACACTCAAACACATCAGTTTAAGCTTGTGACCACAACTGAAATGTATTGTCCTTCTAGATTTTTCCTGCCCATCTGCAATTGGTCCCAGAAACAGGGGCCATGAGAGGAAAGAAAATTCTAAAACTGCTTGGAAAACTGTCCCATGAAGTGCTTGGGATTGTAACAACATTCAGTGGGGATGATCCTCCACCTTTCATACAAATACACAATTATTGGGTAGTCACAGTATGCCTATGAATGAGAATTGCAGGTTTTGGTGTGAAAGCAACACTAAGAATTAGCTTCAACCTAAGTCAAGGCTGAGACAGTGGACTGGGACAGTAGCTCCAAAGCTGAGATGGTAAGACAGCTTTCTGTTTAGTTTCTTTAGTTATTTCATTGTGCCTCAGGAAGACTGCCAGGCAGAAGGATGTAGGAAGACAGAACCCAAAAAAAGCCAGTTTTGAGGTGTTCTGAGGTGTTAGAAAAATTGTTGTGCATTACTGTAACCGACTAAAAAGCATAATCTATTCTTCTGTTTCATTGTTTTCATTTATTAGTTTGAAAGTACTTTTCAAGTTGCTGCCTCAGCCACATATACAAAACAGTGTCTGAAACCCATGGGGCAGGGTATTTCCACTGCCTCAGCAGAGCTCTTTGGCACAAGAAAAAGCCTCTGTTCCAATTACACTTTTCGTACAGTTTTAGGTTCCTATTTATACACAACAACCTATTCCAGACAGTCAGAAACAAATAGCTTAAAAATTTGCATCACACAGCTTCAAACATCTGGGGAAGTTAAAGCTGGATTTGAAATAGGGCAGATCGTGTTAATCCTACTGTCCATGTGACACCACACAAAGCAAAAATGCAGATGAGTGTTGTACATAGGATGTTCCTGTCTTTGGGACTCCATTTCACTCTTTATTCTTCCTCCCCTAGTGGGAACATACTGGGTAAAGTTGGACACAACACACTGATAATACAATGTCTTGTGATCTCTGATAGCTTTGGAGGCTGAGGCTTTTTTTTTTTCCAGTGTATGCTTCTGCAGCCTGAGAACTTGCAATCCCGTTTCTTTTTCCAAGATGGATTCTCATAAAAATTACAGTAATAATTACACCATAAAATCCACGTTTTGAGCTTGTTTCTTTTCTGTACTGATAGTTGTTTCCGACAAGCATACAAAGAAATTGCTCTAAATTTGCAGTGGCTCTAAGACAGAGTCAAGCCCTGAGATGCTTTAATCCTCTATTGTTTAACACCATGATATTCAGACTGCCAAAGAGTACCAGTCGGGGAACTCTGCCTATGCTTTGATGTCACGTTACCTATTTCTGGCTATAAAACATTTCCCTCTTGATTTTTCTAGCCTCACATCAAATGTGCACAAAAAAGATAAACTTCCCAAGAGATTATTCTGACACAGGATTGAAAACACACTTAAGAAACTGCTTCATTTTGGCAGGTCCTGATATTGATGGGCTATGCAAGCCTGATGTCCAAACCTTTTCTTCTCCTTTCTTTTCTATTCCTTTTGGTTTTGTTTTCTGGGTTTTTTTAGTTTTTTCTTTTTTCTAATTCAGAATAACTCATTGTAAAAATTGGCTGCCAGCCTCCCATTTGAAAGTGAAGAAAACATCTTGATTTAACATCTGAGCAGGGATTTTTTTTTGTCATCTGTAAACAATTGGACCATATGTAGTGTGATGGGAAACATGAAGGCTGTGATAGAATATAATTTAAGGAACCTGGTGTTTAATTACTGCTCTTGATTAGCTGGAATAGAAATTAGCTTTAAACGTTTGGTTTACAATATCAATTTTAAAGGTATATAAAATAGTTGTCAGTAAGTTTAATTAGTGGAAGTGCTGATGATTGTAGAGTTACTGTGATTATTTGCAAGAATAAAAGTATTTCTGCCTTTTAAAGAGAAACATATTGGTTTAAGGACAAAAGAAAGAACACAGGCTAGTGTGTGTTCTCTGTTTCTTGAAGAGTTCCTGATCTTACCCTCAGATTAATCCAGTAACTTCCTGTTCTTCCTCAGATCAACCAGTAAATGCCATCATCTAATAAGCTCTCTAAGCCTGTCCTCTTTCTTCAAGAGATAGGTTCTATTCTAGTGCAACATTATTAATACAGCAAGAGGGAAGGGTATGCCTCTTACACACTCAGAACAGACTGATTTATCATCTAAAATCCTGATGTACAACCTGTCACTTAGATAAGACTTAACCCAGTCTATCTCCAGAAGTCAAAACATCTGCATTTTCTAACCAGCACAGAGAAAATTAAAAGGAAATGTCATCGGAAGCTCTTTTGATCCCTTCCTTCTTAGTCCAGCCCTCCTCAGACTGGTAGGTAAGCCAAAGCCTCGCTCAGTCTGTGCAACAAACTGTCCTTTACAACAACTCAGGATTCAAGTTTCTCTTGACATCAGATTTCTCTCCAAAACACTGGGGCTGGGAGAAACAAAATGATCTTCAAGACACTTATGATTTTGTCTGGTTTTGGCTTTGCCGTGTGACAACCAAGGATGAAGAACTAGGCAGCAGCTGTAGTAACATTTTGTTATTATGCTGGAGAGGGTTTAAGCAGAAAAGAAGAAAAACACTATAATTCCTCGCTGTTTTCAGTCTAACTTGGAAAAGCAGTGTGTACATTGTGAGGCTTCACGTCTGGGCCCCCCAGGATCAAAGATAAGAAAGCAAAAGGTGAGATAAGCGAAGACAAGAAAGACAATGACCTTCTTTCCTGACTCATGTATGTCAGAGAACACGCTGTTCAAACAGGTGCCATGTATTTTACATTGAAAACAAGGCTGAGATTTCTTGTTCCTTTTGCAGTCTAAGTAGGGAAATTAGTGCACAATTTGATTACTTTTGGTTGCTCAGTAATATCAATATTCAATATAAAACTGAGTTCCTGAACACTCCTTGTGCCCCCTTCTCCCATATCACAGAAGTTCTCAATTCTGCTCTTAACTCAGAGCCAACAACCTATCCCCAAAATATTGGTTCTGTCTCCCTGACTATTTTGAGAGAATATTTCAGGCCCTGAGGCTGCGATGGTTGGACATGACCATTGTAGAGAATTCACTTACCTTCTCTTTGCTGAACTGCCATCTCCATAGAAACAGAAAAAGAAAGACAGCTGGCAGCCAGCAACCACAAGTTTAAAGAATTTATTCACAACAATTTCAGCTGTACAATATCACTTGAAATCTGGAAACACTGGTCACTGGTAGGACTTTGCACTGCACATGCACTATTTTAGAAGATGGATGACTCTATATCAGAAAAATACTCCAGTTTATTTTTTTAAATAGCATTCCTGTAATACTCCTTATACTTAAACTTCTTTGTCAAAAATATATTGAACTGCTGATTTAAATGCTTTTAGTAGCAGAGTCGGTAATGAGAGGTCTGAGCTTTAAAGGTCAGGACAAAGAAGATTAAGACTGGGAATTTTAATCCAAGTCTTCACACTGATGCATTGCATGATACAAAGCAAACAGCACACATGGAACTGATCAAAATTTCCTTACAATTCCTTGCAAAAGTAAAAAAGATACCATTTCAGAAACTTATAAAATCATAATTGTTCACAACACTATTGGCAATATTGGTTATTTTCCAAAACCTTCTTACAATTTTTAAAGTGAAAGAAGTTTCAGGAGCAGCTATTGAAATATTTCAGCCTAGACTTGGTGTAAATAAAATATTTTTGGAAAATCTTTCAGTGTTAAAAGAATAAGAAGGGAAAAAAAATTGCTGTAGAACGGGTTTCTTTTGAAAGGTTTAAAATTAAAACAATTGCTTTAATGAACACCAGCTTCCTCTTTTCTTGTTTTTTCCCATATGAGAAATGAGGATAAAGCTGTGGAGATCACTATCTCTGCTCACCCCTGCTAGATAGCTCTGTGCTTTATATGTAGTCTATTGTGCTTCTTCCCACATAGTCCTTCTCTCTCTCTTTGGCTTAGCAGATGGTCCAGAGTCCAGAGAGAACAGAGAGGGTTATAACCAGTCATAACAAAGGCCGCTCAGATCCTGTTATGAAAAGAAGATGGGGAGTGAAAAAAAGAAATAAAATATGATTCTAAGGCAGGAACTACAATTTTAGATGGAATAAAATAGGGGTAACAGTATCCATCTTTCCAGACATCCATTTTTGTACTTCAAAATAAACCAAACAGCTTCCCTACGATTTGCACAAGCTCTGATTTCTTCTAAAATGCATGTCTAGTTGGTTGTTTCCTACTCATAAGATCATAAATCACCACATATGTTAAATCTGTAATGTTCCAGTTTAAATAGAACTATTAGAAAAATCTTATACCCCTGAAGAGTTTCTTAATGACCAAGAGTTTGAATTTCTGTCAAATTTTGAGGACAGATTCAGAAGTGACAGGAATGCAGAATTTTCACACTATCATTCAAAACACCTATTAGTATTAGCACCTATCTGGAATGCCATGCAAAAGTCTACGCTTGTACATAAACATATTATATTTATTATGGATATTATATTATAAAATATATTTTTATTCTTTGTCAATTTTTAATCAAAATCAAATTGCAAAACCACTTAAACTCTCCCATATTTTTATTTACATTATTTTCACAGAAATCTGAAAATAAACTCTATTTGTTCTGTCTTTCCTTGATTTGAATAACACAGATATACTCCTGTTAATAGTAGGATTTGCCAAAATCACAGTGCTTATTTCCCCTTATGAATGGCACCTTCTCACCCCATAGCCTGGAATTTATCCTAATGAGAAAATTGTACCTGACTGTAATAATTACCAGCATTGTTGATCTCAGATCACAGTGAAAATACAATTCCTTTTCCTAGGGGCCTCAGAAAAATACCAACTTACTTTTCCTTAACTCCGCAGTGAAAAAAAAAAAGGACATTGGTAATCTAGAGAATTATGAACATCTGATCTTAACTCTTAAATTAGCCATATGTTGAGTCTCAACAGATTGACAGTACTTATTAACATGAATGTAAAGTTTTAATATTTTAAATCTGCATTTTATTAATATTTAATCCAGGGTCATAGGTAATGTCCATGTGTGTCAGATAGAGAGGAAAGAAGGAGGCATCACAGGAATCCAATTACTTCTGCTTCTAATTGCAAATGACTTTCAATATTGAGGCAATGTTCTTCTTCTGTGACCTTTAGTGCATATTCGAGACTTCATTAAACACCTTTTGTTCTTGTCAGTTCAGGTAAATCTGATCTTGTCCCATTCTTCTGAAACTATTCTGTCATCTATTCATGATCCAATGAAAAATGATTGTGGCAAGAAAAATACCTGGAAGTACTTAAGTTACATGCCACAATTTAATCTATAGGCAGCGTAAAAACAATTCTCTTTAAGTTTTTCTTTCACAAACTTAGGAAAATCTAAATCAACTGTTATTGTCCAGGCAATTATAAATTTTGTCTATTTTTATAGCGTTTATATGTATTGGTTCCTATAACTGCTTTACTTAGTACAGACCTATCATGTATTTGAAGTTTAAAGAGTGTACGCATTCATTCTAATTAACTTTATGCTTTTTAACAGAAGAAACATTCTTTGAAATCAAATATTAAATTGAAAAAAGATAAGGTTAGTATCATGTAAAAAATTAAATTATATTTATTACCTCATAAAGGAATGTTCATGTGATGTAATGGTGTTCAGAATGTGCAGTTTAATGTATATACAAATGGCAAAACAACAGTATAATTATTGTTGTATAAAAATATATAATAATCAAGTTTTAGACTGAGTACTGCCATTTTGCTAGCATTGTACATACAGAATACCTTAAAGGAGCTGTGTCTTTATAAACATAAATGAAAATGAAACCGTCTATTACACATTGTGTATAAATAATAACATAATGTAAATAAATGAATTGAGAACCATTCAAAGACATGTTTTCTATTCTCCCTGAAATTGTGCTTTGTGAGTTTCCTTTCCTGTTTTTTTAGGAGTATAATCTGCAACACATGCACATATTTCAGCTTCTGTATTTGTAGGTGTGAAAGATATTAGGGAAATAGTAATTTCGATTTGTTTCAAACATACGTTCTTTTAAATGCATTATACTTATATATTGCAAGACTGCCTTTTCATAATAACTTTTTGCACCCAACATTTCCAGTTGATCATTTAACTTCACATGACCCAACTCAAAGTAAGGGACTCTAGACAGGTGACTATCTTCTGAGAAACCCTGAAGGAGAAAGACCTGTGTCTCCTTCCCTTTCATATGCTCAGTGGTCAGAAGCACCCCCCCAAGCCATCACAAGATTCAGATTTGTTTTACAAGACTTCAGTCACCTTGCAGTTCAGGAGATTTTTTTTTTAAATGCGTCAATCAATCTACACCGATGCAAAACAACCTGATTAAATTAAAACTCAGCTCTCTGAAAATGATATTGAAAACTTTTTTGGATAATCTTAGATGTATAAGAATTTTGACCAATGTCCAAGGATGACTTGGGTGCTTTGGATCTGGGAAGGGCATACCTTGAACATAGGAGCAGGTCTGGCTCTCTCCTTGTGTTTCATCCTTTTCCCTTACCCGGGTGCCTTTTAAAATGCCATGAATTCAGGATTTTTTTTTATTATTCATCCAGGAGTATGAAACCTTTGTTACAAAATGTGATTTTGAATAGCCCTCTTTTTGCTAGACTCCAGCTGGGGAAACTGGTATTACATTAACTAGAACAGCTTCATCTTTTGGAACTGGTGAAAGCGAAGGCTGGAAACAAAAATTATTTAGCTTCACAGCTGTTTTATACTCTTTGATGGCAATAAAAAATACTGTAAAAAGGGGAATACAGATATCATAATCAAACTATATCATGATACCTTACCAGATAAATGCCATTTCTAGGACATTCTCACAGCTGAATTTGGCCACCCTATATCCTGATAGCTGTCACCACTAAGCTGATTTGACTCACAATTGCACCTTCTTCATCTGAGTCCTCTCCACGCCAGAGCAGTTCTTCCACTGCATCTTGTGCGTCTCCTGGTGGATGTTACTCTCAGCCCACAGCAACTTTCAGCTGCAAACACCACTCCTCCCACCACCTGTAGCAGGGCAGGCTCAAGCTGGGCAGAGTAGAGGAGTTACCTGAAACATAAGTAACTTGATAAAGCGGTGACATCACGTAATTGGGTCTGAAATGGGTCTTTGATACTTTTACAGTATTTTAAACCGTGGCTGGAAAATTCAGTACTGACAATTTTTCTATAGAATATTAAACTCATCAAAAAAGAAATGTGATATTAGTAATTGATATGCGCAGGAAGAGCATATATATATGTTGCCATTTGTGAATATTAATGAAGCATAAATCTAACACATTAAGTCATATTAGCACACCATATAAACAGGACAAGTTTTAAAGTTCACCTAAAGGGCAAATTAGATTGTCTTCTACTGCTAAGTTCAGGTTAAATCCTTGAGTTTTAACAAATTTTGTGGCTGGGGGGTTATTTTCTTATTTTCATGTAACTGAATTCCTCCCAAGTTCTAGTACTAAAGGATTACACAATATTATTTGAAATAATCTTACTTTGCAGACAAGCAGTACATTTTCCTTCAACCTATAAAGCCCAGACATTACTGGCATAGTAAATATGTATGTTTCAGAACAGGAAGAAAATGAAAATGAATACCAGCTAGAAAATTTACAATAAGAACTCTTTAAAGAAAAAATGCGTTTGATCTTTGGCAAGTTCCCTGACTTTGAACTGACACTAGACAAATGATTATGGAGAGAAGATTCATGAATATCTACTCCTCCACTTCTGGGCTTGTACATTTTACTGTGCAGCCAGCGTTCCTGACCAGGAAAGATCTTTGCTCCCGCATGTGTTACTGAGATCAATTATTTTTGGAACATTGGGATAGAAAGGAGGGAAAGAGGGGAAGGCCTTTCAAGCAAGGCAGCCTTGATTAATTTAAAACACATAGTAATGGGCTCTAAAATAACAGCATTTTAACCAGTGAGTTCATTAAACATTTTCTCAAATGCATAACCATCATTTTGCTTGGTCAGATGTTTTCTCAAAGGAGAGTTCATTCATTTTAACTGTTTAAAACAGATGATGAATGAAGCAATTTGCTTTTTTATTTACATTTTATCATGGATGATATTTTATTAAAAATACCACCACAAAGCAGCAGAGTACAGCTTTAATCAGTGTTTAGTTTTCAGGGCAAGGCTTTCTTTAAACGTAAAGAAAATAGAATATGTTAGGTTATGTTTGCAAATGAGCTACTCCAAGCTCTTGTCCGTAGATGCTACCATAATTAGTTTTGGAAATCATTATAGCATACACCCCAGCTTATAAAATAATTATATGTATGGTAAAACGTTAGGCTAAAGGATATTCAGGGATATGGGTTATTGGTCTTGAATAGCAGTGTTGCCAGGATTGAATTCACCATCCGAGGGAGATATTTTAGCAATGATCTTAATGTGTAAGGCGGTAAATAAATTTAAGACACAATTGCAGAAAAATAAATGAGGGATGGACTACTGCAAGACAAATATGATGTAGCAACTCACGTTGTCTGCTGTAACAGATTGGGATGAACACATGTTTTACAGCTGAAGAATCAAGTAATCCAGGCACTGTTTGCTGTGTTAGTTCTTTTCTGTAGGACCCTGTGCAGCTCATGCAACCCTTTTGAGTCTTCGTTATCTTTTATAATTTCCATAGTAATATTCACCTGCTGACTGAAAGAGGTTTGAGAGTCTCACAGAACTTTAACTACCAAAACACATGTTTTAAGGTTTCAAGTATTACTGTGGATGTGTCAAGTAAGGGGAATGCAAGAAGTTCTCTTTCAGTGCAAAGGAATCAGGTGCATGTGTAGGTTTGTATATCTACACGCATGCAACAGTGTAAGTAGAATCATAGAAATACCCAAGTTGGAAGGGACCCAAAAGGACCACCGAGTCCAACTCTTATCTCTGCATAGGATAATCCCAACACTTACCCTGTGTGACTGAGAGCATTGTCCAAATGCTTCTGGAACGCTCCAAACTGGGTGCCGGGACTGCTTCCCTGGGGAGCTGTTCCAGTGCTCCACCACCCACTGGGGGAAGAAACTCTTCTTGATATCCAATCTATTCCTCCCCTGGTGCATCTTTCTGCCATTCCCTCTGGTCCTATCACAGGTCACCAGACAGCAGAGCTCAGCACCTGTTTCCCCACCCTCCCTTGTGTGAAGGCAGCAAGCAGCTCTGAGATCCCCTCTCAGCCTTCACTTCTCCAGCTGAACAGACCAAGGAACCTCAGCCTCTCTTCATATGACTTCCCCTCCAGACCCTTCCCTAGCCTTGTGGCCTCCTCTGGCCACTCTCCAGTAATTTGATGTCCTTTTCATATTGTGGTGCCTAAACTGCCCTCAGTGCTTGAGGTGGGGCTGCCCCAGTGCAGAGCAGAGTGGGACAATCCCCTCCCTCTCCCAGATGGCGATGCCGTTCTTGGTGCCCCCCAGGACACGGTTGCCCTCTGGGCTGCCAGGACTCTCTGTTGAGCCCCCAAGCCCCTCTCTGCAGGGCTGCTCTCCAACCTCTCACACCCCAGTCTGTTCTCAAACAATTGCATTGGCACCTTGTTAACTTTTGAGATTCACTGTCCAAAAAGACTCCTGGAGAACCTGCCTTGAAAATGGAGAACGAGACCATCACTGTGTGTGTTTCACAACTCCTCCATGGCCATTAGCCCTTGTAAGTCAATAGCTTACTCATGCTTATTTCATTGTACCTCTCCATTTATACCTGCAAGTTGGCAAGTAAAATCACTGGTAGTGCAGTATTTCAAAATATCTCATCTTGCACAACTTGGATCATCAAGAGGATTTGTGAATACTATTTTTTTTTTCCTAATTGTTACTCTTTCCTGTAGTGCTGTTCTTAATCACTAATGAAAGAGACTATCTTTGGACAGAGCAAAACAGTGTTTCCTTGGCTTGAGGGGTAGTGTCCCTCTTCTTGGTCCTCAAGCAACAAAGTTCTATATCAGCTTTTAATGTAAAGTGGATAAAGCTTCTGTGGAGATGAATGTCCTGTGTAAAGTTAAACATAACTCAGAGTTTCAGCAATTGTATTTGGAGACTCTACAGGACATTTATAAGTGGGAACAGACCTTGTGTTGAACCTCTAGAAAGGGCTGCATTGTACCTTACACACTAAGATACCTTGTAGATAGGAATATAAAGATCCTTGAAACAAACAAACAAGAAATAAATACAAATTTAAGTGAACAGATCTAGGATTAATACTGCCTCCAGAATTAATCACATCTGAAAATTCACACACCTGTGGTGTTCTCCATATCACTGATAACTAAATGACACGATGTACAAATAAGACACACCTTTTAGGTCACAAATGCTACAGCAACAGCGCTTTGCTGCTAGGACTGGACCTAACAAAAACCATCAAGAAAGTTAGATGGAATCTGGCAGGGAACCAGATAGCAAATTAAAAAATGTAGTAATTTATAATGGGGACATAATTGCCTGTATTACACAGTAATAAGTTCCAAGAAGAGATAAAGATTATTGCAGAAATGTGTTGTCCCTTTTGTATTTGAATTTTGAATGAAAAGACTTGGTAAAAAGCCTATGAATTTTGTTGCCATTGGGTGCTGATGATACCCAGAAGTTATGACTTGCAGACAGGTACAAGAAGACTCCTGAATTAACCATAATTTTTGCTACTGCTGTGCTTGAATTAGGGCAAGTATGAACTGTTATGTTACTCATATTTATTGACATAAGGTTATGGGCCAGTCAAGAGACATGCAGTTGCTTTAATTTACCACACATTTTGATCTCTCTGTTGGCCTTTCCAAGCTGCCCCCCCCTAAATTTCTATAATACTTTCCGCAGCAGGTTCAGAGAAGCATGGAGAATTTTGGTCAGGTCATCAGCTTAAGTGCAGTTCCTGGTGTCTTAGAGCAACAATTGTTTTTTAACTACTGCTACCTTGCTCAAACTAAGACACATCCATTGTGTCAAAGGTTGTGCAAACATCTCTAGGCAAAAATAGCAAGCCTAAAGAAGGCAAAGAAGAGCAGAGTTTCCACAGAAATTCATACTAATGAGAATAGGGATCAACATTCCCCTCCAGATGGTCTAGAGTTTTAAAAATGTGGCTTCCAGTTGACGAAGCACTAAAGCGACAAAGTTACTCTTACTTACAAGCAAAAAAGATGTGAAGAGGGAAGAACCATCAGGCTGAGACTTTTGAATAAACATGGTGCAGTGGTGGGCTGAGCAGCTGTACAAATCATTATTCTTAAAACTCTCTTCAGATTATACATATACTCCAGGTGTGCATATATGTATATATTGTATATATGTATAAATTGTGTACACACAGGTATGTCTTTGCCAATGTTTGAGTACTTCTGATCAGTATTTGCTCCACTTAAGAAAAGATAAAAGTGAATTCTGCAAGGTCTACTTTTAATATTATTTTTAACTTTCTGCCTTCACACATCATTTCATTCCCTCTCTACTTAACTAGAGAGTTTTTATTTCTTTTATGTTTAATAATTCAGATTATCATATTTACGTACTTCTTGAAGGCACCTTGATTTTCTTATCAAAAAAAGGGGAAAAAACTCAGAAGAAAAAAAAGATTCCAAGAACTAAGAAAAAAATCCCTTTCAGCTGAGAAGGGCAAGTGAACAGCAGCTTTGTTTGATCAGCGTTTACTTTAAGAAAGTCTGCACACATCAAAACCATGTTATAGTGAGCTAATTATGCAGAAAGAACCATCATCCAGGAGGAGAGCGATTGACCAACATGCGTGGTTGCTACATGCAGTATCAGAGACCAAGCACAAATCATTCTGCCCCCCAAAGACTTCTGTGAACATAAACCAAAGGGAGTGTCAAGTTATTGTTTGGTGATTAGGGAAATAATTGGGGCAGCTATAAAAATATTAAGAAAAGTGATTCAATAATTAGTTATATGCACCTAGAAAAATACGATTTAACATAAGTAAAATGTTGGTTCATGTGGAGCTGTGCACAGGATTGTGTTTAGCTTCTGCAGGAAGCAGATGAAGAATACAAATGTCTAAAGATCAATCCAACAGCAAAGGAGACACATTCTACAGACGCCAAATAGGCAGAGGTCAGTGCTACCCTGTAGAAGAGTTTAATGCTGCCTCTGAAGCACAAGCTATATATGGAGACAAACATATTTACATATAAACAAGATGACTACGTGTAAAGATCACATATGTAATTTTTATACATTATGCTCCAAATGTCATACAGGAAATTTACTCTCTGATTGATACGTAGAATGTTTGCCAGAACAGTGACAGCCAAAGAAAGTTCAAAGTCACAGGAAATGTTGTCATCAGCCTACTGTAAAAATGTACAATTACTTGCTATTCTCTTTCTGTTTAAAGGTGACTACTACCATCTTTTTCCCTAGGCTACTTGTTCACTGTATCTTATTATCATTACAAAGTATTATAATGGATTAGCTTTTCCATATTGTGTTCATATTGGGAAGGGCATATTTCAGACAGCACACTGACAAGGGTTTTGAAAAGGCATTTATTCCCCCACCAAAAATTACTAGGCAGCTTGTTTTCAAGAATAAAAATCTCTAAATTGGATGCTCGCAAATTCCTCTTTCCCAATAATTCGTTTAATAGAAGGAAATCAGAAAGAAGAAGCGAATAGTATCTAATTAATATCTCTTAATACTCAACTAGTGTCAAGCATGACTCCAATTTATAAGTGAACTATATTTTTGCATTGAAAAATTCAATTACATTTACTGACAGACTTTGAAATGCCACATTATTTATACTGGCAAACTTTGCAGTCTCTCAGTATATTTATTAACGTTCGTTCCACAGAAAAAAGAGTATATATAATACAGATCTATAATACAGATCACTGCATTCTTCTTTTTTTTTAATCTTTTAAAGTGATATGTACATCTGCTGGAGTAGGATGGAGCTGCCTTGTTGTTGGATATCCAAAAGACCAAACAGAGTCAGCAGTTAATTTGCCCTCCCTTTTGACTCTCCAGGCAAAACAAGGTAACCTTGACATTTCCTTTCCTTCTCTCCCTCCCTCTTTCCCTCTTTCTCTCATTCCTCTTCTCTCCTACTCTTTTCTCACACACACCCCCACGCTGCACTCTCTGTGCACACATCAACAATTTTGAGCTGTGAAGAGGTTCAATTGCCACCTTAGTGACTCACTTATAATGCACAAATCATTTACTAGGATAGCTTGAGGACATGACAATGACAGAAAGACATCTGTTGGGTAGATGGGATGAAAAAAAAAAGGGGGGGAGAGAAAAAGAAAAAAAGGAGGTTATTCACAGCTGGTACATTAGCCATGCTAGCCACTAGGCCACCACAGTGTCCTAGTCCTACAGCTTCACTCTCCTTCTTTCTGCCTGCTCCCTGCTGTCAGCTGCCAAAAGATATCTGTTCTCACCCCTTGCTGAATGAAAAGGTGCTAATGCATGACTTCAGGATATGTCAGAACATACAGTACTTACAAGTGTTTGGAGATGCAGCCAACCTGACCATAGGGAAAAGAAGTGAGTAACTAAAGAGTGAATTTCTCGAAAAAGAATGACTAGAAAAATCGCGAGGGGGCTATTCCTTTTTCTAGCTGTGCCAGGAAGGACAGGTTTTTGCCTCCTTGATGCTCATCTGCATTTTGTGTAGAGTACTAAATATTCTACCAAATGTTCAAAAATGGGCTGAGTTTTCTTTTGCTTACGATTTTTTTGCACTAACTGAACTTAATACATCCCCAAAAGAAGAAGAAATACAGAATAGCTGGAAGACTCACAATAAAATAACGGCTTAAAGAGCTGGTGTTTTTTTTTTCTTTTAATTTTAAGAGTTAGAAAGACTAGAATGAGGCAAAGGTTTCAACAAATTGTGGTTAAAAAAACTCAGTGATTTGAACATCGAAAGTGCCAGGGTGCAATAGATACCCAGAATATTCAGGCAGCAATCTCCTCTTCAATTGCACAAGGTCTGTACCCACTGGCACAAACTCAGCAGGCAGAGCAGAGCAGTGCACACATTCAGCATGCCAGCAGGCTTCTGGAGGGGCTGTTTTCTCAGTGGAGTCTGCTGGCCAAAGTGGAATGGAACATTTTTAGAACCACTTTAAAATCACGCTACAAACCTGTAAAAAATCTGCAGTTTCATTGTCAGTAGGGACAATTTTTGCTATCTGCATAAAATAGCCATACCCTTGTTCACTTATTCATGAGGTCTGACACCAAACCGCTAAGACTAACCCTATGGATCAGGAACCAAGAGTGGAAGGGTAGAGACAAAGAGATGGTTATAGAAAATGTTCTGACCTGTCACAGTGAGACAAGGCTGAGCTCCATTGCTGCACTCAGTGCGAGAAGAAATGCTTTCAAGTAGAGACAATTTCCTACCCTCAGTTGGAAAACCTTTGCTGCGCAAGAGTGAACAGTGAGTTCTCATCAGGTTTCTTGTGAAACTGAAGAAATTTACAATGAAAACCGTTCAATTATTGATTGAGGCTGATGGTGAAGAGGTTCCGAAGATCCAGTTGGTGCTCAAAGGAACTCGGTTTTTATCGGTAGAAGATGTGAAAGCCAAATAGACGGAGAACCTGAACAACCCTTCAGGAAATGATCTGTGGAATTGCTTTAAACATTGGCAGCATCACATGCAGCTCAGAAAGGAACTTTTCTGAAGGTCATCACAGCTCATTTTCTTAATTTGTTAAATAGAAATAGTTACAGGGACAGTTTTGGTTTGGGTTTTGGTTTTTTTTTGTTTGTTTGACCTTGCATTTACTGTGGAACTAAAAAAAATCCACTAAACAAAAGTTCTAGGGCAAGGAAAGATACTCTTTTTTTTTCAATGAGAGAGAGATACTTTTCAATGACAGTAAGAGATTCTAATACTAAGGATATGAAGGTGATGCAAACATATAAAAAGATACTGCATAGCCATGGGCAAAAGATTCCCTACAACACATATTCGTGAAATCAGGATGTAGAATAAAGAAATATTCCAAAGTGACCCAAGCATGCACTGGTCTTTCGAGCTCATGTAATACCTTGGACGCACTCTTGGTAAGAGTAAAATTCCTCAATGGATTCTCCGGAGTGGATACTTCTGCAGTTGTCTCTGCATTGTGGTCTTGCTGGTGAAGAAGGGGAGCAAGCAGGGAGGAGAGAAGAGGGTCTTTCCTTACTTGAAAAGAAAACCCCAATTTTCTTGAAAATAAAATGTTTCCTAGCCTTACTAAGCTAAAATTCTAAAAAGAAGGAATTATTGACTATCTTTGGAAGTGGTTCAGTTCCAGGATTTCATCCACCTAGAATTCCTGGGAAGGTGAGCAAGAAGGACATATTTTCTCTGGAAGAAGTAGTTCCCTGTTCACCAGATACTCTAAGATGCTATACGTTCAGTAATCTTGGAACTTTTTTTAAATAAAAATATTTCAAAAAAACCCAAAAGTCTAACTCAGTCCCAGACCTACATGGGTCCAGGTCCCACTGACCTCTCCTCCAGGTTATCTGTATGTTTGAATTTTTCCCGAAATTCCTGCTCATTTTCCAAGTTAGTCTGAGTGTTCAGCAGTGCAGATACAACATGTATATATGTACGCTCCTTTTGTTCATCTGATGAGGTCACACTGCTCCTACAACAGCAATTGTCTGTCTCTGAAACATTTGGAATATCTGGGCTAAAGGTGTTTCCTGACCAATGGGAAATTCAGATTGTACTAAAATTTCCTTGATTTTGTGTGTCAGGTCCTGTTTCAGTAACATACGCTGTGGTTCAAAAGGGCAGTTTTTTCTCCAGTGGGAATTTGCTTATGAAAAGATATCTAAGCAATGCTAGAAAAAAGAATTAAACAAAAAGGACCAAAATGTGAATTTTTAATTATTATTTTGTGTGCAGAGGCTTTAATAGTTTAAATAATATCTCCTATTAAATATGTACAGTAGAAATGTGAGAATGAATCTTATCCAAAACTGGAATTTTCAGAAAATATTTTCTAATATGGACTTGTGGACGACTAAAAGAAATACTTTGTGTCAGAGTCTCTCTTCCCATCTCCATATATTCAGTTTGAAGTTTTATACAAGCACTGTAGTGTCAGCAGAAGTGTGTATTAATAGAAAGTGATAATTTCTAAATATAGGATAATGTTATTATGTTACATAGATGCAGAAATTAGTAATTTTCCTCTCCACTGTTCATTAATACTAAAGAAATAAGAAATAGGACAGTCACTAGGCAAGACCAAAAAAAAAGAAAAAGAAAATATCTGATTAGTCACCCTTTCGACAACTCCCTTTCTGCAAGTACTGCCTGTGGTTCCAGGTCTATTTTCATATCAAATTTTAGTTGCCTTTTAGTTGAACACACAGTTCAGTACTATTCTATTTTTAATTGTTAGCACAGTTAGCAGAGGAAGGGAAAGTTTCTTGGTCTTCTCTTTTCTTTTCTCCTTTATTAATCAATTTTTGTTTCAGTTCAACAAAAAATCTACTGGCACAAGCAGGATAATGCACACACAAATGATAATGAAAACAGACACTTTAACTTTGGCCTTACACCACAGGTGAAATTTAATGTAATAGTTATACTTCAGTTTGTACTTGCAATAACAAATGACTTCAAATATTTACTGAAATTCAGAATTGGCAAATCTTTCCAAAAAGAAGTCTTGGTTGAAGAAAATATCTTGACTTTTGCCAATCAGAACTTAGCTAGAGCACAGTGATAATCTTGCCAAAAAGGCCAAAAGGTGCTGTTCACCTATCCTATGGATGAATCACACAGTGATGAATCCTGATCAGCAGAACTGGAGGTTGGAGCTGCCAGACTCCAAGATGCCAATTTCTGTGAGCAGCCTTTCACAATTCCTCTCTGCAGAGACAATTGTCAGAGGCTGGGCTTCAAATAGTTAGATCTTTAATTCCCATTTTTTAAAGAAATTTTTGTTTAAATATAAAATCCAGCCCAGTGAAGGCATCTTATATTGCAACACATAACTCTAGGTGTAAGAAATAAATCCACATGCCAAATGCACTACTAAGTCTCTGCTTTATGTGCAACTGAAAGTCAGAGTTGAGTTTCACAGCAATTTCAGTTATCTTTATATAGTTCAACCTTAGCTCCAGATGTTTCCAAGTAGTAGAAGCAATTAACATGCTGAACTGCCTGCTTTGGCACTGACACCCTCAACCCAAGCATTGCTCCGTCTGTGTTTGCAGTTTCTTTGCACCTTCTGAACGTAAAAAACACGAAGTAGATTTAAGCTTTTCAGTGCAGATGCTGATTGTTCTGGGAGGCTCAGAAATTAGCCAGTGACATCAAATCCTGCTTGCTGTATTCACCTAAAACTTCTGTAAACATGTGTACATTATACAGGGTACAGCCTCTCTAATCAGTGCATGCTGACTGAAAGGAGAAATATTCAAGCAATGAGAATTAAATTTAATTTGTATTTGTCTTTCATTTGCTTGATGTCTTTTCCACTTGTTTTAATGTAAGATCTACGATAATGAACTTTATTCCCATGCTTAGCAGACTTTGAGTGGGCAATCCTAGGTTCAAAACAAAAAAACAACTGCCAGAAGAAGCTGTGTTATCATACAGCTAGAGATTTTCCTCTAGAGCTTTGATTGTTAAATTGTAGGGGGTCAGTATGGATTTCTTCCAGATGCCTAGTTTCTAACCCCAACACAGGCCTAATATTACATTCTCTTTCTGCAATGAAAAATATTAATCTTCCCCGTTGACTACCTAAAAAAGAAATGATCATTTTTACTTAATCATTTTCTTAAATTAGTTAAGGAGACCATTACCCCTCTATAGAAGTCTCCTATGACTTCCAGAGAAAGGGGAAGGTAGTGAAAAGCTGAAGAGGACAAGGGTTCAGCAATCAAGGTTCAGATGATGCACTCTGAAGTGACATTTGGATACATAATGCTCTGAGCTCCAGGTCACCTCAGAATTAGAGAGCAAAACAGCAAGTACATCATAGTGCACGACTCCTTTGGGGCCATTTTGCTACCTCTTTGTAATAATTCCTAGAACACACTAGAAATCAATTGTTTCAGAGTAAATTTCCAGTTGTAATTATCCAATACCTCTGACTTTGACCAATTCACTGTACATTCATTACATTATGCACTGAATAAGGTTTCCGTAGAAGAAAATTTTATTAATTTCAGCAATGACAATGGTTTTGTGCAAGTGAAAGAAATTCATCAATATGGAAGTTATATGGCACACAAATCAGATAAATTTATACCTTTCGATCATAAGAATAAGCATATTTTGACCTATTTCGTCATGACCACATACAGCTTCTGTCTCTGAGAAAGTTACTTACAGAAAGTCATCTTTCAACTCATGCCAGTGGCACAAATAGTGTAGGACAAAGATCACGCCGAAAGTATGGGGTTTGTTTAAGAAAAGACTCAATTCCAATTGTATAAAACAAATGAATAAGATGCATGAAAGGACACTGAGCATTCATGAGTATGTGATGATAAGCAACCAAGGAACTTTTAGATTAAAATCAGAGATCATTAATGAATTTGGCTCCTTATCAGATTAGTTATTCCTCTAAAAATTGTAGAGTGGATTACTATCTTGAATTTTTGGGTATCAAAATCTCACACTGCAAAGTTTTTAGATATACTGGGTCCTACCACCATCTCAGTGCGTGAGATGGACAAATATTTGTACTAGAAGTATGGAAGTCTGGCTGTAAACAAGACTAGGACTTCTGAATCAAAGACAATGACTTGCAACTTCTTGAAATGCAAGATTTCTATTTACCATTAAACCACTTGTAAAGCCTCTACTTCCTGGTAACTCTTGAGCTCTAATCACAATGCCATATTTACGCAAGAAAAGGACAAAATACATACAACTATATTTTTCTAATCAAAGAACAAATGTGGCTATTCGTATTCACTAAATTTTAAAGACAAATTGGCATAGAAGGTTGGTTCATTTTTTTAATCAACGTACACTGCATACTTGCTATCTGAAATTAAACATATATTCTCCTTTGGCTGAATAACAGCTTTGCAACTGGAACCTAATTAACAATTTTACCAATGACGTTTTGAGGAGAAACAATTCATTAAATGTCTCTGGCTCTAAGTAGACTTAAATCCCAAGTTTTGGAGTATGATTGAACAGAAATTATTTTTTCCAGTCTGGAAAAATGCAATCTTTAGGAAAAAATAAAACTCCCATTCTTAGTCAGACAAAAAGTAAACCTGTTAGAACTTGTTTAAAACGAATAAAAATCAATAATGGGACTTCGAATGAATTCAAACATATATTATTTTAAGATTAAGTTAATAATGTCAGCTTTGAATTTTTATCACTTTTACAAAGGAAATTGCCTCATTTTAAGTAGAAACATGTTTTTTTCTATAAAATCATAAATGGGATACTTCAACAATTTCAGAACTATTTTTGTAATACCTATCAAAATACTGAGAAAATTGTTTCAAAATATTGAAAAACCTGTTAAAAAATTTCACTTTCATAGCTGTTGCTACAATGAATTTTTAGAACACATATTTTTTACATGTATGCTCCAATCTTGACTGGTTTTGGTGTTTTTTTTTTTTAATATTTATGTACTTTGTTTATGTGAAGTGTATTCTACTGCTGCCTTTGTTTATATTACCAAAATATCTTCCTATTGTGTGCAAATGAAAATATGCTGTCATTCTTCTTTGCATAGAAAGTGGTGAGTAGAAGACAGAAAACCAAATTACCAAGGTTTGTGTAGTTCTCCTATATTCTGTATCCTTTTATATTAATTACACCTCTAACCTATTATTTTATTCATATGTGAAGATTTTTTGCATCATTCCTTGTTCTCAATAATAAAAATAAATACATAAATGTTGGTTGAGGTTTTTCAGCATCTCTGGGATAAATGAACAGGGTTGACCACTGAAACAATTTCTGTCTACTGGCAGAAGGTATTAAAAATGTCTTTATTTAAGAACTAATATTCAAAATAAAGATATGAGCATGTGCATGAAAAAAATGCATAATATCTTTAAAAGTCAAGACTGTGGATTTGATTCTTACAGAATATTTAGGATGTCAGAGGGTTGTCATTATGATGTTACATTAGGTTATACAGAAAACGTGTCAGATGAGAGTAATTTTTGATGATTTGTCTTTTCTGTCTTTTCAAGCCATTCTTGGTAATGGTTACAAATTCTTTTGCCACTCAGAAACAAAATGGAGAAAATACAGTTTGTGACTTCATATCACTGTAAATCCCATCCATGCTATCAGGTGTGGAATCACACTCAGATTGTACAGAAATCTATTTGAAAGATGCCTGCATGCATTTATGAAGAGAACACAGCAATATGCTTTTACCTCGAAGTGGCCTGTCTGGAGATTTTTTCTTCATTTTTGGGTGGGTTTATTTTGTTTATTTGTTTGTTTGTCTATTTATCTTTGTCCCCTCAGTAATATTTTTGGGGTAATGGACAAGACTGGATTCCAACAGCGAACAAGAGAAGCACGGAGTACTTTACTCATATGGCCAAAGTCTCTACTACTGAAGCTTGCTCCTGTGTAAGAAACAGAGCAAGAGAAGGTTCCTGTCTTCGTGAACTTGTGCAAAGACCAGACAGTTGGCAATACAGAAAGAACTGAATGGTTGTTCTATTTTCCAGCCTATCAGGAAAAAAAATTATCTGCTGTTTTATTTGGCAAATTTAGACAATATTTAACCTGATTTCTTACAGATACAAGGTTGGTGAAATCACATTTCTTATTTGATTATACATATTGAGAGAGAGAGAGGAAAAAAAACACACTTAAAAATAATTATCTCTGGTACCATAATAATACTAATAACAGGTGGAGAGAGAGATCAAGTGTTCCAGATTTGGTTAAAGCTCATCAGGACTTGCACCTTTTGGGCAGCAAGACCAATAAACTACAAAATAGAATTTTGTAGGAAATGGGACACATTGACTCTGGTGTTTCTGAATCTGATTATTCAGGTGTCACCGAAATATTCCCGGTTACCCACTGGAGTTACTTCTGTTTGAAAACACTTTCCTACAAAGACCAAATAGCCTAGATAGACTGAAAAGGCGCTGAGAACATGCATAGTTTGGGAAGGACACAGCGGAGATGTTGGTGTGATGGTGACTTCTCCAAATCCTGTTTGTTTCCAGTGACTTTAGACATGAGGTAAGGGGACAGTGTGGTTTAACAAGACAGAAGGAAAGGGATTGCCTTTACAAATGCTTACTTTCTCTACCCACCCATGAAGAGGGATTGTATGAAGCCCATAGAGAAGAAATCAGATCAAAACAACACTGCTTTTCAGCAAGAGCATTTAAATATCCTCTTCATAACTACTACTTACTGGTCTATGCACCAAAAAAGAAGCATCTTTGCCTCTCTGCATCCCCAAACTCCGGCACTTGGGTGTAAAACCCCCATTTAAATCCTATCTGTACCCACTCTCCTTCCCCTCTCTTTGGATGTGGCTGTTTTGTTTTGTGAACTATCATAAACATAACACTCAAACTTTCTTAGCAGCATCTGTTATTTTCTGTTAGAACTGAGGGAGAACAAATAAAAAGAATTTTCTATTGTCTTCAGATGAAAGAAGGTTTGTGTGTGTGAGTTAGTACTGATGATTGCATGAATGCAGATGCAGTGTTACATTTGATTGGTAATTAAAGTCAAGTACCCCCAAGTTTAGGGAAAACCCAAATAGCTAATTACAGGTTTTATACGACAAAACAATTGTAGCATCAAAAGACCCCTCAGGGAAAATATAAATCTACAGGGATTTTTTTTTTCCTTCAAATTCTGTAGTAGATTCTTTGGGAATGTAATTGGAAAGAAAAGAGAAAGACAAAGACAGCTCTCCTTCTTGACTCTATATCTGCTCTCACATTGCTGCTCCACTTTTCTTCGTCTACTATTCAGTCACTTTCATGACACTAGGTTTTGGAAACTTGAAAGCAGCTGCATTCTCCAAATCCTGCCCCTTCAACCTGCTGCTTGCAACCACCACTGCAAGGAAAAACAGCAGACTAGTGATGGAAAGGGTAGGCGTTTTTGTTACTCTTCCCCAGAACATCACAATTGGCACCCCATTCTTGTTAACTGATTCAGCAAAGAGGGACAAATATTCCTCTTCCTACCTCCCTGTCTGACTTGGCCCCTTTTTGTTCATTTGGCCCATTTGTAGGATATTTTTAATAACCACCTGTTTAAAGCACTTAGGATTCTTGGAAGAAAGATGTATTGTCAATTCAAGGAACACGATTATCACCAGCCATGTTAAATCTTTAATATGTCTTGGTTGATCATTTTGTGTCAACATGGTTCAAAACATCTAGGATAAAAGGTAGGTCTTTTTGAGACATCTGATCAATGCTGGGTATGCAGGAGGCTTGACTGAATGTGGTGTGAAAGTAATCACTTACAAACACTTGGTGTTGAAATGAATTACTGGATGTCATTCTCTATTAACCTAACCATTAAATTTGGACAAAAATATACATAAAAATGAAATAAAACAATTAGGTAACACTTTAAGTGGTTCATTATTATTAATTCATTTAGTATTCATTGTAACTGTGCTGGTCATAATGAATTCATTTGATATTAATGTGGATGTTCTGCAGCAATTTCATTGTAATGCAGTTTTAATTCATGTGCCATTAAAATAAAGCATTGTCAAAATTTATATTTATTATCCTAAGTGCATAATTTCTTATTTTCAGAGGAGGGAATTACTGGTTTTGTTTCCTCCAAAGTTAACTTTGTATTTTCATCAGGAAATTGTTGATGCTAGGCAGATAAATTTCTTTTCCACCGTTGAGTATTCTTGTTTCCATACTTTAAAGTAACGTGTAGAGCATAGCCATGCTACTCTATTTTAAGATTTTAGGGTGTACATGGTCACAGGCTGCAAAACATCTGAAAATTTTGGGAGGAAGCGCTTAAATACAAGCTTAGTTATATATCCCAAGTAAGAAACTGTATAATACGGTTTAATTTTTTATTTATTTGAGCCAGTGTTTAATGGTAACTTATCCTACAGACAGTTATACTGAAGAGTAATATTGCAAGCAAGATGTTAGATGTGTTCAATAGTTTAAAATCTAATGGCATCAGAATTCCTGTATGTTTCAGTTGCCAAGAAAGTGGAAATTTAGTTGTTTCCAGTTGAAACAGACCACATACTAAGTACTTTAAGGAGTGAACCACTGTTTTTAGACAGAATAACAACCAGAAATATGTTTAACTTTCCACAAAATGCCTTCAAAAGATGTGAAGTATTATTTAACATATTTAACACAATGCTCAGCTATTGAATGTTGCAGGAAAAATGCCAAATTTCAAGCAGAAATGTTTTATTGAGTTTCTAGAAATTAATGCAGATTGTGAATTTAGAAAATGGAATTGAGGCAAAAGGGTCTGGGGACAAGTGCTGTGCAGCTCCGTATCTGAGCAATCAGCTATTCAGACATTCATTGCTGTCACTTCTATCCTGTTCTTCCAGGTCGTTCTCTCTGATGACAGCTCTGCTTATTTTCTTTCTCCTTTACTTCCTCTTTGCCAGCCACAAGGAGCTGGATCTTCAGTCAAGATCTACCTGTTGGGGCTAAATAAATACTACTTTTTTCAAGTTTGTTCTGTATGCATCAGCCTATTCCTTGAAAATCTTTCTTAAAACTCACTGTTTTTTTTTGTTTTGTTCTTCTTTTTTCCTTTTTCTCTGATTGAACAGTAAGTAAACCATTTTTAAAATTGTGGTGGTTTGTGTAATCACTGAACTGGAAGAATTAAAGAGGCAAAATTCTTACAACAGTAAACGTGCTGAGACAGACTAAATAGATGTCAAGTAGCCTTGGGGGTAATAGTTACCCTATAGTTCTTTGGACAGCAAAAAAGGTTAAAGAAAATATGTGGTCAGCTGGGGGGTGGGAGGGAGCAGGGGGAAAAGGGGAAGAGGACAAGGTTAGGTTGGTTTTAATGCTTTTAAGTATTATGCTTTTGATGAGAACATTTGGTGTTCTCAGACTCTAATGTGAAATCTCTTGACTTTAAAAGAAACCCAAATTGAATATGGGGATATACTAAAGCAACAAAAGGGAGTGGCTTCTCCATTTAATTGGGATTTTTTCACTATTAAAAAAATAACTCTGATTTTCCTCTGATAATCAGCCAAAAAATTAATATAAAAGGATTCCTTTCCTTACATTTTTTTCATTGTAGTTCTCTACACAAAGTCTTTCTTTACTATTGATCACAAAAAGAAACATTAAATCTCAAAGGAAGAAAGGTATCATCCAAGGCATACAGAAAATATTTGTAGTTGATCTGGCCTGTAAGGAACAGTGGGCAAGATCAATAAGGTGAAAACTGAAGATGCAACCTTTACGGTCTCAAAGCCTGACCGCTCTTTGTTGGTCCAATAAAAGGTATCGCTTTAATCTACTGTACTTTGTCTACCAAAGAAAAATTAAAAGTTTAAGGTTTGAGCCCAATTTTTTAACTCTTCCTGTGCAGTATATAAGTAAGGATACCTATGCATACTTATGTCTTTGTGTATCTTCTCTATGATTTTCTAGGATGACTGCAAATTAGCTATTTACTTTTTCTGGGCTGTTAAATCATAGACATTGTTTAATACTCCCACTCAGGAGCAGATTGACAGCTATGGTGCACAATATTTGTGGAGTGAAAGCCTGGACAAATGTGGACTATTTCATGAGTGGTAGTTAAATGTGTCTAGAACTTTTGTGAGATTAATTTCCTTGCTATACTCACATTTTGGCTGATTAACTATAGTGTAGTAAACATAACAGCGTTTATATATGGAAGCAGTGTCTGAAGATAGTATTGTAGGGAAATGTGACCTTTTATAACAGTAATTCTGCAGTGATTTAAGATTTTGAACCCAAAAGAAAGGACATGGCTTTGAATACTCTGTCTCAGGGAAAGGTAGGAAATATGCTGTATTTATCCCATTTGTGCCAAGATTTTAGAGTTCTAAATCCAACAAAATGGTTTGGTTACAGTTAGGTATGCTCAGTTTATGACAGTGAAATATTTACAGAAATCATTGAGAAGATCTGGAGAAGCAGAGATTTTCAGACATGTCAGGGTCAAAGGGATGTGGAAGTGTCTATTGCATACACCCCTGAAAATTTCAAGATTTAAAAGCACCTGGAAGCCACCTTGTCCTAAGGAGAAAGCCAGATCGTTATCCATGATGGCCAGCACACTTCAAATTTATTTAGTGTGTGGGGTGAGAGAGAAGATACAGTACTGGTTGAGTGCTACTGTGATTAAGAGCACTTAACAAGCCAGAAAGGGAGTTTCTAGGTGGTCTTGGACTTGAAGGGTAGAACCTCTGTGAGAAAGTCACCCACAACAAGGATGCAAGTGTTTGGGAGGCACTTTCCAACCCTTCTGTGGTGATAGGAAGAATGCTGAAGCCAGATGGAAAATAAATAAAACAAACAGAATTCTATCCAAGTAGTGAACGGGGAACTGACACGGAGATGGTGGGATAAAGGATCAGGGTCTCTTTCTTTTTTCTCCTCTTCCCAACGGATATTCAGTGTATGAACGGGCTGTCATGCAGCAACCAGAACCATACTTTCTCCTTCCCAGTTTTGAAAACATCAATCCAAGGTGCTGTGAATAGTATGTTGATTATAGGTATCATCTGAAGTTATCAACTGAGGTAACCCCATGTCACTTCCTTCAGTATATAATACTAATACTAATACTAACAATAACAATAAAAATTAGCTTTTTGCTCCTTGTATTTTGCTCTATGTTACTGCCTGCTCATAGATGAACTTGGACTGGATTTCATTCACACATACTGATCTACAGGATACGTGTTCTGTCATTCAGGCACCAGATTCTCTGGACCCCAAAACACTTCTCTAAACATAATTTGTTTGGGTTCTGTCCATATTTTGTCTAAAAAGAGTCCTGTTGCATCACAAAGATTCTGAATATTTTTCTTGGTACTTTTTTCTTGGTACATCCTTCCAGAAAATACAAAGAAAAATATGTCGAACTTCATCTGTCACAATGCATAAAGCTTCCTCTCATTATTCATTATGGCAAACAGTAAAATATAGTATAAACTTCTCAAATCACCAGGATCGTTAGGTCAGCTGAGCCTGAGGGTTTAATTTAAGGCATGAGCCACAAAATGAACGACATAACACATTGAATCACCAATTTAAAGAAAGAACCTTTTCTAGAAACAGACGAATTATCCTTGAGTGCTGGGTAGTGTGTTCTCGGAAAATGCATGTATGCACAGGAAAGGAGAAAAGGGAAGATGTCTGCCTAAGTTTATGTTCCTGTTTCCTGATATATGTTCTATTTCAAACTCTTTTTCTGCTTTTTTGGGAGGTCATAAATAGATGGTCTAGTCGTTAACATAGTGTTCACCAAGCTGATAAAAACTCCATTTAACATGTTAACATCTAACTTCAGACAAGGTAGACTTCATTTTACCTCCAAAAGAAACAAGAAAAATGAACATTTCACTATTATTTCTGCAAAGATATCTGAAGTATTTTACTAAAATAGCTTACCATAAATCCATTTTTACCAGTTCCTGTAATACAATCTCAAGAGCTTGCAACATACAAAGTGAGTTTTACAATCATGCATGCAAAAACAAATGCACAGTTGAATGCTTAATTTGTGCACACAGTGATTACAGTTGTCATAGGGATCAGGAAATTCTACAACAAACAGGAATTAATGTACCTGGCGAGCTGCTCAAGTCCCAAACCCACGATTTGGTACATGGGCAGAAGTTAACTGTATTGAAATAAGCATAAAAACTGCTTGTGCATATATGAGCTGGAAAATTCATGACTGGATGATTATATCTAAAGAGTTGGTACAAGCCCAAACTGAAAACTTTGGCAGTTTGATGAAAATCATCAGGTCATGAATGAATATCCTCTTTACTACAAACTCCAAAGTGAGATCAAACCTACATTGACAAGCAAGTTCAGGCCAGAGTGACTGGCTGAAAAAGAGAGAAGTATGAAGGAAGAGGAGTTCAATTAGTTGCTCAGAAGATTAAGAGAAAATGTGAGGCTGCAATTGAAAAGAAAACATCAAAAACAATAAAATAATCTGCAAGTGCTATACTTACATGAAGGTGGGAAAAATATACACAAGATATACTTGCGGCAAATTCATTCTCAAATGATGCAGCATTACTTAAGAATCAATATGCTACCAAAAAAACAGAAAATGCACAGATTTAAATATGGGAGATACGTGAGCTGTGAAGTGAGGGTTGTGGATAACAGTTCTGATGGCAGCATTCAGATGATGAGCATCTGCAGGTGGTTTAGCCCACTGCCTAGCATGCCTGGCACTAAAAGATTGAAGTGATCAGTTTCATCAGTAATGAAGGCGTGGGGAAGCACGGTAGTGTCAGTCACAGAAGAAAGGCCTTTAACCTCATGATGTGATTTAAACGTGGAAATGAATTTCTGTTTACATGTTTAAATATGAAGTTCATCAGATAGTTTGCTTTCTATTATAATTCCTACTCTCTCTTATGTAAGAGGATGAAGGTTCTCCAAATCAACAGAGTGTTTACTAAGAATTCAGAAGACATTTTCATTTGTTGCAAAGAAGAGCATTCACTTTTCATAATGGAAGTTTTGTAGTGTTGGCTACACTTAATACAAACGTCTGTAACACACTTTGACAGAGCTGCCATGGAACTCACAAAATTGCCTGCTATAACAAAGAATAAAATGTAAGCAGAGGTATGCAGATGAAAATGCTAAGGAGAAATGGAAGAATACTGACTTCATGAGACCCACAATTGAAGTTTAATTGCGATTGGCTAATAAGGAGTTAAACTATGATGTTGTGTAGGTCTCATAATGATTCTAGGGCCAGAAATTTTACCATAATGAGATCTAGCTTAATTAGGAGTACTGAAATTTTGAAAATAAACACCATGTACCAGAAGAAAAATATTCCACAAAATATTGGCAGTAAAGTCAAAATGCTTTTTTGTTCTATGGACATTTTCTCTTCATCTCTACGAAGGCAAGAAAGCTGAAATATATTAAAGCAGTTAGGAACAGAAGAAAGACATATTTTGAAAACAGAACTGAAGAATCTAATGTCCATCTCTTTGAGGATGCAGCAAAAATCTTCAATGCTACACCAGTTCCTGAAAGCCACTTTTTTGCATAGTAATGCGCAATGAGGCAAAGAGATATTCAAGTTCTACTAAAGGAATGGAGAGGCCTTACAGTCTTACTGTTCAACAACAACCTACAACTGCATTTACATGGGAGAGAAATACCTTGATTCCCCTTATTTTACCTTCTACTTTTTTGTTATTCTACTCATCCTTCTACACACATCTGGACATTTTTTGGAAATGTTCAGAAACACAGACATAGCCTTATTTAAAGTTAATCGGGGGATTAATTTCTGTTTAATGGTGATACTACAGGAAGGTGAAAGTGCCCTGAATGTTTAAAGTACCACAAAGTGACAACAAATGTTGCTACAACGTAGAATGAAATCATTTTTACAAATAAGATTTCTGCTTACAGAACAGATTTTGGAATGTTATTTATACTTAAACCACAGATTAAACACAAAATCATAATTTAACCGTTCTTTTCAAAAACAAATCACCTCCAACATCTTACACTCAGCTGCATGCATCTATTATACTCTCAAGGTATAGCAAAAAGTATGGGGTTTATAGACAATGTATACAAGTGAAATGGTTCCATGTAGTGCAAACACTGTAATCTTATCCAAGAATATTTTTAGAATATTTTAACTTCAACACTTATTCATAATCTTTCAACCAGAGTATGAAAATGAAAGGAAAAGTGAGAAATAAGTACAATATTTTTTGGCCAAAATTAGGACCACTGTGGTGATAATGAAAATGGAAATGAGAAAAGCCAAACAAAGCAATAAAATACATGTTGCTATTCCATATATAAATGAAGGATGAACAAGAGGAGAGGGAAATAGAAAAATGCACATCGTGAATTTTGAAATATACTCTGAGACAGTATTTAAGCTTAATGTGAAAGGTCTAAACACTTATTTTTAAATGCCAAGCCCAGACAGTTCAGACTGTCCAGTATAATTTTATACTAAATGGAAAAAAAATGCCTAATAGTGAACTCTAAATAGTAATGCAATTGTGGTAATTTCTGGAAATGATTTATATAAAGGCTGCATTAAAATGGAAAATATTTATAATATTTCAGTAACCATGATAATAATCTAGTTGTTTTGAGTACTAATCTATTAAATACAGTGGCATGTGCCTTTGAAGGAAATAGGAAAGACGACCCAGTCTCTGATTAGTTACAGCAGCCAACTGCCTCCCCCAACTTCTTTTGCAGAATGAACTCCCTTGACTTCTGTCGGTAAATTTAGTGGTTGGCAGATCACTATAGCGTAGAGGTTTCTGTCTATGAGTTTTCCAGCTGATACACATGAATCAGAGTCCTGCTGTATTTTATCTTTACTGATACACACTGTGGTTACGGCTCTGAGGAGATAATGCTCCTGAAACATTATGTTCATATGAGATCCAGGAAGCATCTCGGAACATAAAAAAATGTACTATTTTATGGAAACCAAGCCAGTCCATTAACTTCTCATTGCACGAAATCACCAGGTTAGGCTTTTAATCGAATAAGTTTACATTTTCTAATGCCCCCCCCTTTCCCCTCTTCAGTTACGGTAGATATTTGCCTTATCATTTTGAAGACATATTCACAAAGCTGAGCTTTGGCTTTGACTTTGACTTTTGATTTTTGACTTTTTTTGACTTTGCCAAATATACAAGTTACAAGCGTTCTCTATGAGAATGAATTTCTAAAAAATGTTATACTAAAACAGGTAAAAGGATACTCTCTGCAACCTAGTCCAGGAGTTCAATAATTGAAGGAAGCCTCTCATTACTGTTACTTCTCAAATGGTTGATTGAGTGGGATGAAAGAAAGAAAATTGAACATTTTTTGGATTTGATGTCGATGGAACCCTAATAATTTTTACTTCTGCCTAACATTCAACTAGAGACAGTCAAAGAATATGAATTTTTTCTCCTTCCTACTTTTTTTTTTTATGCCTTGCTTCTCACTATCACTACTAAAATGTAGAGGAAATACTAATTCATTTTTAAAAACCTTCTCTTTTGCCTTCACACCATTGAACTTTATCTGGTTGAACTCACTTTTGTAGTGTGTTAGGGTAAGTGAGATATTTTATTGCACTCATACCTTCATTTTATTTTTTTAAAGAATCACTCAATCCTGCAACAATTACATCAAAGTACAAAAAGTAAAATGTTATTTTCACTGATAGAGAACCATTGTAAAAAAAAAAAAGAGTATGCATCTGCCCTAAAAATAATGCAGCTTGGTAGACTTAATATGAGATATATTTCTAGTTCATATTTCCACTTAGAAAAACTTGCATTTTGTGAATTTCTAATTCTACAAAACAAAGGACTAAACATATAAGTAACTATCTTTTCCAATTACTATGTCATGCCATTTGATTTGATGAATATTTGCCTTTCAATCAAGCCACATAAAAGCAAGGACTCAGTTCAGCTGCATTCACAAGAGCGTCTGATGTAAAATTGTGCTTCAAAGATTAAATTAAGAAAAATAAGGATACTCAAGCAGCTTAAGGCAAAGGAGAAAATGACAAAGGTTTCAAATGATCACCCGATGCTGAATGTTAAGTGTAGGATAAGTAAGCATAGGTTGGAGAGGGATGGGCTTGTGTTTACTGTTCCACTTGGTATTGGTAACTGGCTCTTTATGCACATAGATTGCTTAACCCTTTTTCTTTCCTTAAAGTCTCTCTTCCTATAGTTTTTAGATTGTCTGCTTTCTCCAGTTACTAAGAATGTTTAGCTACTATTTTCCACATTTTTTTGCTGTCTAGTTTTACCTACTCGAAATACACATAAGATTTATGTAGGATTTCCTGATTTTGAACATATTTTCCTTAAGTACAGCTAGAAAAAATAATATTCATAAGAATATCTGGCTCTTTCAGATTATCAATAGCTTCCTTATGAGTTTATTTTGGATCTTGTCCTCAGGATGAATAAATAAACTAAACAAATAAATAAGCATCGAAAAAATAATGAGAGAAAAATAGTTTAACATAACATGGGACAAAAAGTTTTTCTGGAATTTGGTTTTCTTTGTCAGGACCTTGTAATGTACAGTCACAAAAATAATCCTTGCAAAGTAAAAATAGTCACAATGATTAAGATAAACAGTGTAAAATATGAGAGGGAATGTAGTTTAAACAAGCAAAATATCCACAACAAATGAAAGAGATATTCACTGGAACACTTTGAAGTAATGTATTTTAGCTAAGTTTTAAATAAATAGTGAAGTCCACCTGGTGCAAACTTCAATTTTCATAACTCTAGGAATAGAGCTCTTAATAATTCATAGCACACATTAATACCATGTAAATAAAAGCAGACACACATTACTTTTGTGTTCATTGTGTTTGAGTTTTATGTTCCATAAAATTCCCAGCTGATAAATACAGCATATTTAAATTAATAGTATGTACGTTATTAAAAAGATCTGAGTAATTAATGTAGATTTTTAGAGTGCAATAAATATTATTTTTGCAGAATTAAGAGGTTTGGTTTTAAAATAAATAACAAAATCAATTACTTCCTGTCTTAGCCTTCAACAACAGAGAGTAGATATTCTATCTGTTAACTTTTTTTGAAGCATCTTTGGTCTGCACTCGTTACTTTCATGGTAAGTAAACAGTTGGCAAGGAACTCCCTCTTGTGGTCAAACATTCTTAATTAGGAAAAAAAGAACTGCACTGAGTTGATGGTACAGATTATTAGAACATGGGTCACTTGAAACCATTAAGATTAACAATATAGATATAAGCAGTTTTAGCGAAGCAGTTTACTGGAAATCTAAGATGAACATATGTTTTGGTTTTTTTTTCCTGAAAAATAAGGATTTGCTCCACTGTTCTGGATAAGTCAAGTCCAAAGTGAACTCTCTGTCTTGCCTCCTTTCTTCTTTCTAAATCACAGCTATATCTATAACAAGATCTTAATTCTCAATCCACATCTCTGATACAAAGCACAAAGCAAAGTTTAGGTTCTCACCAGTTCTGACTTCCCATGCAACATCCACAAAAAAAAAAAGTGAATCAGACAAGCTTCAAGAACTGCAGAAGGGTCGAAAGTCTCTCTGAGGTGCATTAGAATTTCTAACGTGCTGTTAACCAGTGTTTGGCCATGGTGTGTGCCAGCGCTGTCCCTTACGCCCTGTGGCAGTAACAGAATAGCCCCAAGTCAGGAAAGCTTTGCAGTCTCCAAATTATGGATGTGATAAAACAAAACTCAAACTTCTGGAGACTTAAAAATCATCCCATGTTTAATAGCTTGATTTGAAAGCTACTGCCGAATACTTCAGCAACAACAGCAAAAAAATAGGTGCAACTGAACAGACCCTTCCAAGAAATTCTTCTTTAATACTACCCACTGAATATTCCTGCACAGGACAGTATCCTGTGGGTCAGGTTCAGTTTCCACAGAGTAATTCTCACGGTTTTAATGAAATCAGGACAGAGACTGGGCATATTTTACTTCATTTAATAACTTACTGTGCTATTCTACACTAGATGTATGTGGAGAGTGTGAAATGCCATGGTGTAACACATCAAAAATAAAGTATTTGTCTTAGACCTGCTTTTACTGTACCATCCGACTTCTATAAATAAAGTTTTTGGACTTCAGTTCCTTACAAAGGTACGGATTTTATATGTGGTAAAAACAAATATGAGCCAAGGAAGACACACAGATATAGAGGAACTGAAAGGAGAGCAATCCATCATATAATATGGGCAGCAGACTGCTGGCTGGACTGATCGGCCAAAATTTAGCTCCTCCCCAGTAAATCCACATTCCTATCTAGGTTCACAAGGAGTCCAGCTGATGGCATGGGAACTGTTTGCACTATGAGCAACGCCACCATTCACTGATAAGCCAGACAGTCAGCAGAAAGTGGACACTCGCAGGAACAGCAAAATACAGTAATTTCTCTTTATGAGCACTTTTACTCATGCGCATTAAACGCTTGACAACGCACTTTGTCTTCAGGACGCTTCACATTCCAGATAGCAGAAATATGGATGGTGGTATAAAGATTGGTACTACATTTAGCTTTTGTGGGAGAAAGTACAACATTAATCTTTATTAAGTAAAAAAAAAAAATAATCAAGTTCTCAAGCAGAAGATAATTCTGTTTATTAATAATCATATGTTTAATTCCTTAATTTAAATATTGAGGGTTAAAATCTATGCTTTCCCTCTAAAACATTGAATCTGAGATCTTCTGGAAAAAGCAGGGCAGAAGATGTAGAGAGCATAAGCCATCCTCATTTTTTCAGTCCAGGGGTGCCATGAGACCTACATAGCTGTGATATACTGAGAGATCTCAAAAGGCCTTCACTAAGGTAGGAGAGGACATAGACCGCTTACTATTGCGAGCAGTGTCCAGAACCACTGCCACACACATTCTTTACCTGCTCTTCCAGTAGATACTGAAAAAGTTAAATCCAGTGGGATGTGCTCAGGGGGTCAACCCCATACAAAGTTGTTTTGTACGGAACCTCCTCTGTACAAGTTAAAGGGACTGTGCTTATTGAATTACTGACAACATGACATTATGCAAAGACCAGGTCAAACTTGAGAATCTGCCCTCAAATCTCTGACAGACCCTTGGGTCTTACAGTCTTAGAATCATACAATCATAGAGTTACTCAAGTTGGAAAGGACCGAACAGGGTCATTGAGTCCAACTCCTGTCCCTACACAGGACACTCCCAGCATTCACTCTGTGGGATGATTAGTCAAACCAATGTATAACAGCAAAGGGCAGCACACAAAGAAGATAGTGGGATCATCAGCTATACTATTTCTCCTTCTGCTTCCTGGTGATATGGAAGTATATACAGGTCTTCACATCTAGTTGCTACACTTATGTCCAAGATGATGCTGAGCTATGTCTACACCCATATGAGTGTACTAAAGGTCAGGTGGACTCTGATGAGCCTTGGGTGAGACTTTCCCTGTGCAGAGCCAAAACCACAACGGATATATGGCTGAATTTCAGAAGCTTGGATGTCTTGCAGTCTGCAGCTGTAGGGCCACTATGGTATCTGTGCTTCAAATCAGTTTTCCTAGCCATAGAGACAAAATTCTTGGTGGGTATAATTTCAGCACATTCTTCCCTTCCCTTCATGGAGAGCAGCATGACAGATCTGAACAGGTCTACTTTCATTAGAAAAAATACAAGGTTTGCATTCATCCTAAAACAGATACCATCCAACATTCTCACAGCATGGTGTGAAATTAACTTGCAAAAAATTTCTGGACTGCAAGTGAAAAAAAAACATTAAGGATTAATTGGATTGTACTGGACTGTTCGATATATTATTCAGAAATCACACAGCTAATACATCCTGAATGCATCCTGTTTCATAGCGAAGCCACATCCATTACAGAAGTCATGTTAAGTTTTACTTATTCATGTAAAATGCTTGACCAAAGATATGAAAAATGAATGTTTTCCTTCTGAATAGGATAATGACTGCCTCTTACATTTGTTGTGCATTTCAGACACCTTTATGAATAACTGTGGGATTGACATGGGAAACTCACAGTTCTGCTTTGAAGTTGCGAACTTTTCCCTTGGTTGTAATATTACCCCCTTTCTTTGTGTTTACATCTAAAGTTCCACTCACAATTCTCATAAAAATCCATCGGTCTTTTGTGTTTGTTATTCTCACACTGCACTGTATAAAATAACCACACAGCTGCAAACAACCAGTGTGCTACACAGCTCACTTCCACGCTGATTTCTCTTTATGAATATAGGTATAATTCTTTCTATTTAGGGAATCTGAAATTTTAACATATGCTATAAGATCTTGCTCAGGTATTTTCAAGACTTATAGTTTAAGGATTCCAAAACTTTATTTCATGGAAAATCATGTTCTGCCAACATTATTATATTTAAGAAAAAACATATCTTTGAATGTATGCATTTTATTCAAGTAATTACATTATAAATCCAAGTTTGAAGTAAAAAGTCTACAAAGAAACAATATAATTTTTGCTAATAAAAAGAACTGAAGGACTACTAACAGCAGAATATTATCAGCACTTCATGAAATGAACTCACGTTTCCCACAGATTTTTTTTTTATATCCCTGAATAATTTTTGTTTGAAGGGGGAGAGAAAGAAAACCCTAACATCAAACAAGAAAGCCCCTATACAAACAGGGAACCCAAGAAATGTACCAAATTGCTCTCTCTGTTCAGCACCAGAATCCTGGTGGAGGAATCCTGGCTAGCAACAAGATGTTCTGTCACTGTGACAATGTATGGAAAAAACATATCTGACTCTGCCCTCTTTAAATTTTTCATGCTGTCAGAGTAAACTTGGAGACCTTCACACAACTCATGGCCCCACTCCTTTCCATTAGAAAGGGATATCAATAACAGAATTTTCCACTCTTGCTCACAGCAGTATTATCATCCTGGACATCATATATATGCAATGAAGAGCAACAAAGATGGGGAAGGGGCTGGGGCACAAGCCCTATGAAGAGGGAGCTGGGGTTGTTTAGCCTGGAGAAGAGGAGGCTCAGGGGAGACCTTATTGCTCTCTAAAACTACCTAAAAGAAGGCTGTAAGCAGGCAGGGGTTGATCTCTTCTCTCAGACGACCAGTGACAGAACAAGAGGACATGGTCTCAAGCTTTGTCAGGGAAGGCTTAGGCTTGATATTAGGAAAAAATTTTTCACTGAAAGGGTGACTGGCCATTGGAATGTGCTGCCCAGGGAGGTGGTGGAGTCATCATCCTTGGAGGTGTATAAAACCAGATTGGATGAGGCACTTAGTGCCATGGTTTAAATGACGAGTGGATACTAGTGTTGGGTCATAGGTTGGACTGGATGATCTCAAAGGTCTTTTCCAACCTTGTGATACTGTGATATAACTGGATAGAAGTATCCATGGGCCAAGAAGATGTAAACTGACTTGTCCAATTTTATGCTCTCTGTGGAAATAAATGTAGACAGAGAACATATTCTTAAAGAAGGAAATGATCTGTTGCTATTTTGACACTGGAATTTACAGCACAAGTTAAAAAATGGAATATCTCAAAGGACCCCTCGGTGATCATCAGGAAGGCAACTAACTGTATGTGAGCCATTGCTGCAGATGTCTATAGGTGCTTCTTTCACACCAGTGCAGCTGCAGCAGGGTTTTTTAGGAGTTGATCCTTAAAACACATGAAACATTGCGATTAAAGCAACACGCAGATTGGTATTAAAACTGTGCTCTGGAAAAAGAAGCTTGGATTGGTTTCACAAAAGCTGTGGAAGTATGAAGTGAGTCTGTAGACAGCCACAAATGTACATAAAAAAGAAAGTGGTAAAATGAGTGGGTGGCAAGGCTTTTTAATGTCTCACTGGGGAGAAAGAATGAGACATCAGTGAGAGTTGTTGTGAAGAATAATACCTGAAGCATTAGAGCAACTGATAAGTGTCTGATGAATGTTATGACTCCAGATACAATGAGGCTTTAGAGAAGTACTTTTTATTTATCCTTTTTTCCCTTTTACTTAAAACTTAGAAGTTGAAAGGAAATAGATTCTTATTTTTGACACTCTGAGTAGTTTTGAGAACAATAAAGACAGAATTATAACTGGAGTATGTGATTCCAGCTTGTAGGACTAGTTGTTGAGAGAAAGCCCTCAAACAACAAAAGGAGATGAGCTCCATATGAAAAAATGAAAATTGTGCCTACAATGAAGCAAAGTTTATTTGGTCATGCTAAAGAAACACTGAAATGAAAAAACAGAGCAATCAAGGAAGCAGACACTATTCAGTATAAATATAGTGACACACAGTAAAAGATAAAAAAATTAAGCGACCCTATGGGATATAAAGGGATAGAATGATTAAACTTGAAAGGGAACTCCAGAAGTTGCCTGGTCCAACAGCCTGCTGTGAAAGGGTGCCTGATCAGATCAGGTTGACCAGGGGTGTGTCTGCTCAAATTTCCAACAGCTCCAGGGACGGAGGTATGACAACACCTCTGGCAGCCTGCTTCAGTGTTTGACCACCCTCACGGTAAATATAAAGATAAGAATAAACCAACTCATATCTAATACTACTGTTCAAACTTGTCTCCACATTTTTCTAACTTGATTGGACAGAACATGTTGATCTGTTGCATGATTATGTTTATTTTCTCATAGCTGCACATCTTGGTGGATGCTGCATGCAGACATCTATTAATATGTATAGATTCTCCTTCTCCACAGGAAATTCTAAGACACTTACCTGTAAAGAGATTTTTACATCCCATCAAATTGATGTGTAATAGAGGTTAATCCTGTGAATCTTGCCTTAAATAACCTCTTCTTTTTTTTGGGTAGGTTTCCCTTGTGAATCCTTCTTGCTGCCTGCTGTTCATAAACATTCTCCCGAAAAACAGATTTGGCACATATGTTTTTTTTTCTTTTGGAGTCTTAAAGACATTTTTTGTTTTAGGTAACTACACTTTCTCAAACAAATAATGACATAATGCAGTGCCTTAAGAGGTGGTCAAAATCTGCACATCTAAACAAGCCCAAAGAGGGAAAATAAATAATTTTAGTACAGAACTTATTGATAACTTACAGAGAAAAGTTGTTCTTTTTTGGAAAAAATCTTTGCAACATGTTAGCTTTTGCTGCAAGGTGACTATTTAGTCTAATCACAAGCTGCATCACATCAATGAAGAATGCATCAGAAAGTCTCAATTAAATAGTTGTTAAGATCTAATGGTAACACCAGGATCGAATTCTGTAGCTTCAGGAAGTCCCAAACAGTCTAGGGGATTTTGGAATAGAATTAATTGCCTCTAATTAAAAAAACCTAGACGATCCTGATAAACTACTGCCGCATTTTGGGGTGATCTAAAAATGAGAATGTTTATTTGCATGATAAGCCAAAACAAGCATTGTTGCAATACTGTCCACCAGACAGAATAACCCTCTAGAGAACCTACATAGGAGTGTGTGTCATGTGCCAATAGGCAAGGCAAGAACACACTGCAGAGAGTTAAGGATGGATCTCAACCTCCACTTGAATGATATGAAAGAATCAGAAAGGGAATTTACATGCAGTACTGAAAACCAAAGGGAAATAACTCAGAGAGTGAAATGAGAAACAACTTCTCCAACTGGATTAGCGTCACAAATGAGAGGCATAAGATTGACCTAAAGGCCAGGAGACATGCAAGTCATCACAGCACTAGGTTCAAAGAATAAACATTGACCAAATCTAACTCAAAAATAATAAGTGCTTGCCTCAGTAAATATGACAATAGTCACACAAAGGCACAAAAAAATATTCCAAGTCATAATGATCAGCAAAGAGTTTGGAGGAAGAAACCCAGGAAGGAGTAGTTTGGTTCATTTACCTGAATCGTATCCCAAGGTGGGCTCCTTAATTTTTTCGTTTGTTTTACATTGTTCTCTCATGATGGAATCAGATCTCCTGATGTTATTAATTAACAAACAATCTAAAAAGTGAAATACGAAGCCATATTGTCACCTCGTGAACTGGTGAAGTTTACAACAAGTGAACCGGTGTTTGCATTTTCGCTTTGTTTTTGTTTGGTTTGGTTTTTAATTTGAGAGTGTTAACTTAATTATGTGTCTTAATATTAATGCAAATAAATCCAGAGTAGCTTCACAAAATCACACTGATGTACTTATCCATCAGTGAAATATAACCACCTCCAATGTCAATTGTTCTAACTGTTGAAGGCCATACCTAATTAATTTTTAGGAGGGAACTTAAATTTGTAAAATTTAATTGCCCAAAGGCAGAAATGCAGTTCCTCATAGTGGGTTCTGAAAATTAAATCCTCAATATGACTGAACAATATCAGTATGAATTTTTAAACTGGAAATTTATATGCTCCAATAGCTACTCAGTTCTGCCAAACAAGCCAGTAAAAAGGGCTTCTGCACTGGGAACAGAATATAGTTACTTGGTAACAGAGAACACCAGGTCTTTTAACACTGTCCTTGCTTCTGTGCCCTCTATGAGCTAGTAAGTGTATTATTCCTGTTATTGTTGTTTAAGGGTTTTTTGTGTAATTTTTTTATGTTATCACATCATACTTTGTGTTTTGAAATAAACTTGATATTTTGTTTAGAGCC
This sequence comes from Dromococcyx pavoninus, assembly GCA_033558185.1. NCBI lineage: Eukaryota > Metazoa > Chordata > Aves > Cuculiformes > Neomorphidae > Dromococcyx > Dromococcyx pavoninus. Next base: position 594,621 of record JAUMJL010001065.1, read on the forward strand.
ATTAAATATAATATATTGTAACTCTGGAATAAGCAACCCAGTTCTAATGTCTTTCAAACTTTCATAGTGTTTTCATTCTTTATACAGTGAAATCCATAAATTCTCTTTTTATTTCATGACTGTGAAGCCTGAAAATGTCCTTACTATAGGAATGGCTGAACCAGCACAATGGCAAGCTCAGAACACCAACGGAAAATAAGAATTTAGCATAACTAGATTATTGTTCTCAGAACTACATAATTTAAAATACAGTGCTGGCACCCATGAGGGAAAATCCAGATGGTTAGCAAGTCCCCATACAGTCACAGTCTCCTCTTTAACACAAGGCTTCTTTTCCACTTCATTCAAGTTTGTATGAAAACATAAATTTAAAAGTTATCCTTATGTAGCTGAGAGGTAGTGTCACATGGAACTGATTCACAGAATGCCTGTGAAATTTGTACCTGGATTGCAATTCTCTTTAAGCCCATGAGAAATTCCAGTGTTTCACAAATTCCTGTGCTGGTTTCATTGGAGTCAAAGGACAGATCCTTTACAACTTCATACCTTAGCCAGTTAGTGTTTTGTTAACTGTACTAGTGGTTCCTGATAACACTTCACCGTATCTCATACACAGATGAAAATATGGTACAACATCACTCTCCAGTGCAGATCTTCAGGAGGGAGAAAATAGGATGCAGTAGACTCAGGAGTTCATTCTTGCAGAGCATCTTCTCCATTGGAGAGCAATGCAGAACAGGAAGGAATGACCAAAACCAGTTGCAAAAAGGGGGGTTTTGGTTGTGGGAAGAGCTCCCCATGCATATGAACCTGCAGGGCCTCTGTGCTCTCACCTGACAGACGGTGAAAAGCCACCAGGAGTGGTAAAGCACCGCTGCTGCTCATGAAAGGCACAGCCTTGATACATTTATAAGCACTCCAGAGAGGCGTAGAGAGAATTACCGCGTCCACAATTTTTTGCATTTTGGCATGATGGCTCAGAGCTGTTCATTTCCAACGTTGTCACTCAGTGCTCATGGATGAAAGGGCTCTACGAGTGCAGGCGCGGCTCAGACACGCATGTCTGGGCATGGCTGAGGAGGATTATGTTGCACAGCAACGTCATGCAAGGGTTATGTCCCACCACGCTGTGTAGGTGCTGGACAGCCAGCTCTGCCTATTTCAGAGGTCACGAGTCCTCAGATCTTGTTTTGATGCACAGGCAAAATCCAAGTCTCCGTGTCGCACTCACGCTTACTCTCACTGTAATTAATTGGCTTCCGAATCTCATCAATGGAAGAAGTATGGAGGCCTTTAATTAATATTTTTTTTGGTGTATCATATTGTATTTCTGACCTTTCAAAATATTTAAAATGCAAATTATTTCACCAATCCATGTTGTTGTGATTTGTTTGTTTTTTAAAGTTTCAAACCAGGGCAGGCTTTGGCATATCAACAAAGTATTGTCCTGATCCTCCTATTTGCAGTCATGTAGCCAGGTTTTCCTTGAAATTAAGTTTAGTTGCTTGTGTTTATTTTTCTTTTTAGTGGAAGTACAAGTCTCAACAAAACTAGCACTTATTCTTTTGATTTTTTGCAGCTGTGATTTAGGATGTTTTCTATGTGCTTTTAAATGGATATTGTGAGGTGGATTTTAATCACTTATTTTACACTCCCTTGTGTAATACCTTCTCTATAGCTTAAGTGTAATTTCCCCCTACAGTTTTAGTCATCCTTCATTTAGCAAAGCATTTATTTTATTTTTTAGCCTGTGCTCTGAAGAATGTTGAAAGTACCTTAACTGTTATTATCTTACAAGTTTCTACCTATACAGCATTAAACATTTTTATCATTAAATTGTACATCTAAATCACTGTAAATTAATACATTTATGTTTTACTGAATGTTGTATTCCCTGGAGCAGGCATCAGAACAGAGCACTAAAATGATCTATTTTGGGGGACATTTTTCAGGTGAGATTGCATTCTGAAAAAATGCAAATTTTGAGAGCACATACAAAAGTATTTACTTGAATACTGATCCTTTGTATATGATGGCATTGTAAAATGATTCATGTAAAGTCTGCCCTTATTTGTTTGAAATACTCAGCTCCTGTAGAACTCACTGGTTTAATTGGGAGCTTGAAGGCATTCTGTATGGAGTGGGATGAGGTCTTTTGACATGTTTCAGCCCAGATTGAATCTTTACAGCTGAGCTACAACCCATGAAAAACATGGCTTTATAATGGAAATGCTGACACAACCTTTCAATTAGAGTAGTGTTAACTGCATCATTATAATTAGGGACGCGCTGACCCTCTCAAAACTCTGGTTTTCAGATCAGGAGAAGGTATTCTCCTTTAGCTGGTCACTAGTCAGGTTTTTTTCTAAATCCATAGAAGCTGGCTGATTAAAAATATGTTACCCAAAATTTGTTTTCTTCATAAAATAAAAAAGGAAAATTTTTCCCGGTCGCCGTGATCAGCTTAACTTACCAAAAAAATCTTCTTAAATATATTATGACCCACTAAAAAAAGGCTCTTAAAAAAAATAGAAAAAAATGTGATTCTGACTTAATTTCTCACATATTAAACCAGATTATCACCTTAATATATCCAAATAATGACAGAAACCTGGCTGTTTTCAGTTAATAATTTTATATATACTAATTTAAAATATTTGTTTAGTAAAGTTTCCTAGTTATCTTGAAAAACTGGTGACTGGGCTAAAAACTGAAAAATTAGCAAAATTGGTTAGAAATGGGGAAATTTTACTACAATAAATGCCATAAGTAATAGCAAAGTTGTTTGTAACAAAGTCAGTAACAGTTCGTTAAGGGTTGTTGTGGTCCATTAACTATTTCTGGAAAAAGCATCCCAGTGCTTTTTCAGTCATTATTGTGTTCCAAATCTGTTGTCTTAAGATGAGCTGTGGGGCACTGAGCTGTAAGAAAATGTACTTGTGTCTATATTTGTCTACAGACTTACTGAAGAAAACAAAACAAAGAATCAATAAAAAGCTATTTTCTCTAGATTAGAGGTACTACATTTAGCTGTCAGCATTAAGAAGATTATGGCTCACAAACATTAACACAGCTAAGTACAGTTTATTCTAAGGCATTCATGAAAGCATTGGGAAACTTGTTGATAGTATTAGTTTTATAAGTTTTGTTGCTTTGTAAGTGTATTTTCTGCCTCTTTTAACATATGCTTATCTATCATGAGAAACTATTAATATTTTAAAGTTAAAACCCCAAACATAGTGGTGTTAAGAAAGACAAAATGCTGACCATGTACTCTTTGTTCAGCCCCTTTGTGTGTATTATGATAATTTTTCTTTAATTACATCATCACACATGTTTTTCCCTGCCTTAGTAGGCCTAGGATGAGCAGCACTCACCAAATAAGTAGTAGCTTGTGATATTGAGCCTTGTTTACTACAGTAATTTCAAAACCCACTCTATACATGTAAAGATTACTTTAGTCTTTGTGTTCTCCATGACACTTGCTGCTCTAACTAAGCCCTAAATGAAATATTATTAATGTATTTTCTGCCACATTTAACAGAAGTTTAATGGTCATCACAACGTTTACTAAGTTTTGGTCTATCTACAACAAGATGTTAAACATCTGATTTTTCTATGCACTTTGCCTTAGATGGAATTGGACAGATTGAAATGACGGCATTTGTGAACACAAATTCTCAGCATTTCTCTAAATTGTGAGGCTCACAAAATATGCAGTCAAAAAACAAGACATTAAAAGAGTTGCTAATAACCTATCAAAAGACTGCTTAAATATTTGGCTTCATTTTACCTCATGCAAAGTAACGTTATGCAGTGACACCTGAATTGGCACTGAATGAGCTAACTACAGGTACAGTCAGCAGAGATCCTCCTCCAATTAGTTCTAGTGCCATTTCTGGGGAGCCACCCTAATTAGCCCAAGTACAGACCCACGGTTCTGCTGAGACCCAAGCTAACAGCTCTGTAGTTTCCATGCCACTAAACTAACTTTAAGAGAATTCAATTTAGGTACTTTCACCTCATGTTACCTGGAATGACAGACTTACTCTGGCTCTAGATGCACTGCAATTTTTCTGTATCTCCTTTCAATCTGTATTTTCTATCTTTGGCAAAAAATAAATCCAAGTACTACGATGGACATCTTCCTTGACAAAAATTCACCAGTCAGATCCACAGCAACAACCATCTTCAGCACCAAATGAGGCAGAGAGGGGAAAAAATAGTGCATGATGAAGTAATTAAAAACTGTAATGCATTCACACTGAGTTGAATTAAGGTTTTAATTACAATCTTAATTATGGGATTTCTAACATCTGAAGAGAGTGTTACCGTATGGAGCTACTTTCCTCAAGGTAGGCACGTGCCAAATTTCTTAGAAATCTTCTTAGAGATAGTCGGAGAGTTCGTTTAAGTAGGCTTTAAAGTCACTTTCCAAAAGGAATAGCTAAAATGCAGGTTTTAGCTGTTCATTGTATTTTTTTTAAGGAAAGGAAGAATTTCCACGTGACATTGTGTTGGCAGGCTTTTTTAGATCGACGTGAACTTTAGCTACACACTTGGTTGACCCCTTAAGTCAATCTTTTAACTGGGCTAATTTATTTGAGAATAAATTCTCAAAAACAGATGAGACACTCCTTTTTATGTTGATTTGTGGATGATTGCTAGCAGCACAAGGTAAGGTCTGTTGCAAGTTCTTTAGCAAAATCCTACGGTGAAGACAACCAGACACTTGGCTGGCCAATGATGTTTTCTAAGCTTTTGGTTCTCAGTTTCATCCCTCTTCTCCAGGATCCAGGTGCTCGTTCTGGTTGTGTTCCGCTCTGGTTTCAAGTCTTCCCTTCCTCTCTCTCTGTACCTTTAGTCCAAACCATGCTCTTATTCCTCTCGCAAGCTCCTGACTTCACCATCTAAATGCTGGTGCCACCTTGCTTGTCTGGCAGCATTGTTCTGCCCTCAATCCTATTTTTCTTTTCTAGTTTCTACATTCAGTTTTCTCTGTGCCTGGTCCATCTCACTGCTTTTCCCCCCAACACTCCTTCATCAATACCTAGTCTCTCTCTCCCCATCTCTTAATATACAAGTCTACACTATGTTTCATACACAATTATGAATTTTGTTTTTCCTTCTCCCTGTTAATTTCCTAGATCACATAAAATACATTAATTGTCCTTTCTCTGTGAATCTTGCTTTGTTTTCCCATATTCAAATAATGTACTTTTCATTCCTCCTGGTACCTGGAGGAGCTTTCTGAAACAAAAATATCCTTGACAAGGGTTAGAAGAAATCACAGTCACCTAAAGCAATCAGTGTAGGTTTATAGGAAAGTATTGCTTGGTCGCCAGAGATGTGAACAGAATATGTGTAATACATACACATAAATTTCGCAAATTTATTTGCCAGTCATGACTTTTTTGAACATAATGCAGAAACTCCTTCTAGAAGATGGGTAACATAAACACTAATTTGGTTGTCATCTGAGAGCAGCACAAGACATATCACTAACACAAATATAGTTCTCTAATTTATTAAGCTCTAAGATTTGTATGAATAGTTAGTGTTACTTAAGCACAGATAGCCCTAGGTATTTTATCAAAACTTCCTCCTTGGAATAAAGTGCCTAACCCCAAGGGAAACCCCTAGCAGAAAAAATCACCAGCACCTGGAGTTAGGGAAATTTACAAATAAAAACAAAGGAAGAAGTGACAAGTGCTATCAAACCTGCCCACAGCATGAGGCCCCACCTTGAATATTGTGTCCAGTTTTAGGTGCCACTGTATAAAAAGGACATAAAACTACTGGAGAGTGTCCAGAGGAAGCCACAAGGCTGGTGAAGGGTCTAGAGGAGAAAAAATATGAGGAGAGGCTGAAGTCACTTGGTCTGTTCAGCCTGGAGAAGAGGAAACTGAGATGACCTCATGACTGTTTGCTGTTTCCTCACAAGAGAGAGAGAAGGAGCCAGCTCTGAGCTCTGCTGTCTGGTGACCAATGGTAGGATTTGAGGGAATGGCAGGAAGCTGAGCCAGGGAGGGTTAGGTTAGACATAAGGAAGAAGTTCTTCACTCAGGGGGGTGGTGGAGCACTGGAACAACTCCCCAGAGAAGCAGTCATGGCGCCAAGCCTGACAATATTCCAGAAGCATTTGGACAATGCTCTCAGACACATGACATGAGTGTTGGGATTGTCCTGTGCAGGGGTGGGAGTTGGACTTGATCATCCTTCTGTGTCTGTTCCAACTTAGGTCATTCTATGATCTTACTTCTTAATTTATGTACATTGCTTAGTGACAAAGGCTTCTCTAGACAGTGTTTCACTGGTTTTGGTCTCAACGACATAAATCCTAGCCTTTCACAACAGTTCTGCTGTGGAAAGTACTGCATGCCAAGATTGTGATGTGTCAACATGCTAGACGGACACCTCAGAGTTTTTACTGGCATCAACGAAGACCAAAGTACTGGAAAGACCTTATAAAACCAACTGGAGAACTTTCAGCTGAGAAGCGTTCTATCAGAATTTGCTGTGCTGTAGCTATCACAGGGCTTCCATAAGAGGTCTGCACATATGAAGAGCCTGAGCTTTAAGCACAGAGGCCCTTTCTATAAAAAGGGCTGTATTTCTGTTGTTTCATGACATGGGGAAACTCACTTATATTTTTATTCCTCACATGGTAGTTTGGGGATAGAATACTTGCCCTTCTTCTCCCCAGAGTGCTTTGAAATCAGTGGCTGGCTGTTCCTAAGGTCTTTAACTGAGATTATACAGAGCTTGACTCTCCTGTTCCCAAAAAGTGTATCTTCTAACCATGGTCTCAGACTCAATCTTCATTCAAGAGAAGATATTACTTAAAGACATTTTAACTGTGATATTGTAAGCCTTTTTTCTGTTTCCATCAAAAAAAAAGGTTGTTCAAACCAGCTTCTCTTTGTATTTTCAATTTTATAATAGTATTTTTTGTGGCAGTAGTACACTTACAAAAACACCCTTAATATTTTAAAAAATGACCTGTGGTATCGTTAGGAGATTGCTTATGTGTATCTTACACATCTCAATAATCTTGTTTCCACTGGCTGCCTAAGATTCTACCATTTCTTTAACAGATTCACATATGGGCTCACACTTATACACATTCTAGTCAATAAAGAAGGTTTCCAGTGAACAGTTTATGGGAAATATATTAATTCAAGTGTAATAGATTTGCTTGAATTCTTGCACTTGAAGCTTTATTTCTACTACAAGATGAAAGTTCTCCAGCAGTTAAATATTAAGATTCAAGAATACCAAATCTTTGAGTACATTCTTAAAGAACCTTCAGACAATTCCAGGAAAACGTAGAAAGATTGATGAATTATTTGAAAACAGTAAATCTAGTGCAAAATACAGATCAGAGACAATAATACCTGCTTTAGGCAATAATAATCCTGCAATGAAATCTCATTTGTGTTCCTGTCACCAGCATGTTCTTCTCATAGTGGTTGTTGAGATATTTGTGAAATATGAAAGAAGAGCTTAATATGGGATATTAAGACTGATAAATTCCCTCTCAGGTATTTGGGCAAACAAGAAAGTTCATTACTGGGCACTTCATTGAACAAAAAACTTGAAATACTTGAATTAAATAAAAATTCAAATTGACATTTTGTGAGAAACAGCCTGTACCAGAAGATCCTTGTGCACCTTTTTCATTCCCCTGCTTTCTCTGCTCATCCTGTGTTTTCTCTTTTTATTTCTCCTTCTCTGCTTCAGCTTCAGCATATTTATTAACTTCATAGGTTTTAAGAAAAAAAAGGTGGTAAGGAAAAAGGAAGAAAACAAATTGTGATATTAATAACATAAGTTGATATCACCTTTGTTTTACAATCTGAAGTATTCTCTAATCCTTAACAGCCTATGCCAATCTCTGTTGTCTTCTTATCTTTTAAGATAAATATTTAAGTTAAATATTTCATTATGCCAAGTCAAGGAACTTTATGAAAGTAGGTGAGGTTTTTTATTTTATTTCTTTTTTAACCCTAGTAAACTTCTAAAAAGGAATGTTCTCTTAGGTCATGATGTGTCTAGAAACTAGAAATTAAAAAAAATGCAAATTGAAAATAACTAATTTCTGGTTAGTAATTATAGTAGACTCTGAAAAATTTCATGATGTGTCAAAGGACTGATATTAAGTGCTCATTGACTAACACGTGTAACAAGCTTTTGTTCCCAGACAACTACATAATCTAACACAAAGTGTATTATTTATCCACTCAGATCTTCTTCTTTTTCAGCCAGGCAGTCATTTAGTTACTTATTCACAGTATATTACAAATGGATAATCAAAAAAAGACTGATAACATTCAACAACTGGAATTTGATAACATTCAGTGATTGGTAGCAAGTGACTGACCAATGGGATTTAAAGACTTGACACAGAAATAAAGGCAGTTAATGTTTAGAAGAAAACAGTTGCTTTCTTCATCATGCAGAACCTATAAAACCTTCCGAACCACGACAAGAGTCTATGGGTATCCACTACAAGTTTAGTGCCAACCTTTACTGGCCCATGCACTATTAAGATAAAGGTTTATTCACCGTAATGAATTCACTTTTTGTTAGTTTAAGATAGATTACTATGATGGAAGGGTTAATAGTATGATGTGAAAACTGTGACTATAATACCAGATATCTTATTATTTACTTTAATTTTAATTTGAGCATCAGCTGTTTAATGTATTCTCTGTGCTCTCTTGTGCAGCTCAAATAGACCTTCCTTAGGTTACACATACAAGCTATTTCCAAATGAGTCATCATATTTAAAGTGCAGTCTAATGAAACCTTATTTTAAGAATATATTTGTTTGCCAAACTGAACGTTCCGGTGAAAGTTCTGGGCTGTATTGCTATGTTAATGATACTGGTAGATTCTAATATATAATTATTTGAATCAAACTTTTATAATAAGCAGTTTTTAACAATTTTTTAAAAAATATTTCTGTTTCCTCTTAAATACCAGATGTCAGGGACTCAAAAATGTGTTTATTTTGGTCTTTCGGTCCTTCAGGGATTTTTCTGACTCAATATCACTCATCTCATGTAGATATGTATTTAGTTCCATTGAGCGAATAAACTTTAAGAGGTAGCAATCTGTGTTCCTCTAAAATGAATGGTTAGGCCACCTGCACATTTGGAAAAATCTCGAAGAGCTGGGGAAAAGAAAAGTTACATAAACCTAGGCAATGCCTCAGATCAGATTAGGAGAACATCTATTGCAGTTTTCTAGCGCTTGTAGCAGGCAAACATCTTCCAACAAGACAGCTCATAGTGGGGAACTCTGGAGTAATCCATCACAGAGGATATTTTTTCCAAACCCTCCCAATGCACCCTGAAGCATATGTTGTATGTGCTTCAAATTAGACATCCTGTTATAGCTATGGCTGATCTCATTTGCTGTGTAAACATCTAATTGGTGTGGTTCTTAGACTTTTAGAGTGCTCAACATTTAGGAAGCGCAAGTGTCTAATAAAAGGTTGTCACTGCTTTTTAGATTAAACTTGTTCTTTGTTGTTATCAGAAGAACATTCTGTAAGGACACTGCCAGTAGATTTAATTTACTAACTGGAGGAACAAAGTAGCCTTAAAAGAGTTCTGTTTTTTCCTATATTTGGACGGTGTTGACGTCTGTTCCTATGAAATCCGGTAATGGCATATTAAGACTTTGGGGCGCATGGGGAGGCTTCTTTTTGTAAACTTTTCTTTTTGTGACCTCCGCACACTCAGCAGACGGTGGAGATGGAGGAAAAGCTCCTTGTGCATGATAATGGCATACATGCTTTCTGCTGATATTTCCTTGGCAGTGCTACCTTACAGAAACAACACAGATGACCCGTTCTGCAGTCAAGTACTAAGAAATCGGAACATCTAATAGAGGCACAGGGAATTAAGGGAATACCAGCATACACTGAATTTGTCAAATAAAAATAAATTTAATGAATTCTTATCCCAAGATGTAATCCAGCAGGAAACAATGTGCTTAGCTAACTTTAGAAGCAGCAGGTGTAGTTATAGAAACAATACAGAGAGTTCAGCAGTGGGTTTCTTTAAAAATAAAATAAATTGCTATGTGAATATAAAATAATGTTGCCATTTCAAAACCAGTACTCTCTCACTGATGGACAGTGCTTTTAGAACTTTGGTTAACTGGTATGTATGGTGGTCAAAAAAAGAGAAAGTTGGAAATACAGACATGATGGAGAGACCACAGAAGCTACTCAAACCTCACCAAGGAAAGCAAATCTCAGAAAAAATGTGATGCAGAGAGTAGGGACAAGAGCAAAAATACAAGAACTGGACAATCTTGAGACAGATCCTACAGTAAGGAAAACAACCGATTGGCTAAGGTGGCTTTTAAAATAAAGTACTGAGAGGCCTCAAGTATTTCTTAACTTAAAAAAAACAATTGCTCAAAAATACACGTTCAGCCTTCACAAGGGACAGATAAGTTGTATTAATTAAAATACTTCAGCAACTGCTGTGGAGGAAAATGTGGCTACTTGCAATACAGAATTGATAAATTTTCCAATCTTTGTGCTTGGTGATATTTTCAGTACAAACCCAAGTTCACAACATAAAGTCTGGTCATCAGCCAGAATGTTTACCAGTTTAGAAAGCATTTTTATGCAAAACAACCGCAGTGGGTCCAGCTGAGCAACCTGCTGCAAAGAGCTGTATAACTACAGGACTTGAAGAAAAATAAATGTGTCTATCTATAAACTGCAAAAGGCAGATTATTGATGTTGAGATTGCACAAAGATTTTGTGAAGATTATCTTTGTAGGAAATGTGTTATATTGACTAAAAGAATAGAAGAAAGGAGAAAAAACTTCAGCAAATTCAATGTGTTACAATTCACTGGTGTGGTTCTTTAAAATGGTACTTAGACATTGCCATTTTCTTGATAAATATGTCAAGCATACAAAAAGTTAAGAAAAAGCCATCAGAAGAAAAAAGTCATAATGCACTTCTACTAATCCTTCCACAAAGCTATTAAGCCAAAAAGGAGACAGATTTTGCAGAAGAACTATCCCTTCTGAAATATGTGTACCTTTTAAAGTGTGAATTACATTATAAAATGTACACTGAAAATTAAAGTGTTGTCTTATTCCACATGTTCTACAGGCAGGAGACTGCACAGAGATTTTTTGTTCTTACTATGGATAATGGATGTGGATAAAGCATGCAGTTGGACTCTGTGATCTCAAAGGTCTTTTCCAACTGGAAGATTCTATGATTCTATGGTTAAGATCTACTTTTAGGACTTCAATGTTACATTATTTGAACATGCTTTTTGAAGATGAAGAAATACTTAAAATAGCAAATTGAGAAAACCATAGTTCAGTCACAAAACTGAACAACATGAATGAGGAAAAATGCAGGTTTGACAGGCGTAGTGTGCAGGGCACTCTTAAACATCTTGCATGAGTCTGGGTGTACCTATATGAATTGAAATGGCTACAGACTGCTCCTCACATCAGATTCCCTGTGCAGGTGTGAGGATTGGAATAATTAAAACCCATAAATTTATATATTTAAATTCACAAGTGTCAGAAATGTTTATTTTTTGTTTAAATGATTCTTGATGTTATGAATAAGGGTAGTAGCATAAAAAAAATAAATATTCCTGTGGCTTATAGTATAGCATACAGAAAAGGCTTTGACAAATACATAAAAATGTTAATTCAGAACAGGTCACTAGGATGGAGATTAATCATCAATATATTTGTCCTCTAGAAAGAACAAAGATGTTTTATGTATAAATATTGATCTTCTTAGTAAGACCCTTTACCACTTAATTGAGAAAAAAGACAAGCCTCACATTACACAAAGAAGAATATAGCAAGAAAATTACTATGATGGCTTCTAATCTGGAAGATTAGTTTATCTATAAGGCAATTAAATATCTGAGGATTAAGTGTTTTGAATGAAAGATCATAGGATCTGTTCTGAACTTTCAGCTAAAATCCCAGTGGAAGAAAACTTGTTGCTTATAGAAATCATAAATTCCATTCCTGGAAGGTTTATTCAAATCTGTCACTTTTTCTGAAAGGGTAGAATCAAATCAGTAAAGGAAATAGATGCATGAGTTAAATTGAGTCCTTTCCATACGTTTTAAATTTCTGTAGAATTATCCCCTAAATTCTCTCTACAAAAAGGGAGCTATTAATTAAATTTTGGAAATTTATGTATTTCAACTTTGTAGGAAGGATCAAAGATTTAACCCCAAAGCTTAAATGTATACCAGAGGTTTAACGTTCCATTACATATTTTAGCAATGCAAAAGCTGGCATAAGCCTTGCTTTAAAAATCATTAGCTAAATCTCTCCAAACCATAAACCAGTTTACTTCTAAAAATAAAAGGAAATGCACTAACTTTTTAATAAATATTTACCATGAACCCACTGAAAATGTTTGAAAAAAATTTCTGTATTTGCGTATTTGCACGCATTTCAAAACTATTGCTATTTCAAAACTTTTTGGAAAAGCACATTTCAATATTACTAATTATAGTTTTATAAGCAGGAGTCTAGTCATATGGTTCAAGTTACTCACCTAAAATTATGTGAAAAAATTTGTATTTGGCTGTAATTGAAGGGTTTTTAAAAGATTATCATTGCTGAAAAATATAACAATAAGTGAGCCTTCCTCCCATATCACATTAGTGCCTATTGGGTACAGTGCAGTCCAAAATTTCAAAATACACAAATATATTAGGCTACATTAAATAGAGTTTCAGCTGGGATCTCAATACTTCAATGCCTTAAAACCTATCCTGTTTCAATACTTCTGGGTCTCTGTATCACAATTTTGTTGTTGACTGCTAATAAAGAACTCAAATGTTTTCTCTTCAGTACTTTTTAGAAACTGAGAAGCACAAACTGTGTGTCTTTGGTACTCTTGTAACACTTCTCTGACCCTCTACAGTTCCAAGATTTTAATTCCACTCTACCTTTGTGATGTGCATTTCTCAACAGCCATATTCTCCCTTCATGAGCGATTCAATGATCAGGTGATCTATGGCTTTTTTCCATCATGGTTCATATTTCAGCAGCTTCACAGGTGTCCTGACAATATATCTACTTTGCAGATATGAGATGACAAAGTTAGCTTTAAATGAATTAGGTCGGGTCAGCAGTTCAGTTGTAGCAGCCCGGTATGAACTCATTTATTCTGTTTGTCAGCAAATGGGGTAAGTGTCATTCCTTAAGTTTCCTGAAGGAGAAAATAGTTGTGGGTTTTTTTTTATTTTGTTTTGGGTTTTTTGAGAGTTACAGAACTTCCAAACAAACAAGGAAAAGGTCTTTTAGAAATGTCTGTGCTGGTGTAGATAGCACAGATCAAACAATCAGCCCTAGAACTGAAAGCACCTACTGTTGAATCAGCATGGCACCATCCCCTCCTCTTTACCTGAATTCCACGTCACATCATATGCTGCACCTACATTACTCCAAAGGCACTAATATGCCCAGCCCTGAATTGTGCCACATGGAAAAACAATCTTATTCAGTGAAACCCCAGTACTTCTACAGAGCATAGAACTTCTGTGTGTAAACAAATCCTTAGGGATGCAGATACACAAATCAAAATAAAGGTTAATGCTGCTAAGGGTTTTGGAAATTATCTTTCTTGGTTAGCATTTTACAAACCTACTTTTACTCTTCTTTAGATGCTACACTACAAAGAAGCACTCACCATTTAGTCATTCATGTTTCATAAAGAGTACATTAGTGTCACTGAAAACACACAAGACTCCCAAATTCAGAAGAGTTTACTCCTAGAAAATACTTGCAAGATTATAGTATTATAGGCAGAATGTGGTGGAAAAGTTGTGCTGGTAGTCATCCCTCTGAAAAAGTGGCTTTTCTTTCATATTATACTACTTTAGTACAACAAAAGAAGAGCAAAATTACATGAGTATCTCACAACTGCACAAAATTAACCTCCTGTATCAATGTGTTGATCATATGTAGGCCAGTTAACCTAATTATCTGTCTGAATAAGGCTATATTTTGTGAGGTCTCATTTTTTTCACTTAAATCTACTTTACAGATGTTAGTTATCTGTAATAAGGACAGAACATAGGGTGAAAACTGCACCACTGACACTGATGGATGATCACCCGCTGTTGATAGACAGGGAGCAGACATCCATTCTCATGTTGCCAGACCTCTCTCTAACACTTGACATTTTCAACCATATTTCCTGCCTCTCAGAGGTTGCAGTGGTTCAGATATGTATACCAGAATGATCCAAAATCCTGCTTGAACTGGTTACACTAGGAGGAAATGGTTTCCTGCCACTAGGTTTCATCTCACTTTTCCTCCATATGAGATGACTTTAGGAAATGCAGCTTGTTTCAGCAATTGGAGAAGTCAGCAGGAGAAGTTCTATAAGCTAAGGAAGCCTCTCCTGTGACAGATACTTTCCTTCAAAGTGTTCAGTTTTCTGGGAACAGGTTAAGTTTCAAAACAAGGACAGTTTTTCTGACAGCATATGGATGTTTACCACTGGAGGGAAGCAGGAGAAAACGCACTCCTTTGGACTTAGTCCAGACTACTGAATATAAATGGCAACAGAAACCAAAAGGCTCAGAAAACCTTCCCATCTTCCACTTGAAGGTAAGAAATATTTTTTTACTTTTAAATGTAAACAGTCAGCATAAAATGTCCATGATATTAAAGCAACAAATCCTACCCAATAAAATAATATAATATACCCATAACTTTCCCTCCTGAAGAAAAGGTCAAATAAAATAATTAAAAGCACAAGCCATGTTAGCCATTTAACCCAATGAAAGGCTGCAGGGTGCAAATACTGTTGGTACATGGACAATAAGAAGAGTTTTGATTGGGTTAACAAAGAAGATACTTACTTAATTCTTCTGCACTAGAGGTAGCAAGGCTTTTCTTGATCCTGAATACATCATTTCCTTTTGACTGTTTAAGAATCAACATACCAAATTCTGATCATAAAAACACCAACAGATAATCTAGACAAGACTATGTAGAGATGAAAAAAAAATCATAGAACTTGAAAATAGTTTTCTGAACTAATTACATAATGTTCCAGTTTTTCTTTAATAATACCATAGTGCAACTTCTTTCAGATTTCCATTTAGAAACACTCTTGAGGTGTTTAAAAGGTTGGGAATAGGCAAAGAATGGCTCCATGTAGAAGAAAAGAAAGATGGTTAAGGAAGTGAAATTATAACTGTCTTTGAAGAGTTGAGGGAGATGGTGGAGATTCAGGAAATACAGATTAGCTTAATTACAACAACTCTATTGAGAAGCATGTTTTCTGTTTGGATCAAATTCCTTTCAGTGGTTTTGTTAATGACATGAGCAACAGAATAAATAGTACATTTACTGAATTTGCAGATGATAGCAAACTGAGATTTTGACAGTTACAATTATTCTAAAAAAAATAAAATTATGAATAACCTTGAATAGTCGAAGTGTCATTGGGGAATCCCAAAGAACTACGCAGGAAGAACAAGTGTAAACTGCTAACTTAGGCAGAACAAATAAGTTACTAACAAGGAAAATGGATGGTTACAAGCTACAGAAGAGAACCCTGAGGTTGTAGCTGGTCATGAGATAGTTATGAATCTGTGTCCTGCTCATGGGATGCATGAAACAGAGAGCAGGTTACAAGATGTAAAATAATTTTCAATAGTTGTGGACATTGATCAGACTACTCTCTCTGGTTTGAGATGTTATCATTCAGCAAGAGTGAGATTGAGCAGGAAGAGTCCAGAGGAGAGTAATAATAAGGATCAGAGATCTACCTGACATACATTTCATCAGTCCTAAAAAGAGTGATAGAAGAAGAGGGGAAAGACTACAATACCTTTACAAATATATATATATATATATATATATATATATATATAAACCTGTTAGAAAAATCCAAGGACTTATGTATGGGTCAAGGGGAGAGAATTAAAGCTGGATATTGGGACAAACATACTAATACAAAGATAGTAAATTAGTGGGATAGGCTGAGAATGCATTTCTTTTTCTCAATTAATTGTTTACAGATGAGTTAGAGAAGTATCTGTTGGACATGACACACACGTGGCACAGGAGAAAGGACCACACAGCTTTTCAGAGTCTCTTACAGCTTCGTAATTCATGTTCAACAGATACTAACTCCAGAGAATCTTTTATTAGTTAGCTCATATTGTAGAAAATTAAGGTTTTATATCTCAAGATTTACATTCAATTTCAACATTGTCTTCCAAAAAGGCAGTTTAAGTAGCATGGGTCTTCCCAAACCTGTGGATTACCAGGCTTGTAGAAACGAAATCAGATAAGAATCGTGTTCACTTAAATAGAAAAGAGCTGAAAAAGCAGGAAAGGACTAATTGGTTCTCTAATAGACAAATCTTTATTTTGCTTAAGTAAAGAAATTTCACTGAGTCTAGAACTAAAACCTCAGTAAAAATTACGAACTGTTGTACATGACAGAATGGTGAGATTTGATGGACAGACACTCATAATTAAGAGAATGAAGAAGTAAGATCTTGCTAGGAAGAATCTCACCTGAAAGTCAAAATCTAAGGACTTTATGTCAAAAAACACTTGAATAATAGCTTATGAGAGCCTCTCCTGCTAAGTCTATAGAACAAAAAGTACAAAACATCATAAGTTCAAAAAAAAAAAAAAAGAAACAAATCCAACAGAAACCCCAAATCCAAACAAAAACAAGGAAAGATGAACTGGCCAAGTTTTACTGATTTTTGTCTAAATTTCTACTTTAGATAATTATTACGACAAATCTGAAAAGCAAAATTCTGCATGCCTGCAAGAATGTGGATTCTGATAGGAAATACATATTTAAATAATCCTCACTAGATTTATGACAAATACACAGTTATTTCTTTAATTGTAAAATATTTATATATATTTTTTAACATATGAAAATTTTTCTGTCTGTAAAAGTATCTAGTGTCTGGAAGCCTATATTAAGTTTACTAAAACTTATCTTTGTATCTTTATATTCCACAGTATCAGTTATGGAAATTAATCATTAGTGTTAAGAAGTGCATTAAAAAATCACAATTTGTTGTATTTGGGAATATCCATTCTCTTAAGATTAAAAATGACAAGTTTGCCAAGAAGTGGAAAATGAAAAGAGGAATGGAAAAATAGAAGGAATAGAAACTGCAGTGAAGGGGTTCCAAATTATAGTCCAAAACAAGATGAGAACACATAATGGATAGGAATTTTAAAAAAAAACTTTTAAAAATTGCAACATTTTACCACCACTAAAATATTACCAGCAGTCTAATAAAACAGCAAATACGAAAAAGTAACGAAGTGAGGCAAATATGTAGTACTTTGAAGTGATCAGAAAGCCCAGACTGCTGCAACTATGATCCAAAGAAGACAGACTTTGATAGATTTAGATCATCTGTGTGCAATCCCACCGACACAGACATAAGAACTGTTCAGAAACAATTAAATTTTAGAAAAAATTCCAACTCATTTAAAATAAAGCTGATTTCAAGCAGCTCTGCACGCTTCCTCCATGCTGTCAACCTCTAACCCTTCTCCCCTTCCTGTCATTTTTTATCTCTGAGCAATAACGGATACAAAGATCAACTTCTTCACGTTTTTCTCCAGTTCAGGTTATCTTGTCTTCTAATATGTTTTCTTTCCTTCCTTAATGAAAATGCAATTAGAAATTCCCTTTTGTGTTCTACTAGTTTTTGATCTCTACTAATATTAAGAATTTTCTAGAGTGCCAAGATTAGCATAAAACATGTGTAGTAGAGGAAGAAAGAGTAGGTAGGTATCCCTTTCATTTTTTTCTCAAGTGTACACGTAAAGAGGGCATATGTTCTATTAAAAAAATGAGCTTGCTATTGCCTATTGTGTTTTAGAAAAGTCTATAATGACAGCTCTAAAAGATTTCTTCCAAACACTATTCATTTTGAATGAGAGACAGATCACCAAGTAGATTAAATGTGATGTCTTAGAATGTACAGATCTTTTGGGTGAAATACATAAATTTTGACAACAGGGTTAAGCTTCAGGTGAAAAAGTGAAGTTAGCATCCATCCTGCAGTACTCTGGGCAGAACCTTGCTAAAACAAGCTACATAACCAAAATCTCAGAGCAATATTCCTTTCATAGGTTTCAATGTGTACTTTCTATCTCTTTATATGATTTTGTTAAAATTTGTTTAGTTGTTGATTAATATGAAGGTTTCAAACTGTTTTTAGAAATAGCTAAATAAGCTACCTGAAACACAAAATATAATGTTTAAAAGGTATTCAACATCACAACTACCAGTACACATAAATCATGTGCAGATTACCAATACATCCATAATTGTTTAGTTAACATGATGACAAAGGATACTTATTTTGTGATTTATAAGGATTGAAAAAGGACAATCCCTGAAGGAGAATTGTTATTGAGGGTAGAAAATTTCAGTATAAGAAGAAAAGTGTTTAAAATTTTCTAAGGGAGATATTTCTTGGTGCTATAATATGTAACTGAGCATTTTCGGGTTTCTGACAGGGCAGATACGTGCCTGAAACCTATGGAATTATACTATGAAAAGGTTATTTTCCCCTGGAAATTTTATAGAAGCATATATATTCTGACACATCACTAGGACATGCCAGTTTTTACTCAAATAGGTCGTGTCTTCGTTAAAAGCTTTCTTCTAATTAAAGAAAGAAAAATTTAACATATTTTTCAGATTCATGGTACTGATTGAACGTTACATCAAGAGTCTCCAATCCACCACCATTACCACTGACCCTGGATCAGGTCGGCATGGATTGGTCCGGTTTCATCATGAGTAATTCCAAGGGGAGGGATGCAAAGACCTCCTGAGTAATCTGTTCCAGTGTCGTGCTGTCCTCCCGGGGAACAAAAATTTACTGGTCTGTACTCTTCTACTTAGCCAACAGCAGAAGGTGGCTATACTGGTCAGGAATGATTTGTGCTTGGAAAAGGCAAGCGACTTTATTTGGATCGACATGGGCTGCGAAAAGACACAGTCTGTCATCTTCCCAGGGCTGATTGTCTGCAGTTCTTCAGGACAACTCTGTTGTCTTGAGATATGACTTTAGTCTCTGTTTCCACTAATTTGTAGATGTAAAATCAGGTGTCCTGATCATAATTTCAGGATGGGAACATGAATATAAAACAAAGCAGCTGTATTTTTATTTCCCCAAATTAAGCACTGAACAGCTAAATCAATTCCTTCCCTTGAAACATTGAGGGAAAAGTTACAGATTTTCCTATGACATCTTTATATTTCCCACTGGTGTTTTGTGTCTTAGAAGTTAACATACCTTAACATACTAGGACATCCTATATTGTACAGTTGCTATGGCAATTGGTAATTGGATATTGATTAGCGTTCTAAAAAAGCTATGCAATTAGCTACACAACCCTAAGGATATCTGGAATGGTATTAACATATGCACAGTTGCTTTGAAAAATTTCTGTATCATCATTGCTTTCAGGGTATCAAGCACTAGCTGACTGAACCTTACCCATTTTCAAAGCTTTTCACCTCTGAGCAGCCACATCCCACTTTTCACAAGCAGATCTGACATGACATGAACTACTACAGCATGGAGTTCTCTGTTAATAAACATGTTGGTATTTCTGTGAAGATGCAAAGAAATGTCCTTATTGGACTACTAAACATATTTTGCTCATGGCCACGTCAAGGTCTTAATAAGAATATTTTCAAAGGAGTACAGAGAAGCTAAGACTTTCCTCAAAATCAAGTGGTGGGTGATTTGTAATTAGTAAGCGCCTGGATCCTGGCCTTCCTAAAGTCAAAAATATTATTTCAATTCTTTCCAGGCTGATCTGGATTTGTTTGTGAAAGAACCAAGACAAAAGAGGAGAGAAGATCGAATTTCATCCAAGTTTATACAAATTCTCATCATCTAATTTCACTTAGTGTTAATTGTAACGTGCAAAAAGGACATAGAATGCAAGAGCTTACTTGAGAATTTAGAGTAAAACTCAATGATTAACCTTGGTATTCTGACTTGTTAAAACATAATGCACAAACATCAATAATTCACTGAAATTACTGCCTTATATAAATACACAGTATTTTTCATTCCTAAATTAGGTGGGTTTTATAAGAATAAAAACATTTATACAAAGGGTCACACTACATTACCTGAGAAATTACTATTATAAACGCATATGGAAGGAAGTATCTGACATAATTATGATTTTGGTGATAGATACTGGCTAGATCTGAGCATTTTTACAGTTTGAAAGATTTCCTTCAGTATTGCTTTGTTTATTAGTTGAATGTGATAGATAAATTTGCACAACATTTTGAACTATTTTTTATACAAGTTTCCAATATTAAGTGTACCTGTTGGATTTTTATTTGTACTTTTATGCAGAGAGATACATTTGGATTTTTATAGGATTTGCAAGCACTCAACACAATACAAACTGCAAAATCAAACACAGATAATACATTATGGCATTTTGAAAATGACCATATATTTAAAAAATATATATTTATTCAAAGATTTAGAAAACTTTTTACGATGTTACTTACCTAAACATTTGCTAAACTACCTGGAAAGTCAGTGACCAGTAGTGAAATCATAACAGGTTTGAGGAGCTCAGAATATCTTCATCACCGTTTTACTGTTTTATGCATTAGGATGAGTATTTGAGTATTCTATAAATGGCATTGTATCCTATACTTTCTAAAACCACTTTACTTTTTCAAAGCAAAGAAGCTACCTGTACAGAAGCACGTCACTTACCATTTTCTAAATTTCACAGGAAATCTAAGTTACTATTAAATCCAGTGTAATTTACATTATAAAATACAAAGTAATTTTAGTAAATTATCTCTAATTTATGAGACAGGTTTTTCCTTTACAAAAAAAAATCCCCACAAATTAAACAAACAACTCAAATAAAAGAAAAATAAAACCAGAACATAACCCACAAATGCCACTCAAAACTGTGTCTATCATGGTAGTATAACATCATTAGCCTTTTAATCTTCTGGATTTTTTGTCAAGTCAGATAAAGAAAACGAAGTTCCATTCTTTGTAAAACTATAACTGAGTTATTATTTAAAGAAAGATCCACAAAACATCACTCTCAAAAGTGTCTTTTATTGAAAAGATATTTGTGATCTTTCTTTATTTGATTATTTCTTCTGTTTGTAGATGAAATCTCATTAGATTTTTTTCACTACTAAAAAGTAGGCACTAGACTACTGCCATTTAACTTGATGGGGATGTTGGAGATACCTCCAGCAAGGTCGAAGCAATAA
The DNA here is from genome assembly GCA_033558185.1 of Dromococcyx pavoninus. Classification (NCBI taxonomy): domain Eukaryota; kingdom Metazoa; phylum Chordata; class Aves; order Cuculiformes; family Neomorphidae; genus Dromococcyx; species Dromococcyx pavoninus. The sequence continues at coordinate 615,946 of JAUMJL010001065.1, forward strand.
ATAAACCCACAAGTAGTATAAATAGTAAGTTTTAATTTAGTCCATATTAAATACTGATCTAAGAAATATAATCTGCAACTTCCTTGTTTGTACAATTAAATCAAAAGTATTTATTATACATACTGTATTTTAACGATTTACAGATGGCACACATTATTTAGGAAGGAAAATTTTACTAAAAGTCTAACTTTAGCATAGGAAAATATTATCGAATCTACTCTTTCAGAGTAAAACAATACAAAAGAATTTTTTAAAGTTATTTTCAAACTACTTTCCTTGCTTCATAAAATGCCACTGGCAAAAATAATGCTGCTTTTATAATGTAATTGTTGTGTCATACTTGTAAAGCAGCGTGTAAGCACTCATAAAAGTGTAATTACTTCCTTAAGTGATAATAAAATAAGCTTTCACATAGAGATACACTGAGGTGTTACTGTTCATGTGCCACATAGTAGCTTCACCTATTTATTTCTCATCTCATACAACACGTCAGGGTTTTGCAGGGTTGGAAGGGTTAAACTCTTTTTGGTACCAGCCAGTCTGGTACATTTCGGATGTATCCATACCATCACCTTACTTAAGTTCAAAAATGCAATTTGGAATCAAATCTCAGCGTCAGTATATTCAACCCCAGCAAACCGGCCCCAGGGTCCTGTGAGTGTTGTTAGCATGTGTGTTAGGTTTCTTTTGGATTAAATTCAACTGGAAGGTGCACTCTTGGAGAACATCTGAAGCGTTCTAATTATATGGGACCATGCTAGCAACTTGAAAGTACACCTTCTGAAACATACGCATTTTAAAAGTTGGCAGCATAAAGAGCTTAAAAATTTAATTTGCTTTTCTTGTTAACTCATAGCTTCTTTTTTATGCAACCTGAATAATGTCACTAATTCAGTCTGGTTGGTTTTGAGAATACTTTGGAGAAGAGTATGGCATCAGCTGAGTTCCCGCACCAACCAGAAAAGGATTTTTACTCCTTCAGCCAGAAATCTGCAAATAAATCTCTCCTTTGTCATTGATTACTTATGAGATTGTCACTTCTCTGTTCAGGAGGGAGTATATGAGGGTCAATAATATGAATCAACTGAAGAAAGTGTAGAGAACAGAATTTCAGATTCACAGAATCATAGAATGGTTTGGCCTTAAAAGACATCTAGTTCAAGCCCCTATAATGAACATCTTCAACTTGATCAGATTGCTCAGAGCCCTGTCCAAGCCAACCTCGAATGTTTACAGGGATGGGGCATTGACAGTCTTCCTGAGAAACCTGTGCCAGTGTTTCACAACGCCCTCTTTAGTTCTACCTTACATCTAGCCTGACTCTGCCCTCTTTTAGCTTAAACCCACTATCCCTTGCCCTGTTGCAATAGGCCCTGCTAAAAAGTTTATCCCCGTCTTTCTTATATCTCTGTTTAAGTATTGAAAGGCAATAATAAGGGCTCCTTGGAACCTTCTCTTCTCCAACGTGAACAACCTCAGCTTTCTCATCCTGTCCTTGTAATGGAGGTGCTCCAGACCTTGAATCACCTTTGCATCTCTGCTCTAGAACTGCTCCAACAGATCCATGTCTTTCCTGTGCTGAGGGAATCCGGACGCAGGGCTACAGGTGGAGTCTCAACAGAGTGGAGTAGATGGGGAGAACCACCTCGTTGACCTGCTGGTCACACTGCCTTGGGTGAAGCCCAGGATACGCTTGACTTTCTGGGCTGTAAACACATATTTTTGTTTCCTGTCCAGCTTTTCATCCATCAGTTACCCCCAGGTTCTTCTCCTCAGGGCTGTTCTCAATCTCTTCATGCCCCCAGCCTCTGTTGATACAGGGATTTGTCCTGACCCACGTGCAGGACCTTGCTTTGGCCTTATTGAACCCCATGAGGTTCACATAAGTCCACTTCTCAGTGAGGGTACATATTCTTTAATTCCTTTTCTGGAGGATATACCTGTGGAAGTCCCTCTTATTATTCTTTGCATCCCTTGTCAAGTTCAGCTCCAGCTGAACCTCGGCCTTCCTGATCCCACCCCTACACAACCAGGCAACATCCCTACACTCTTCCTGGGTTACCTGTCCCCGCTTCCACTGCTTGCGCATTTCCATCTTGCCCTTTAATTTGACCAGCAGGTCTAAACTCAGTCATGCTGGTCTTTTGCCTTCCTTTCTCACACTCAAGAATCGAGAGCTCTTTCACTCTATGGAAAGTTTCCTTAAAGGTCTGCAAGCTCTGTTTTGCTCTCTTGTCCCTGAAGGTAGTTTTTCAGGGAGTCCTATTGACTAACCCTTTGAAGAGCTGGAATTTTACTCTCCTAAAATTCATAGTCCTGAATTTACTCTTTGCTTGACCCTTATTCCTCAAGACTACAAACTTCACCAGTGCACAGTCATACCTCATCTCTACATTAATCCAGCTATGTGACTTCTTTGTAGGTGGTCAACCTTTTTTTGATAATTTGTACTTTCGTATATTAGATGGTTTGTAATCACCAAGATTGAGATACTGGTGACCACAAGTGGAAGATTCAGCACAGAATCAGGTCAGGACTTCCAGTCCTTCAGATTAAAGTACATACATATACGGTTGAACACAAAGGTAGAGCAAAACTAATAGAATAGACAAAATAGGCAAAATAAACCTGTACAGAGATTAAATAGCAACAAGGAAACCAAAGCCTTTATCTTCATTGCCCTCATTTGGAATGGTGGTATTCAAAGAGCCCTGAGTGAAGTGCTCCCATTTGAGTGGATCTGGATGTGGAATGACCTTTTTAGAGAAAATTAGTATATGAGGAAATTAGTATATGAGGAAATTAACTTATCGATAAAGGTTTCCTACTCCTAGCTGGTAACTTTCGCAAAGTGATATCTCTAGTATTCATTTTCAAATATTCTAACCCCAGAGAAATGCTTTCTACTCTCTCAAAGGGAAAACAGAGCCTCTAAGTACATTTCAAGACAATACACTTTACTCATAAGGAAGTCATAACTAATAATAATAGATGATGAGACAAAACTCAAAGTGTAAATGAGCATTAAAAACATGCTGAATGTAATTGATGTAAAGCTTTTAATGAAATATTTCGTTTGAAAGAGATATCTAATGAACAAAAGCTTTAAAGGAAGCATTTTGGTCCCAGCAGCATTTCACTAGGAATGTTTCTAGGTCCCATGTGTACTCTGTGAGTAAAATGAGAGACATTCGCTTTACAATAGTTATTTAGCTGGGAGGAATCAATTGTTTAATCATTTTAGAAACTTTTTTCCCACCCTTTTTGTACATATGTGGGCATCCGCATCAGTTTATATGTATAGGTGTGAGGAGGAAAGACTAAAAGAGTAAGAGAAAGATATATCAGTTCTTCTGTATCACAAGACAAAACCATCAGCTTTTGAAAGTGAAAGGCAAACATGCTGACCCTTTTCTTCTGCTTTCTTGCCTGCTTCACAGACCATTAAGTCAGTTAACTTCCCTGAAGACTCAAGGCTGACACCTTTCTAAGCTCAGTTAAGATCAGGTCTTACATCACACAAGTTGATGGGTTCTAAAACCCATCCCTCTTCTTTCCTGAGTCAACAAATAATTAATGACTGGTACAAAAAGCAACATCCTTTGGAAAGAGGGTGAAATAACAACATATCAGGATAGTCAACCACTTTGTAAATATGACAGGCTTCAAGGAACTTTCAAGACTGAGGTTCAAAAAGTTGGTACCAATTAGATTGGAAAGGAACTACAAAGTGGGTTGTTCATTTTCTGCAGAATAATAATATCAATATGATCTAATCCACAAACTGGTTTCCATGAGTTCATTTGAACTTTTAAGGTCATATCAACCAGTTCTAATAATGAGAGTAACAACAGCTTAAACACTGTATTCAGCACCCTTCTCCAAACTGAAGGTAGCAATAGGAAATTCCCAAATATAAAATGTTATTTATACAGAGGATAGAGGAAATGGACTAAATGAGTTAGCCATGAAATAAGAACATGTAGACACACTATGGTTTAATCCATCTGTTTGAGAAGGAAACGAATAACATAGCTAAGAAGGACAGATAGAGGCAAAGAAAGAATGACAGTGCTAACTTAAAGCCCTCACACAGTTGAAAACGGTACTATTTTTAATATTCTACTTACTCCATAAAATGTGAAATATAGGGTGAAATACAAAGTGCAGGTGCAGCCCTAAGAATAAAGATGAACTGGGAGATAAATATTGAGATATATCAAGCTAACAATATAAAAAACCTCATCAGGTTTAAAGATTCCTTTGTGTTCTTCCAATTCTAAAGGTCTCCAGTGTAAATTCAAGGCTTCAGGCTTCAAACCTTATAGTATGAAATAATTTCAGAGGTGGTAAAAGAGGAAGGAATTGACTTTTCTTTCAACTTATCTCTACTGTGTGATGATAATTTATGTCAAAGTAATTTTCTAATTCACATTGTACAACACTAATCTGATAAACGTAGTGGTGTGTGTTTTGGGTTTTTTACCTAAAACTCACCCTCTTGATCATAGACAGAAGAGAACAGAACATAAGTGAGTACCTTCTGTCCAGGCAGAGCATTCAGTAGCATGAGTATAGTGAATCTTACACTCATTTGAGAACAAACATTAAGGTTACGACTCTCACTACACATTGGCTACAATGCAGCACTCCTCTGGCACAAAGCAGTTACAGCACCGGTTTAAACAGACACCACAATATTTCTCTCACTGGGATAACATTTAATTAGTGTTACAATTTAACTAAGGGGCTTAGGCTACAGCAAATAAAGGAAGAGCCCACCTTTCCCTTACATTTCTGGATAGGAAGACTCTGGGGAAGATTCAACTGAGGAAAAAATGCAAACAGGTGAAATAGATTAAAGAGGTATTCAAAACCAGTTTCATTTAAAATTGCTGAAGTTTCTGCATTTATCAGGCTTTCAGCTACATAGAGACAACTTAAATAAATCAAAATAAAGCTTTCACTATGTTAGAATCATATACTTTTCTGTTTGTCATCTGCAACCAATTGCAGTCTGTGTGGTCCTTACTGCAATACGCCTGCTAATGAAGAAAAAGAATAACCTTCCTCTTTAAAATATTTTCCATGACAAATGTACACTTTTAGTCTCCTGCTATAGAAACTACCTGGCAGGTCCTACTCCTTTTTATACAGACTATAACTCTCAATCTGTTTCTAAATCAGATGGCTTTATCTAAAAATGGACTGCAGGTAGAATAGGGGAGGGATGATCTCCAAAGATCAGAAGGTAAGTTTTGGGTTCACCTTTGCTGTTTAATAAACACAAATAGATCGTGCAGTGAAGACAGAAGCAGAGATCTGTCATGATGAAGCAGAACCAAATAGCATTTTGCTAACAGGTCAATTTCCAGAACTTATCTTACTTTACGGGGATAAAAAAAAAGTCAACTCACAATGATAAGAACTTATAGCTAAGGAAAAGTTTTTAAGATCACCCCTCCTTATAAGTCAATATCTGAAACATTTAACAGTTTCTCATTACAAAATTAATTTTATTGTTTTTTAAATCATTTTTGGTATCATGAAGAGCAAACTATTTCGGAATGTCAGAGTAACTAAAGACTTATGGCTATAAGTATACTGTAACTCCAAATAAAAATTCACACAGACAGCTGCTACAAGGAATTCAGTCACTGAATGCAGATATTGTAACTTGAACCTGTCTGTGCTTCAGATTTCAAAAATCTCTTCCTCTAAAGTGAAGCTGTAAATGTCAGTTTTGGATCCAGAGAATCCCAGTAATAAAGGAGAAACCAGTTTGTTTTCACCATTTAAAATTATTTCCTACATCTCTTTTGTAAGTGACTCTGAGCTTCCCAATGCTTCAGGTAGAAGAATGAGGGTGCACTGCCACTGCTCCTGCTGAAAGAAGAAAGCTGTGGTGAAGTCACTTTGCCAAGTGAAAGCATCATCCCATCCACAACCCTCAGGTGCTCTCTAGGCAGCACACGCTGCTTCCACTTATGGAAGATTGTCCTGAAAAGGCTGCTGTCCAGCTCCTCATTTTAACCATTAAAGCTTCACCTCACACTAGTTTTTCAGTAATCTTGTGCTCTACCAGCACCTTACTAGACCCTAGTGCAATAAAGCAAAGGTATTCTGTTGCAGCTGAGTCTCTGATAGGCTATTAGCTTTTCAGTTAAAAGTATGCAGTGTTAAACACTGTACAAAACTGCTTCTTAAAAAGTATAATTAATTATCGATTACAGAAACTTCCTTTTTAAAAAAGAAGTAGTCAGATCCCAGTATGTGAAATTCTCAAAGAAACACCACAGAGCCAAGGAAATGGCTACAAAAACCCAGTTTTTAGCAGGTAACTACCAAAAATGCACCGTGAGGCTCCAGTCTTAAAATTTATTGTTTCAGCAGTGTTCAGCAGAGACCTGGCAAACTGCTGCTGAAGAAAATACACTTACATTAACTTTGGAACCATTTTTGTTCAGGGTAACCTGCTGCACACATTTGTAGGCTGTCCTGGTACCTGGAGAAATGCATAGGGAAGAACCTCAACTGTTCAAATTAATCTTCATTAGGAAGCTTCATGTCTGTGGGATAATTCAGAACTGCCACAAGAGAATCTGCCCTAGAGTAAGGTAAATATATATACACTTACTAGTATTTGCACATCCTAAACAGCACAAAGACCCTCAACGAAACAAACGAAATCCTGTCCCAGTAGCTCTCTTCAAGCTATGTATGACAAATGAATTTTCTCATATAGAAGAAGCCACTTTATGATGAAACACAAAGAAAAGAGGCAAACGCTATCCAGTTGTTTCATATCTCTCTTAAACTCTCATATTTCTGAATAAATTATACAAAACCCTCACATTTTATCTTAAAATTAAAATGAAACAAAAAATCGAAATGTGTTGCACAACAGTTGTATAAGACTCATATAACAGATACTTTAATAGATTACAAAACTTTGTGAATATATCAGGTTTTCAGTAAAAAATTACCTGTGGAGGTTCACGTCCTTTCTGTTTAATTTGCAAAAACATATTTGTAAAAACCACCACATTGCTTAATAAAAAACAAGAAAAGCTTATATGACTCCACCAAACACTGAGCAAGGTGGTTTATAATGTAGTTATATTTCACTCTGAGTATTACAATAAACCCATCTGGGTTACAAAACAAAAGTTTCTGAAACTTGCATTCACTACAAAAAACCTTTAAGGTGAACATGCAAGGAGGAAGGAGGTAATCAATAACAGCCAAACCACGAGACTCCCAAAGTCTTTAATGTAAACATTTTATAGCTGTTTAATAATTTTTTTAAAAAAAATCTCTTTAAATATCAGACACATTCAACTGCTTCATACAAAAAAAGTTCATGGTAATACAACATAATGAAGACGCAATATTTTTTCAAGGTGAAAACATGGTGCTGAGTAGGAATAACCAAGCTCAGAGACCTGTGCTTCTGCACACCAAGTCATCATGCTCCTACAGGGCCTCTCCTGCTCAAAATCAATGAACTTTCAAGCATCACAGCAAATAACTATGAGAAGAGATAAAAAGACAGAAACTGTAAAAAGAATACAGCTTTAACATAAGAATAAAACATGCACTTTTAAGACTCTGAAAAAATATAGCTCAGTCTATTCATCTCCCCCCCCTCTAAAATCAAGCTATATTTTATCCACACACAATTCATTACATTAATTTTACTAATTCCTAATCCTAGAAGAGAAACTATTACAGCTTGTAACAGTGAAAACATGTCCCGGTTGTTAGATTTTTGTTCCATCAGTTACGTTTTACATCTACATATATAAAACATAAGCCAGAGTTATTGATAATGAATCCAATATACATTTTACCAGTAGGTAATAATAATAATGACAGAGTCTTGAATTATCAAGTAAGAAATATCTAATGTGTAGCTGTCTTTTATTTCAAAGACTATTAAAGTCAAGCAGAAATTTAATAGCCTTAGGAAAAGCTTCATTCCAGTCTGCAAACTGCTGGTTTGTAAATTAAACATCTACATGTGTTATTCTGATGAACTGACTTTACTAAAACCTTTAAAATTATATTGAATTTCTATTTTGAAGTTTATCTAATCTTTTGTAGTACCTAAAAGGAGCACGCAGTATAAAATATGTGTCTGGGATTTACTTTACTAACTCACTTACATTAAATGTATCTTTTCTCATCAAATCCTATATGTTTTACATGCATTAAAAAATAATTACAGGAACATATTAATATCGCTAAGAGACTTGATATGGGCACTCAGAGGAATAGCATTACAGCCATAACTCAGATCTTGTTATCTTTGGGAAAAAAATAGATATTGTTACAGCCGTAAAAGTATACAGTATGTGTCTAATCAAGAGATGAATTTTAAATAAATCCCTTAAGAGGTCTCAAACATAATGAACTTAATGAAAATTAACACAGTGTGAAACAGAGCAGAAATGGAATCACGGACAGCATAAATCAGTGCTCAGACTGGAAATTCTTAAAAGCTCATATTATAATTCTGAAAACAATTATCTTAAGAGGTCTTAATAATGAAAAAGCAATAAAGCTATTACAGCCATTCTCTAGAGTGCTCCACTTCATCTTGTTGTTAAACTGTTAAAACACAAATAATGTTCTTCAGGCTGGATGACCTCCGTATTTGTTAACATGAACTCTCTCTGTTTTAAAGCAGGGTCACCAAACAGGACTCAATCCAGGAGCAAAAAGGTTAGGCAACTTAAACAATGTGTTCCAATATAATTTTATCATGGTAAGGATCAAACTCAATTATGACAGATAAGAGAAATAGATTTTCCCCTCTTTCATCATAATTTTTGATCACCATTGACCAACTGTAATACAACAACTGTCAGGTGGCTTTTTAGTATTAGTGATCCATTTCCCTGGTTTCTTCTTTTTTTTGTAGCAGATTAACAAGAAGATACTCTTGAGTAAAGAAACAAAGACTGTATACTATTTTACCTACCTGCCTAGGAATTTTGACTCTCTATAAACAAGTTTAAGCAGAGTTTGTCAACCTTCATACACAGTTTAT